>CM051235.1:313010229-313667729 GCA_027917425.1 Gastrophryne carolinensis
TTTGTCCGTACCCCCCAATGATATTGTCATGGGTGGTGAGTCGCATGCTGATTTATGTGCCAGATTGGCTCATCTTGAAAGATTAATGTCTACCTCTGTGCCTAAGAAGGCCTCAGCTAAAAGAAAGCACTTGACTCATGCCGCTCCGGCAAGGGAGTCAGACAATTGTGAATTGCTTGATTGGTCTGGCCCTTCTCAGTTAGAAGAAGGAGAATTATTATGAGGATCAGATGTTTCTGATGAACAGCAATTTGTTGGTACTGAGATTGAGCAGGGTGAAGCAAGTGTTGTGGATACCCCAAAAGCTCTTGCTCCGTTATTTGAGGTTTTGGTTATTACGCCTCCTGAAGTAGTCCCTCCTCAAAAAGGGGAATTCTTTGGAGTCTCTAAACCTCGTTTAGAATTTCCAAATCAAAAGCATTTTGATTAAATTATTCTTAAAAAATGGGAGAAGCCTGTGTGGCTTCCTGGCATTCCCTTGGGCTGGGACAAGATATATCCCTTCCCAGCTGATACTGTTAAGCGTTGGTCATCACCACCTGTGCACACTGCTCTGGGCATGTGTACACTCACTGCACAGATGGGTTAAATGCAGAGGACAAATTCCTATGTGTGGGCAAGCATACAATGGCCATCTATGCATTAATATTTAATTAATTTATAGAGAGACTGGATTTTTAAAAGATACTCTGCTCATGGGTGGATGCCCCTGTGCTTAATTTATCCAATTCTTCTGTGTTGCATTCTCCTGACTCCACTACACTTAAAGATGGAGAGGATAAGCGTATTGATCAAATGGCGTGCCACGCTTTTTCCAGTGTGGGCTCGGCCTTGCTGCCTGTTGGTGCTTCGGCACTCATGACAGTGGCTATTAGGTCTGTTGTGAGAGACCTAATGAATTGCTCAGGGCTTAATCCGGCCTCTGATGAGTATGCCGCTTTTAAGCGATGTGAGATGTTTGCATCTTTTGTACTTTCTGCCTTAGATGATACTCTGCTCATGTGCAGCAGAACCTCTGCCTTGTTAATCGCCATCTGGCGGTCAGTATGGTTGCGGCAGTGGGCAGCTGATATTGTAGCTAAGAAATCGCTTACAGCGCTCCCTTTTGTGGGATTGCGCCTCTTTGGAGAAAGAATTGGATTCTGTCACTAAAGGAGGTAAATTACCTCAGTGTAAGAAACAACGTCGTTCCTTTTGTGGAATAGAGGAAAGGGATGTGGCCGTCCAAGTCAGAATTGGGGGTCCAAAACCAAATCTGCCACTAAGCCTGCTCAACAATGAGGGACGCCCTCACCCTTACGGGTGGGGGCGGCTGCTGTTCTTCTTCAGGTCTGGGTTCAGGAGGTATCAGACAATTGGGTTCTGGAAGTAGTCTCTTCCGGTTACTAACTGGAATTCGAGTCCCAGCCTCCTCCCAGATTTATCATGTCCCGGATGCCGTCAGATCCGGCAATTGCGCACAGGACTGCGGGCAGCAGTAGCGAATCTGTTAAACATGGCTGTTATCGGCCTAGTGCCTCCAGCGGGGGTTTGGGGTTTTGGGTTTTACTCCAACCTATTAACGGTACCCAAAAAGGACGGCTCTCTTCGGCCTATCCTAGACCTAAGGAGACTCAATCAATGTATGCGTTTCAGAAATTCCGCATGGAGTCTCTGCTATCAGGGGGACTTCATGACATTCATAGATATCAAGGATGCTTATTGCACATTCCTATTTTCCGGGTCACCAGAGATTTCTCAGGTTCTCGATAGAAGACCAGCATTATCAATTTGTGGCCCTGCCATTCGGCCTTACCTCGGCCCCAAGAGTCTTTACCAAGATGCTGGCAGGAGTGATGGCTATATTCAGGGTCCAGGGCATCCGCATTATGCCTTTTCTGGACGATCTTCTTATCGCGGCCTCCTCCCTCAAACAGAGTTGGACACCAGGATGGTGGTCTCTACGCTAGAGAGGTTCGGATGGGTAATAAGTTACCCCAAATCCTCTCTCTGTCCGTCCAGGGAAATTCCCTTCCTGGGCCTGATTCTGGAATGGTTCTGATTCAGGACTTGATTTGTCTATTCTTGTCCTCGTCAGTCTGTCTAGGGATGAGACTAGCGGGATTGATGGTAGCTGCATTCAAGGCAGTCCCGTTTGCCCAGTTTCACGTAAGGACGCTTCAGCTTTTCCTCTTGCCAAAGTGGGACAGGTACCCACTATCATTAAATCAGGCTTGTCTATTGTCTCCCAACATTTTGCAGTCCCTTCAGTGGTGGTTAATATCGCACAACCTCCAGAAGGGCAAGTTGTGACAGACTCTCTGCCTTTTGGATTTCGCCACTATTCAATTGCCCACCGGGTCATTCATTGGATGCCCACTGTTCCTTTTTCTATACGGCCCATGGGACCCTACTTGGGCATATTGGATTTTAAAGGCACTGTTTCTGCCCCTTGGACTTTACACAGATTCATTACTTTCATTTCTTAAAGCGGACCTTCACTCTGAATAAGAGTCTATCTTATATGTTTCCCACACCCTGTACATACAGATTGTCCACATTAAAAATCATCCTACCTGCATCTACTGCATGTTATGAGCCTTTAAACATCCAAGATGGCGCTTATGGAAGCCGCCATTTTATCAGGCAGCCTGCAAACAGGAAGTGCCTCCTGACTGTGCTGCTCTGCATTCTGGGACTGCTGACCTTTACCTGACCCCAGCTTTGCTCTGTCTGAGCAAAGCACAGCTATAACCGCCCCCTGTACCTTATCCCACTCTCCTCTCCTCAGTAAGTGTGATGCTTCCGAGTCAAGATGGCGGCGCCCGTATCCTAAATTCCTGAACAGAGTTGCAGCCCAGTGGGGGAAAGAATAATAAGTTAGTGACTAAAAACGTCAAATATATTAATTTTAGATGCTGGGGAACCGTTTTTTAAGAGTTTGGGCTTTTCATTAAATCACGCTGAAGGTCCGGTTTAAGCATGTTCCAGACAATGTCATTGTGTTGTTGATTGTGTTACAGACTGCCATTGTGTTGCTGATTGTGTTACCGGCAGAGTTGAGGGATTGTGTGGCCTGCTCCCATTGGTCTGTACGTCTGTCATGCAGTTCTCCATCAGGTCCACAGGGAGGTCCCCTTGCATGGAGACTTGCATATAAGGCCCAGGGTGGCACTAATAAAACAAGGTCATCTTCACCCTCAATACTGAGTTCCGTCTCTTATTGGGGGAAACGCTATTTTGCCATTCAACTAGCCCTTGTAAGAGCTGTTCCTGATTTCCTCATGGATGACTCTGGAATTCCCGCAGCACCTCTCACCATTGGGAAAAGGACGTCTCTGGCGGGGAATCCCTCCGGCGATAAAGGTTATCGCTACAAGTGGTGGCAAGCGGTGGGATAGTCCTTTCTACCCAGAGAGAGTGCTACCCTGGTGGAGAGTCAGTATGACAAGTTGAAAAGGCTGACCCTGAAAGATCTACTCGAGAGCCGGGGAAGGTCAGCTAGCAACCGTCCACGTCAGGAACTGATAGCCGAGCTGATCGAAATGGATCGTACAGCAGTGAGGACCGAAACCAATATAGAGACCAATGAAGACGCTGCTCTCGCTCAAGCGGTTCGGAACAGATTGTCGGTCTATGGCCCGAATCCATCACAGGAACTGATCGACAGTCTTCGCCGCAGAAGCCAGTAAGCGAAAGGAAGATCGACGACTCGCAACCCAGCAGCCTCTCAGCGCCCGTGTCTCCGAGCCTCAGTTACACTGGGGGGAGAAAAATTCCATTTGCGGCATTTAAGTCCTTCCAGGAAAGTGACGAGATTGACGGATTTTTGGCCGATTTTGAACGGCAGTGCGCTTTACACCGGGTACCCATGGAGGAATGGGTCACCATATTATCAGGGAAACTATCTGGGAAAGCTTCCGATGCTTTCTGGGCCATCCCTGATGCGGACTTACCACACTACCATCTGGTAAAGGAGGCTTTGTTAGCCCGGTACGCTGTCACCCCCGAAGCCTACAGGCGACGATTTCGGGAATCCCAAAAGAAGGGAGGGGATTCTTACGCGGAGTGGGCATGTCGCCTCCATCGTACAGCATCACACTGGGTCACTGGATGCCAAGCCACAACCGCTGAGGATGTACTACAGTTGTTTTTACTAGAACATTTTCTCAATGCCCTGCAACCAGAGCTAAGAGAGTGGGTACGTGACCAGAGGCCTCTTAACGCTACCTGAGGCTGCTCGTCTAGCCGACGAGTACACCGATGCCCGCCGGACAGAACAGTCCGCTCTAAAACCACCACCTCCCATCAAATTTCAAGCACCTGTGGCTTCAGCGCCAACTTGTTACTCTGGGCCACATAGGCCAGCGCAGCAACCAAACCTCTCCACAGTTCAGTGCCATCGTTGCAAACAATGGGGGCATTATCGCAGGGATTGCGCCCTAGAGCCCCCCGGAACACGTGGAGACAAACACAACCTTCCACCTCCCGTACTCCTGCGGAACACTGTTTGGAAGCTGAGAGTAGTTCGGAGGAGTATCTGGGGGTACTGTATGTAGCTGATCCCGTACAAGCGACCATCCAAGACAACCGACAGCACCATCGCCAGGAGGTACGAGTCAATGGGCGCACCACACAAGGATTACGCGACACCGGAGCCACACTTACCTCTCTCCAACCTCATTTGGTCAAGAAACAAGACCGCACCGGACACACCGTTGCAGTAAGGGTGGCGGGAGGAGCTGTGTTTCGACTCCCCACCGCCCGAGTACATCTTGACTGGGACGCTGAATCTGGCAGAGTACATGTGGGACTTATGGACAACTTACCAGCAGAAGTACTATTGGGAAATGATCTAGGGGCAATGACTTCTGCCTACGCTACCCCTGGGCCAGCCAGCATCAACCCTGTTACAACCCGGGCTCAAGCCTGAGCTGCCGACTCCAGTCCACTGATCGGGGAGACCCAGGTAAGACACACTGACGATCTAACTGAGACGGTAGCCTGAGACAACCCCGAGGAGTTTGGGTTAGAGACTAAGCTAGATCCCTCACTCACCAAGTACAGGGATAGGGCTGAGACGGGGGAGAGAGGGTTAGAAGGAGAGAGATTCATGTGGGAGCAAGGTAAGCTATATAGGGTGTCGGTCACCCGCAGCCATGGGACTGCCCCATCGCAGAAACGCCAGCTGGTAGTACCCCATTAATACCGGCTGGTGCTTCTGCGAATCGGACACAATATCCCACTAGCAGGACACCTGACCTGGGGGTATCTCACACAACAGGCAGAATAACCCAGCACTTTTTCTGGCCGGGAGTTTCCAAGGATGTGCGACACTACTTTAGTAACTGTGATATATGTCAAAGAGTAGGGAAGAGGGGACACCACCCTAAAGCTCAACTACTGTCTATGCCAGTTATTGAGGAGCCATTTAGCCGGATAGCAGTTGACCTAATAGGACCCCTCAAGCGACCGAGTCAGTCTGGTAAGCAGTACATACTTACAGTGGTGGCCTATGCTACCCGATACCCAGAAGCCGTAGCCCTCTCAAATATTCAGGCAGATACTGTTGCCAGTGCCCTAGTCGGGATATTCACCAGAGTAGGTTTCCCAAAAGAAATCATATCTGACCAAGGGACGCAGTTTACCGCAGACCTAACCCGCCAGTTATGGGAGGCCTGTGATATTAAGCCCTTGTTCAGCTCCCCGTATCACCCCCAGACCAATGGTCTCTGTGAGCGCTTTAACGGGACCCTAAAGCAAATGTTGAAGACGTTCAGACACCTGCAGGGACTGGGAGAGATTGCTACCTCACCTCCTATTTTCATATCGAGAGGTGCCACAGGAATCCACTGGGTTCTCTCCCTTTGAACTTGTATGGGAGGAGGGTACGAGGCCCCCTAGATCTCATTTGTGAGCACTGGGAGGGAGAGACAGAGAGGGAAGGGACTCCCATCGTATCATACGTGGTAGAGCTCCGGGACCGCATGGAGCAATTAGCCCAGATGGCAAAGGAGAACCTCCAGGCGGCCCAGGGACGACAAAGTATGGTATGATAGGAGTGCCCGTCAGCGTACATTCCAGATAGGA
Organism: Gastrophryne carolinensis; assembly: GCA_027917425.1. NCBI lineage: Eukaryota > Metazoa > Chordata > Amphibia > Anura > Microhylidae > Gastrophryne > Gastrophryne carolinensis. The sequence continues at coordinate 313,016,299 of CM051235.1, forward strand.
CAGAAGGTGTTAGTCTTGAAACCCATCAAGACTGATAAACTACAGGCAGCGTGGCAAGGTCCCTATAAGGTAGTAGAGCAGCTATGTGACGCCACGTATGTCATCGCTAGCTGTAAAGATGAGAAGATAAGGCGGTCCTTTCACGTACATATGTTTAAAGAATATCAGGAGAGGCCCGGAGGACGTAGCAGCTGTATGTGCCCCAGCTACTGACGACCAAGACAATTTACCATTACCAGACCTTTTAGATAGACAACCCCAGAGTGACCCCATCCACCAAGTCCAGTTAGGGGACCGGCTAACTCCCACTGAAAGGGAGCAGATGCTCCACTTACTAGCAAGTAAACGGCAAACATTTTCACAAGAACCAGGTTGTACCTTTCTCGCCACCCACAAGGTAGAAACCCCTGGGCAAAGCCCCCTTAGACAGCCCCCCTACCGGATACCCGAAGCGGTCCGCGAAGGGATGAGAAGGGAGATACAGGAAATGTTGAGGTTAGGCGTCATTGAGCCATCCGATAGCCCGTGGGCATCTCCAGTAGTCCTAGTCCCGAAAAAAGATGGGACTACCCGATTCTGCGTGGACTATCGGCGGTTAAATGATAAAACAGTGACCGATGCTTACGCCATGCCCCGAGTAGACGAACTACTAGGCCGTATCGCCATGGGTCGCTATCTGACCACCATCGACCTCTGCAAGGGGTACTGGCAGATTCCCTTGGCTGAAGAGGCTATCCCCAAGTCAGCTTTTGTCACCCCATTTGGCTTGTACCAGTTTAAGTTCATGCCATTTGGGATGAAAAACGCCCCAGCCACGTTCCAACGCTTGGTGGATAGACTTCTTGATGGCCTCCGGGAATTTGCCTGTGCATACCTGGTTAATATTGCGATCTACAGTGACACCTGGAAAGAACACTTAAGGCATGTAGGGACAGTGTTAGATCAGATTCAGGCCGCCGGCCTGACACTGAAGCCAGATAAGCGCCATATGGGTATGGCAGAAGTCCAGTATTTGGGACATCGGGTGGGGTGTGGGAGACCAGAGCCTGCCAAGATCGAAGCAGTTGCTAACTGGCCCACACCGTGTACTAAGACCCAAGTACTGGCCTTCCTGGGGACCGCAGGGTACTACAGACGGTTTGTCCCAGACTATAGTGCAGTGGCCAAACCCTTGACTGACCTGACGAAAAAGAACCTACCCAGACAAGTCCTGTGGTCCTCCGACTGTGAAAAGGCCTTTCAAGCACTAAAGACTGCCTTAGTGAATGCGCCTGTCTTGGCTGCCCCAGTCGCTAACAAACGTTTCATCGTGCACACAGATGCCTCCATGTTCGGACTGGGAGCAGTTCTAAGTCAAGTGGGAGAAGATGGAGGGGAGCACTCTGTTGCGTATATCAGTAGGAAACTGTTACCTCGGGAAGTGAGCTATGCGGCCGTGGAAAAAGAATGTTTGGCGTTGGTATGGGCTTTGAAAAAACGTACTCCATATTTGTATGGGCGTGAATTCACCTTGATCACAGACCACAATCCCTTGGTATGGCTGAACCGGGTCGCAGGGGACAATGGACGACTATTGCGATGGAGCTTGGCCCTGCAGCCATATAATTTTACAATCCAATACAGGCCCGGTAGACAAAACGGTAATGCAGATGGATTATCCCGGCAAACAGAACTCTGCCCATAACAGGAGTCCGGACAGCCCCATGTTAACCCGAACAGGGTCAATCTGGATCTGCCGGGTGTTCCACAAAAAGGGGGCATTGTGACAGACTCTCTGCCTTTTGGATTTCGCCACTATTCAATTGCCCACCGGGTCATTCATTGGATGCTCACTGTTCCTTTTTCTATACGGCCCATGGGACCCTACTTGGGCATATTGGATTTTAAAGGCACTGTTTCTGCCCCTTGAACTTTACACAGATTCGTTACTTTCATTTTCTTAAGCATGTTCCAGACAATGTCATTGTGTTGTTGATTGTGTTACAGACTGTCATTGTGTTGTTGATTGTGTTACAGACTGCCATTGTGTTGCTGATTGTGTTACAGACTGCCATTGTGTTGCTGATTGTGTTACCAGCAGAGTTGAGGGATTGTGTGGCCTGCTCCCATTGGTCTGTACGTCTGTCATGCAGTTCTCCATCAGGTCCACAGGGGAGGTCCCCTTGCTTGGAGACTTGCATATAAGGCCCAGGGTGGCACTAATAAAACAAGGTCATCTTCACCCTCAATACTGAGTTCCGTCTCTTATTGGGAGAAACGCTATATCGCCATTCACTAGCCCTTGTAAGAGCTGTTCCTGATTTCCTCACGGATGACTCTGGAATTCCCGCAGCACCTCTCACCATTGGGAAAAGGACGTCTCTGGCGGGGAATCCCTCCGGCGCTAAAGGTTATCGCTACACAAGTCATTTCTGACTCCGCGGTGGGAACTGGATACCACGGATACCAGCCTGGTAGGCTGGGGGGGGGGGGGGCTTCTGGAGCATCAGTTCCAAGGATTGTGGGGGCCTCAGGAGGCTCATTCTCCAATCTTATGTATTAGAGCTTCGGGCCATACGTCTTGTTCTACTTCGACTGACCCATTTCTTACAGGGTTTGCCAGTTCAGATTCGGTCAGACAACCGAACAGCTGTTGCATACATCAATCACCAGGGAGGGACTCGCAGTTGGGGTGCCCTCCGGGAAGTGTCTCTGATCCTTCAGTGGGCAGAGATCAATGTTCCCTGCATATCAGCAGTTTACATTCCGGGGATAGAGAATGTGGAGGCAGACTCCCTGAGCAGGGGATGTTCTCGCCAGGGAGAATGGTCTCTCAATCCAAGGGTCTTTTAGTTCCTCTGTCACAAGTGGGGGACTCCACGGTTGGACCTGTTTGCTTCTCGTCACAATCACAAGCTGCCAGCTTTTGTGTCTCTATCCCAGGATCCTCTGGCAGTGGCAGCGGATGCCATGTCTCTGGCCTGGAAGGATCTGGGGTTCCTATATCTGTTTCCCCCATTCTCCATGATCAGCAAGGTGGTGCGCAAGCTAGCACTGGAGGAGGTGCCAGGAATTCTGGTGGCGCCAAGGTGGCCAAGACGTCTGTGGTACGCAGACGTCGTAAGGCTGGCAGTGGATCATGTCCATCTGCCTCTTCTTCCAGATCTCATCACTCAGGGTCAATTTTGTTTCCCCAATTTACAAACAGCTGGCTTTGACGGCATGGCTGCTGAAGTCTCCATCTTGAAAGAAGGTCTTTCTGATGTTGTTATTCAGACTCTTATTCGAGCTAGGAAGAAGTCTTCCTCTGTCATTTATTACAGGACTTGGAGGTCCTATATTAATTGGTGTGAATCCAGGGCTTTGCCCTGTAGAGTATTTTCTATTCCTAGAATTTTGGAATATCTGCAACGAGGTCTGGATATGGGATTACAGATTAGTACTTTGAAAGGGCAAGTCTCTGCCTTGGCAATTTTCTTTCAAAGATCGTTTGCTCTTCATCCTTTGGTTAAGACCTTTTTCCAAGGAGTCGCGCATGTGCGGCCTCCCAGAAATCCTTTACTTCCTGTTTGGGATCTTAATTTGGTGCTTTCGGCTATGCAAGCTGCTCCCTTTGAGCCATTGCAGGATATTCCTCTTCCTATTCTTACTCAGAAGGTTGCCTTTTTGGTTGCTATTCTGTCCGCCGAGTTTCTGAACTGGCGGCTTTGTCTATTCAAGCCCCTTATTTTGAGAGGCATCAAGATAAGGTTGTTTTCTGTTTTAAACCGGATTTCCTTCCTAAGGTGGTGTCTGCTTTCCACCTAAATCAGGATATAGTTCTTCCTTCCTTGTGTCCTAAACCTAGTAACGACAAGGAAAGGGTCTTACATTCGTTGTGTTAAGTATTATTTAGTTACTACCTCGGCCTTCCGCAAGACGGATGCCTTTTTTGTTGTGCCTTCTGGGCCCAAGAAGGGTTTTGCTCCTGCCAAATCTTCCCTTAGTAAGTGGATACGTCAGGCTATCATTGGGGCCTATATGGTGAAGGGGAAGGTTCCCCCTTTTTGTGTCAACACTCATTCTACTCGTGCTATTGGAGCCTCTTGGGTTTTTCAACACCAAGCTTCTGTTGAGCAAGTCTGCAAGGCTGCGACTTGCTCTTCTGTGCATACTTTTTCTAAGTTTTACAAGGTTGATGTGCGGGCCTCAGCGGATGCTGTTTTTGGCCGCAAAGTTCTGCAAGCTGCAGTAATTTAAGTTATGCATTATTCCTTTGGGATCCCAACCCATTATAGACACTGCTATTGGATGTCCCAAGTGTCATGAATATCAGGAAGTGGGGGGTGTGACATACTAGGAATAATACCATTTTGTGAGATACTCACCTGTGAAATGGTTATTACGAGTATGTCACCCCCCCACTTCCCCTGCCCTTTTTTGTTCGAGGGATCCTTTATATGGTGATTATTATTATTATTTCAAATAATTTACAATTATTGAATATAATTGGCTCTTTTTGTTCTAAGGGATCCTTTATTTGGTATTATTATTCTCATATCATTTTACAATTATTGAATATAATTGGCTCTTCCTGGTTCTTCACTGCTGTTTAAAAAGACTGAGGAATAGTTGGAGGAACCCAGTAATTATGGACCAGGAGGGGCTCCTTTTTTCCATGTCATCTCTGCAAGATCGCCCTCTACAGGCCGGGTTCCCAAGTGTCATGAATAACGGGAAGTGGGGGGTGTGACATACTCGTAATAACCATTTTACAGGTGAGTATCTCACAAAATGGTATTTTCCAGCGGTTTCTCTCTTGTGTTCTTTCCAGCTGTGTCTCTCTTGTGCTCTTTCCAGCTGTGTCTCTCTCTCGTGCTCTTTGCAACTGTCTCTCTTGTGCTCTTTCCAGCGGTTTCTCTCTCTCTCTCGTGCTCTTTTCAGCGGTCTCTCTCTCTCTCTCGTGCTCTTTTCAGCGGTCTCTCTCTCGTGCTCTTTTCAGCGGTCTCTCTCTCGTGCTCTTTTCAGTGGTCTCTCTCTCGTGCTCTTTTCAGCGGTCTCTCTCTCATGCTCTTTCCAGCGGTTTCTCTCTCGTGCTCTTTCCAGCGGTTTCTCTCTCGTGCTCTTTCCAGTGGTTTCTCTCTCGTGCTCTTTCCAGCGGTTTCTCTCTCGTGCTCTTTCCAGCGGTTTCTCTCTCTCGTGCTCTTTCCAGAGGTTTCGCTCTCTTTCACGCTCTCTTCAGCGGCCTCTCTCTGTTGTGCTCTTTCCAGCGGTTTCTCTCTCTGTCGTGCTCTTTCCAGCGGTTTCTCTCTCTGTCGTGCTCTTTCCAGCGGTTTCTCTCTCTCGTGCTCTTTTCAGCGGTCTCTCTCTCGTGCTCTTTTCAGCGGTCTCTCTCTCATGCTCTTTCCAGCGGTTTCTCTCTCGTGCTCTTTCCAGCGGTTTCTCTCTCGTGCTCTTTCCAGCGGTTTCTCTCTCGTGCTCTTTCCAGCGGTTTCTCTCTCTCGTGCTCTTTCCAGAGGTTTCGCTCTCTTTCACGCTCTCTTCAGCGGCCTCTCTCTGTTGTGCTCTTTCCAGCGGTTTCTCTCTCTGTCGTGCTCTTTCCAGCGGTTTCTCTCTGTCGTGCTCTTTCCAGCGGTTTCTCTCTCTGTCGTGCTCTTTCCAGCGGTTCCTCTCTCTGTCGTGCTCTTTCCAGCGGTTCCTCTCTCTGTCGTGCTCTTTCCAGCGGTTCCTCTCTCTGTCGTGCTCTTTCCAGCGGTTCCTCTCTCTGTCGTGCTCTTTCCAGAGGTTCCTCTCTCTGTCTTGCTCTTTCCAGCGGTTCCTCTCTCTGTCGTGCTCTTTCCAGCGGTTCCTCTCTCTGTCGTGCTCTTTCCAGCGTTTTCTCTCTCTGTCGTGCTCTTTCCAGCGTTTTCTCTCTCTGTCGTGCTCTTTCCAGCGTTTTCTCTCTCTGTCGTGCTCTTTCCAGCGATTTCTCTCTCTGTTGTGCTCTTTCCAGCGGTTTCTCTCTCGCTCTCTCTCTCTCTCTCGTGCTCTTTCCAGAGGTTTCTCTCTCTCTCTTTCACGCTCTCTTCAGCGGCCTCTCTCTGTCGTGCTCTTTCCAGCGGTTTCTCTCTCTGTCGTGCTCTTTCCAGCGGTTTCTCTCTCTGCCGTGCTCTTTCCAGCGGTTCCTCTCTCTGTCGTGCTCTTTCCAGCGGTTCCTCTCTCTGTCGTGCTCTTTCCAGCGGTTTCTCTCTCTGCCGTGCTCTTTCCAGCGGTTCCTCTCTCTGTCGTGCTCTTTCCAGCGGTTTCTCTCTGCCGTGCTCTTTCCAGCGGTTCCTCTCTCTGCCGTGCTCTTTCCAGCGGTTCCTCTCTCTGTCGTGCTCTTTCCAGCGGTTTCTCTCGCTCATGCTCTTTCCAGCGGTTTCTCTCGCTCATGCTCTTTCCAGCGGTTTCTCTCGCTCATGCTCTTTCCAGCGGTTTCTCTCGCTCATGCTCTTTCCAGCGGTTTCTCTCGCTCATGCTCTTTCCAGCGGTCTCTCTCTCTCTCTCTCTCTCTCGTGCTCTTTTCAGCGGTCTCTCTCTCGTGCTCTTTTCAGCGGTCTCTCTCTCGTGCTCTTTTCAGCGGTCTCTCTCTCGTGCTCTTTTCAGCGGTTTCTCTCTCGTGCTCTTTCCAGCGGTTTCTCTCTCTCGTGCTCTTTCCAGCGGTTTCTCTCTCTCGTGCTCTTTCCAGCGGTTTCTCTCTCTCGTGCTCTTTCCAGCGGTTTCTCTCTCTCGTGCTCTTTCCAGAGGTTTCGCTCTTTCACGCTCTCTTCAGCTGCCTCTCTCTGTCGTGCTCTTTCCAGCGGTTTCTCTCTCTGTCGTGCTCTTTCCAGCGGTTTCTCTCTCTGTCGTGCTCTTTCCAGCGGTTTCTCTCTCTGTCGTGCTCTTTCCAGCGGTTTCTCTCTCTGTCGTGCTCTTTTCAGCGGTTTCTCTCTCTGTCGTGCTCTTTCCAGCGGTTTCTCTCTCTGTCGTGCTCTTTCCAGCGGTTTCTCTCTCTGTCGTGCTCTTTCCAGCGGTTTCTCTCTCTGTCGTGCTCTTTCCAGCGGTTTCTCTCTCTGTCGTGCTCTTTCCAGCGGTTTCTCTCTCTGTCGTGCTCTTTCCAGCGGTTTCTCTCTCTGTCGTGCTCTTTCCAGCGGTTTCTCTCTCTGTCGTGCTCTTTCCAGCGGTTTCTCTCTCGCTCGTGCTCTTTCCAGCGGTTTTTCTCTCGCTCGTGCTCTTTCCAGCGGTTTCTCTCGCTCGTGCTCTTTCCAGCGGTTTCTCTCGCTCGTGCTCTTTCCAGCGGTTTCTCTCGCTCATGCTCTTTCCAGCGGTTTCTCTCGCTCATGCTCTTTCCAGCGGTTTCTCTCGCTCATGCTCTTTCCAGCGGTTTCTCTCGCTCATGCTCTTTCCAGCGGTTTCTCTCGCTCATGCTCTTTCCAGCGGTTTCTCTCGCTCATGCTCTTTCCAGAGGTTTCTCTCGCTCATGCTCTTTCCAGCGGTTTCTCTCGCTCATGCTCTTTCCAGCGGTTTCTCTCGCTCATGCTCTTTCCAGCGGTTTCTCTCGCTCATGCTCTTTCCAGCGGTTTCTCTCGCTCATGCTCTTTCCAGAGGTTTCTCTCGCTCATGCTCTTTCCAGCGGTTTCTCTCGCTCATGCTCTTTCCAGCGGTTTCTCTCGCTCATGCTCTTTCCAGCGGTTTCTCTCGCTCATGCTCTTTCCAGCGGTTTCTCATGCTCTTTCCAGCGGTTTCTCTCGCTCATGCTCTTTCCAGCGGTTTCTCTCGCTCATGCTCTTTCCAGCGGTTTCTCTCGCTCATGCTCTTTCCAGCGGTTTCTCTCGCACATGCTCTTTCCAGCGGTTTCTCTCGCACATGCTCTTTCCAGCGGTTTCTCTCGCTCATGCTCTTTCCAGCGGTTTCTCTCGCTCATGCTCTTTCCAGCGGTTTCTCTCGCTCATGCTCTTTCCAGCGGTTTCTCTCGCTCATGCTCTTTCCAGCGGTTTCTCTCGCTCATGCTCTTTCCAGCGGTTTCTCTCGCTCATGCTCTTTCCAGCGGTTTCTCTCGCTCATGCTCTTTCCAGCGGTTTCTCTCGCTCATGCTCTTTCCAGCGGTTTCTCTCGCTCATGCTCTTTCCAGCGGTTTCTCTCGCTCATGCTCTTTCCAGCGGTTTCTCTCGCTCATGCTCTTTCCAGCGGTTTCTCTCGCTCATGCTCTTTCCAGCGGTTTCTCTCGCTCATGCTCTTTCCAGCGGTTTCTCTCGCTCATGCTCTTTCCAGCGGTTTCTCTCGCTCATGCTCTTTCCAGCGGTTTCTCTCGCTCATGCTCTTTCCAGCGGTTTCTCTCGCTCATGCTCTTTCCAGCGGTTTCTCTCGCTCATGCTCTTTCCAGCGGTTTCTCTCGCTCATGCTCTTTCCAGCGGTTTCTCTCGCTCATGCTCTTTCCAGCGGTTTCTCTCGCTCATGCTCTTTCCAGCGGTTTCTCTCGCTCATGCTCTTTCCAGCGGTTTCTCTCGCTCATGCTCTTTCCAGCGGTTTCTCTCGCTCATGCTCTTTCCAGCGGTTTCTCTCGCTCATGCTCTTTCCAGCGGTTTCTCTCGCTCATGCTCTTTCCAGCGGTTTCTCTCGCTCATGCTCTTTCCAGCGGTTTCTCTCGCTCATGCTCTTTCCAGCGGTTTCTCTCGCTCATGCTCTTTCCAGCGGTTTCTCTCGCTCATGCTCTTTCCAGCGGTTTCTCTCGCTCATGCTCTTTCCAGCGGTTTCTCTCGCTCATGCTCTTTCCAGCGGTTTCTCTCGCTCATGCTCTTTCCAGCGGTTTCTCTCGCTCATGCTCTTTCCAGCGGTTTCTCTCGCTCATGCTCTTTCCAGCGGTTTCTCTCGCTCATGCTCTTTCCAGCGGTTTCTCTCGCTCATGCTCTTTCCAGCGGTTTCTCTCGCTCATGCTCTTTCCAGCGGTTTCTCTCGCTCATGCTCTTTCCAGCGGTTTCTCTCGCTCATGCTCTTTCCAGCGGTTTCTCTCGCTCATGCTCTTTCCAGCGGTTTCTCTCGCTCATGCTCTTTCCAGCGGTTTCTCTCGCTCATGCTCTTTCCAGCGGTTTCTCTCGCTCATGCTCTTTCCAGCGGTTTCTCTCGCTCATGCTCTTTCCAGCGGTTTCTCTCGCTCATGCTCTTTCCAGCGGTTTCTCTCGCTCATGCTCTTTCCAGCGGTTTCTCTCGCTCATGCTCTTTCCAGCGGTTTCTCTCGCTCATGCTCTTTCCAGCGGTTTCTCTCGCTCATGCTCTTTCCAGCGGTTTCTCTCGCTCATGCTCTTTCCAGCGGTTTCTCTCGCTCATGCTCTTTCCAGCGGTTTCTCTCGCTCATGCTCTTTCCAGCGGTTTCTCTCGCTCATGCTCTTTCCAGCGGTTTCTCTCTCTCTTTCTCTCTCGTGCTCTTTTCAGCGGTTTCTCTCTCTCTCTTGTGCTCTTTTCAGCGGCTTCTCTCTCTCGTGCTCTTTTTTCAGCGGTTTCTCTCGCGCTCTCTCTCTCGCGCTCTTTCCTGTGGTTTCTCTCTCGCGCTCTTTCCTGTGGTTTCTCTCTCGCGCTCTTTCCTGTGGTTTCTCTCTCGCGCTCTTTCCTGTGGTTCTCTTCTCTCTCTCTCTCTCTCTCTCTCTCTCTCTCTCTCTCTCTCTCTCTCTCTCTCTCTCTCTCTCTCTCTCTCTCTCTCTCTCTCTCTCTCTCTCTCTCTCTCTCTCTCCCAGTGGTTGAGTCTTGACATTTACTGCATTCTCACAGCACTCTCACTGACTAGCATTCTTGCTGTGCCCAATGCACTGGCTGACCATGCAAGTGAAATTAATGCTGGTGAGTGCAGGTTTGCCAAACTTTGCAGTTTAGCTGCCTGTGCTGGCCACCAGGAGTTTCCCTATAAATGCACTGGATGCCAAGGCTGGGTGAGGTTTTTTTTTTGTTAACCCCCGCCCTGACTGATGCACAGAGGGCCTAGGGGAAGGGGGGCATTAGTCACCAGACTTTTTAGTGTCCTTTTTCACAATAGTTGTTTTTTGACATGCATATAATTTGTATTTATGGAGTTCTACTTGAATGAATGTTTATAAATGTACTTTGTTTTTCTGTCTCAGATTCATCGTGTGCTCAGGAACTCTCCCCTGAAATATTATTTAACTGTCAACAACCTCATAAAAAGGAATCTCTTCAAGAGCACACTCGCAGAAAGATATATTCTCAGGCACAAAATCTGAAAATAATTAAGCAGGATCAGACAAGATCAGCATGTTCAGATCAATCACTTTCCTATGCAATTACACAAGATCCAGCATCAATGGCCAGCTCAACCACAGAACATATGAAGGTTTTAAACACAGAGAGCATGGGCTGCATACCTGAACAACTTAATATGAATACTGATGTACCCGAAGATCAGCTAACTGAATTGTTAGTATTTTTTTATTTTAAACTGTAAAATGTTAAAACATGTAAGCATAAATCTTGTAGTTCAAAAAAAGTGGACATTTAGTTTTATAAAGGATTTAACTTGATTTTCTCAAAACACACTCAGGGCAGCATACCACAGGGAGTTTGTCTCCATTTCTAGGTAGGAACACATGCCCACCAGAATCTACAAAGGCTTTAGCGGACCCGGAAGCAGTGAGCTGCGCTTCTGGGTCATGCCCTCCTTCTAACCCCCCCCCCCCCCGGCTCCCGCGTGATGCGAGCGGTGGTTCAGGGACTGCACTGGTGTCCCAGCCACTTCTGTATGGGTGTGAATGCATCTACCAGATTTCTTGCGGTTGGGGATGACTGCAGGAAAAGGACACCACCTGGACACCACCATATGTTCCTCTAGAAGGGGAACATAAAAAGGGTCCACATTATTTGGTGCCCAACAATCGGCTTCTAAGAGTCAATGACGCTATGTCTTTGGTGGGTGCCCGGTTGAAGCAATTTCATGCCTTATGGGAAACACTGCTGGATTGTCCCCTTATTGCTGAGAGAATAAAGGGGGGGGGGGGTTACCAATAGAGTTCATTCACATCCCTTCCAGGAATGTCACTCCTGTCCCAGGTGGCAGGGAGGATAGACTGGCTATTTGCAGCTGTCTAGATTCTGTGCTGGACATGGATTGTCCCAGTTCCCCATCAACAATGGGTGGGGGGGGGGGAGTGGTTGAGCACTCTTCTGGTGAAGAAATCCTCAGGGAGATTGTTTCATTCTAAACTTTAAGAAGCCAAATCTTTTTCTGTTACAGGCACTTTGTCATGGAGTCTATCTTCTCTGTGAGAAGCCTTCTCCCATCTAGGTCTTTCATGGTTTCGATAGACCTGAAGGATGCCTATTGCCAAGTACCAATGAGTCTGTCAACAGTAAGATTAGGGAATCAAACGCTACACTTCCAGTTTGTATGTCTACCCTTTGGGTTTCCATCATCCCCGAGGATTTTTTTCCAAGGTCCTTGCAGAGCCTCTGGCGGTCTTGCTGCAGAAGTGAGTTTGTGTCATAGCATATTCGGATGACCACCTCCTTTTTACCTGGGGGAGGTTATACCAGGATCTAAAACTGACAGTAGACTTTTTGCTTCAGCTAGGGTGGATATTGAAGTACGAAACGTCCAGCCTTATCCCATCTCAGGTAATGGCCTAGAGTACGAGATCAATACGATCCTTCAGAAAATATTCTCGCTTCAACTGAAAATATTGGCTCTCCTAGAGGCCTCTCCTGTGCTCCAGGCAAATGGTAAAGCAATGAGAATCCATTGCGCTTGAGGACTCCTGAGCTTCATATCCTAAAGTTTTGGGACATGTCTCAGGAATCCATGGACAAGATGATTGGGGTCCCAGACCGAGTATAGTCTTCTCTCAATTGGTGGCAGACCGAGCACAGGTTCCCAAGCGGTCTATCCTGGGCAGATCCCAAGAACATTGTTACCACGGATGTGTCCTCTTGGGAATGGGGAGTTACTCCTTCTTGAAGCTCATGGAATTAAGAGCCTTAAGGGAAGCATTACTGGTTTTCTATTCTCACATACAGGGACATCACGTGCAGATCAGCACCGACAATGCAACTACAATGGTGAATCGGCAGGGGGGGACAAGGTCATTTGTCCTGCAAGAAGCAACAGAAGAGATTCTAAATTAAGCTGCTTCTGGAACCCTGGCAGCCTGATAGGCCATGGTTTTCGACACTGAAGATGCTCTTGGTCCAAGAGCCATGGGAACTTCCGGTAAAACCAGACCTTCTATTCCAGGGGCCAGTATTCTACCAGGATCCCCAGAGATGGTGTTTGGCTCTGTGAACCCTGAGGCCACATTGCTCTTGAGGAAGGGGTTTTCCGGGGAAGTAGTCAAGACTCATCTTACTAGCAGAAAGGACTCTACTTGGAAGATTTGTACTAGGAGATCCATCTCTAATCTTCCTGTCTACTAGTTTCTCCTCAGGAAGGAGTTAAATTGGGTCTAAGCATCAGCTCCCTGAAAGTCCAATTGGTGTCCCTTTCTGTGTTATTGGATAAACAAAAACTCAACTTTTTTTGCCTTGGTCAAGTGGTCCCTGTTAGCAGTCAGACAATTGCATGGCCTCGTCAGGCATTTGTGAGGGTAGGAGGGTAGCAGGGGATGCGTACACCAGCGTATCCGGAGCCGCTGGCCTTAGATTAAGGCTTAGACAACATGACGTCAGAAGCTCCGAGCTGATTGGATGAGCAGCCGCACATGCACCGTAGGACTGAGAAGAGGTGAGTTTGACATTAGCGATCTGGGGATTTCACACAGCGGGGCACATCCCCCGGGGAAAGGACCAAAATCCTGGGTTTTGGTCCACTTTAAAGGAGCACTATCGCAAAATTGTGTAATGTTAAAAATCTATATAAACACGTCGGCCAATGAGAAGAGAGGTCATGTGTACACCCAAACTGAATAAAACTCCAAGCTTGTGGTTTATTCTCACATGGTAGGGGTGACAGGTTTAGTCTATGAGGGGTGACGGAACCTCTAACCCCTGATTTTGTCTTCCATCTATTAAAATAAAAGAAACATGCCTGGCTGGATATTTCTTGATGCCGGGTTTATAAGTGACCTCTCCTTACACCATCCAGCATATTTATTTGAATTTTTATAATTGGATTATTTGAACCCCTTCTTGAATCTCGTATTAAATTCCTGAAATCTTTTTTTGTGGGGCTATAACATTAGACCACAGGATCAGCTATATTTAAGCCCTTTCCTGTCATCATCCCTTTTTTTAGATTTTTCAAGATCAAATGGTTCTATGGGTGGATCTTTGATACCTTCTGAAAATGCCTTCAGATTTCCATAGGACGCAAGAAAATGTTCTCCCATCTACTGGTGGCCTCGGTTCCTTTATGACTTCTGTAGACAAATCTTTAGATATCAGGGCTTGTTTACTGGAATACCTTAGACAAATAAGAGATTGGAGGAAGGCCTACAGCCTTTTGGTTCCTTTTTGGGTCACAGAAAGGGCCAACGTGCAAAGAATTCTATTAGTTTTGCTTACAACAGATTTCCTGCTTTAAATCGAGTTACAGCGCATTGTGCAAGAAATGTGTCTACCTCTTGGGAGGAGCAGGCTGGTGCGTCTATTGAGAAAAGATAAAGAGAAAAGAAGGAAGTTTGTCAATCATTATTGCCTGCATCTGCTTACCTTGCAGGATCCAATTCTTTGACAGGAGTGTGTTACAGGCAGCATTTTTCACCCAATAGAGGTAGTATCTCACTTATCCTCTCAGTGGTATGCTGCCCTGAGAATGTTTTGAGAAAACTTTTTCTAAACATCTGAAATAGCAGCATACAGGCTTTACACCCACTCGCTGTTTTGTTCTACGTTATTTGCCAATTGTCTTTTATAAGAGATTGACATGATTTTAGCCATGGCTTTTTTTCTGTATTTATTATATTTCAGATTTCTTTAACAACTGGTGAGCTGGAGCTAGGGCTAAAGCATCTGTAGATTTGGTGTCAGACTACCGGGTGTGAACCCTGATTGCGGAGACTAAGAACAGGTTTACCTCTCAACCAGGAAGCCTGGAATCTAAGGACCAGCCTGGTATTCACTAAAGCTTCTAAAGGTAAGATTAGGCTGGGCTGCAGGAATGCCCCAGGCCACGCAACCTAGGAGTGGGTTTTGCCAAGTTCTGGGTAGGAGACAGACCAGAGCTGGACTGGAAAACGTGGAAACAGCTGAAGTCGTAACAAGCCGAGGTCGAGGGCAGGCAGCACAGGGTTGAAGTCGTAACAAGCCGAGGTTGTGGGCAGGCAGAACAGGATCGAAGTAAGTCGTAAACATGCCAGTCTGACAGGTTGGGGGGGGCTTCTGGAAGTCTCTGAAATTCCACGGGTCAGTGGGGCCCCCAGGAGGCCCATACTCCTATCAACATTCTGGAACTGAGTGCGGTAAGGCTGGTTCTTTCCCAGTTGACTCCACACCTTCGGGGTTGGGCTGTTCAGATCCGCTCGGACAACCAGACAGCGGTTGCCTACATCAAGCATCAGGGAGGGACCCGGAGCAAGAGGGCCCTCAAGGAAGTGTCCCTGATACTGTCCTGGGTGGAGGAGAATGTTCCCTGCATCTCGGCAGTGTACATCCCGGGAGTGGAAAATCTGGAGGCAGACTCCTTGAGCAGGGGGACGTCTCGTCTGGGAGAATGGTCCCTCAGCAGCAGGGTTTTTCGCTCCCTGTGCCACCGCTGGGGTCAGCCGGATCTGGATCTGTTTGCGTCCCGTCACAATCACAAGCTTCCAGTCTTTGTCTCTCTGTCCCAGGACCCTCTGGCCTTCGCCATGGATGCGCTAGCAATGTCTTGGAAGAGCTTTCGGCTCCTCTGTTTTCTCTTCGTTTCCTCTGCTGGGCAGGGTGCTGTGCAAGATAGCCCAGGAAGGGGTGCCAGCCATTCTGGTGGCCCCCTGTTGGCCAAGAAGGGTGTGGTTCGCAGACATCGTGCAGTTGGCAGTAGATCAGTGCGCCCTGCCCAAGGATCCAGACCTGCTCACTCAGGGACAGCTACACCATCCCAATTTACAAACGCTGGCTTTAATGGCTTGGCTGCTGAAACCTCCATCTTGATGGAAAAGGGGTTGCCTGCCTCTGTTGTTGATACCATGATTCGGGCTAGGAAGAGGTCCTCGTCCTTTATCTATTATAGGGTATGGCATGCTTACATTGCCTGGTGTGAGTTCAAGTCTCTGCCCTGTCGGGTGTTTTCTATTCTCAGGATTCTGGAATTCTTGCAACATGGTTTGGATTTGGGCCTTCAACTTAGTACGCTCAAAGGCCATGTTTCAGCTCTGGCAATTTTTTTCCAAAGATTTTTTTCCAACCACCGTTTGGTTAATTCTTTTTTCCAGAGGGTTACTCACGTGCGCCTGCCACGTAAGCCTATGTTACCGGTTTGGGATCTGAATCTGGTTTTATCTGCCATGCAGGGTCCTCCTTTTGAGCCTCTACGTGAGGCTGCCTTGTCTATCCTGACTCTTAAGGTAGCCTTTTTGGTGGCTATCGCTTCTGTCAGGCGTGTTTCTGAGTTGGCGGTGCTTTCCATCAAACCTCTTTACTTTGAGCGACACCAGGACAAGGTGGTGCTTCGTTTTATGCCAGATTTCCTGCCTAAGGTTGTGTCTGCCTTTCATCTCAATCAGGACATTGTTTTGGCTTCTCTGTGCCCTAATCCTAGTAATCCTAAGGAGCAGGTTTTACATTCTCTGGATGTGGTCAGGACTTTGAAGTTTTATTTGGTGGCTACTGAATCCTTCAGGAAGACTGATGCTCTTTTTGTTCTCCCTTCTGGACCTAGGAGGGGTTTGCTAAATCCACTATTAGCAAGTGGATACGTCAGGCGGTGGTGCAAGCCTATTCTGCTAGGGGGAAGGAACCTCCCTTCCGCCTTACTGCTCATTCCACTCGTGCTATTGGTGCCTCTTGGGCTTTTCAGCACCAAGCTTCTGTTGAACAAGTTTGCAAGGCCGCTACTTGGTCTTCTGTTCATATTTTTTCCAAGTTTTACAAGGTTGATGTTAGGGCCTCAGCTGACGCTGCTTTTGGCCGCAAAGTTCTTCAGGCGGCAGTGGTTTAAACTACCCGCCGTTGCTCTTGTGGATACCACCGTACCTTACGGATACTGCTTTTGGATGTCCCAGAAGTAAGGAATTAGTGAAACAGGACGTGCTTTATACTTTATACAATTCTGTGAGTACTCACCTGTAGAATTGATTTTGTAGTATACAGCACGTCCCTTTTCATCCCTCCCTTGTTATCATTATTCTTGGTTACCTCTGTATGGTGATTGTTTAAATTTTTTGTTTGGGGTTCCTTTCATTATTGTTCTCCCGGCTTCTTGTCTAACTGCTTTGTAACACTGGGAATTTGTTGGAGGTTCCTGGCCTTTTATAGGGCCGGGAGATGCCACAAGTCTTTTCTGCAGTCCTCTGCGCCACCTTGTGGCGGATAACCCAGAAGTAAGGAATTAGTGAAACAGGACGAGGTGAGTACTCACAGAATTGTATTTTCATGCATTTGCAATGCGCATGCATAATCGTGCATGCATAATCGCACATGCGCATGAATCCATTGAAAAACACAGCTTACTGTGCAAAAATGCGAGGGCACAGGAAACCTTGGCGCCCTCTACTGGGAAACAAGAGGAACAGTCCTGGTTCTACGACACTGCCCTCCCCCCCCCCCTTCCTTAAGGGAGTCCTCCGGTCCGGCCGACTCTAGGACAAGGTTTCTCGGGGTGGGACCTATGAAAGTCCCTAATCAGGCGAGGAGCATGAACATTCCTAGACGGCTCCTAAGAACTCTCTTTTCGATTCCATAGTTTCTCCATTGGTTTCGGAAACTGGTGTAGGTTTAAATAAAGAGACATGGAACACTAGATGGATATACAGCGATGCCGGTAATTGAAGTTCCAAGGCCACTGCATTAATAAGTTTCTTAATGAGAAACGGGCCAATAAATTTAGGACCCAGCTTCTTAGAAGGACACTGTAGCTTGAGGTTTCGAGTTTCGAGAACAGCCAGACTTTGTCACCAACAGCATACAATGGGGAGGACTGACGATGAGGGTGATAAGCAGGTGAATGAGCCAGGGAAATTTGGAGGGCTTCACACAGATGGGACCAAAATCGAGAAGTAAATTGCGATCCTCGATCTGAGACGATTTCGGGGGTACACCATGGAGCCGGACCACCTCCCTGATGAAAACTTGAGTGAGTATAGGTGTGAAAGGAATACCCATCAATGGAACGAAATGAGCCATTAAGATGGAGGTAATTCCACGATGAAGTCCATGGAGATGTGGGACCATGGTCTCTCAGGCACCGGCAAAGGAAGGAGTAATCCCATAGGCTTGTAAGAAGAACCCTTACTCTGAGCACAAATTCGGCATTGATCGATAAAGGAAGAACAGTCTTTATTCAAAGAAGGCCACCAGGAGTGTCGAAGGATCAACTCCAAGGTCTTGTGTAGTCCGAAATGGCCTGCCATGCCTGCCTGGTGGTCATGGAAAGTTTGTAAGACCGCAGTTCTGGTGGTGCTAGGTATGAATATCTTGCCTTAATCAATAAATAAGCCATCAGAGCAAGGCAGGTCTTCACCCTCCTCAATTGGTAAAACAGAAGAAGCTCTCCGGGTCTGGGAGATGAGTTTAGATTCTAATACCAAGAAATGTCCTTCAGAAAGGATCGGCAGTTCAGAGGAATCTGTCTCATCCGAAGAGTCTGGAAGTGGCAATCTGGACAGTTTTTAACTGTTTGGCAGAACGTAGATATTCCAAGTTCCTGTGATCAGTCAGGATAAGAATAGGATGTACCGCTCCCTCTAAAAGGTACCGCCACTTTTCAAGAGCCAGTTTAATGGAAAAAAGTTCTTGTTCCCCCTACATCGTACAGGCGTTCAGTTGCAGACAATTTGCGAGAGAAGAAAGCGACAGGATGCAGAACAGCCTTTTCTCCTGATTGTTTTGAAAGGACTACCCCCACCGCAATAGATGATGCATCAACCTGCAAGACTAATAGTAATGTGGAGCCCGGGTGCGCAAGAACAGGGGATATAGTAAAGCACCTCTTTAAGGTTTGCTGAGCTGATTCAGTCCATTCAAAGGCTTTGGTTAGCTCCATAATAGGCCAGACTATGTCAGAAAAGTTGCGAATGAATCTGCGATAGAAATTGTCGAATCCGATGAATCTTTGAACCTCCTTTCGGGAGGTAGGTGCTGGACACTCCAGTACAACTGAAACTTCACTAGTCCATGGAAAACCCTTGATCCAAAATAAGGACTCCCAAAATGAGGTTCTAGTTTGGCATAGAGTTGATGCGTCTGGAGTCATGAGAGTACTGCTCGCACATGTTCCCGATGTTCATTCAGGTTTGCAGAGAAGATGAGAATATCATCCAAGTACACAATGACAAAGATATAAAGTAGGTCCCTAAAAATGTCTTTAACCAGGTGTTGGAAGGTTGCCAGGGCGTTACACAAACCAAAAGGCATAACAAGATATTCAAAATGTCCATAGCAGGGTTTGAAATGCCATCTTCTACTCATCCCCCTTCTCTTATCCGAACAAGGTTGTAGGCCCCCTCAAGTCAAGCTTGGTGAAGATCTTTCCAGATTTAAGGCACTGAAAAAGGTCAGAGATTAAGGGCAGAGGGTAGCGATTTTTAACAGTTACTTCTTTAGTTCCCTGTAGTCTATACAATGCCGTTAGGAACCATCCTTCTTGCCCACGAAGAAGATACCTGCACCCGCAGGTGATGTGGAAGGCCGAATTAAACCCTTCCTTAGATTTTCATCCAGATATTGACGAAGAGTTAACAACTCCCGGTCTGATAACTGGTAAATCCTGCCAAAAGGAATGTATGCCACAGGCAGAAGTTCTATAGGGCAATCATGCGTCCAAAGAGGTGGTAGCGTGTTTTTCTTGTCGAAAAAAAACATCCCTAAATTCCTTATAAGCCTCAGGTATGTCTTGAAGATCCTCCCCCTTGGCAGACTCAATAAGAGCTAGTTGATGCTCTAGGAGTAAGTTCAAAAATGTTTGCCAGCTTTAAACATGCAGATATGCAGCATCAGCTCACAATATTGGGCAACGGCTCAGTGCTCACCTCCAATGCAATACAGTCCAGAAAAGTAGTAGAGCCAGCCAGCTTCTCGTAAGCCAAAAAATCCAATCTTTATTATTCAAGTTAAAAAGCCATCACAACAGCATGAACGATAAAAGGTATAGCATAAGCAGCTCTTGCTGTAAACGCGTTTCGGGCGGTAAGCCCTTACTCATGACAAAAAAACCCGCTCACACACACGTAATTTATGCAGACATAATTAATGATAACATTGATAACCCTGCAAGTCATTAGGACAATTGCGCACATCTGAATGAATGAAAATAATAATCATGTAGCATGTAATACTGTCCATTGTGTCTCTCCGGAGTATATACCGGAAAGCGTGCTGGTGCTGCTTCCTCCAATCACCATCAGGGGCATACGTATCCTCCCGCCATAGGCTCAAAGCTTGTGATGTCAAAATAGGGGCAGGAGTGACCTACATACAAGCTGCCAGTAAGATCGGAAATGTTAATCTATAATAGTTTATTTAGAAAGATTAGCCCCAACCAAGAAACAAAAAAAGGAAAAATTATAATAAAATAGTAAGATAATATGGCATCGACTCGCCAAATGGCGCACAGCTCAAAAATGATAAATGTCCCGTGTACATTTCCAGGGGAAGGAAATAGCGGGGTATAATATCCTTATTATGGTATTGTCCCGTGCAATGGAGGAGGAGGAAGGAGGATAAGCAGAAGCATTGTCTCTAGTAGAGAGAAGCCGTGGTGTGCGCAATTGTCAGAAGGACCTGCATGTCAAAATTCCAACTTATAATGGAAACAAAATCTCATGCAAAAATAATTCTAGATCCTCACATACAGTGTCTAAATTGATAGCTTGATAAGAACTATGAAAATATGAGTGTCCTTGTCAGAGAAAAGTATTAAAGTGAGTATTATAAACATGCAGACAGGAGAGACAAATAGGAGTTATAGAAGGATGAAGGTGTAGGGAGAAGAATACAAAGGCAAGAGGAGAATATGTTGAAAGTAGGGAGCAGTATAGCTAAGATTCATATTAGCGGAGGATAGGAGAAAATAGGGAGCAATATAGCTAAGATTCATATTGGCGGGGGGCTCAAATCAGATATTATCATCTAACAATCACCTACACATCCAGGTCCCTGATCTGTCACTACAAGTTGTCGCATGAATTCAATCCTTCAGATACAGGTCCACATCTTGAATTAACACTTGAGGGGATACGGGTTCTTAGCTTAAAAATCCAATAGACCTCCCTCTGGAATAATCTCTCTTGTAGGTCCCCCCCCCTCGGGCCTAATTTAACCCTCCCGATTGCCATGCACCTGAAGTGTGTTAGATCCCCCTCATGGGTGTTTCTAAAATGGTGTCCCACATTGGATGAAGAATTTAAGCACTCTGGTGAGGAAGCAGTTATATGCTCCGAATTCTTTTCATGAGTCAAATAGTGCAGCCCACATATTGTACATTACATGCATTGCATGTTATTAAGTAAACTACATTAGGGGTATTACAGTTGATGAAACCCTTTATTTGAAACTTCTCATTTGTCTTAACTGAAGCAAAATAGGAACCTATTTGAGCATATTTACAAATCCCCCATCTACAACCTGCACATTTAAAGAAACCCCTATGCGTCAAACTCATAGTGGATAAATCCGACTGCTTCCTAAACAGGCTAGGTGACAATTTTTGCCCTAAAGTGGATGGTCTGCGTTACAATTTTTATCCCATCCTTCAGAATCTCTGAGTTGAGGGTCACAGTTTAGAAGTGGGAGGTGTTTCATAATGATGTCCCTAATTTGATAGAATTCCTCACTATATGTGGTAACTAAAGTGACACTACCCTCTCTCCTCCGTTTACAAGATCCATCCTATGTCCCCTATTTCCTGCATGTACAATCTTACCCATCATAGTATTCCTGTCTCTAGACCTAGCTACAACCTTAGCTCAATCCAACAAATCTAACAGATATCCCCGGTCTTGTAATGTAGCTGAGATGAGTGTAAGTTCTTGTTCAAAGGCCTCTTCCTCTGAACAATTACGGCGTGCCCTGATCATTTCACCTATTGGTATAGCTCTTATAGTATGGGCTGGGTGACAGCTCTCTTGTTTCCGAAGTGAATTTTAGATTTAGTTGGTTGTTATTCAGATACTGTACAAATTGTTCAATAGAATCACCATCGCCCCTCCAAATAAAGATCAAATCATCAATATACCTGATGTTGCTCAGAAAGGGGTTGTCATGGCCATATATATTCTTCCTCTCCCACCATCCCATATAGAGATTGGCGAGAGAGGGAGAAAAGGGGGCCCCCATGGATGCCCCACAAAGTTGTAAATAGTATTGGCTCGCAAATAAGAAATAGTTGTGTTTCAATAGGTACTCCAGGGCTAACATCAGAAAAATAATTCATTCCTGTGGGTACATGGAATAATTATTTAAGTGAAATTGAATAGCTTGAAGAGCCAAATCATGTGGAATTATCAAATAGAGGGAGGAAACATCACAGGCTAACCATCTAAAGTTGACCTCCCAATGAAAATTGTTCAATTAGCAGATGACGTCACTTGAATCCTGTAGGAACCCAGGGAGCCTACATACAAGGGGGAGGAGATGTGAGTCCACCCACTGCCCCTGCCTCTCATTCAACCCCCAATCCCTGCAACAATGGGTCTACCCAAGGGAGGACGTTGCGGCTTGTGAATCTTGGGGAGGTGATGAAAGACTGGGGCAATGGGGGAAGCCACATAAAGAGCATCCACATCGCCCTGGTCCAAAACTCCCAAAGCTTTCCCTTCTTCCAATAGACATCGGAGATCTGTTTGAAACTTCCCAGTGGGATCCCCCCCCCCACTTCAAAAATGTGTGAGAATCATCCAACTGCCTGTAGGCTTCCTTCTCATAGTCTGCCACATCCATGACCACTACACAACCTCCTTTGTCTGCTGCTCCTATAATAATACTGTCATTCTTCATTAGCTGTCCCATAGCTTTCCTTTCCATAGATGACAGGTTGGATTTTCTATAGGATTTCTGAGTGGATGCCAATCTTGTAAGACCGGCCTCCACTGATTCCTGAAACACATCCAATAGCGATGTTCTAGAATTCACAGGATAGAATTTGGTATTAGGGAACAGTGGGGGGAGGCGAAATCCTAGTGGGGCCCTGGTCTGACATATTCTCCAATAGTAGTCTCATACTAGTATCCTGAAAGGAAGACATACAAGTTCCATCAACCCATGTCCCATTCACATCACTCTCAATAGACAATTCATTCTCTATCTGATACTGGCCGCTCTCCCTTTGTTCTGGAATTAGGGACAAATCACAATGAAAATGTTTACGTAAGGTCAAATTTCTCGCCAATCTATTAACATCTAATATAGTGGAAAACAAATCAAAGTGGAAAGTAGGTGCAAAGGACAAACCCTTCGATAATAAATTGATTTCATCCCCCCAGAGAGCACAGGACGATAAGTTAATAACACTAGTTACACTTATGTCCTCCGCTCTCTGTGTATAACGAGCGCTTAGATTGGTGTTTTCGCCCCACTCTGTGGGCTCTCTGGATGCTCTTTTCTTCTTTATTTTTGATTGTGTAGTTATGCTCGCTAGGATAATTATAGAAACAGGCCTGAAGACAGTAAGGAGACTCTAAAAGAACAGTACCCATGGACCAATTTATTGAAGGGTTATGTGTCAATAGCCAAGGGATCCCCAAAATAACAGGGAAAGCAGGGGATGGTATGAGATCAAAACTGAGCGATTCAAAATTATCTGGATCGATACATGCTGCTAATGACAAAGTCAGTGACTTAATTGGACCAGTCTTGAGCGTGGAACCATCAGCCACAGAGATAGTGAGTGGACAGGGACGTCTGTCCATAACACTGCATGCTCCAGAGTCAATAATGGCTGCCACCTCAATTTTTCTTCCGTGCAACTGTAGACAGAGCGGAACAGAGATATGGTTAGCACCAGAGAGCAGGAGGGGGCCCAAAAATGTTTAGTAGGTAACTGGGGGAAGGACCGGGCATCTGTAAAGGAAGTGACCAGCTTCCCCGCAGTAAAGGCACAGATTGTGCTGGTGTCTGCAAAGGCGTTTCTCAGATGTCAATGAAGGACGAGAAACCCCGCGTTGCATCGGCTCAGAACCACTAACAGCAGAAGAGGATGGACTGGGGAAGGAAGCATCTGCACGAGGAGGACCCCAATGGAATGACTAAGGATTATTCTTCTCAAGACGACGTTCCCTTCTCCTACCATCTTTTATCGCTCTTGGTAGAGAGTTTGATCAACTCTTCCAGAGATGCAGAAGATCAGAACGAGCCAGTTCATCTTTAACAGAATCCGCCAGACCTATACAGAACTGATGGCAGACAGCGTGGTCATTCCAAAGAGTTTCGGTATTCCAGCAACAGAATTCAGCCACATATTTCTCGACAGGTCGGCGTCCTTGGTGGGATGACAGTTTTGACCCTGAGGACCTCAGTGGGGTATGTCTTGGGTTGGAGATTGAACAGCAACTGGCAACTATTCTTAAACGACTGGAAATGGCTGCGGTCCCCAGAGAAACATTCAGGCAAAGGTATACGGGGTTCCAAGGTACTGGGTGCAGAGCTGGAATTGTCGGCTGCCACAGGCATGACAGAAACTGATGGCGGGATGGGGTTAGTAGCGACAGGAAGGCTGGCTTGCATCGTATCCAAGCGGGACTCGAGCTGTAGAAATCCCCCATGTAAATTGCTCACAGCCTGAGTCGGAGTGGTCATCTGCTGGTTCAAGGCATCAAAAGCCGGGTGATCTCTGCCAGAGCTCATTATGGGCCAGTTGTCACTGTCAGACTACCGGGTGTGAACCCTGATTGCGGAGACTAAGAATCTAAGGACCAACCTGGTTTTCACTAGAGCCTCTGCCAAGTTCCGGGTAGGAGACAGACCAGAGCTGGACTGGAAAACATGGAACCAGCTGAAGTCGTGGCTGGCTGAACAGGATCGAAGTCGTAACAAGCCGAGGTCGAGGGCAGGCAGAACAGGATCGAAGTGGTAAACAGGCCAAGGTCATCAGGAGAGCAGGAGCGTAGTCAGGATCAAGCCAGGTCGTACACAGGAATGGTAGACTGGAACTCAGGAACAGGCAGGAGAAATTACCAACTGGCAATGGAGCTCAGGGCTCGCCAATATTTAAAGGTCCCTGCGCATGCACAATAGGGAGCACATTTGCAATGCATATGCGCATGAATCCATTAAATTACACAGTTCACAAATGTGCACATAATCGCACGCTTACTGGCCCTAGTGCGAAAATGTGAGCGCATGAGAAACCTTGGCGCCCTCTACTGGGAAACAAGAGGAACAGTCCAGGTTCTATGACATTCTGGTGGTCATGTGTTCCTACCTAGGGGCAGAGACAGAATTGCGCATTGATATGCTTCCCTTTTGGATGTTTAGAAAATAAGTTACCAGGTAACTAACTTGGGCTTTTCCTATTCACAGGTGTGACGGGTTGATCAGACCTCTTGATCGTTCATCCGATCAAACCTGCCAATTGTACTCCACGTGTGTCACCGCAATTGTTCAATTGGCAGCACATGTGGCTATAAACTGCTGCCACCAGAACACAAACCGTGTTCACCTCCTATATAGGCCACACACAACACAATCAGATCAAATGG
Source organism: Gastrophryne carolinensis (assembly GCA_027917425.1). NCBI lineage: Eukaryota > Metazoa > Chordata > Amphibia > Anura > Microhylidae > Gastrophryne > Gastrophryne carolinensis. The sequence goes on from CM051235.1 coordinate 313,041,015, forward strand.
ATCGATCAACCCACAACCACTTCCAGGCAGGGGCGATCGAGCGTCCTAGGCAAGTAAGGTAGCCAGGCTCTTCAGAACTAGCGTGAGCTTTTTAGATCCTCAAATCAGAGCATTAGTGACCTTCTGTTGTATGACTGTACAGAATTAACTATAAAACACGGTAAATAAGATAAATAGCAATACAAAAAAAAGCAAAATACAGAGTCTGTCTGGGCTGCGGTTCGTGTCCGTCCTCACACGCTTCTGGTCTTCTCCTTGTTGATGTTAAAAGGCAGTGTGTGTCACTCTTGATGGTGAGATTAGAGTGTCTCTGTCCCCATTTTAAAGCTCACCTTATTACCTCTAACCAGGGGTCTGTTTCTGATCCCCCCTATGGGCAGAGTCACCCACTGTCTGATTGGTGCATCTGGTATTCTCAGTCTTTGAGTACCTGAAAGTTGGTACATATGACATCCCCCATCTGTCCTGGGATTTCACAGGGAGGGGAGACACAAGCAGACAAGGAACTTTGGAACTTTGTGATCTGTTGTTTATTTGGTTTCCACACTGGGGTTTTATTACCCCCAAACACTCCGTATTTATTACTAGGTGGGAGGGGGGAAGGAAATGAGTAGGAGAGGACACATTTGAGGGGTTATCATCATTTGACCTGGCATGTATATTTGTGAGGGTTAGATATAGGTGAAACGTAAGTGGGAGGGGGGACAAGAAATGCGTGGTTTACACCAAGCAGGCAGGTCAGCTAAAGTGTATATATATATATATATATATATATATATATATATATATTATATTTTAGACATGCGCGCGCGCGCGCGCACACACACACACACACACACACACACACACACACACACACACATATTACACCAACCTACTGTTTAGACATATAGATGGGCTCAGAAGACAGGAAGGAGCTGATTTAGCTACAATATATTGCAGATATATTTGCAGAGCCCCAGAGTTATGCAAACCGCAGAACTCGCACCAATGAGCCAATTTGAGAAACTCCACCAGTCAAGGAATATATATAGGATTGAATTGAGCATCTTCAACAGGCATTTCACTGAATCGCCTAAAAATATATTTTACATTTTTTTGAGTCAATCTTAATTTCTATGCCCCAATGTTATAGAATTCTGTGATAAACTTGTCTGGGGGTTTCTGCTGTTCTGGTACCTCTGGGGTTTGGCAAATGCGACATGACATCCTCAATGTATTTAAATCTGCCCTGCAAATATCCAGTAGCATTCCTTTCTTCCTGAGCCCTGCAATCGACCCATCTAGTTTCCGCCCACATTTGGAAGAAATTGGGTTACAAACCTTGGGATCCATTTTTCCCCTAATGGCTTGTGAAAATGGAAAAAAAAATATATACCGTATTTTTTGCCCTATAAGACGCACCTGCCCATAAGACGCACCTAGGATTTGGGGGAAGAAAATAAGAAAAAAATTTTAAACCAAAAACGCACCATTACAGACAGTGTGGCATTCCCCTATCCAATTCCCATAGGCAGTGTGGGATGCCCCCATCCCATTCCCCGTATATCCAGTGTGGCATCCCCCCTCCCATTCCCCATATACCCATTGGCTGTGTGGCATCCACCTCTCCCCCCATTCCCATAGGCTGTGTGGCACCCCCCTCCCCCCATTCCCATAGGCTGTGTGGCATCCCCCATTCCCATAGGCTGTGGGACATCCCCCTCCACCCAGGCTGTGTGGCATCCCCATCCCCCCATTCCCATAGGCTGTGTGGCATCCCCATCCCCCCATTCCCATAGGCTGTGTGGCATCCCCCTCCCTTCATTCCCATAGGCTGTGTGGCATCCCCCTCCCCCCATTCCCATAGGCTGTGTGGCATCCCCCTCCCTTCATTCCCATAGGCTGTGTGGCATCCCCCTCCCCCCATTCCCATAGGCTGTGTGGCATCCCCATCCCCCCATTCCCATAGGCTGTGTGGCATCCCCCTCCCTTCATTCCCATAGGCTGTGTGGCATCCCCCTCCCCCCATTCCCATAGGCTGTGTGGCATCCCCATCCCCCCATTCCCATAGGCTGTGTGGCACCCCCCTCCCCCCATTCCCATAGGCTGTGTGGCATCCCCCATTCCCATAGGCTGTGTGACATCCCCCTCCCCCCATTCCCATAGGCTGTGTGGCATACCCCTCCCCCCATTCCCATAGGCTGTGTGGCATCCCCATCCCCCCATTCCCATAGGCTGTGTGGCATCCCCCATTCCCATAGGCTGTGTGACATCCCCCTCCCCCCATTCCCATAGGCTGTGTGGCATACCCCTCCCCCCATTCCCAAAGGCTGTGTGGCATCCCCCTCCCCCCATTCCCATAGGCTGTGTGGCACCCCCCTCCCCCCATTCCCATAGGCTGTGTGGCATCCCCCCATTCCCATAGGCTGTGTGGCATCCCCCTCCCCCCATTCCCATAGGCTGTGTGGCATCCCCCATTCCCATAGGCTGTGTGGCATCCCCCTCCCCCCATTCCCATAGGCTGTGTGGCATACCCCTCCCCCCATTCCCAAAGGCTGTGTGGCATTCCCATCCCCCCATTCCCATAGGCTGTGTGGCATCCCCATCCCCCCATTCCCATAGGCTGTGTGGCATCCCCATCCCCCCATTCCCATAGGCTGTGTGGCATCCCCCTCTCCCCATTCCCATAGGCTGTGTGGCATCCCCATCCCCCCATTCCCTTAGGCTGTGTGGCATACCCCTCCCCCCATTCCCAAAGGCTGTGTGGCATCCCCATAGGCTGTGTGGCATACCCCTCCCCCCATTCCCAAAGGCTGTGTGGCATCCCCATAGGCTGTGTGGCATACCCCTCCCCCCATTCCCAAAGGCTGTGTGGCATCCCCCTCCCCCCATTCCCATAGGCTGATTGGCATCCCCCTCCCCCCATTCCCAAAGGCTGCGTGGCATACCCCTCCCCCCATTCCCAAAGGCTGTGTGGCATCCCCCATTCCCATAGGCTGTGTGGCCCCTATCCTCCCATTACATTAGGCTGTGTGGCCCCTCTCCCCCCATTCCCACCCCCCTCCCCCCATTAGTATAGGCAGGCGCCATATTAAAAAAAAAAAAAAAGTTAAACTCACCTGTCCGCTGACAGAGCTGCGCTGAGCGGCCGGCTCCGTGAATGGGGTGGGCGTGGCCTGCGCCGCAGCGTCGACGCAGGCCATGCCCACCCCATTCACGAGCTGGCTCTGTCCCGGCCCCGCCGCTGCGATCGCTGTCTTTTCAGGCAGCGATGACAGCGGCGGGGCCAGAGACAGAGCCCCCACCGCTCCTCCATCTGCTTCTCCACATGCGAGCACGAAGGTCCAGGCAGCGGGTGGGCGTGGCCTGCACAGGTGCAGGCCACGCCCACCCACTGCCGGGACCTTCGTGCTCGCGTGTGCTCTGAGCCCGGCAGCAGATGGAGGAGCGGCAGGGGCTCTGTCTCTGGCACCGCCGCTGTCATCGCTGCCTGAAAAGACAGCGATCGCAGCGGTGGGGCCGGGACAGAGCCCCCGCCGCTCCTCTGGCCTTTCGCAGTGTGCCAGACAACGCGGGAGCACCGGGGACGGGTGAGTTTTTTTTTGTTTTTTTTAATTTTTTTTTTTTATTTATTTATTTTTTTTTTTTACATTCGCCCGATAAGGCGCACTGACATTTTTCCCCCACTTTTGGGGAAAAATAAGTGCGTCTTATAGGGCGAAAAATACGGTATATATTAAGTAAAATAGAGTGAATGGAAGTGCACAACACGGCACTACCCTATATGTGGTCAGAAACAGTGCTCAGAAGGGAAGAAGTGCTATTGGAGGACTGGCTTTGTTAAAAAACATTGCGATAGCGGTGGACCCAATTTTGGTCTCTGCAGTAAGTGTAGTCCGCAGATATCTTATTTCATTTGCCTGGCAGCTTACCTGCTGCATTGTCGGTCCCATGCTGTCTTTGTGCTCCAGCCACTGAAAGAGAAGGTTATTTCTTCTTCCTCTGCCTCCAGCGCCCCCTTCCCTTATCCAGAACACAAAATCCTGAAGCTCATATCAAGTTTATCTCCCTCTGTTACTTAAAGGCTAGAATGGAGCCCTCCACACTTTGAGCTAATCCAGCTCATGGCTGGGAGAACAAACATTAGTCAATTTGGGACAATGGCATGTACACATTTTTAACACAGGCTCAGGAGCAGGGTGTCCAGCACTGTTAGAGCCAGTGGGCGTCCCCATCACTGCTGATCTGCCAGATGTATGGGAACTCTGAAGCACGGTGGCACACAACACACCAATGCACACAGGCTTCTATAAAGCCTACTCCATGTTCAACAAGGAATTAGGGAAACAAGGCATCGGTAATCACAGACTAATAAGTTTACTAATACTGTACTAATAACCGTTTCTGCCGCTCCAGATCTGCCAGAGGTATCCAATGTCACCAGGGCAGCACCAAGGATTGCAAGGTACAGATGGTAATATGAGCATCAGATACCCTGCTCCAGTCCCTCATCAAGGGATTACCCCCTTCAAGCTCTAGCTGTGTGCTGATGGGGGCATGTGGTAAGTATTGTACTATTCCCAGTATGTCACACACCCCGCTTCCGAATATTCATGACACTTGGGTAACTGTCCTGTAGAGGGCGATCTTGCAGAGATGACATGAAAAAAGGAACCCCTCCCGGTCCATAAATACCTGGGACCTCCCACCATTCCCCAGTCTTTCGTCTCTGCAGTCGCAAGCAAGTCAGAAGATGGCTGTCTCCTCCTTGCAGGTAGCCGGGGCAACCCCCCGGCCTTTTGTTTCTATTGCTGCCTGAACCTTTTTTAATTTAAACTATAGCAGTATGCCTCCCAGCCTAGGCTGAAGGTCCAGGCAATGGTAGGCTGCACCATGTGGTGTATATGGGAGCTAGCTCCAACGTGAGACCCCATACAAAGGGGTAGGTGGTGTCCGGGTTGGTGATCCCGGCTTGGGATGCCCCATCCCTCTTTCCCTTTCACCTATTGGTGTGTGTTCTCCCCCCTACCGTGTCCCTCTGTGCCCCTTGGGGGGGGGGGGGGGGGAGGCCTTTTCTCCCGTGGGTTGTTTGACTTTATTTGGGGGAAAAGGTGTGTGTATGTGTGTGTGTGTGTGTGTGTACATGTGGTGTGTTTGGGCGGCCGTTGTTTGCGGCTGGGCCGGTTGCTTCTCTCAGGTGCAGTTAAGGAAGGGGTGGGGCCGGGCGCTCGGCGTGCTCGTCGCTGCCCACCCCTCCTCGAGGTCGGCTCCACTGATGCACTTTGGTGCTGGCTGAGGCCGGGCCCTGCGTGAGGCGCTGGCCCATCCCTCTTCTTCCGGCCTCGCTGCTGTGAGGGTTGACGGTCGCCGTTTGCTGTGGTGTGAGTAATTTCTGTTTATTTCCCCATTTTATCTTTTTATATATGTTGTTGGGTGATGTGCATGTTGACGCTTATGTACTCCCTGTTCTCATGTCTTCCAGGTGGGGAAGCTCCTCAATTGGTTTATCCGCTTCAGGAAGTTTTGCATGGAAACCTTGCGTTCAGCCGTCGATTCTCTTCATCGGGGGGACTTCACGACGTCCCTAGACATCAAGGATGCATATCTGCATGTACCTATCTTCCCGGCACACCAGAGATTCCTCAGGTTCGTGGTGGAAGCTCAGCATTTTCAGTTTGTGGCACTTCCATTCGGGCTTACCTCGGCTCCGAGGGTGTTCACAAAGGTACTGGCGGGGTTGATGGCCCTCCTCAGAGTCCAGGGCATTCGCATTGTACCATATCTGGACGACATTCTCATTTTGGCTTCCTCTCTCAGCCAAGCGGAGCTAGACACCATATAAAGGGGTAGGCGGTGTCCGGGTTGGTGATCCCGGCTTGGGATGCCCCATCCCTCTTTCCCTTTCACCTATTGGTGTGTGTTCTCCCCCCACCGTGTCCCTCTGTGCCCCTTGGGGGGGGGGGGGGGGGGCTTTTCTCCCGTGGGTTGTTTGACTTTATTTGGGGGAAAAGGTGTGTGTATGTGTGTGTGTGTGTACATGTGGTGTGTTTGGGCGGCCGTTGTTTGCAGCTGGGCCGGTTGCTTCTCTCAGGTGCAGTTAAGGTAGGGGTGGGGCCGGGCGCTTGGCGTGCTCGTCGCTGCCCACCCCTCCTCGAGGTCGGCTCCACTGATGCACTTTGGTGCTGGCTGAGGCCGGGCCCTGCGTGAGGCGCTGGCCCATCCCTCTTCTTCCGGCCTCGCTGCTGTGAGGGTTGACGGTCGCCGTTTGCTGTGGTGTGAGTAATTTCTGTTTATTTCCCCATTTTATCTTTTTATATATGTTGTTGGGTGATGTGCATGTTGACGCTTATGTACTCCCTGTTCTCATGTCTTCCAGGTGGGGAAGCTCCTCAATTGGTTTATCCGCTTCAGGAAGTTTTGCATGGAAACCTTGCGTTCAGCCGTCGATTCTCTTCATCAGGGGGACTTCATGACGTCCCTAGATATCAAGGATGCATATCTGCATGTACCTATCTTCCCGGCACACCAGAGATTCCTCAGGTTCGTGGTGGAAGCTCAGCATTTTCAGTTTGTGGCACTTCCATTCGGGCTTACCTCGGCTCCGAGGGTGTTCACAAAGGTACTGGCGGGGGTGATGGCCCTCCTCAGAGTCCAGGGCATTCGCATTGTACCATATCTGGACGACATTCTCATTTTGGCTTCCTCTCTCAGCCAAGCGGAGCTAGACAACAGAGTTGAGGTATCCACGCTGGAGAGGTTCGGCTGGGTGATCAACTATCCCAAGTCCTCCCTCTCCCCGTCCAGGGAGGTTTCGTTTCTGGGCATGACTCTGGATGCCTTTCAGGCCAGGGTGTTCCTTCCTCAACCCAAGATTCTTCTGATCCAAGATTTGATTCGGCTTCTACTATCCAATCCTCGCCCGTCTATCCGGCTAGGGATGAGATTGGTAGGTTTGATGGTGGCTTCCTTCGAGGCAGTCCCTTTTGCCCAGTTTCACATGAGGACGCTTCAGCTCCATCTTCTGGCGACTTGGACAGGTGTCCGCTGTCATTAGATCAGTCTTGTCTACTGTCTCTCCGGGCTCAGCAGTCCCTTCAGTGGTGGCTAGTGTCAAGCAATGTGTTGAAGGGCAGATCCTTTCTGGCCCCTTGTTGGGAAACGGTCACCACGGACGCCAGCCTGTCGGGCTGGGGGGGCTTCTGGAGGGAACATCAGTTATGGGGGACTCAGGAGGCTCATACCCCCATCAACGTTTTGGAGCTGTGGACCATTTGGTTGGTTCTGTCTTGCAGGGATTGCCAGTTCAAGTCCGATCGGACAATCGGACAGCGGCCGCTTACATCAATCACCAAGGAGGGACTCGCAGCCGGAGTGCCCTCAGGGAGGTATCTCTGATCTCTGATCCTTGTTTGGGCAGAGAGCAATGTCCCATGCATCTCAGCATCCCGGGAGTGGAGAACATGAAGGCGGACTCCCTGAGCAGGAGATCCTCTCGCCGAGGAGAATGGTCTCTCAGTTCCAAGGTATTCCAGTCCCTTTGTCACAAGTGGGGGACTCCGGAGGTGGATCTCTTTGCCTCACATCACAATCACAAGCTTCCTGCCTTTGTGTCTCTGTCTCAGGATCCTCTGGCCCTGGCAGTGGATGCCATGTCCCTGGCTTGGAGGGAACTGGGGTTTCTGTACCTGTTCCCCACCCTTCTCCATGGTGGGCAAGGTGGTGCCTCCAAGGTGGCCAAGACGAGTGTGGTTCGCAGACGTCGTGCGGCTGGCAGTAGATCAGTTTTATCTGCCTCTTCTTCCAGATCTTATCACCCAGGGTAAGCTACGCTACCCCAGTTTACCAACGCTGGCTTTGAAGGCGTGGCTGCTGAAACCTCCATCTTAAAGGTGGAAGGTCTTTCTGATGCGGTGGTTTAGACTCTTGTTAGAGCTAGGAAGAGATCTTCCTCTAACGTCTACTATAGGACTTGGAGGTCTTATATTAACTGGTGCGAGGCTAGGGCCTTGCTTGTAGGGGGTTTTCTATTCCCAGAATTCTCTTCACCATGGTCTGGACTCAGGGTTCCAGCTTAGTACTTTGGAAGGGCAGGTTTCTGCCCTGGCGGTTTTCTTTCAAAGGTCTTTTGCCCTTCATCCCCTGGTTAAGACTTTTTTCCAGGGGGTTACTCATGTGTGGCCTCCTAGAAAGCCCTTGCTGCCGGTTTGGGATTTAACCTTGGTTCTGTCGGCTCTCCAGGGGCCTCCTTTTGAGCCGGTGCATGATATTGCTCTTTCTCTGCTCACTCAGAAAGTTGCCTTGGTGGCTATTACCTTGTTTCGGCCTTCCACCTCAATCAGGATGTAGTTCTCCTTTCCTTGTGTCTTAAGCCTAGCAATGACAAGGAGAGGACCTTACATTCTTTGGATGTGGTTGGATGTGTGAATTATTATTTGGTGGTTACTTCTCCTTTTCGTAAGACGGACGCCTTTTTCGTGGTGCCCTCCAGGCAAAGGTCTGGCGCCCGCTAAGTCCTCCATTAGTAAATGGATTTGACAGGCCATTGTTGGGGCCTATTCTGCCAAGGGGAAGGTTCCCCCTTTTTGTGTTACTGCTCATTCTACTCGTGCTGTTGGATCATCTTGGGCTTTTCAGCATCAGGCTTCTGTTGAACAAGTTTGCAAGGCTGCTACTTGGTCTTCTGTTCATACTTTTTCCAAGTTTTATAAGGTTGATGTGCGGGCCTCAGCGGATGCTGTTTTTGGCCGCAAAGTTCTGCAAGCTGCAGTAGTTTAAGTTTGCATTATTGCCTTTTTGGGATCCCCACCCATTATGGGCACTGCTGTTGGATGTCCCAAGTGTCATGAATATTCGGAAGCGGGGTGTGTGACATACTTGGAATAATACCATTTTGTGATTACTTACCTGTAAAATGGTTATTACAAGTATGTCACACACCCCGCTTCATCCCGCCCTTTTTTGGTTTTCTGGGATCCCTTATATGGTGAACCTTTTTTCTTTGCTGTTTACATTTGGCTCTTCCTGGTCTCTGTACTGCTGTCTTATACTGGGGAATGGTGGGAGGTCCCAGGTATTTATGGACCGGGAGGGGTTCCTTTTTTTCATGTCTGCAAGATCGCCCTCTACAGGACAGTTACCCAAGTGTCATGAATATTCGAAAGTGGGGTGTGTGACATACTTGTAATAACCATTTTACAGGTGAGTAATCATAAAATGGTATTTTTTGGCAGCAAAGAGGGTTCAGCGGTAGCAAGATGCCTCAGTAATCACTAGTCTGGAAGTGCCCTTTTTTCAACAGCCTTGTTTAAAAAAACTGTTGCAGAGGTTGCTGAGTGCTCTCCATGTAGCACAAAGGTACAGGCATTATGTTGAGTGCCAGGCAGCCATAGGCCTTTGGTAAGAGTTCAGTCCCCTATGGACTCCCTCAATGCAATGAGCTAAGGGGCTAGATGGGTGAAAGTGAAGTGTAGTTTTCTGCATGAAGCAATTTTAAGGTACTGTATCTGGGAACCAGCCTATGCTTTCTCTTCCATTTTACTTCAGGCCATCAGACGAATTCAGAGCCGAATGAACCTTTCCTGAAGGGCGTGGACTGCAAGAACAAAGTCATGTCTCTACCTCCCGGGCCTATATCCACCTGGCTGACTTGCTCCACTTCAGTGGAACTGCAAGGATGTATCTGAACTCCTCTCCCATTTACTTTTTGTTTTTAAAGGAATTATGCCTTGGAAGTGGGGGTATTGGAAACTGTTCCTGGGCCCTTATACTCCTCTGATCTGAATGGACCCACTTTTCCTCCGCCTCTAAACTGCATTCGGATCAGGATGGTAAGTGGATGGTAAGTTTTATTCTATTTCCGCCCAGATGCCACTTATCCTTACCTTACATGCCTCCCAGCCTTGGCTGAGGTCTGGGCGACGGTAGAATGGCACATTTGGTGCCCAGGAGCTAAGCTCCACCGTGAGACCCTGTTTCAGAGGGTAGGCGGTGATCCGGGCTGGTGACCCCGGTTTGGGATGCCCTGTCCCTCGGCCATTTCTCCCCTGGTATGTTCCCCTCTTCGGATGCCCTTCTCCTCGTGGGGGGGGGGGGGGGGGGGCGGGGGTCGGGGTGAGGTGTGTGTTGTGCATGAGGTGTGTGTTGTGATATTTTGTGTTTTCACTGTTAGCTGGGCAGCCACCGTGGGCTGCGCTCTTTTGCTAGGTACAGCTGAGGAGATCTCTCTCCTCAGCTGACGCTGGTGGCGGCGGGGCCGGGCGCAGGCACGTCGCCGTGGGCCGCCCGTCTTCTGCCCCCTTCTGGTTCCGGCGCCGCGGCCATTGTTATAGCTGCGGCGCCGGTTCCCCGCAGGTGCGGTGCCTTCACATGCTGCGGGGGGGGGGGGCGCACGGGGTCGGGCGCTGCGCGCTGCGCGCCGCCGCCGCCCGTCCTCCCCACCTGTCGTCCGCCGTGTTACCGGCGCCGCAGCCTCTGTCATCGCTGCGGCGCCGGTTATCGCTGAGCCTGCGAGGGGCTTTCTCCCCTCACGATGTGTATAGGGGGCGGGGCAGGGCTTTCGGCGGGCTGCCGAGGCCCGCCCCCGTTAGGCAGGCGCCACTGCGGAGCATAGCTGTGAATGAAGGGGGGGCGGGGCCACGCACGATCGCGCTCTCCCGCGCTGGCCACGCCCCCCTTCTTCTCTCAGACCCCTTGCTGCGGCTTCAGGATCCTGGACGTGCGGTCGCCATCTTTTCTGGCTGGAACTGTGAGTGGCCCTGTGGGCCCCATTCTTTTCTTATTACTTCTCCTCTTTTTTGTGTACATGTATTTATTGCTGGCCTTATTGTGTCTTGCAGGTAGACCTTCATTGGGTTAAGGGGTTTTCTCCCGGTCCTAGGGTCCCTGGGTTAAATTTACCTTATTCAAATCCTCCCACTTGGGACATTAAAGGGGCATCCCGGGTTGCGTATTCGCGTAATTCCCCCGGTCATAGCAACTGCACATAAGTTCACCATATGGAGGCATCCCCGGATACTGGGCTCGGTATCCCCTCGGGGCAATTCCGGAAGTGTATGTTGTGTGGGGTATCCATTACAGGGGACGACGTACTTCTGTGTATACCCTGTGCACAGCAAACTATTACGCGGCAGTCCGGATCCCAGGCTTCTGGGTCAGCACCGCCGGTCGCTTCATCTCCTCCTCCCAGCTTGATACGCACCCCGTGTGACGTTGTCATGGGTGGGGAGCTGCAATCTGAGATGTGCGCCAGATTGGCCAACCTTGAAAAATTAATCTCCAGTTCGGTCGCCCGTAAGGCCCCGGCTAAGAGAAAGCACTTGTCGATGGATGACCTTGATGATTTTAATAATCTAGATTACTCTGATTATTCCCCGCTGGAGGAAGGGGAGGTTTATGACGATTCTGATAATTCTGACGATCAGCAGTTTGTTGGCGCTGACGCTGAGCTTGGGGACTTGGGGAGATCTTCGGATACTCCTAACGCTCTGGCTCAGATGTTTTGAGGTTTTGGCTATTTCTCCTCCTGAGGAGGCTCCGCAACAGAAGGGTGAGTTTTTTGAGGAATCCAGGCCACGCTTGGAATTTCCTAATCAAAAGCATTTTGACAAAATTATTGCTAAGGAATGGGACAGGCCGGCTCGGCTCCCTGGTATTCCTCAGGGGTGGGATAAGAAGTATCCCTTCCCTTCGGATACCGTTAAGCGTTGGGCATCCCCCCCCCCCGAGGTGGATGCACCGGTTTTGGGGTTGTCCAACACTTCTGTGTTAAATAATCCCGATTGTTCCACCCTCAAAGACGGTGAGGACAAACGCATTGACCAGATGGCTTGTCATGGCTTTGCCAGCGTCGGGTCAGCCATGCGGCCTGTTTGCGCTTCGGCGCTGATGGTGGTGGCTGCCAGGTCCGTGGTCAGGGACCTGTTGACGTCTTCCGGGCTTCGTCCGGGTAGTGACGAGTTCCTTGCCCTTAAACGTTGTGAGTTGTTTTTGTCTTTTGTATTAGCCGCCTTGGATGACACTTTGATGATGTGTGGTAGGACGTCGGCTCTGCTGGTGACTATTCGGCGGTCGGTGTGGTTGCGCCAGTGGGCGGCCGATTTTATGTCCAAAAAGTCGCTGACGGCTCTACCTTTTGTTGGTTTACGGCTTATTGGAGAGAAATTGGATTCTGTCACCAAGGGTGGTAGGTTACCTCAACGCAAGAAACAACGCCGTCCCTTTCGGGGGGCGCCTTCCTTTACCCCCTCCTTTCGTGGGGCCAGATCTGGCAGGGGTTTTGCCTTCCCCTCTTCCAGAGGAGATTCCGGGAACAGGGGCAGAGGACGTGCCCGTCCAGGATACAGTTGGGGCTCTAAGCCCAAACCGGCTGCTAAGCCAGCTCAGCAATGAAGGGGCGCCCTTACCCATGCGGGTGGGGGGACGGCTGCGACACTTCTCCCAGGTCTGGGATCAGGAGGTCTCGGACAGATGGATCCGGGAAGTGGTGTCTTCCGGTTACAAGCTGGAGTTCGAGCTCCGCCCCCCTCCCAGATTTTTCAGGTCTCGGGTGCCTTCGGAACCTCTGGCCGCGCAGGGGCTCCTGGTGGCAGTAGAGAGTCTTCTGGACATGGCTGTCATTTGCCCAGTGCCCTCCTCAGACCAGGGCAGGGGTTTTTATTCCAATCTGTTCACGGTACCCAAGAAGGACGGATCGGTCCGACCCATCTTGGATCTGAAGTTTCTCAACAGGTTCATCCGGCTGCGGAAGTTCCGCATGGAAACGCTGCGTTCGGCTATTCACTCTCTTCGTCAGGGAGACTTTCTGACGTCCATAGACATCAAGGACGCTTACCTACACGTTCCGATCTTTCCAGCACACCAGAGGTTTCTCAGGTTCGTGGTGGAGGATCGGCATTTTCAGTTTGTGGCACTCCCTTTCGGTCTTACCTCGGCTCCTCGGGTGTTCACCAAGGTGCTGGCGGGGGTGATGGCTCTACTCAGGGTTCAGGGTATCCGCATTGTGCCCTATTTGGACGATCTTCTGATTATGGCTTCTTCCTTCAACCAAGCGGAGTTGGACACCAGAACGGTGGTATCCACTCTGGAGAGGTTCAGTTGGGTGATCAACTACCCCAAGTCCTCTCTTTCTCCGTCCAGGGTAGTGACCTTTCTGGGAATGTCTCTGGACACTTCGCAGGCCAGGGTGTTTCTGCCCCAGGCCAAGGTTCTTTTGATTCAGGAGTTGGTTCGGCTTCTCTTGTCGGCCCCTCGTCCGGCCATCCGGCTAGGGATGTGGCTGGTGGGGTTGATGGTGGCCTCATTCGAGGCAGTTCCCTTTGCGCAGTTTCACACAAGGGCGCTCCAGCTTCATGTTGAAGGTTTGGGACAAGTCTCCGCTATCGTTGGATCAGTCCTTCCAGATGACCCCCCGAGTCCGTCGATCCCTGCAATGGTGGCTGGGGTCTGCCAATCTGTTGAAGGGCAGATATTTTCTGGCGCCGTGTTGGGAGACGGTCACCACGGATGCCAGTTTGTCAGGTTGGGGGGGTGTTTGGAAGGACCTTCAGTTTCAGGGTCTGTGGGGCCCGCAGGAGGCTCACGAGCCCATCAATGTTCTGGAATTGAGAGCCATCAGGTTGGTTCTGTTTCGCTTGACGCATCAGTTGCAGGGCCTGCCAGTTCAGGTTCGGTCGGACAACCGGACGGCGGTTGCTTACATCAATCACCAGGGAGGGACTCGCAGCAGGAGTGCCCTCAGGGAAGTATCTTTGATTCTGGACTGGGCGGAGAGCCACGTCCCGTGTATCTCAGCGGTCTACATTCCGGGAGTGGAGAACACGGAGACGGACTCTCTGAGCAGGTCCTCCTCTCGCCAGGGGGAGTGGTCTCTCAGTCCCCAGGTGTTTCGTTCGATTTGCCTCAGGTGGGGGTTCCCGGCGGTGGACCTCTTTGCCTCTCGTCACAATCACAAACTTCCGGTATTTGTGTCTCTCTCGCAGGATCCACTGGCTCTGGCAGTGGATGCCATGTCTCTGAACTGGAGGGATCTGGGGTTTCTTTACCTGTTCCCTCCGTTTCCAATGGTAGCCAGAGTGGTGCGCAAGCTGGCCCTGGAGGGCGCGTCGGCGATTCTGGTGGCACCAAGGTGGCCAAGGCAGGTTTGGTTCGCAGACCTGGTAAGACTGGCAGAGGATCAGTTCGTTCTGCCTCTACTGCCGGACCTGCTCACCCAGGGTCGGCTACGCTATCCCAATTTACCATCGCTGGCTTTGACGGCGTGGCTGCTGAAACCCCCATCTTGAAGGAGGAAGGTCTTTCTGATGCGGTGATTCAGATTCTTATTAGCACCAGGAAGCTGTCTTCCTCTACTGTTTACTATAGGACCTGGAGGTCCTATATTGACTGGTGTGAAGGTAGGTCTTTCCCGTGTCGGGAGTTTTCCATTTCCAGGATTCTGGAGTTTCTTCAACATGGTCTGGATCTGGGGCTCCAGCTTAGTACCTTGAAGGGGCAGGTTTCTGCCCTGGCGGTGTTCTTTCAAAGGTCCTTTGCACTTCATCCCTTGGTCAAGACTTTTTTCCAAGGGGTTACGCATGTTCGACCTCCTAGGAAGCCCTTGGTTCCAGTTTGGGATTTGAACCTGGTTCTTTCTGCTCTTCAGGGTCCCCCGTTTGAGCCCTTGAATGAGATTGCTTTGTCTTCACTTACTCAAAGGGTGGCGTTTTTGGTGGCTATCACTTCGGTTAGGCGTGTTTCTGAGTTGCCAGCTTTGTCCATTAAAGCTCCGTACTTCATCAGGACAAGGTTGTCTTTCGTTTCAAGACGGATTTTCTTCCTAAGGTGGTTTCTGCCTTTCATCTGAATCAGGACATTGTTCTGCCTTCTCTATGTCCTAATCCTAGCAACGACAAGGAAAGGGCGCTGCATTCCTTGGATGTAGTTCGCGTTGTGAAATACTATCTGGTGGTTACGTCTTCCTTTCGTAAGACTGATGCTTTTTTTTGTGGTGCCCTTTGGGCCTAGGAAAGGTTTGGCACCTGCCAAATCTTCCATTAGTAAATGGATTCGTCAGGCCATCATTGGGGCCTATTCTGCTAAGGGGAGGAGTCCCCCTTTTCGTGTTACTGCTCATTCTACTCGTGCGGTTGGAGCGTCCTGGGCTTTTCAGCACCAGGCCTTGGTTGAGCAAGTTTGTAAGGCCGCTACTTGGTCCTCTGTTCACACTTTTTCCAAGTTTTACAAGGTTGATGTTCGGGCCTCAGCGGATGATGTTTTTGGCCGCAAAGTTCTGCAAGCTGTTGTGGTTTAAGTTGTGCCTTGTTGCCTTGTTTTGGATCCCCGCCCTTTTATGGACACTGCTATTGGATGTCCCACGTGTTATGGATATCTTGAAGCGGGGTGTGTGACATACTTAGAATAATACCATTTTGTGAAATACTCACCTGTAAAATGGGTATTATAAGTATGTCACACACCCCGCTTCACCCGCCCTTCTTGTATTCTGGATCCTTTATATTGTGAACTTTGCGTTGCTTTGGTTTATATTTGCCTCTTCCTGGTCCCTTACCTTACTGCTTTCTTTATACTGGGTGATGAGTGGGAGGTCCCAGGTATTTGTGGACCGGGAGGGGCTTTCTTTTTCCCTATCATCTCTGCAGAACGCCCTCTTCAGGTCGGTATTACCCACGTGTTATGGATATCTTGAAGCGGGGTGTGTGACATACTTATAATACCCATTTTACAGGTGAGTATTTCACAAAATGGTATTATTGCACATTCCCCTTATCCAGAATTTTTGAAGGCATGATCACTACTTTTTATGTTGGCTGTAGGCATCATATTGCACAAATCCCTATTCCAATCATAGTCTAGTACATGGCATGAATGTATTATACTTCCTCTTGTCTTTTTCTGAATAATTAATTCACTTTAGGCAAACAAATTTCTCCCCTCTGGCTTTTTCAATGCCCTGTGTGAAAGAATTCCTTAAAGCGGACCTTCACCCTCAATAAGAGCATATCTTATGTGTTTCCCACACCCTGTACATATAGATTGCTCACATTAAAAATCATCCTACCTGCACCTACTGCATTTTCTGAGCCTTTAAACATCCAAGATGGTGGCTCATGGAGCATCAGGCAGCCTTCAAACAGGAAGTGTCTTCTGACTGTCGCTCTGCATTCTTGGATTGCTGTCGTTTCCCTGACCCCAGCTCGGCTCTGTCTGTGCAAAGCACAGCTATAACCCCGCCCCCTGTACTTTATTCCACTCTGCTCTCCTCAGTATGTGATGCTTCTAAATCAAGATGGCGGCAACCGTATCCTAGAGTCCTGAACAGAGTTGCAGCCCAGTGGGGGAAAGAATAATAAGTGACTAAAAACTTAAAATATATTTTTAGATGCTGGGGAATAGTTTTTTAAGGGTTTGGGCTTTTCATTAAATCGTGATGAAGGTCCGGTTTAATTAATATACAATGCTCTTACTTATTTGTGCATATTGCTGCCTTTCCCTATTTTATTACAAAGCATATGTATCTTAATGACTGCTGCCTTTGATCATACAGTTATTTGTGGCTTCAAAGAGGATGTGGCAAATTGCCCCCTGTATAGGGTCCTATATGCTGCGCGGATTGCTGTCCCTTTAAGGCATAATTCCGGTCTTTCCAGGCCCTTAAATTTATAGTATGGCGTCGGATTATGATTCCTTATATCACTTTTCCACTTATAATATAACCCATAGAATTATATATTACCTTTCTTTGGGGTTACTGGCAGCTGTGGCGGCAGAGGTATTGTCCCGCTTTAAAATCGATGCGGCTCTCTTTCAATTGCCTGGGTGCTGTCCTTGGGGTTTGTTTCCCTCCCTCGGCTGGTGCCAACATTCAGACCCGTTTAGTGCTCCAGTCCGGAACGTGGTTTCCTGCCTATGGTGGAGAGGGGAGCATACAGCTCCCACCGCCACGCAAGAGGGGCGTTTTATGCACCTCGCGTTGTGAGACGCACCTTCTCGACCCCTGGCTTCCCGCCGGAAGTAACGTCTCGCCTCTCTGGCCCGATCACTGGGGGAGAGACATTGTCTTTCCAAAGCCGCCATTTTTGTGAATACCAATGGCGGTGTAATTTAGTTTTCTATAATGAAAGCTTAAAACTGACACATGCAGGCATTATTTTTATTATTAAGCTATGATATATTTGCTACCAGTGTCGGAGCCGCCTTCAACCCTGTATTTAACTTTTTGTCTTGCCTATATTCTCTGATTTTTCTTGATTATGTTCTCTGATGGTTATCTTTCTGGATTTTGATTGTATAAACAGATATAGTCTTAGTATACAGTACGTCCTGCTCCAGATAGATTACTTACACTTGGGTTATCCTCCGCCAGATGGCGCTGCACTGCAGAGACATGTAAAACAGGCTCCTCCCGGCCCCTCAAATACCCAGGGACCTCCCACAAATCCCCAGATTTCTATGCAGTGCTTACTGCGAAGATATGAAATATCACTCTCTCGCAGGTGAGCGGGGCTTTTAGCCTGCGGCCCTGTTGAACTATTCCCACCCGTCCTTCGTGTGATGTGATGTGCCTCCCAGCCTGGGCTGCGCTGGTTGGGTGAAGGTAGGCAGCACCATGTGTGCTTAAGGAGCGCTGCTCCACCGCAGTCCCCCACCAAAGGGTAGGCGGTATAGGCTGACGGTGAGCCTTTATGGATGCCCCTCCCACATTATTGCCACATACCCCGTGTAGCAGTGGGTCCTGTACAAAGGGCCGCCATCCTCCCTCATTCTCCCCATAGCCTTCGGGGGGGAAAGAAGGGGGGGGGGGTCAGTGCGTATCGTGATTACGTGTATGACTAGATATGTGGTGTCATCCGCCGCACTGACTTGTCTGTTTTTACTATTTTATGCCCGCCGCCGCGCGCGTCTTTTCCCTCCTTCGGATGCCCGCGCATTAGCTGCTGTCTTAGAGCTTCGCGCTCTTCGGGGGGGGGGGGGTCGGGGGCCTGGCTTGGCGCGCTCCGCGTCACGGCCCGCTCTGGCCCGCCCTTCGAGGTTCGCTTGGCGCCATTTTGATGTGTAGTCGCGCGCGCGTGTGTAACGGCCCCTCCTTTCGCGGTCTGTAAGTGCCCTCGCAGGCGATCTTTATGCTCATTGCTTACTGGGCATGGTTCTGACGCCCCTTATTCTCATTATGTCTTTCAGACGGGTGAATCCAGTGTCTTCTCCCGGCCCGGTGTAATTGTCAGTTGGGCCTAGTATAATTACTCCCACTTCCCTGCGGGTCATTGGGGCATCCAGGGTAGCTTACAGCATCAATCCCTACTGGCCTCCCTCAGGCAGGGAATGCAGCTGGTGGGCCTGATGGTGGCGAGCTTCGAGGCGGTGCCCTTTGCTCAGTTCCATTTGAGACCTCTGCAACTTCACCTTCTGTCAGTATGGGACAAGGACCCAACGTCCTTGGACGGGGTCTGTGTGCTTCCCCTCCTTGGTCAGAAGGTCCCTTTCGTGGTGGCTGGACCACAGGAACTTGCTAGGGGGCAGGTCCTTTCTGGCCCCCTCCTGGGAGACGGTCACCACGGATGCCAGTCTGTCAGGTTGGGGGGGGATTCTGGAAGTCCCTGCGCTTCCAGGGGAGGTGGGGCCCTCAGGAGGCCCACTTACCCATCAACATTCTGGAACTACGGGCAATCAGGTTGGTACTGGAGCAGTTGACCAATCACCTGAAGGGTCTGTCTATGCAGGTGCGCTCAGACAACAGGACGGCGGTTGCCTACATCAACCATCAGGGAGGGACCCGAGCAGGGGTGCCCTCCAGGAGGTGTCGCCGATTCTGACATGGGCGGAGGCCAATGTTCAATGCATTTTGGCTGTGTATATCCCGGGGACAGAGAATCTACTGGCAGACTCTGAGCAGGGGGACTTCCCGTCAGGGGGAGTGGTCCCTCTGCAACAGGGTATTCCAGTCCCTGTGTCACCGTTGGGGTCTACCGGATGTGGATCTGTTCGCATCCCGTCACAACCACAAGCTCCCGGCCTTTGTCTCCCTGTCTCAGGATCCTCTGGCCTTGGCCACGGATGCTCTGTCCATGTCATGGAAGGAATTTTGGATCCTGTATGTTTTTCCTCCATTCCCCTGCTGGGCAGGGTCCTGCGCAAGATTGCTCTGGAAGGGGTGCCAGTGATTCTGGTGGCCCCCAGGTGGCCAAGAAGAGTGTGGTTCGCAGACGTGGTACAAATGGCAGTAGACCAGTACGTTCTGCCCAGGGTGCCAGACCTGCTCACTCAGGGTCCCTTACGCCATCCCAATTTACAAACTCTGGCTTTGACGGCCTGGCTGCTGAAATCTCCATCTTGATGGAGAAAGGCTTGTCTGCCTCGGTGGTGGATACCATGGTGAAGGCTAGGAAGAAAACTTTTTCTGCCATCTATTATAGGGTATGGCATACCTACATTGATTGGTGTGAGTCTAGGTCTCTTCCCTGTAGGCAGTTCTTAGTCCCTAGGGTTCTGGAGTTTTTACAGCATGGGTTGGAGTTGGGTCTAAAACTCAGTACTCTGAAGGGTCAGGTTTCTGCCCTGTCTGTCTTCTTTCAGAAGTCCTTGGTTAAGACCTTCTTTCAGGGGGTCACTCATGTGCGTCCCCCACGTAAACCTATGGTCCCTGTTTGGGATTTGAACTTGGTTTTGTCTGCCTTGCAGGGTGCTCCCTTTGAGCCTATTCAGGATGCTACTCTGGCTATACTTACTCTCAAGGTTGTCTTTCTGGTGGCTATTACTTCGGTCAGGCATGTGTCTGAGCTGGCGGCTCTGTCTATTCAGGCCCCATACTATGAGAGACACCAGGACAAGGTGGTGTTCTGCTTTAAGCCAGACTTTCTGCCTAAGGTGGTGTCTGCCTTTCATTTGAATCAAGATATTGTTCTTCCTTCATTGTGTCCTAATCCTAGCAACGCTAAGGAAAGGGTTCTGCATTCCTTGGATGTGGTCAGGTGTCTGAAGTATTACCTGGTAGTCACTGCGGCCTTCAGGAAGACTGATGCTCTTTTTGTGGTCCCTTCTGGTCCTAGGAAGGGTTAGTCTACTATTAGCAAATGGATTCGTCAGGCTGTGATTCAGGCCTATTCTGCTAAGGGGAAGAATCCTCCCTTCCGCCTTACTGCTCATTCTACTCGGGCTATTGGTGCCTCTTGGGCTTTCCAGCACCAGGCTTCTGTTGAACAAGTTTGCAAGGCTGCTACTTGGTCTTCTGTTCATACCTTTTCAAAGTTTTACAAGGTTGATGTTAGGGCCTCAGCTGATGCTGTGTTTGGCCGCAAGGTTTTGCAGGCGGCAGTGGTTTAAACTGTCTGCTGTTACCTTTTGTTGGGGTTCCCACCCTGCTTATGGACACTGCTATTGGATGTCCCAATTGTAAGTAATCTATCTGGAGCAGGACGTACTGTATACTAAGAATAATACAGTTCTGTGAGATACTCAGCTGTAGAGTTGATATTATAAGTATACAGTACGTCCTGCTCCACCCCACCCTGGTTTTTGCATTATTCTGGATCCCCTGTATGGTGATTGTTACCATTTTTTATAGTTACCAGTTGGTGGTTAAAGTGGACCAACACCCAGGGGTGATCGGCCCGGAAATCTATAAGATTCCCGGGCCGATCACCTCCCACCCCGCGGGACATCCGAGATCGGGATGTCCCGCGGGGTGAAACCCCCCAGAAACCCCAAAAACATCTTACCTGATCCGCCGCCGCTTCCGCCGCCGAGAGTGACGCGCGGGAGGCGGCGGAAGCGGCTTGGACGCTCCTGATCCCCGCCTGGACGTTGGCGGGGATTGGCTGCGGCGTTCACGTGGGAGCGTTGAGAGGTGAGTTTTTTGGGGTTTCTGGGGGGTTTCACACAGCGGGGCACCCCCGATCGGGGTGCCCCGCCGAAGTGGACCAAAACCCAGGATAGTCAAAATCCTGGGTGTTGGTCCACTTTAAATTCTCCCGGCTCTGCAGTACAGTGCCATCTGGCGGAGGATAACCCAAGTGTAAGTAATCTATCTGGAGCAGGACATACTGTATACTTATAATATCAATTCTACAGGTGAGTATCTCACAGAATTGTATTTTTTCACTTATATGGGGCATTCACCATATCCTCTTTGCTTTACATTATTAAATCACTATATAATATCTGTGTGGAACATATTTTTTATTTTTTTAATGTTTTTTGGTGATCCAACCTGTCCTATGCTACATCCATCTTTTTGTTTTGTTTCTAATACTCTTCCTTATTTTTGCACCATATAGTAGCTTACCACCCTAATTGCCCTCAATACTAATTTATTTATTTCTATTCTCTCTCAGCCCATCTCGATTTTGAACTCCTTTATTAGAAGAATGGGGCCAGCTTAAAATCTCATTTGGTCCCAAAAAGATTGTTTTCACTTTATTTATAAAAATGGGGCGAAGCTTAAGGTCTCATTTAACCCCGGGAAATGGGATGCCCCCAACTGGTAAATCCATCTGTTTTCAAGCTGGAGAGTAATTTTTTCCACATTCCCTCCCTGTGGTAGGTTGTGAATCCTATATAGTACTGGGATTTTTGTTATGGTGGCTCAAGAAATGTCGGCTGATGGATGTCTTGGTACTGCCTATCTTTATACTATACTGATGTTCGTACACTCTTTTCTTTAGAGATCTATTTGTCTTTGCCACATAAAATCTGCCGCACCCACATCTAAGCAGATATATAACATTTGTTGTTAAACAATTTATATAATTTTGCGCTTTATAGGTGCCTTTATTTTGTATTGTGATAGTAGAACCTGTTTTTATGAATTTACACATATTGCATTGCCCACAGCTAAAAGGTCCTTTGGTAACACAGCATGCTTCCTTTTTTCCCTCTATGTAGTGGCTGCGTACCAGTTTGTCTTTAAAGTGGACCAACACCCAGGATATTCCAAGTATGTCACACACCCCGCTTCCACTATTCATGACATATGGGTTATGGTCCAGTAGAGAGCGAACTTCTGCAGAGATGAAAGCAAAAAAGAAGCCCCTCCCGGTCCATAAATACCTGGGACCTCCCACACATTCCCCAGTTCCTTTTCTGCAGGACGGCGAGCAAGTCAGAAGATGTCTGCTTCTCTTCCTTGCAGGTAAGCCCTATTTCTGCCCGGACCTTTATACATTAAGCCCAATATTAGCCTCCCAGCCTTGGCTGCAGGTCCAGGCGAGGGTAAGAATCACCTTAATTGGTGTTTAGGGAGCCATGCTCCCCCGTGAGACCCCATATAGAGGGGTAGGCGGAATCCGGGTTGGTGATCCCGGTTTGGGATGCCCTGTCCCTAATTATATATATATATATATATATATATATATATATATATATATTATATCCCTTACACCATTCTTGGTACAGGATTATCCAGTAATTAAAAAATGGTTGGTAAGCACACTCAATTTAAAGCATTTTGCAATAATAAATGATCATATGGGTGCTATTCAAATATTCTAGGATCAAGATCCTAATACTAACAAGAACCGTATGTTTTGAATGCACACCTGAATACCAAACTGGGTGTTGCAAAAAAAGTGCATTTATTTTTATACATCAATTGTCTATTTGCAGTGATAGCTAAGGTACACGTTGAAATTACACATCGGCGAAAAGGACAATACACTGCTATATACACTATATACAAAATATGTACAGTGATAGATATCCTGGAATCTACTATTGGTTGGTTGCACACAGTATGATTTGATCAGAATACCAGGATTTTTGCAAGGTAAGCATAAAAGGGGTGGTTTAAAGACGAGATAATGATCAAGAGGATGAGTGGTTGCTATACCTTTAAGAGTATATGAGGCACTTCATATGCAGTACAAGTCCCGATCTGGGGTTTATATGCAGAGTATCCTTAGGAAAAATGCTTGTTCAGCTGCCAGAGTCCAAGTCCTTATGTTAAAGTTCCGCTGACACGTGTTTCGGTTTGAAAAAAACCTTCCTCAGAGCGTATTTAATAGAGCGATGTCCAGCTGTACGGATGAAGTGCGGGGTGCCTGCTTGTCTGTATGCTTGCCGCTGTTAAAATAGAGCGCTTTGGCGTGAACCCCCCCCCCCCCCCCCCGGGCCGGCCCTTGTGACGCGAACGTAGTTCGCATGATCCCGCGTCACTTCCGGTGCTGCGCGTCCCGACCTGGCGCCAGCCAGCCCGAGGCCGGCGTGTTGCCAGTCTCAAGATGGCGGCGCACGTCACTACGGAGATCAACGGACCGATGGAAGGTGAGTAAGCTGATTACGGGGATTCCTCAAGGCAGGGATTCCACATATGTTCTATAAGAATAAAGAATATAGTTAGACAAATCTCAACAAAATGTTAGTATTGCTTATATCAGTTCATATCTGGACATTTAGGGCTGGTGGAATATAGATTTTTCAGTATATATATATATATATATATATATATATATATATATATATATATATTTATCTACACGTATGATGTAGATTAGCCTGGTATAGGCATAGAGGTACAGCACCCCTAAATTACAGAAATAAACATCCCGTAGATACGTCACGATGAGGCAACAACTATGTAGATTTCAAAAATGCATATATTATGTTGGGACCTGATTTTAAAGTGGAAAAAGTTCTTGCATTAATCAAAAGAAGGTGTTCAATAGAAGGTGAAGGATGCCAAATGAATGCTATAATAGGTCCAGACAACATACTATATACTCTTAAAAGAGACCATTCACAAGACAGTGACGCTGTATGAGTCATGTGCCTGTATAAGGTAATGAGTCAGTGGCTCAAGAGGGACTAAATGTGAAAGAACCGGCGCATACAGCGTCACTTGACTGGAAAGGTAGGTCTTTAAAGGGGAATGTATTAACAGCATAAACATAGCTACCTGAGGTTATATGATGATGAAGATACATAAAATGGACGAATCGAAGGTAGGAGGAGCTTAAAGATCACAGTACTAGAAGACAAGTATAGGGTTATGGGTGGCAACATAGTAGTTTAATGCTAGCGATGGATAATAAGTTGATGGCTTTTTAAATTCTTGAATTTTTTCCCTACTTTTTACTTGTCCTGATATTTCTAATGCTAGATCTATCATATCTTTGTTTAATTCAGTTTCTGAAGGGATATTGGTTTGTTTCTCTTTCATTGATTCTTCATCTTTATTCATGAACTGAAATCGGCACAACACTTTTCTGGCAAATAGATGCAGGTCCTTCACAATTTCAAAAATATTTGTTTTCTCTAATCCAGCACGGGTTGCTTCATCTGTAATTCTTCACATTTGGGTAATCCGCCACCAGGTGGAGCAGTCGACTGCAGGAAGACTTGTGGCTCCTCCCGGGCCATAAAAGGGCAGGAATTACCCAGAAGATCCCAGAGTTTTTCTGCAGTCCTGACTGCGAAGACAGAAGGTTTTCTCTGTCTGGTTATTCGCAGGAGAGCAGGGCATCCCAAGCCCGTCAGCCCTGCAAACCTATTCCCACCTGTTCCGGACTCTTCTGCCTCCCAGCCCGCGGCTGTCGGTTCAGGTGACGGTAGGGGAACACCTGGGGTCGGGTGTTCATAGAGCTATGCTCTAGGCCGCAGACCCTGTACCCAAAGGGTAGCCGGCCATAGGCTGATGGTGAGCCTTGACGGAGGTACGGAGAAACCACTCTTATTTGTGTATCCCACATTCTTTATTTCTTGTGTGCTTGGTGCATCATGCCTGCTTTTAATTCACTTGCCCAGATTGTGTGGGCCCCCGCACCCCCCCTTTTTCCCTTCTCCGCAGGAGTGGGGTTATTTTGGGCCTGCACGCTGGGCCGGGGGGGGGGGTACCGGGGTCGGGGACGGCCGCGCTTCAGGCGGCCTTTCTTCTGTTGGCCCGTCCGGAGGTTCGCGCGCTGCCGGGGGGGCGGGGCCGCGCAGTGACGCGAATTGCGTCGTCGAGCGCGGCCTGCCCCTCGAGGTTCTGGCAGCTTGGCGCCATTTTGGGTGGATATCCCGCGCTGCTCTCCTGATTGCCCTGCTGCTGCTCCTCGGAGGTCGCTTATGCCTGGCTGCTGGGTCCTTCCTTCTGCCTCCTCGATCCGTGAGTCCGGTCCTCTAATATGCTGTTATGTGTTTGCGCATGTGCTGTGGGATGCTCATGGGTCTTTTTACTTGTGTCTTCCAGACGGGCCAAATTCTCCCTATTTCTGCTTGTGGTTTCTCCTGGTCCGACCCCCCCTCCCCCCACACTCGCCCCCCCTTTTTTGTATAAGGGACCCTGTTGGGGGCTTCCGGGTTGGGCCTTGCCCTGCTACCTGGTATTGGCATATTGCTTATTGCTAACAATCGCCATATGGAGGCTTCTGGGGATAGCCAGCTTGGGGGCTCTTCGGGGCGGGCTCAGTTGTGCCTCATGTGCGGGGCATCCTTTGTGAGCAGTCGCAGCGCGGTCTGTGTTCCCTGCACCCAGAGTGTCATTGTGGAACAGGTTGGGGCGAGCGTTACTCTCCCCAGTCCTATCCTGCCTGCAGCTTCACCTACTCCCCCATGCCTGCATTTAGCCCCTAGCAAGGGGGAAGCCAGCAGGGGGTCTCATTCAGACCTGGCGCTTCACGGGGCCGGCCTTGAGCGGCAGTTGGCCCGTCCGGCCGCCTGCAAGGCCTCTAGTAAGAAAAGGCATTTGGAAACGACATTTTCCCTCCTTGCTGATGATGATGATGACGCTTATGATACCTATGGCGGCCGTGACTCTATGGAGGAGGGGGAATTGTTCCATGATTCTGACTCCTCCAGGGATCGTCATGGTGATTTTGATAGTGACCCCGGGTCCTCCCCAGATGAGGCCACTTGGCTCCCAGACGATACCGATAGATTGTTGTCGGCGGTGTTTGATACTTTGCACATTGTGCCCCCTAAGGTGGTAAAGAGGAAGCAGGGTGAGCTTTTCCGCCCTGACAGGCAGCGCTCAGAGTTCCCGGAGCAGGGACATTTTTCCAAGATGGTCCTTAAAGAATGGGAACGGCCCAACAGATTGCCTTCGGTGCCTAAGGGACTGGATAGAAGGTATCCCTTCTCTGCTGACTTGGTTCGTCTTTGGTCTTGTCCCCCGGAGGTGGACGCTCCCGTCCTGGTGCTGTCCAATACTTCCGTTATGCCATCTCCTGACACCACTACCTTACACGACAATGCTGATTGGCGCATGGATCAGCTTGCCATGCCTTCACCTTTGTGGGGGCTGCCCTGCGCCTGGTCTGTGCTGCGGCTATTGTTGCCTTTGCTATCAAGAAGAAGATTAGGCGCCTTGCTGAAGCCGCCAGATCTCGCAAGCGAACGGACGAGTACAAGGAACTTTTGCTTTGTTCTGACTTTGCCTTTGTGTTGTCTGCCATGGATCATGCTGTCCGGCTGGGTGGTAGGGCCTCGGCCCTGTTGGTTGCCATGTGTCGGTCTGTCTGGCTGCGTCAGTGGGCGGCTGACGCTGCTGCTAAGAAGTCCCTCACCGGGCTTCCCTTCACAGGACTCCATCTATTTGGGGAGTGTCTTGATGCATTGGCCAAGGACGGTTGGCTCCCTCAGCGTAGAAAGCCTTCTCGGCCCTTTCGAGGGTCTTCTTCCTTTCGCTCTTCCCATGGGGGACGCGGCTCCTCCTTCCCAGGTAGCCGTAGAGACTCTTGGACGAGGTAGATCCCGGTCCCTCCTGGGGATCCAAGCCCAAACCCCCTACCAAGGCCCCTCAGGCATGAGGGGGCGCCCTCACCCATCCGGGTGGGGGGACGGTTTCAGCTCTTTGCTCACATCTGGAGACAACGTGTCTCAGACCGGTGGATTCAAGAGGTGGTGTCCTCCGGATATCCGAAGATATAGCTGGCAGCTTGGCCGCCCCCAAGATTCCTTCAATCCCGGATCTCCCAAAATCCCGTGACTGCGCAGGCCTGAGGTTGGCCGTCCAACGTCTTCTGTCATCCGGAGTGGTTTGCCCTGTTCCTCTTCAAGAACAGGGTCAGGGGTTCTACTCCAATCTGTTCACGGTGCCTAAGAAGGACGGTTCCCTGAGACCCATCCTGGACCTAAAGGGTCTCAACAGATTTGTCAGGTTCAAACATTTCCTCATGGAGACCTTGCGGTGAGCCCGCGGCCAGGCAACTTCATGACCACGGTGGACATCAAGGATGCCTATCTGCACTTCCTATCTTCCTGGGACATCAAAGGTTCCTGAGGTTCGCTCTGGAGGATCAACACTACCAGTTTGTGGCCTTGGCGTTCGGTATCATCTCGGCCCCCTCGGGTGTTCACCAAGGTGCTGGCGGGTGTCATGGCCCTCCTGAGGAGCCAGGGCATTCGCATTCTTCCTTACCTGGACTACTTGTTGATTGCTGCTCCATCTTTTTATCAGGCCGAGAGGGATACTCAGATGGTAGTGTCCACCCTCGAGTCCTTCGGTTGGGTGATCATTTATCCCAAGTCTTCACTCTCTCCGTCATTGGTGAGGTCCTTTCTGGGCATGACGCTGGATACTTCTCAGGTCAAGGTGTTTCTTCCTCAGCAGAAGGTGGAGGTCCTTCAGATTCAGACGCGAGCCCTGCTATCGTGTCATCATCCCTCCATCCTGGGGATGCAGTTGGTGGGCCTCATATGGTGTCTTGCTTCGAGGCTGTGCCCTTCGCTCAGTTCCACATGAGACCTCTTCAGTTGAATCTCTTGACCGTTTGGGATCGGAGTCGGGAGTCCTTGGAGCAGGAATTCGCTCTGTCCCCTCTGGCCAGACAGTCCCTCTTGTGGTGGTTGGACTCGAGGAACCTTCTTGTGGGCAGGTCCTTTCTGCCTCCGTGCTGGGATATTGTCATCACGATCCAGGGCTCCTCAACCAGGGACAGCTGCGCCATCCGAATTTACAAACGCTGGCTTTGACGGCTTGGCTGCTGAGACCTCTATCCTGATGGATAAGGGATTGCTGGCCTCGGTCGTCGGTACCATGATTCAGGCTCAGAAGAAATCCTCTTCTATGATTTATTACAGGGTCTGGCATGCTTACATTGCTTGGTGTGAGTCTATGGCTTTTCCTTGCCGCACTTTCTTCCTTTCCAGGATTTTGGAGTTTCTACAACATGGTCTAGAGTCGGGCCTACAACTGAGTACCCTCAAAGGACAGGTTTCGGCCTTGGCAATTTTTTTCCAAAGATCCTTCACTAATCATAGGCTTATCAAGACCTTTTTCCAGGGTGTAACTCATGTGCGTCCGCCGTGTAAGCCTCTGCTACCGGTGTGGGATTTGAACTTGGTGCTTTCTGCTCTTCAGGGTCCTCCCTTCGAGCCTTTGTGTGATACTGCTCTGCCCATTCTTACTCTTAAGGTGGCCTTTTTGGTTGCTATCACTTCGGTGCGTCTCGTCTCTGAGCTGGCGGCGCTTTCCATGAAACCTTCTTATTTTGAGCGTCATCAGGATAAGGCGGTGTTCCGTTTTAAACCGGAATTCTTGCCCGAAGTTGTTTCTGCCTTTCATCTCAATGAGGACATTGTCTTGCCTTCCTTGTGTCCTGCCCTTTTTAATTCTAAGGAACGGACTCTTCATTCTCTGGATGTGGTCAGGGCGCTCAAATATTATTTGGTCGTCACTGAGTCTTTTTGGAAATTGGATTCTCTGTTTGTCCTCCCTGCCGGGCCTAGGAAGGGCTTGCCTCCAGCCAAGTCCACTATCGGCAAGTGGATCAGACAGGCGGTGGTGCAAGCGTACTCTGCCAAGGGGAAGGAACCCCCTTTCCGTGTTACTGCTCACACCACTAGGGCTATTGGTGCCTCTTGGGCTTTTCAGCACCAGGCTTCAGTTGAATAGGTTTGTAAGGCCGCTTCTTAGTCTAAAGTTTATACTTTTTCTAAGTTTTACAAGGCGGATGTTAGGGCCTCAGCTGATGCTTTTTTTGGACGCAAAGTGTTTCAGGCAGTAGTGGCTTGAACTTCCTGCCGTTGCTCACTGGGGATCCCACCCTTCTTCATGGACACTGCTGTTGGATGTCCCAAATGCGAAGAATTACAGATGAAGCAACCCGTGCTGGATTCCAGAAAAATACAATTCTGTGATTACTCACCTGTAGAATTGATTTTATGGTAATCCAACACGGGTTGCTTCATCCCCCCCCCTTGTTATCGTTATCCTTTTTTGCCTTGTTATGGTGATTTTTGTTGAGAGAGTTCTCTTTTTAGTTGGCTATGTTTCCTAACATGTTATTGCCTCCCGGCTTCATGCATTACTGCTTTTCAAACACTGGGTCTTCTGGGTAATTCCTGCCCTTTTATGGGCCGGGAGGAGCCACAAGTCTTCCTGCAGTCGACTGCGCCACCTGGTGGCGGATTACCCAAATGTGAAGAATTACAGATGAAGCAACCCGTGCTGGATTACCATAAAATCAATTCTACAGGTGAGTAATCACAGAATTTTGTATTTTTTTTTTTTGAGGGACAAAAGTTTAGGCCCAAATTTTTAATAGCTGAGATTGGTCCTTTGTGTACTTGATCAGTTAAATTGATTGTCTTTTCACTATATCCAGTCCAGGTCGTCCCAGAAGTGATGACAGTTGGGTAGTCCGCCACCAGGTGGCGCATTTACTGCAAGATCCAGAGCTGTAACTCCTCCCGGCCCCCTATAAAAAGGGCTGTCTCCATAGGATACCCAGAATTCGTCTTGCAGTACTGCTGCGAGGATAGTCTTGGATACTCTCTCTGGATACGGCAGCTGGGCTGGGCATTATTCTTAGTATACAGTACGTCCTGCTCCAAATATAATGCTTACAATCGGGTTATACTCCGCCAGATGGCGCTGGACTGCAGAGACATCGAAAATAGGCTCCTCCCCGCCCCTCAAATACCCGGGGACCTCCCACAAATCCCAAGAATTTCTCTGCAGTCTGGCTGCGAAGGACGAGAAATTGGCTCTCTACTCGCAGGAGAGCGGGGTTATTAACCTGCGGCCCTGTAGGACTATTCCCACCCGTTCCACTTTTAATATGCCTCCTAGCCTTGGCTGCGCTGGTCAGTTGAAGGTAGGCAGCACCGCTGTTGGTGCTTAGGAGCGCTGCTCCACCGCAATCCCCCACCAAAGGGTAGGCGGTTTAGGCTTATGGTCTATGGGATGCCCCTCCCGCACTATTGCCCCTTGCCCCTTCCTATCGGTGGGCCCTATTTAAGTGGCCGCCGTCCTCCCTCATCCTCCTTGTAGTCTTGGGGGAAAAGAGGGGGGGGTGTATGTGTATAGATATGTATGTTATGCAGTCTGTGCTTTCTCTTTTCACATGCCTTTATTCTTGTGTCAGCCGCCGCGCTGACTTGTCTTTACTGCTGTTTAAATTTGCCGCCGCCGCACGCTGGCTTGGTTCCGTGCTTGGTGGCGGCATTACCTCAGGCGTTGGTGCGCCATCATTGGCTGTTGGCCGTTCTGGCTTCACGCTCTTCGGGGAGGGGTGGGGCCCGTCTTTGGCGCGTTCCGCGTCATCGATGTTACTGGCCCGCCCCTCGAGGTATACCGACACCATCTTTCCTGCTTGGTTGGCCTATGCAAGACGGATTCCTACCTACCGCGGTCCGTAAGTGCCCTCGCGGGTGGCTTTATTTCCTTCACTTTGATCACGATGTACTTAAGGTCTTGTCTGCTTATGTCTTTCATGCGGGACCAACCCTTCTTGGCTTCTCCCGGCCCTGTTTTTAGTATATTGCTTGTAGGCCTTGTAAAAATTGTACTCCCACTTCCCTAGCGGGTTATTGAGGCATCCAGGGTTGCTACATAGGGTTATTCCCTATCTGCGTATAGCGCCGCTATAATCGCCATATGGAGGCATCCCAGGATAATGTGACCGGGGTCCCTTCGGGACAAGACCGGCTGTGTGTAGCGTATGGGCAGCCTCATGCTGACGCTGACAAGGTGCAGGTCTGTGTACCCTGTGCTGAGCAGGTGCTTGCATTGCAATCTGGCCTGCCAGTGGCTGCACCTCATTCACTTTGCCTACTCACCCAAGCTTAAATCTCACTCCTACTGAGTTGCATACTAGTGGGGATTCTCAGCCTGATGTTTCTTCTAGACTGGCTACTGTTGAACAGTTGATTGCGAAGTCCTTAGCGCGTAAGGCCCCTGCTAAGAAGCGGCACTTGACGCCTAATGTTACTGTTTTCCCTATGGGAACTGAGGAGTTTTGGAATCTGTGTGGCTATACTCCGTCTGATGAAGGGGAGCTCTTTTCTGATTCAGGCTCATCTGATGAGAGACTGAGGGGTCATGGCGATTCTGGCTCTGACCCCTTGGCCCCGGATGACACTGACAGATTATTGACCCAGATTTTTGAGGTTCTGTCTATCTCTCTCCCTGTTGAGGCTCCCAGGCAAAGAGGGGAGCTTTTCCATACAGCAAAATCACGTTTGAAATTTCCAGAGCAGGCACATTTCCATAACCTTGTGCTCAAGGAATGGGAGCGCCCCAGTAAACTTCCCGGGGTTCCAAGGAGTTGGGATAGGAAGTATCCCTTTCCTGCTGAGGTCGTTAAATGTTGGCCATCCCCCCCCACCCGAGGTGGATGCCCCGATCCTATCTAACACCTCTGTCATGCATTCCCCTGATTCTACTACCCTGCGGGATGCTGAAGACCGGCATATTGATCAGCTGGCATCCCACGCCTTTGCATGTGCGGGGACGGCGCTGCGCCCGGTCTGTGCCTCTGCCATTACTGCTGTGGCCACTAGAAATATGCTTGATAGTGCCCCTGATGATTTGCCTTGTGAGGTGTTTAATGCACTCTCCAGTTGTGATGATTTTGTAAATTTTGTCCTCTCAACATTGGATGACACCATCAAAATGTGTGCCAGAACTTCTGCCCTTGTGGTGGCTATACGCCGCTCGGTTTGGCTGCGCCAGTGGGCTGCTGACAACGCTGCCAAGAAGGCCCTCACTGGGTTTCCCTTTAACCCTTTAAACGCCAGCCACGTAAATTTTACGTGGCTGCTTCTCCAACCGTTAAACGCCAGCCACGTAAAATTTACGTGCCTGGCTTTACCCCCTGCTAGCGCCTGAAAATGTAAAAAAAAACACTTACCTGACCCCTCATTCGAACCGGCCGGGTCTCCTCTTCACCCTGGGGGGCTCCGATCCCCCGTCGGGGCTCCTCCGGAGGAAGGGGAGAGCCCGAAGTAGGGCCCCCCCCCCCCGTTTTTGCGGCTGCTGGCTTTTCCTGTAAAAATAAAAATGACATTTACTCACCTCCATGTGCGCTCGATCGCGCCGGCCCTTCTCTTCACCTGGGGGGCCTCCGACCCCCCCCCCCCCCCCCAGGGCTTTCTATCTTCAGGAGAGAGCCTTTCAGGCTCTCTCCCCTCTTCCTCCGACGGGAGCCGCCATTTTGCCGCGAAGCCCCGCCCCTTTTGGGGGCGGGGCTTATGACGTCACTCGGCCAGCGTCTTCACAGCTCCAGGCCTCTCAGCTGTCAGATGCCGGTGATCGGTGGCCGGAGAAGGATGGGGACAGGAGATCCTCTGATCTCCTGCCTCCCCTCCTCCTCTGGCTGCCGATCACCGGCATCTGTCATCAGAGCGGCGAGGGACACAAGAGCTGACGATCGGTCATAGACAATAGGTGAGTATAGAAAAAAAAAACATTTTTTTTTTTTTAATAAAATAATTTTTACTGTGTGTGTGTGTTTTATTTAACTGTTAACCCTTTGTGAACTGGTAAGGGGTTCATGAGACCCCTGTACCAGTTCACAATGCTGGGGTCTGGCAAGCCACCTGCAACTAGCGGGTGGCTTGCCATTAACCCCCGCACCCCCAATTACCTGCCTCCCCAAAGCCCAGGGGGGGGCAGAAGAGCCCGGGCCCACATAGGCTATGTGGGCTCGTAGGCTGCAGGGTGGGGGGGCCACAAAAGCTGGCCCCCCCACTCTGTTCCTACAAGCCCCCATAGCTGGTTCCGGGCTGGTTATGACGGGTAGGGGGGACCCTACATCATTTTTTTTTTGAATTTTAAGGGTTAGGGTTAGCCTAACCCTAGCCCTAACCCTTAAAATTCAAAAAAAAAAGAGGTCCCCCCCCCCCCCCCCCCGGGAGGGGGAACCCTACGTCATTAAAAAGAAAATGTTTAACGGTTAGGGTTAGCCTAACCCTAACCCTTAAAATTCCCCCCAAAATTGGGGTCCCCCCCCTTTTTTTTTTTAAAAGTGGACCAACACCCAGGATTTTGACTATCCTGGGTTTTGGTCCACTTTGGCGGGGCACCCCGATCGGGGGTGCCCCGCTGTGTGAAACCCCCCAGAAACCCCAAAAAACTCACCTCTCCCCGCTCCCACGTGACCGCGCCGTCCAATCCCCGCCCACAGACAAGCAGAGTGACAGCGACGGACAAGGGGCTCATCTGCCGCCGCCTCCCGCGCGTCACTCTCGGCGTGCCCGCGCCGGCCATTCACAGATGGCCGACGCGGGCGCGCGCACATTTAGAGGGGAGGAGGTAAGGGTTTTTGGGGGGGTCCCTCACCGCGGGACATCCCGATTTCGGATGCCCCGCGGTGAGGGAGGTGATCGGCCCGGGAATCTTATAGATTCCCGGGCCGATCACCCATGGGTGTTGGTCCACTTTAAGTGGACCAACACCCAGGCTGATCGGCCCGGATCAGATCCCTCCCCGCGGGGCATCCGAAATCGGGATGCCCCGCTGTGTGAAACCCCCCAGGACGCCCCGTTCGCCCTACCTTATCCCTGTTCCAACGGTGCATGCGCGGGCCGCATCTCGCGCTTCCCTCTATCAGGGCGCACACACGCGCCGGTCATTTGTGAATGGCCGACGCGGGCCGCTCCCTGTTAGAGGGAAGCGCGAGATGCGGCCGCCAGCGTGCTCAGAGCCGCTGTGGTATGCACGGACAAGGGACGGACAACCACAGCGGCTCTGAGCACTCTGGACGAGCGCTCGCGCATGCGCCGTAGGAGCGGGCTGAGGTGAGTTTTTTATACCTTTCTCGGGGGTTTTACGCAGCGGGGCACCCCCGCGGAAGTTGATCAAAACGCAGGATAGTGAAAATCCTGGGTGTTGGTCCACTTTTTAGGCTAACCCTAACCCTTAAAATTCCCCCCCAAAAATGGGGTCCCCCACCCCCTGGGATTAGAAAGAAAAAATTTTAATTTTTAAAAATTTTTTCTTTCTAATTAAGAATTAAAAAGAAAACGACATAGGGAGCCCCCTCCTGGGGGGGCACTATTTTTTTTTTAATTTTAAGGGTTAGGGTTAGCCTGGGAGGGGGGTCCCTGTGTCATTTTCTTTTTAAATTAACCCCTTATGTTTATAGTGTGGGTAGTATGTGTATGTGCGGTTTTTATTACTAAAAAATGTTTTATTTAAAATAAAGGAGACAATTGTTTAAAAAATATTATTTTATTTATTTTTATTTTTATTTTTTTTACACAAAAATATTTAAAAAACAGTAGAAAAATTACAAACAAGACATTTAATGTTAAAGCCTAAACTCTGCTGCAAAAAAAAATATATATATATTTTCCAAGAAATTCCGACAAAAATCACGGTTAAACATGGCGCAAAATGGGGAAAAATGACCAACTGAGGCTGACAAAAGTTCAAGTAGGCTGGCAATTAAAAGGGTTAATAGTACCTATGCATGTTGGGTATTGTTCTGCTCGGGGGACCTTGCGCTTTCAGATTTACCTTGTTTTTCTTATTTGCATATTGATATTTTAGGAAAAGGTGTTTTTTATTCTGCTTTTTTATACATTTTTTTTGTGAAACCCTGTGCAACCTAAGAATTCTTCAAGGGATTACTTCCAGAAAGATGAGCCCACGACAACAAGCTGGGTACGCTTAGAAAGCTTAAAATGTGTACTTTCAGGGAATATATGGTTTATGGGGGATATTCCAAATGTAAAGGCTTGTTTTGGTAGAAAAAGCACAAGGTGCGCACTTTGTCTGCAGAGCTGAAATTTTGAAGTAAAATTACCGTTACGCACATGCTTTACTTTGGTGTGTTTGGCAACTCTTCCATTGACAGTAGCTATGCATGCTGGGTATTGTTCTGTTCGGGGCATGTTGCTTTTTCAGATTTTCAGTTTTTTTCTTGTTTGCATATAGTTTTTTTTAGGAAAATGTGGTTTTGATTCTGCTTTTTTATACTTTTTTTCGGGAAACCCTGTGCAACCAAAGAATATATTGAGGGATTACTTCCAGAAAACTGCACCCATGTCAACAAGCTTGGTACGTCTAGAAAGCTTGAGGTGTGTACTTCCAGAGAATATATAGTTTTTGGGGGGTATTTCAAATGTAAAGGGTTGTTTTTCTTGAAAAACTGCAAGGTGCGCTTAGCGCGTAGCTTAGTTGTATTTTATCTGAAAATCTCCTAAAGCATTGTTTCAGTTTGGGGGAGTCTCCTGGGCAGGGAAGGGTGTCTACCAATACACATGTGGTACCGCTGTAACCGGGAGAAATTTGGGTTTCACGTGCAATAAGATTTTATTGACAAACTTACATTTTTTATTACAAAAAAACACTACAAATTGTAAAAAAAAATTTTTGGGTGGTTTTTTGCACATATTTCATCCAAAAATATTGAGAACACACCTAAAAAATGATAAACAAGACATTTCATGTTAAAGCCCAGAATCTGCTGAAAAAAACAATATATCACTTTCCTGGGAAATCCCTGGAAATCCCTTCAAAAATCACAGTTGAACAAGGGGAGCGCAAAATAGTGCAAAATGGTCTGGCAACAAAGGGTGACAAAATCTCAAGGTAGGCTGGCGGTTAAAGGGTTAAAGGACTGTGCCTGTTTGGGTACCGTCTAGACCTTTTTGCTAAGGGAGGCAGGTTACCCCAGCGCAGGCGGCAATCTCGGCCCTTTCGGGGTCAGGGTTCATTCTCCTCCCCTTACCGTGGTGCAAGACAGGGAAGAGGGGTTTCCTTTCCTGGGGCCCGGGGAGATTTCTGGGGTAGAGGCAGAGGACGTGGTCGTCCTGGCTCCTCCTGGGGTCCCAAAGCAAAATCCTCTCCCAAGCCCCCTCAGGCATGATGGGGCGCCCTCACCCATCCGGGTGGGGGGGCGGCTGCAGCACTTTGGCTTCATGTCTCAGACTGGTGGATTCAGGAGGTAGTGTCCTCCGGTTACAAGTTGGAGTTTGCTGCCGATCCCCCTTCAAGATTCATCAGATCCTGGATTCCTCAGGACCCTGTGTCAGCTCGGGAGCTAGTGCAAGCAGTGCAAGGCCTCCTGGAGCGGGGGGGTCATCTGCCAGGTCCCTTTAAGAGAAAAAGGCAAGGGCTTTTATTCCAACCTATTCACAGTACCCAAAAAGGATGGTTAAGTCAGGCCCATCCTGGACTTCAAGATTCTCAACAAGTTTGTCAGGGGCAGGCGCTTTCGCATGGAAACTCTGCCATCAGTTCCCCGCGCCAAGGGGACTTCATGACTTCTGTGGACATGAAAGATGCTTACCTTCATATTCCTGTGTTCCCAGGTCATCAGAGGTTCCTCAGGTTCGTTCTGATGGAACAACACTACCAATTTGTGGCCTTGCCCGTCGGCCTTACTTCAGCTCCCAGGGTTGTTCACCAAGGTGCTGGCTGGCGTGATGTCTCTGCTCAGATGTCAGGGCGCCCGCGTGCTTCCCTATCTGGACGACATCCTCATCACTTCCCAGTCTCTACATCAGGCAGAGTTGGATACTCAGCTGGTGGTGTCCACTCTGGAGTCATTTGGATGGGTGATCAACCACCCCAAGTCCTCACTGTCCCCTTCCTTGGTAACTCCATTCCTAGGAATGAATCTGGATACAGTTCAGGCAAGGATCTTCCTTCCTCAGCAGAAGGTGGACAGTCTGATTGCACAGGCTCACTCCCTCCTAGCTTGTCCCCATCCCTCCATCAGGCAGGGGATGCAGCTAGTGGGCCTGATGGTGGCGTGCTTCGAAGCGGTCCCTTATGCTCAGTTCCACTTGAGGCCTCTGCAACTTCACCTATTGTCAGTATGGGACAAGGACCCAGCGTCCCTGGCCTGGTCTGTGTGCTCTCCCCCCTGGTCAGGAGGTCCCTCTTGTGGTGAATGGACTCAAGGTACCTGTTGGGGGGCAGATCCTTTCTTGCCCCTTCCTGGGAGACTGTCACCACGGATGCCAGTCTGTCAGGTTGGGGGGGTTTCTGGAAGTCCCTGCAGTTCCAGGGGAGGTGGGGCCCTCAGGAGGCCCACACACCTATCAATGTCTTGGAGCTGCGGGCGATCAGGTTAGTTCTGGCTCGCTTGACTACTCATCTTCGGGGCCTGCCTGTTCAGGTGCGCTCGGACAACCAGACGGCAGTTGCCTACATCAATCATCAGGGAGGGACCCAGAGCAAGGGGGCCCTCCATGAAGCGTCTCTGGTCCTGACTTGGGCGGAGGCCAATGTCCCCTGCATTTCAGCTGTGTACATCCCGGGGGGTGGAAAATCGCCTGGCGGACTCTCTGAGCAGGGGACCTCTCGCCAGGGAGAATGGTCCCTATGCGGCAGGGTGTTTCAATTTCTGTGTCACCGTTGGGGCCAACCAGATGTGGATCTGTTTGCATCCCGCCACAATCACAAGCTCCCAGCTTTTGTCTCTCTGTCCAGGGATCCTCTGGCCCTGACCTCGGATGCGCTAGCAATGTCATGGAAGGACTTTCAATTCCTGTATGTCCTCCCTCCAATTCCCCTGCTGGGCAGGTTTCTGCGCAAGATTGCTCTGGAAGGGGTGCCAGCAATTCTGGTGGCCCCCAGGTGGCCAAGAAGAGTGTGGTTCGCAGACGTGGTGCAGCTGGCAGTAGATCAGTACGCTGTACTCTTGGTGCCAGATCTGCTCACTCAGGGCTCACTACGCCATCCCAATTTACAAACTCTGGCTTTGACGGCTTGGCTGCTGAAACCTCCATCTTGATGGAGAAGGGGCTGTCTTCCTCGGTTGTGGATACTTTGATTAAAGCTAGGAAGAAGTCTTCCTCTTCCATTTACTACAGGGTTTGGCTTGCCTACATTGACTGGTGTGAGTCTAGGTCTCTTCCCTGTCGTGTGTTCTCTATTCCCAGGATTTTGGGAGTTCCTGCAGCATGGGTTGGAGATGGGGCTCCAACTCAGTACTCTGAAGGGTCAGGTTTCTGCCCTGGCTATTTTTTTCCAGAAGTCCTTTGCTCAGCACCCTCTGATCAGGACTTTTTTCCAGGGGGTCACTCATGTGCGTCCCCCACGTAAACCTATGGTGCCTGTTTGGGATCTGAACTTGGTTCTGTCAGCCTTGCAGGGTGCTCCCTTTGAACCTGTGCAGGATGCTGCCTTGGCCATTCTTACGCTCAAGGTTGTTTTTCTGGTGGCTATTCTGTCAGGCGTGTGTCTGAGTTGGCTGCACTGTCCATTCAGCCCCCCTACTATGAGAAATCGTTTCAAACCTGACTTTCTGCCTAAGGTAGTGTTTGCCTTTCATTTGAATCAGGATATTGTTCTTCCTTCTTTGTGCCCTAATCCTAGCAATGCTAAGGAGAGGGTTTTGCACTCTTTGGATGTGGTTAGGTGTCTGAAGTACTATCTGGTGGCTACTTCACCTTTCAGGAAAACTGATGCTCTTTTTGTGGTCCCTTCTGGTCCTAGGAAGGGTTTGGCTCCTGCCAAGTCTACCATCAGCAAGTGGATTCGTCAGGCTGTGATTCAGGCCTACTCTGCTAAGAGGAAGAATCCTCCCTTCCCCCTTACTGCTCATTCCACTTGTGCTGTTGGTGCCTCTTGGGCTTTTCAGCACCAAGCCTCTGTTGAACAGGTTTGCAAGGCCGCTACTTGGTCTTCTGTTCATACCTTTTCTAAGTTTTACAAGGTTGATGTTAGGGCCTCAGCTGATGCTGCTTTTGGCCGAAAGGTTCTGCAGGCGCCAGTGGTTTCAACTGCCTGCTGCTGTCTTTTTTCCTGGGGATCCCACCCTACTTTATGGACACTGCTATTGGATGTCCCGATTGTAAGTATTATATTTGGAGCAGGACGTACTGTATACTAGGAATAATACAATTCTGTGATTACTCACCTGCAGAATTGGTATTATGAGTATACAGTACGTCCTGCTCCAACCCACCCTTGGTTTTGCATGATCTTGGATCCCCTGTATGGTGATCGTTATTATTGTTATAGTTGATAGTTGGGTTGTTTAATTCTCCCGGCTTCTCGTTAACTGCTTTTCAATGCTGGGGATTTGTTGGATGTCCCCGGGTATTTGAGGGGCCGGGAGGAGCCTATTTTCGATGTCTCTGCAGTCCAGCGCCATCTTGCGGAGTATAACCCGATTGTAAGTATTATATTTGGAGCAGGACGTACTGTATACTCATAATACCAATTCTACAGGTGAGTAATCACAGAATTGTATTTTTAAGGCTGTCTGCCTCTGCACCTCTATTGCCTCTGTCCCCGTGGACCCACGTATGCCTCCCAGCCTCGGCTGACGGAACAGGTGAAGGTAGGGAGAACGCCAGGATCAGGCGTTCAGAGCTAGGCTCTGGACCGCAGACCCTACCTAAAGGGTAGCCGGTCATAGGCGATGGTGGGCCTATTTGGGTGGGGGAGGAACCACCTAAACCCTGGTTATCCCTGTCTGTCCCACAGCTTTATTATTTTTGTGAGTGTGTGCTTTTACTTCACTGGATGCTTACCTCCCTCGCTTCCTCTGCGTCTTCCCCTCTCCCCCCATCTTGTCGGCGCAGCTGTGAGGGGGGGTGGACAGGAGTGGCGCTGTCATTGTGAGGTTGCGGCCTCGGGAGTTGTGCGGGGCGCGCTGTGCTCTGCTGCCGGGGGGTGGGGCCGCACGATGACGTGTTTTGCGTCATAGCTGCGCGGCCCGCCCCTCAAGGTACTGATTCCGGCGCCATTTTCCTCTGCTGCATGCTCTGCATTGGTTTCGTCTTCAGCACCAAGCCTCTGCCTGTGGATTCTTGAGCTGCTGCCGCTTCGTTTGTGAGTCCCCGGACGCCCTCCCTTCGGTCGGTCCGTGAGTCCCTGTTTTGGAAAAAAAAAAAAATATATATATATTTATTTTCATGTGTGCATGCGCTGTGGGATCTCATGGCTTTTCCCATTGTGTCTTTTAGGTGGGATCCCCTTGTCAGCTGTGGGTTGTGGTTCCTCCCGGTCTCCTACACCCCCCCCCCCCCCCCAGATCCTGCATCTCTCCGCACCCTCTCCCATAAGAGGGATCACGATAAGAGGGACTATTTGGGGGTCATTACTAGGTTTGGACCGTTAGTGCCTTGTAACTTGCATTTTTTATCACCATAATGGAGGCTTCTGGGGATAGTGAGCTAGGGGCCCCTTCTGGGCGGGTGAAGCTCTGTCCCATGTGCAGTACCTGCCCCCTGGGCGGACTCAGCACGGTTTGTGTCACTTGCGCCAGGAGCGTACTTTTGGAACATGATAGGGCAGGCCCCTCTGCCCCAGCCCTCCTGTGCCTGCTGCCTCACCAACTCCCCCACTACTGCAGTCGGCCCTCAGCAAGGCGGAAGCCAGCAGGGGGTCCCAGGCCGATTTAGCACACCGGGTGGCCAGCCTGGGGAGACGGTTATCTCGCATGACTACGGGGAAGGCCACGAGTAAGAAGCGCCACATCGAGCCGGATTACTCGGATTTTGCTGACGATGATCTTTTTGGAGGTCGGGACTCCATGGAGGAGGGAGAGCTGTTTAAGGACTCCGCTTCCTCAGGGGATCAGTCGGTTGGTTATGACAGCAATCTGTGTTCCTCCTCGGACGAGGATATGTGGCTCCCTGACGACACGGAAAAATTGCTGCCTTCTGTGTTTTGAGATCTTGCATATTGTCCCTCCTAAAGCGGCCAAGAGGAAGCAGGGGGATTTTTTCGGCCTGAGAGACAGAGGATTGTCTTCCCAGAACAGGCCAACTTTTCTAAAATGGTGTTTAATGAATGGGAAAGGCCTAATAAATTGCCATCAGTACCTAAGAGTCTGGACAGGCGGTATCCCTTACCTGAGGAGCTGATCCGCCTCTGGTCCCGTCCACCCGATGTGGATGCTCCTGTCTCGGGGTTATCCAACACTGCGGTTATGCCGTCACCCAATACTGCTTCCTTGCGCGACCCTGCTGACAGGTGCATGGATCAGCTGGCTTGTCATGTGTTCACTTTTGTGGGTGCTGGGCTTCGCTCTGTCTGTGCCGCAGCCATCGTGTCTTTGGCCATCAGGAAGAAGGTGAGGCGCCTTGTTTATTTTGCCAAATCTCGCAAGCGGGTGGAGGAGTATAAGGACCTCAAAGCCTGTGTGAATTTGATTGCTTTTGTAGTCTCGGCCATGGACGATGGTGTCCGACTGGGCGCCAGGGCCTCGGCTCTGCTTGCCGCGCTTTGTCGCTCGTTCTGGCTGCAGCAGTGGTCGGCTGACGCTGATGCCAAGAAGTCGCTCACTAGTATCCCCTCCCTGGGGCTCAGATTATTCAGGAAGCGCCTGGACCTTCTGGACAAGGATAGAAGACTTTCTTCTGCCTATCGCTCCTTTCAAGGAGAAAGAGGCTCTTAATATTTAGGTGGCCGCAGAGATTCCTGGGGACGAGGTAGGTCTCGTGGTCGACCCAAACCCTCTCAGGCATGAGGAGACGCCCTCACCCATCCGGGTGGGGGGACGGCTGCTGCTTTCCGCGTCTCGGATCGGTGGATTCAGGAGGTGGTGTACGAGATAGAGCTGGCAGTTTGGCCGACCCCAAGATTTCTTTGGTCACAGATTTCCCGGAACGCCCTGAAGGCGCAGGGCTTAATGGTGGCCATTCAGAGCCTTCTGCTATCTGGTGTGATTTGTCCTGTGCCTCGCCAGTAACGGGGGCGAGGGTTCTACTCCAATCTGTTCATGGTGCCCAAGAAGGACGGAACGCTGCAACTTATCTTGGATCTGAAGGGTCTCAACGAGTCGGGCATTTCCACATGGAGATCTTACGGTCCGCGGTGAGCTCGTTTCGGCCCTGCGACTTCATGACCACGGTGGACATCATGGATACTTACCTGCACATCCTGATTTTTCAGGGGCATCAGAAGTTCCTTAGGTTCGCGTTGGAGGATCAGC
Organism: Gastrophryne carolinensis; assembly: GCA_027917425.1. NCBI lineage: Eukaryota > Metazoa > Chordata > Amphibia > Anura > Microhylidae > Gastrophryne > Gastrophryne carolinensis. The sequence continues at coordinate 313,083,032 of CM051235.1, forward strand.
ATTACCAGTTTGTGGCACTACCTTTCGGGATAGCCTCGGCTCCCCGTGTGTGTTCACCAAGGTGCTGGCAGGCATCATGGCCATCCTGAGGAACCAGTGCATTCGTGTTCTTCCTTATCTGGGCGATTTACTGATTGCGGTTCAGTCCCTTTAGCAGGCCGAGGGCGACACCCGGACGGTGTTATCCACTCTCAAGGATTTCTGATGGGTAATCAATTACCCCAAGTCTTCTATCACTCCCTCAATGGTGAGGTCCTTCCTGGGCATGACGTTGGACACCTCTCAGGTAAGGTATTCCTGCCCCAGCAGAAGGTGAAGGGCCTTCAGACGCAGGTGCAGGCCCTACTGGCATGTCAGCGACCCTCGATCCGTCTGCGATTGAAGCTAGTGGGCCTCATGGTGTCCTGCTTCGAGGCAGTGCCCTTTGCCCAGTTCCACATGAGGCCTTTTCAATTGAATCTGAGTCCTTCACTCTGAATAAGAGTCTATCTTATATGTTTCTCACACCCTGTACATACAGATTGCTCACATTAAAAATCATCCTGCTTGCATCTACTGCATGTTATGAGACTTTAAACATCCAAGATGGCGGCTCATGGAACATCAGGCAGCCTGCAAACAGGAAGTGCCTTCTGACTGTGCTGCTCTACATTCTGGGACTGCTGACCTTTTCCTGACCCCAGCTCTGCTCTGTCTGAGCAAAGCACAGCTATAACCTGCCCCCCTGTACTTTATCCCGCTCTCTTCTCCTCAGTAAGTGTGATGCTTCTGAGTGAAGATGGTGGCACCCGTTTCCTAAAGACCTGAACAGAGTTGCAGCCCAGTGGGGGAAAGTATAATAAGTAAGTGACTAAATACTTAAAATATATTAATTTTAGATGCCGGGGAATCGTTTTTTAAAGGTTTGGGCTTTTCAATAAATCATGGTGAAGGTCCGGTTTAACTTATGGTATTTAGATGTACACATTTGGGTGCATTTGTGTTTCCATGTGCTTCTGTATGCTCAATAAATCTGGTATATTTGTACATTTAAGTATTAATGTAGAGCATGAAGAACTATTATCCAGTTGCCTTGAGCTGTTGCACCCAGTCTCGCAGGTAAGGCAAGTAAGGAGTTCCAGCATGATATTCTAAGCATACAGCACGTCCTGCTCCAGATATAGTAATAACATGTGGGTAATCCTCCGCCTCCGGCGACGTGCACTGCAGACATGTAGAAAACAAGCTCCTCCCGGCCCTACGTATACCGAGGGACCTCCCACAAATCCCCAGATTTCTCTGCAGTGCTGGAACTGTGAAGACATGAAGTATCACGCTCTCGCAGGTGAAAGGGGCTTGACAGCCCGAGTCCCTGCGGGACTATTTCCACCTGTCCTCATTGTGAATTAATGCCTCCCAGCCTGGGCTGCGTTGGTCGGGTGAAGGTAGGCAGCACCTAGTGTGCTTACGGAGCTAGTCTCCACCGCAATCCCCCACCATAGGGTAGGCGGTTAAGGCGAATGGTGAGCCTTCAGTTGGATGCCCCTCCCGCACCAGTGCCCCCACGCCTCATGTAATGGTGAACCCTAAATATTGGGTCACCTTCCTCCCTAGATTCCCTCGTTAGTGGGGGGGAAAAAAGAGGGGGGGGTCGTGTGTACGATGGCCTAACCTTGCCCTAATTACACTAGAGACATATAGCTTTTAACGGTTACCGGGTGTCAGCGCGCTTCACATTTAAGTATTCTCGGTGTGCCACACACCCCGCTTCCCTTTTAATACTTACGATCGGGTTACTCCACCAGCAGGTGGTGATGTGCAGGGAGAAGTCTTGAAAACGAGCCCCTTCCGGCCTATATATACCTGGGACCTCCCACTGAATCACCAGTTGTTTCTCTCTGCATGAAGCGACAAGACAGAAGAATGAAGTCTCCTGTCCCTTTAGGTCACCTTCTCCCGCTTGGCCTTCTCCCTTCGCTAAAGGGGGGGGGTGTGAGTAATGTGCATGAGTGCTTTACTTTACTGTGAAAAGGTCTTAGTGTCAGCGCATGGCCAGGGCTGCTGGGGCCTGTTTTTGACTGTTTGTTTGTTTTTTCCCTCCTTTTGCGGTTGCAGCTCGCCATTGGTCGAGCCACGTCACTAGGGGGCGGGGCTGCGCTCTCTGTGGCCTCGCTCTGCGTGTTAAGGGGGCGTGGCCGGGACGCGCTGTCTCCGGGCCCGCCCCTGGTCTCATTAGAGACCTGGACGCTGCAGCCGGTGGGGGAAGAGCTTTCTTGCAGCTGAAAACTACACAGGTAAAACGGCCCCACCATTGCGCACGTGGGGCCGTTCTTATGCTATGGCTGCTTGTGCAGCATTTTTCTCCCTGGGGCATTTCTACTTGTGGGGAATGTTGTTTTTTCACATAGGTGGGATATGTGCTCCAGTGGCTGCGATTGTTAACTTTACCTTTGTGGTGTGTATTCATATATATATATATTTATATATATATATATATATATAAATATATATTTAATGTGTAGTGTGTAGGTATATATAAGTATTTATATATGTGTGTGTATGTATGTACAGGTATGTGTATATATATATATATATATATATATATATATATATATATATATGTGTAGGAGCATGTATTTATACACAGTATGTGCTCTGATTTTTTTGCACTCTGCTTTGCCTTGAAATTACATGTGTCATGTATATTTATTCAAGATGTTTAAGCTAGCCTTATATGTTTGCCTTATTGGTTAGGTATTATTGTAGCTGGGGGACTGACTGTGGTCTCTTTTCCCCCACAGATTCTGGGATTCCCTCACTGCAGTGGCTCTCCCGGTCTGTTATACCTGGCTAGTCTTAGTCTCTAAATTAGGATTTTTCCTAGGTTTAAAAAAAAAAAAAATCCTCCCACTTCCGGGACTTTAATTATAAAGGGGGCATCCCGGGTTGCTTATTGCGTAAAACCCTGGGTTGTTGCGAATACCATAAATTCACCATATGGAGGCTTCCAATGTTACCGGAAATGGCTCCTCTGGACCATCCAGGTTGTGTGGGGGCTGTGGGGTTCCGCTCCCAGGCGATGATGTCATATTATGTGTTCCATGTGCTCAGCAGAACATTGCGCGCCAGTCCGTTGCTCCGGCTTCTGGCTCCTCGCAATTTCCGTCATCTCCTATCCCCCCCAACCTAGTCCGGACCCCGTGTGACACTGTCAAAAATGGGGATTCGCATTCCGAGGTGCATGCACGGTTGGCCAACCTCGAGAAAATTATCTCCGCTTCAGTGGCTCAGAAGGCTACGGCAAAGCGGAAGCACCTTGCTCCGGCAGTACCTGCCCCGGAGGATGAGGTATCTGAATTTTTGGATTATTTCGATTGTCCCCCTGATGAGGAGGGGGAACTTCTTGATGAATCGGATGAGCCTGCAGACCAGCTATTGTTTGATACTGCTGGTGATCAGGCTGTGGGGGTGTCCCTTGACACTCCTTCCATTTTGGCTCAAATGTTTAAAGTTTTGGCCTTGGATCCGCCTGCGGTGGTCCCTCTGCCAAAAGGTGAGTTGTCTGATGTACCCCAGCCGCGTTTGGTGTTTCCCAGGCAACAGCACTTTGAGAGGGTTGTCCTTAAAGAATGGGAACAACCCACGCGCCTGGCTGGAACTCCTCCTAATTGGGATAAGCGTTATCCCTTTCCAGAGGACTTGGTGAAGCTTTGGTCAGTGCCCCCGAAGTCGACACCCCGGTGTTGGGGTTGACTGGCCCGGCTGCGTTGCACCTTTCTGGCACCACTACCATTAAGAATGGTGAGGATCGTCGGATTGATCAATTGGCTCGCCATGGTTTTATCAGTGCCGGCTCGACACTATGGCCAATTTGTGCTTCGGCGCTTCTTTTGCTGGCTGTTAGATCCATGGTTAGGGATCTGCTTGCAGATCTTGATCCCGCTTGTGATATGATTAGCTCTCTCAAGCAGTGTGAGTCGTTTGTTTCTTTTGCCCTGACTGCTCAGGACGATGCTCTTGTGACGAGTAGCAGGACAGCGGCATTGCTGGTGGCTATTCGTCGGTTTATATGGCTGCGCCAGTGGACGGCGGACCTTAATTCTAAAAAGGTGCTTACAGCGCTACCCTTCGTAGGTTTACGCCTTTTTGGCGAGAAATTGGATGCTGTTACCAAGGATAAGTTGCCTCAATTCAAGAAACCTTGTCGCTCCTTCAGGGGTGCAAGTTCCTTAAGTTCTCCTTTCGAGGCGCCAGAGCGGGCAGAGGGGCTTCCCTTCCCGTTACCGGGGGTGTAGGTTGGTCCCGGGGAAGAGGTCGTGGCTGTCCCGGTCAGTCCTGGGGCGCCAAGCCCAAACCTACTGCTAAGCCCGCTCAGCAATGAGGGGCTGCCCTCACCCGTGCGCGTGGGGGGACAATTACGACACTCCTCCCTGGTTTAAGGCCGGGAGTCTCCGGACACATAGATCTGGGAGGTAGTGTCGCCCGGTTACAGACCGGAGTTTGAGTCTCGCCCTCCCTCACGGGTTTTCTGGGAAATGGCGGTCATCCGGCCGGTGCCGCACTTAGAGGTGGGCCTCGATTTTTACACCATTCTCTTCGCAGTCCCCTAGAAGGACGGGTCAGCTTGCCCCGTCCTGCATCTGAAGTTTTTCAAACTTCCCAGGTCCCAGGGTGTTGCTCACTCAGGCCAAGGTCTGTCTGATTCAGGAGTTGGTTTGGATCCTTCTTTCCAATCCTCGGCCGTCTGTTCTGGAGCTGAGAGCCTTCCGTCTGGTTCTTGCTCTTTTGTCCCATCATGGTCTGGGCCTTCTGGTTCAGCTACGCTCGGACAGTCAAGCAGCAGTTGCTTACTTCAATCATCAGGGAGGGACTTCCAGTCTGGGTGCTCTCAGAGTGGAGTCCCTGATCCTGACCTGGGCGAAGACACATGTTCCTTGTCTCTCGGCAGTCTGCAGTCCGCTCCGGTGGGGGACACCGGAGGTGGTCCTGTTTTCCTTTCGCCACAATTGCAGGCTCCCGATCTTTGTGTCACCCTCCCAGGATCCTCTGGCTCGGGCGGCGGAAGCCATATCCCTGAGCCGGGGGAACCCTGGTTTTCTGTACCTGTTTCCTCCAATACTCATGCTAGGCTGAGTGGTACGGAAGCTGGTTCTGGAAAGGGTGTCCGCCATTCTCGTGGCCCCAAGAGGACCAAGACGAGTGTGGTGCGCAGACATCGTTTGGCTGACAGTGAATCGGCTCGTTCTGCCTCTTCGGCCCGATCTGCTCACTCAGGGTCGGCTGGTTTTGATGGCTTGGCTGCTGAGACCTCCATCTTGGAGGAGGAGGGTCTTTCTGACTCGGTTATTAAGACTCTGATCGCTGCCCAAAAGAGGTCTTCTTCTATCACCTACTATAGGACTTGGAAAGCCTATATCGCTTGGTGTGAGGTTAGGTCTTTGCCTTGTAGGGTCTTTTCGGTCTCCAGGATTCTGGAGTTTTTACAATCAGGGCTGGACTCTGGTCTTCAGCTGAGTACTTTGAAAGGGCAGGTTTCTGCCTTATCTATCTTTTTTCAGAAGCGTTTCGTGCTTCTTCCTTTAGTTAAAACTTTTTTCCAGGGGGTTACGCATGTGCGGCCTCCCAGGAAACCATTACTCCCTGTCTGGCACTTGAATTTGGTTCTTTCTGCTCTTCAGGCTCCTCCCTTTGAGCCTTTGCAAGATATTGCTTTGTCTACCCTGACTCAGAAGATTGTCTTCTTGGTAGCTATCACTTCGGTTCGGCGTGTCTCGGAGTTGGCGGTCTTTCGGTTCAAACCAGACTTTCTTCCTAAGGTTGTTTCTGCTTTTTATTTGAATCAGGATATTGTTCTTCCCTCCCTGTGTCCTAAGCCTAAGAATGACAAGGAGAGGGTTTTGCATTGTTTGGATGTAGTACGCTGTGTTAAGTACTATTTGATTACTACTTCTCCTTTTCGTAAGACTGATGCCTTTTTTGTTGTGCCATGTGGGCCTAGGAAGGGTTTGGCTCCGGCCAAGTCTTCCATTAGCAAATGGATACGTCAGGCCATTATTGGGGCCTATTCTGCAAAGGGGAAAGTTCCCCCTTTTCGTGTCACTGCTCATTCTACTTGCGCCGTTGGAGCGTCTTGGGCTTTTCAGCACCAAGCTTCTGTTGAACAAGTTTGTAAGGCTGCTACTGTCTTCTGTTCATACTTTTTCTAAGTTTTACAAGGTTGATGTGCGGGCCTCAGCGGATGCTGTGTTTGGCCGCAAAGTTCTGCAGACTGCAGTCATTTAAGTTATGCTTCACCTTGCCTTTGGATACCCATCCCTTGTGGACACAAGCTTTTGGATGTCCCGATCGTAAGTATTAAAAGGTAAGCGGGGTGTGTGGCACACCGAGAATACCACCATTTTGTGAGTACTCACCTGAAAAATGGATATTGTCGGTGTGCCACACACCCCGCTTCACCCGCCCTTTTTGGTATCCCGAATCCTTTATATGGTGAAGCTTTTCTTTATTTTGAGGTTACTGTTGGATTTCCTGGTACCTTGTCTTTCTGATTTTTAAATAACTGGTGATTCAGTGGGAGGTCCCAGGTATATATAGGCCAGAAGGGGCTCGTTTTCAAGACTTCTCCCTGCACGTCGCCACCTGCTGGTGGAGTAACCCGATCGTAAGTATTAAAAGGGAAGCGGGGTGTGTGGCACACCGACAATATCCATTTTTCAAGTGAGTACTCACAAAATGGTATTTTTTTTTTTGTAAATTCTTTATTTATGCTTTTTCAAGAGTACACAAGGTTGATTACAAGGTGAAACATGAGCGGTACAAGCATAGTCGTATATATAGTGAAACTGATGATAACAATTTACGCTACATTGCTTTATGAGCTTGCAATGAAGAACAGAGCAATAAAAAAAAGAAAGAATAAGAAGTGTGTAACATGCTTCTAGAAAGCCCTGTAGGCAAGCATGGGCTTAAAACTGTGACAACAGTCTTTCACAGAACGATTCAACATTAGATCTATCCTTTTGTTTTACTAGAACCTTACAGAGTGTATATTGAGAAGAACTGGCGAGAGAAAAAAGGGACAGAAGACAGGGGGAACGAAGCCCCACGCAGGGGAGCGGAAAGAAATAAGGGTAGCCGAGTGGGGAGAGGGGATGGGGGGGGGGGCAGGGGAGGGACTATCAACCAGGGACGGAAGAAGCAAGGGGCAGGAGACCGTAGGGCCTCCAAGAGCAGGCGCCTAAGCATCTATTATGGTGCGTTTGTAGCCCTCTGATTCAGTAAATTGCATCCATGAGAACCAGGTCGCCGTGAATTTCTCAAAGCCCTCTCCCCCTGATGTCATTAGATCCTCAAACCTCATTGTTTCGTTTACTTTCAAGGCCCACATAGCCAGGGTGGGAGAGTCCTCCTTCCTCCACAGCTGCGGGATACACATCTTGGCCGCGTTTAGGAGGTGGCACAGCAAAGATCTACGATATTTTTTGAGGGGGGTCTTTGTCATGTGAAGCAAGCACAAGGCAGGGTCATCCGGAACCAAGTTACCCGCCACTTCTCTGACCCCATCCCAGAAAACTTTCAATTTAGGACAAGACCAGAAGATGTGTAGCAGGCTGCCCTCTCCGTCTCCACATCTCCAGCATCTCGCCTCCACCCCTGGATACCACTTGTTGATCACCGCCGGGACCCGATACCACCGAGTCAGGACCTTATAGTTGCACTCTTGAATCCTAGAGCATATTGAGGTTTTGTGGGGGGATACCAACAGTCTGTTCAACTGTTGCGGGGAAAAGGTCCTACCCAAATCTCTCTCCCACTTTCCTACAAATGACGGTGGGGCCAAGTCCGGGGGATTAATCAAAAGCTTGTAAGTAAATGAGAGTGTGTGACTCGCTTCTTCTTTACTAGAACACAATTCCTCGAATGGGGTAAGGCCTCTCCGCCCACTTTTATGTGCTTGTAACGTGGAGAGGAAGTGCCTCAACTGCTGTTCCTGCCATGGCGACCAAACAGGTAGTCCTCTCTCCGATGCCAACTCACCCATGCCACCCCACTCTCCCTCCCGGAGCAAGTGGCCCACTCTAAAGACACCTGCCTCTCTCCAAGCCCCAGGAACAGTGCCCCTACATCCAGGGGGAAAGCCGGGGTTACCCAGTACTGGAAGCAGAGGCGAAGGCGCCGGAGAGAGGTTCGCCCGCTGAAAGTAAAAATGGTATTTTTTAGTTAACCGCAGCGCTTTTACTGTATTCTACTTGGCACGTACGGCAGCTCTGTTCAGGGACGCTATGGCGTTTTTTATCCCTGTATTCACCCTGTCAGATGTTTTCTCTGAGGTGATTCTGGCATAACTACTGTTTTCTTCTGATTGGCTGCGCGCCTTCAAGCTTCCTGCTCTCCGGGGGGGGGGGGGGGGGGCTCGTTTTGGCGCATTCCGCGTCATCGCCCGCTCTGGCCCGCCCTTTGAGGTTCGCTGGGCGCCATTTCCTTCTCACATGCGCGTGGTCGCAGATCTGTAAGTGCCCTCATGGGCACCTTTTTCCCTAGCTTTGCTTCTTCACGCTTGGCTCTGACATCCCTGTTCCCCTTGTGTCTTTCAGACCGTGATCTTCGGTGGCTTCTCCCGGCCCGGTGTAGCGCCCGGTCCAGACCATTTTAAGAAATTACTCCCACTTCCCAGCGGGTTATTGGGGCATCCAGGGTTGCTTTATAGCGTCAATCCCTACTGGCATATTGAACTTAATAATCACCATATGGAGGCATCTCAGGATATTGTGAACAGGGTTCCTTTGGGACAAGCCCGTCTGTGTGTAGCTTGTGGGGTTTTACCTAGCAGCGGTGACAATGCACGGGTCTGCGTCCCTTGTGCCCAGCAGGCGCTAGCCGGCCTCCCCACCTCTTCCGAGGCTGGGCCCGCACCTCGCCTTACTTCTCCTACTCCCCCAAGCTTGAGCCTAACCCCCAATAGTAGTGGGGACTCTCACGCTGATTTGGCCACTAGACTGGCTAGTGTGGAAAACTTAATCGCTGGCTCCTTGGCGCGCAAGGCTACTGCCAAGAGGCGTCATTTGAATCCTGAATCTACTATTCTTCCTGTAGAATTTGACGATTTACTGCTTTCCTATGCACATTCCCCATCAGAAGAAGGGGAACTGTTCTCTGACTCAGGGTTATACGACGATGAGTCCAGGAGTCAGGATGAGTCTGGTTCTGATCATTGGTCCCAGGACGACATTGATAGACTGCTGACCCAGATCTTTGATGTGTTATCCTTCTCTCCCCCTCCCGCGGCTCCTCGGCAAAGGGGTGATCTGTTTCATACCGCTAGGGTGCGGTTGGAGTTTCCCGAACAAACTCATTTTAATAGCCTAGTGCTGAAAGAATGGGAACACCCCAGCAAACTCCAGGGGATCCCTAAAGCTGTGGATAAGAAGTATCCATTTCCTGCCGATCTGGTCAAGTGTTGGACATCGCCGCCCGAGGTCGATGCCCCGATTCTGAGTCTCTCCAACACCTCTATTATGCACTCCCCTGACACTACTACGCTGCGGGATTTAGAGGATCGGCGAGTTGATCAATTGGCATGTCATGCCTTTGCATTTTGGGGGAGCGTCGCTCCGCCCGGTTTGAGCCATTATGGTGGTGGCGCTCAGGACTGTGGTTAAGACTGCTCTGGAAGGGGCGGATGACTTGCCCACTGATGCTGCCAATGCTCTGGCCACCTGTGAGAACTTTGTGAATTATATCCTTTCTGCATTGGACGATGCTATTAAGCTGAGCGCTAGATCCTCTGCTCTGGTGGTAGCCATACGCCGTGCGCTCTGGTTACACCAGTGGGCTGCTGACAACGTCGCCAAGAAGGCCCTTACGGGGCTTCCATTTAAAGGGCTGCGCCTGTTTGGAGAAAGGTTAGATATCTTTGCCAAGGGTGGCAAGTTGCCCCAGCGCAAGCGTCAGATTCGGCCCTTTCGTGGCCCAAGCTCCCATTCGACCCCCTACCGTGGGGCCAAGCAGGGTAGAGGGGTGTCCTTCGCTGGGTCTCACACAGATTCCTGGAACAAGAACAGAGGACGCCGTCCCGGTTCCTCCTGGGGGCCCAAGCCCAACCCCCCCCCCAAGACCCCCTAAGCATGAAGGGGCGCCCTCGCCAGGGTGGGGGCAGCACTTCGAGCGTGTCTGGAGATGCCTCGTCCCAGACCGGTGGATTCAGGAGGTAGTGTCCTCCGGTTACAAGATAGAATTTGCTGTACTGTCCCCTACCAGGTTCGTTGGGTACCGGATCCCACAGGACCCTGCCTCAGCTCGAGTCTTGATGCTGGCTGTGCAAGACCTTCTGGATCTCGGGGTCATTTGCAAGGTCCCCTTAAGAGACAGGGGCATGGGGTTTTATTCCAACCTTTTCACGGTGCCCAAAAAGGACGGGTCAGTCAGACCCATTCTGGATTTGAAAATCCTAAACAGATTTGTCAGAAACAGGCATTTTCGTATGGAAACTCTGCGCTCGGCCATTGCCTCGCTGCGCCCAGGGGACTTCATGACATCTGTGGACATCAAGGACGCTTACCTGCACGTTCCGGTGTTTCCAGGGCACCAAAGGTTTCTCAGATTTGTGCTGTTGGATCAGTTTGTAGCTCTGCCATTCGGCCTTACGTCGGCTCCCAGGGTGTTCACCAAGGTGCTGGCAGGGGTGATGTCTCTCTTAAGACTAAAGGGCATACGTGTGTTGCCCTACCTGGACGATATACTCATCACCTCTCGGTCTCTGCGGCAGGCAGAGCTGGACACTCGGTTGGTGGTGTCCACCCTGGAGTCCTTCGGCTGGGTGATCAATTACCCAAAGTCCTCTCTGTCCCCCTCCTCAGTGACCCCGTTTCTGGGGATGATTCTGGACTCGGTTCAGTCAAGGATATTCCTTCCTCCACAGAAGGTGGAAGCTCTGACAACGCAGGCGAGGTGCCTGCTCTCGATCCCTCATCCCTCCATCCGGCAGGGAATGCAGTTGGTGGGCTCGATGGTGGCAAGCTTCGAGGCGGTGCCCTTTGCCCAGTTCCATTTGAGAACCCTGCAGCTTCACCTTCTGTCAGTATGGAACAAGGACCCAGCGTCCTTGGACGAGATCTGGGTGGTTCCCCCCCTCGGTCAGACAATCCCTTGCGTGGTGGTTGGACCACAGGAATTTGACAAGGGGCAGATCCTTCCTGGCTCCCTCTTGGGAGACGGTCACAACGGATGCCAGTCTTTTGGGCTGGGGGGGATTCTGGGAGTCCCTGCGCTTCCAGGGGAGGTGGGGCCCTCAGGAGGCCCATCTTCCTATCAATGTCCTGGAACTCAGGGCGGTCAGATTGGTGCTGGAACGATTGACGCAGCACCTGAAGGGTCTGGCGGTTCAGGTATGCTCAGACAACAGGACGGCCGTAGCCTACATCAATCATCAGGGAGAAACCCGGAGCAAGGGTGCTCTCCAGGAGGTATCTCTGATTCTAACATGGGCAGAGACCAATGTCCAATGCATCTCGGCTGTCTACATTCCGGGGGAGGAAAATCTGTTAGCAGATGCTCTGAGCAGGGGGTCGTCCCGTCAGTGGGAATGGGCCCTCTGCCACAGGGTATTTCAGTCCCTGTGTCAGCGTTGGGGTGTGCCAGACGTGGATCTGTTTGCGTCCCGTCACAATCACAAGCTCCTGAGCTTTGTAACCCTGTCTCAGGATCCTCTGGCTTCGGATGCCCTGTCAATGTCTTGGAGGGAGTTTGGGCTCCTGTATGTGTTATCACCAATTCCCCTTCTGGGCAGAGTGCTGCGCAAGATCGCTCTGGAAGGGGTACCCGCGATTCTGGTGGCCCCAAGGTGGCCAAGAAGAGTGTGGTTCGCGGACGTGGTTCAAATGGCAGTAGATCAGTACGATCTGCCAAGGTTGCCAGATCTTCTAGCAGGACGTGATGTATGCATATAATATCAACTCTACAGGTGAGTACTTCAGAGTTGTATTATTCCCTCCCACAGCTTTGCACTTTCAGTTTCACTATCTTGTGCCTGCTATCAAGGGACGGTGCTGTGTTTTGTTTTTGTTTTTTCCTTCCTGCTTGAGATGTCGGGTTCAGCGCTTGTAGAGTGCCAGTATGCTTACATGATTTTTATATTATGTTCAGGTGATTATAATTAATCTAAATTATAGTAACTTTATAGGATGCGGTCACACCCAAAACACGTTTGATTTTATCCTTGCATTCGCATTGATGGACTGCTTTTAATGATTTCTGACCATAATTGAATGTTTTATGGGAGTACAGACCGGCATCATTATATTTTTGGATTTATTGTTGTTGTGGACTAACCAGGTAGGGCACCTGATTTCTTACCATTTGCTACAGCTGGAGAGTGAGTCTTTCCATTTATCTGATATTGTATTAGGCTTTTGCCCAGGGGACAAAAATGAACCTATTATAATTTGAACCCTAACTTGGGCTCAAAAGATCCTACTTGATTAATATGGGGTTCATAATTTCCCTCAGGATGTAAGCTTTATCAAGATATCAAAATTGACATGACTGACATGTCCTGTTCAGGAGTAAGGCGTTTCCTGTGTTCACATGGAGACCAATATCAGGCACCACATTGACTGTCAGACTTGAATACATGTTATGGCGGTGTCTGCAGGATGATGACCTAACTCATATTCAACTTATGTGACAAATTATTTGTCGTTACCTTCTAGTGCCAGCTACGTGAGACTCATGTAGCTGATTTTAAACCCCCATTAAAAAAAAAAACTATAAAACATACAGACTTACCTGACCCCTCGTTTGATAGTGCCAGCGACTCTCTTCACCCAGGGGGCATCCGATCCCGCCCTGGGGCTTTCCTCTCTTCAGGAGAGCGCCTGTAATAGCGCCACCCCCCCCCCCCCCCCGCCGCACAATTTGGCGATTTTCTTTCCTGTAAAGAAAAAAAAAATAAAAAATGACCTTTACTCACATGTGCTCGCGATCCCTCCTGCTGGCTTTGTTTTTCACTGGGGGGGCCTCCGATGGCCCCCCCAGGCTCTTCTGGATTGAACAAGAGGGCCAAGATGGCCCTCTCCTTCCTTTCCTCATGTCGGCTGATAGCCCCGCCCGGGGGCGGGGAAAAGTGACGTCTATATGACATATTACTTACCAGAGGTAAGTAAAGTAAAAAAAAAAAAAAAAATGACTTTTTCTCTGTCAGTGTAATTTTTTTCTATTTAACCCCCTGTGAACTGGTAAGGGATCTGTGAGATCTGTAAGGGCAGGAAAGGGTGTCTACCAATACATATGAGGTACCGTTGTAACCGGGAGAAATGTGGCTTTCAAACGCAATAAGATTTTATTGCCAAACTTACATTTTTTATTACAAAAAACACTACAAATTGTAAAAAATAGATTTTCTTTTTTTAATTTTTTTGCACATATTTCACCCAAAAGTATTAAGAATACACTTTAAAAAGGCAAAACAAGCCATGTTAAAGCCCAGACCCAGGCTGAAAAGAACAATATATAATTTTCCTGGAAATCCCTTTGAAAATCAAAGTTGAACATGTGTAGCGCAAAAAAGTGAAACGTAGTCTGGCAACAGAGGGTGACAAAAAAGCTAGGTAGGCTGGCACTTAAAGGGTTAACTGTCACACCAATGTCCTCTCCCATTGGAACAGTAATCTGATGGGTCTTTCAATCAGACAATGTGACAGCCATCACATATATTCTAAGTATACAGCACGTCCTGTTCCACTTTAATCCTTACTCCTGGGTAATACATCCACAAGATGGCGCTGGACTGCAGAGACAGCAAAAAGTGGCTCCTCCCAGCCCCATATATACCAGGGACCTCCCATAAATTCCCCAGTTCTTCTCTGCAGTCTGGACTGCAATGACTAGAAGATGGCTCTCTCTACTCGCAGGTGAGCGGGGCTTATTAGCCTGCGGCCCTGTAGGACTATTCCCACCTGTTCCTGATTCACTGCCTCCCAGCTTAGGCTGCGGTGTTCGTGTGATGGTAGGCAGCACCGCTGTCAGGTGCTTAGGAGTGCTGCTCCAACTGCAATCTCCCACCAAAGGGTAGGCGGTATAGGCCAATGGTAAGCCTTATGGGATGCCCCTCCCGCGTTATGCCCCTTGCCCCCTGTCCCATCGGTGGGCTCCTGTTAGGCTAGCCACTGCCTTTCCTCGCTCTTCCTTGTAGTTCTCCGGGGGTGGGGGGATTGTATTCTTCACTGTTGTGATTATATGCCGTTGTCTTGTGTCCCTTGTTATTTGGTTGCACTGGTTGCTTTTGCCGCCGCCGCGCACTTGTACTGCGCTCCTCGGTTGGCGGCGACATCGCCTCAGGCGCTGCTGCGCCATCATTGGCTGGTATTCTCACGTGGGCGCTCTTCGGGGGGGCGGGCCTTGCGGATGAAGCTATTCTTGGTGTGCCACACACCCCGCTTCACTTCTTAAATATTCATCCATTATTGGCTTAATCCACCGCAGGTGACGTAGTGGAGAGAGGAAGTCTTGTAACGAGCCCCCTTCCGGCCTATATATACCTGGTACCTCCCTTCAATCACCAGTATTTTTTCTCTCTGCTTGCTGACAAGTCAGAAGATGGAAGTCTCCTGCTTACAGGTAGGCCAGGGTATTCTTACCCCGCCACCCCCCTTTTGGTCTATTTCTGTCCGGTTTGAGTTTGTATACCTTTATGGTGAAATGGAAGCCTCCCAGCCTAGGCTGCTCACCGGGTAAATGGTAGATGGCACTTTAAGTGCCTAGGAGCTTATCTCCTACCGCTCGACCTCATGCGTGGGGCAATGCGGCTATCCAGCATGGTGATCCGGAAATGGGATGCCCCTGTCCCGAGGGTCCCCGTAGCCCCTTACTCTCCCGTTACGGTCCCTTCTCCCTTCACTATGGGGGGGGGGGGGGTGTGTGAGGGTGTGCTTTAAGTCTGTGTGTTTCACTTGTATCACTGCATTTTAACATGTGTGTGTTCATGATTATGCATTCACTGTATTCAGCATGTGTATATTTTTGGGTCTGCTTTAAGGGCAGGCTGCGCTGGGTAAGGGCTGGCCATTTCTCTTGCAGTCTGTTGCTTTGTGGCCCCCTCCCCCCTCTCCCCGCCTGGCATTTTTATGTTTGCGTTTGTACAGCACCATGCGGTCTTTACCCTCCCCCCTCCGCCGCCTGGGCGCACGTGCTGTGGCCCAGCTGTAAGTGATTTCCAGCTGATCGGCGTAGGGGGGGGTGGGTCCCGCTGACGCGGCGTCGGGGGCGCGGCGCCGACGTCATGCGGTGTCTGCGGCGGGCCCAGCGTTCTTGCTTCCTTCAAAACACAGGAAGTCGCGTGGGCGCGCGGCCGCACTTTCTCTTCGTGCTGGCTGCACGCTTGCCGGCTGATGCCTTTGCTGTCCAGGTAAGCGGACCCTCCCGTTGGGGCCGTTAAATGGGGAATACTTTTAACAATATAGTAAGAAGTCACTTTGTATTAAGGGGGCGTCATTTAAGGGCACTTGGTGCCATGCTTATATGTTTATACACATGTGAGGATCTGATGGTTTTTTCTTTGCCTTGCAGATCCTGGGATCCCTGCTTATGGTGGCCCTCCGGCTCTATGTGCCTGGCTAATTATTGGGATAGCTTTGAATGTTTATATACATAGACTAAATATATATATATATATATATTTTTTCTATTAAAGGGGACCTTAACTTAAAAAAAAAAAAATCCTCCCTTCCGGGACATTACTAATAAAGGGGGCATCCCGGGTCGTCTTATGCCTTAAAAGTCCCAGTATTGCGAATACCATAAATCACCATATGGAGGCTTCCGTAAATTCCGGAAACGGTTCTGCTGAGCCGTTTGGGGGGTGCGTAGGTTGTGGGGTTCCACTCCCAGCTGATGATATCTTTATTTGCATCCCTTGTGCAAAACAGACTATTGCGCGCCAGTCCGTTGCTTCGGCTGCGGGGCCATCGCATCCTTCATCATCTCCTACCTCTCCCTCCCTATTCCGGACCCCGCATGACACTGTCAAAAGTGGGGATTCGCATTCCGAGGCGGCAGCACAGCCCAGCCCCCGGGAAAATGATGCCCGTTAAAGCAGCGTTGAAGGCCGCTGCAAAACGAAGGCACCTGACTCCGGTACCTTCGGCTCCACAGGACCAGTTTTGTGAACCTGTGGAATGGTCCGATGGAGCCCCGGACGAGGATGAACTCCCGTCGGAGTCAGATGAGCCGACAGGTCAGCTTGTGGCTGATGAGATCGGCGATTGGTCAGAGGGGGTTGTTTTTGACACCCCCTCTATTCTGGCTCAAATGTTTAAAATTTTGAGTTTAGATACGCCTGAGGCGGCCGCCCCGCCAAAGGGTCAGTTGTTTAAAGAGCCTCAGCTGCGTTTGGTTTTTCCCAGACAACACCACTTTGAGAGGGTGGTTCTTAAGGAATGGGAACATCCCACGCGGTTATCTGGAATTCCTTCGAGTTGGGAAAAGCGTTATCCTTTTCCGCCAGAATTGGTGAAGCTTTGGTCTGTCCCTCCGGACGTCGATACCCCTGTACTAGGGCTCTCCAGCTCGGCTATGGTACAATCTGCTGAGACCACTGTCCCCAAAGATGGGGAAGATCGTCGTATTGACCAATACGCTCGACATGGTTTTATCTATTCCGGGTCAGCGTTGTGCCCGGTATGTGCTTCAGCCCTTCTTCTATTGGCAATTAAGTCCCTAATTCAGGGGCTATATGAGGATCTTAATCCCGCTTGCAAACAGTTCACTGCGCTTAAGCAGTGTGAATCTTTTGTGGCTTATGTCCTGGCCGCTCAGGACGATGCGCTGTCTATGAGTAGCAAGGCGCCAGCTATGCTGGTGGCTATTCGCAGGTCAGTATGGCTGCGTCAGTGGTCAGCAGACACGGCTTCCAAAAAGGTGCTCACAACTCTCCCCTTTTTGGGGTTGCGTCTGTTTGGGGAGAAAATTGATTCAGTCGCAAAGGGTGGTAAGATGCCACAACGCAAAATGCCTCGTGGTCCCTTCAGGGGGACAGGTTCCGGTAGGCCTTCCTGTCAAGGATTCAGAGCGGGCAAAGGTGCGTCCTTTCCCGCTACCAGTGGCGCAGGTTGGACTCGGGGGAGGGTCCGTGGCCGGCCCACTCAGTCCTGGGGCACCAAGCCCAAACCTACTGATAAGCTCACTCAGCAATGAGGGGCTGCCCTCACCCGTGCGGGTGGGGGGACTATTGCAACACTTCTACCATTGGAACCATGTGGTTCCAGGCAGATGGATCCAGGAGGTAGTGTCGCCCGGTTACAACCTGGAATTCGAGTCTCACCCTCCTTCACGGTCCATTCATGGGTCGGTTCATCCCGGCCTGAACTCTCATCAAGACGGAGTGTGTCTTTCTTTTGCCCAAATTCACACAAGAACGCTTCAGCTATTTCTGTTAGCGTGTTGGGACCAGCAACCTCAGTCGTTGGATCAGTCCTTCCAGTTGTCCTCCCGTGTACGGCAGTCCCTCCTGTGGTGATTGGTCTCGACCAATCTTGTATAGGGCAGGTCTTTCCTGACCCCCTTTGGAAAGGTGTCACCACGGACACCAGTCTGTCGGGATGGGACAGATTCTGGAAGGAGCGGCGGTTTCAGGGGCAGTGGAGGCCCCACTTACCCATCAGTATTCTGCATCCGAGGACCATTTGTCAGGTGTTTGCTCTCCTGACTCAGTACGTTCTGGGCCTTCGGGTCCAGATGTGTTCAGACAATCGATCAGCAGTTGCTTACGTCGGTCTTCAGGGAAGGACGCGCAGTCTGAGTACTCTCAGAGAAATGTCCCTGATCCGGACATGGGCAGTGTTCCATGTTCCCTGTCTCTCGGCGGTTTACATTCCAGAGGTGATGGAACAGGTAGCGGACCGGTTGAGCAAGTGCTCTCCCCGTCTGGAAGAATAAGCTCTCCATCCTCGGGTGGTTCGCTTATTGTGTCTCCAATGGGAGACCCCGGAGGTGGACCTGTTGGCCCCTCATCACTATCACAGGCTCCCGAACTTCGTGTCACTCTCCCGGGATCCTCTGGCTCTGGCAGTGGACGCCATGTCCCTGAACTGGGGAGTTCTGGGATTTCTATACCTGTTTCCTCCGATGCCCATGCTGGGCAGGGTTCTTCAGAATTTGGCTCTGGAAAAGGTGTACGCCGTTCTCGTTGCCCTAAGGTGGCCAAGGTGAGTGAGGTTCGCAGACATCGCTCGGCTGGCAGTGGACCAGTTCGTTCTGCCTCTTCGGTCCGGTCGGCGCACTCAGGTTCGATTGTGTTACCCCAATTTACCAGCGCTGGTTTTGATGGCCTGGCTGCTGAAACCTCCATCCTGATGGAGGAGGGTCTTTCTGATTCAGTCATTAAGACTTTGATCAGTGCCCGGAAGAAGTCTTCTTCCATCACCTACTATAGGACTTGGAAAGCCTATATCGCTTGGTGTGAGATAAGATCTTTTCCTTGTAGGGTCTTTTCGGTCTCCAGGATTCTGGAGTTTTTACAATCAGGGCTGGACTCTGGTCTCCAGCTAAGTACGTTGAAAGGGCAGGTCTCTGCCTTATCTATCTTTTTTCAGAAGCGTGTTGCGCTTAAGCCTTTAGTTAAAACTTTTTTCCAGGGGGTTACGCATGTGCGGCCTCCCAGAAAACCATTACTCCCTGTTTGGGATTTGAATTTGGTTCTTTCTGCTCTTCAGGCTCCTCCTTTTGAGCCTTTGGAAGATATTGCTTTGTCTACCCTGACTCAGAAGATTGTCTTCTTGGTAGCGATCACTTCTGTCCGGCGTGTCTCAGAGTTGGCGGCCTTAACTATCCAGGCGCCTTACTTTGAGAGGCATCAGGATAAAGTGGTCTTTCGGTTCAAGCCAGACTTTCTTCCTAAGGTTGTTTCTGCTTTTCATTTGAACCAAGATATTGTTCTTCCCTCCTTGTGTCCTAATCCTAAGAATGACAAAGAGAGGGTTTTGCATTGTTTGGATGTAGTACGCTGTGTTAAGTACTACTTGATTATCACGTCTCCTTTTCGTAGGACGGATTCCTTTTTTGTTGTGCCCCATGGGCCTAAGAAGGGTTTGGCACCAGCCAAATCTGCCATTAGCAAGTGGATACGTCAGGCCGTTACTGCGGCCTATTCTGCTAAGGGAAGAGTTCCCCCTTTTCGTATCACTGCGCATTCCACTCGCGCTGTTGGGGCGTCTTGGGCATTTCAGCACCAAGCTTCTGTTGAACAGGTTTGTAAGGCCGCCACTTGGTCTTCTGTTCACACTTTTTCTAAGTTTTACAAAGTGGATGTGCGGGCCTCAGCGGATGCTGTTTTTGGCCGCAAAGTTCTACAGACTGCAGTCATTTAAGTTATGCTTCACCTGGCCTTGAGATGCCCTTCCCTTGTGGACACTGCTTTTGGATGTCCCAATAATGGATGAATATTTAAGAAGTGAGGCGGGGTGTGTGGCACACCAAGAATAATACCATTTTGTGAGTACTCACCTGAAAAATGGATATTGTTGGTGTGCCACACACCCCGCTTCACCCCCACCCTCTTCGGTATTACCGAAGCATTTATATGGTGAAGCCCTTTTTTATTTATATCAAAATTGATTTTGGAGGTTACCGGTGGAATACTGGTACCTTGTCTTTCTGCTTTTTAAATATACTGGTGATTGAAGGGAGGTACCAGGTATATATAGGCCGGAAGGGGGCTCGTTACAAGACTTCCTCTCTGCACTACGTCACCTGCGGTGGATTAACCCAATAATGGATGAATATTTAAGAAGTGAAGCGGGGTGTGTGGCACACCAACAATATCCATTTTTCAGGTGAGTACTCACAAAATGGTATTTTCTGCATCACTGTCTCCGCGGCCCGCCCCTCGAGGTATATGTGAGCGCCATTTTGCTTCCCTTGTGCTGCATGGCTGGCATTTACCTACCGCGGTCTGTAAGTGCCCCTACGGGCTGGCTTATTTTGTATTTCATGTATTGCAGGCAGGTCAAACTTTTTTGTGGTTTCTCCCGGTCATACCCCCTCTATTTAGTTTAATTACTTATTAGAGGCCTATTGCTTATCATTACCTCCCACTTCCCTAGCGGGCTATTTGGGCATCCCGGGTTGCTTATAGCGTCAATGCCAATTGGCCTGTTGTGCCACAATAATCACCATATGGAGGCTTCTCCATGTGCCCAGCAGGCGCTTGCGCTGCAGTCTGGGTTACCTGTGGCTAGGCCTGCGCCCCCTCTGCCTTCGCCTCCCACCCCACGCTTACATTTTACTCCCAGTGATGTGTGCACTAGTGGGGAGTCTCAACCTGATTTGGCTACTCGGGTGGCCAGCATTGAAAGGCTTATTGCCAGGTCTGGCCAGCGTAAGGCTCCTGCTAAACGGGAGCATCTGGCACCCGGTGTAACCCTCTTTCCTATGGAGGCTGATTAATTTTTTGACCTTGCTGGTTATACCCCCCTAGAGGAGGGGGAATTGTTTTCTGATTCAGAATCATCTGAGGAACAGCTTAGGGGTTACGATACCGGTTTTGGGTCTGACCCGTGGTCCTCAGGTGACACTGACAGGCTCTTGACTCATATATTTGAAGTGCTCTGTATTTCCCCTCCTGCTGTGGCTCCTCAGCAGCAGGGGGAGCTGTTTCAGACCGTTAAACCACGCTTGGGAACGGCCTAGCAGGCTTCCCGGGGTACCTAAGGGTTGGGATAAGAGGTATCCCTTCCCCGCTGAGGTTGTTAAACATTGGTCATGTCCTCCCGAAGTGGATGCTCCAGTTTTGGGGTTGTCCAACACATCCGTCATGCATTCCCCTGACTCTACTACCCTGAGGGATGGGGAGGACAGGCGCATGGACCAGCTGGCTTTCCATGCCTTTGCCGTCATTGGGACCGCGCTGCGTCCGGTCTGTGCCTCTGCCATTACAGCTGTTGCTATCGAAAGCCTGCTCAAGGGCGTCTCAGATGGAGCCCCTTTTGGATACGAGTGGTGAAGAGTGTTCTGCTCTTATGCGATTGTGAGGAATTTGTTGCATATGTTCTTTCTCCCTGGATGATATCATTAGAATGTGTGGCAGGGCTTCTGCCTTGATGGTGGCTATACGCTGCTC
Organism: Gastrophryne carolinensis; assembly: GCA_027917425.1. Taxonomy (NCBI): domain Eukaryota; kingdom Metazoa; phylum Chordata; class Amphibia; order Anura; family Microhylidae; genus Gastrophryne; species Gastrophryne carolinensis. Next base: position 313,104,120 of record CM051235.1, read on the forward strand.
GGTCTGGCTGCGCCAGTGGGCAGCGGACAATGCTGCTAAGAAGGCTCTCGTTGGTTTTCCCTCTAAGGAGCTGCGCCTCTTTGGGAAACGTCTGGACTTGTTTGCCAAGGGAGGCAAGTTGCCTCAGCGTAAAAGGCAGCACCGGCCCTTTCGGGGTTCAGGTGCCTCTTTTCCCTCCTTCTGTGGATCCAGAATTGGACGGGGAGCTTCCTTTGCTGGGGCCCGTGGAGATTTTTGGGGCAGGGGCAGAGGACGTGGCCGCCCTGGTCCCTCCTGGGGTTCCAAGCCTAAGTCCTCCCCCAAGCCCCCTCAGGCATGAAGGGGCGCCCCCCCCCCATCCGGGTGGGGGGACGGCTTTGGCTTTTTGCTCACGTCTGCAGGCGTCATGTCTCAGACCGGTGGATTCAGGAGGTAGTGTCCTCCGGTTACAAGATAGTTTGCAGTCTGGCCGCCCCCAAGGTTCATCAGTTCCCAGATAGCTCAAAACCCTCTGTCAGCTCAGAGTCTGTCCCTAGCTGTTCAGAATCTTCTGGAATTGGGAGTCGTCTGCTGAGTGCCCTTCAGGGAAAGGGGCAAGGGCAATTATTCCAATCTTTTCACTGTTCCCAAAAAAGACGGGTTCATCAGACCCATCCTGAATTTAAATCACCTTAACAAATTTGTCAGATTCAGACGCTTTCGCATGGAGACTCTGCGTTCCGCTGTCAATTCTCTGCGTCCAGGGGAATTCATGACCTCTGTAGACATCAAGGATGCTTACCTTCACGTACCTATCTTTCCAAGTCATCAGAGATTCCTCAGGTTCGCCTTGGAGGATCAGCACTAGCAATTTGTGGCCTTGCCCTTCGGTCTTACCTCGGCTCCCAGGGTATTCACCAAGGTGCTGGCAGGAGTGATGGCTCTGCTGAGATCTCAGGGGCATTCGCATTCCTCCCTACTTGGACGACTTTCTCATCACTTCTCAGTCCTTCCAACAGGCAGAGCGGGATACCCAGTGGGTGGTGTCCACACTGGAGTCCTTCGGCTGGGTGATCAACCACCCCAAATCTTCCCTGTCTCCTTTCATGGTGAAGTCCTTCCTGGGCATGACTCTGGATACATCTCTGGTCAAGATCTTTCTTCCTCAGCAGAAGGTGGAGAGTCTTCAAGCGCAAGCTCAGCTCCTTCTGTCTTGTCCTCATTTGTCCATCAGGCAGGGAATACAGCTGGTGGGCCTGATGGTGGCCTGCTTCGAGGCGGTTCCATATGCTCAGTTTCACATGAGCCTCTTCAGCTTCATCTCTTGTCAGTTTGGGATCGGGACCTGGTTTCCTTGGATCGGGCGTTTGTTCTGTCCCCTCTGGCCAGGCGGTCTCTATCGTGGTGGCTGGACTCAAGGAACCTGCTGGGGGGCAGATCCTTTCTGGCTGGTTGGGGGGGCTTCTGGAAGTCCCTGCAATTCCAGGGTCAGTGGGGCCCTCAGGAGGCCCACACCCTTATCAACATTCTGGAGTTGAGGGCGATCAGGTTGGTCCTCGCCCACTTAACCCACACCTTCGGGATCGGGCTGTTCAGGTTCGCTTGGACAACCAGACGGCGGTTGCCTACATCTACCATCAGGGAGGGACCCGGAGCAGAAGGGCCCTCAGGGAAGTGTCTCTGATTCTGTCCTGGGCGGAGGACAATGTTCCCTGCATCTCAGCAGTGTACATTCCGGGGGTGGAGAATCTGGAGGCAGACTCTCTGAGCAGGGGGACCTCTCGCCTGGGAGAATCATCCCTCCGCAACAGGGTGTTTCGCTCCCTGTGTCACCGTTTGGGTCGACCAGTTGTGGATCTGTTTGCGTCCCGTCACAATCACAAGCTTGCAGTCTTTGTCTCTCTGTCCCAGGACCCTCTGGCCTTAGCCATGGATGCCCTAGCAATGTCGTGGAAGAGCTTTCAGCTCCTGTATGTGTTTCCCCCGTTTCCTGTGCTGGGCACGGATTTGCGCAAGATAGATCAGGAAGGGGTGCCAGCCATACTGGTGGCCCCCTGTTGGCCAAGAAGAGTGTGGTTCGCAGTCATCGTGCAGCTGGCAGTAGATCAGTATGCCCAGGGTTCCAGATCTGCTCACTCAGGGGCAGCTACGCCACCCCAATTTACAAACGTTGGCTTTGGCGGCCTGGCTGCTGAAACCTCCATCTTGATGGAGAAAGGGCTGCCTGCCTCGGTTGTTAATACCATGATCAGGGCTAGGATAAAGTCCTTTTCTTCCATCTACTATAGGGTTTGACGTACTTACATTGATTGGTGCGAGTCTAGGTCGTGTGTCGTGTGTTTTATATTCCTAGGATTCTGGAATTTCTGCAACATGGTTTGGATCTGGGTCTTCAACTCAGTACTCTGAAAGGTCATGTTTCTGCTATGGCCATTTTCTTCCAAAGATCCTTTGCTCAGCATCCCCTGGTTAAGACCTTCTTCCAGGTGGTTTCTCACGTGCGTAAGCCTATGTTACCAGTCTGGGACTTGAACTTGGTCTTATCTGCCTTGCAGGGGTTTCCCTTTGAGCCTTTGCAGGGGGCCCCTTTGTCCATTCTTACACTTAAGGTAGTCTTTTTGGCGGCTATTACTTCTGTTAGGCGTGTTTGAGTTGACGGCACTATCCATCAAGCCCCCTTACTTTGAGAGACACCAGGACAAGGTGGTGTTTCGTTTTAAGTCAGATTTCTGCCTAAGGTTGTTTCTGCTTTTCATCTCAATCAGGACATTGTTTTGCCTTCTCTGTGTCCTAATCCTAGTAACACTAAGGAGAGGGTTTTACACTCTTTAGACGTGGTCAGGACTCTGAAGTTCTATTTGGTGGCTACTGAGTCCTTCAGGAAGACTGATGCTCTTTTTGTGCTCCCTTCTGGACCTAAGAAGGGTCTGGCTCCAGCTAAGTCTACTATCAGCAAGTGGATTCCCCAGGCTGTGATTCAGGCCTATTCTGCTAAGGGGAAGGATCCTCCCTTCCGCCTTACTGCTCATTCTACTCGTGCTATTGGTGAATCTTGGGCTTTTCAGCACCAGGCTTCTGTTGAACAAGTTTGCAAGGCCGCTACTTGGTCTTCTGGTCATACCTTTTCTAAGTTTTACAAGGTTGATGTTAGGGCCTCAGCTGATGCTGCTTTTGCCCGCAAAGTTCTGCAGGCAGCTGTGGTTTAAACTGCCCGCTGTTACTTTTTGGGGATCCCACCCTACCTTACGGACACTACTATTGGATGTCCCAGGAGTAAGGATTAAAGTGGAACAGGATGTGCTGTATACTTAGAATAATACAGTTCTGTGATTACTCACCTGTAGAATTGGTATTATACGTATACAGCACGTCCTGTTCCACCCCGCCCTTTTTATCATTATTCTTATAACCTTTGTATGGTGATTGCTATTGTTGTTTACAAAAAAAAAGAATTTTTGATTATGGTTATATTTCTCCCGGCTTCTTGTTAACTGCTTTTCAATACTGGGGTATTTGTGGGAGGTCCCTGGTATATATGCGGCCGTGAGGAGCCACTTTTTGCTGTCTCTGCAGTCCATTTTCATCTTGTGGATGTATTACCCAGGAGTAAGGATTAAAGTGGAACAGGATGTGCTGTATACGTATAATACCAATTCTACAGGTGAGTAATCACAGAATTGTATTTTCAATCATCAGGGAGTCTCCAGGAGCAAGAATCCGCCAGGATTATTGCATGGGCAGAACAGCATGCTCCTTACATTTTGGTGGTACACATTCCAGGTGTAGACAATACCCGTTTGAATATGCACAGCAATATAATAACCAAGCAAGGAGAATGAGCTTTTCCAATCAGAGGTGATCCCTATGATTCGCAACAGATGAGGTATTCCCGAGGTGAACCTGTTTGCGTCCAGACACAACAGGATGGTGGCAAGATTTTGAACTCTCTTCCAGGACCCGCTATCATTCCTGCCATATGTGCATTTTTGTAAAAGGTAAGCTTAGAGAGTCATGACCATTCTAGTCGCCCCTCATTGGCCAAGACAAATCTGGTTTGCAAACATGGTCAGGCTGACAATCAGTCTCTTGGACTTTCAGACATACCAGATCTGCTGTCACAAGGACTACAGTTTCATCACAATTCATGGTTGCTAACTTTGGTGGCGTGTTGATAGAATTCCAAGTACTACAGACTAGAGGGTACAAGTTGCAGCTACTCTGATTCGGGGAAAGAAATGCCTGTTCAGCCAAGATCTACTACCAAATGTGGCAGACATACTTCACCTGGTGTGAATCAATTAAGCATTCTCCCCAGGGGGTTTCCATCCCATGCATCTTAGATTTTCCACAAAAGGGTCTGGAGGAAGCATTGCAGCAAAGTATTCTTAATGGTCAAGTTTTAAACATATCCATTCTGGTTCAGTGTCCAGTAGCAGAGACTTATTTGGTTCCCAGATTGATGCAAGGAACTACTGCTATTCGTCCTGGCCCAGGATGCAACCGCATCTCTAGTAGTTCGGATTAATAGGATTTGGACAATAGGAAGGTAGGACAATGTTCTCATTCAAATGAAAAACAAAAACAACCTTTGACAAGAAATCCTCATACGGGCGCAGAAACAACTTGTCCTTATAAACACTTAACTGAAGTACAATGTGGAAAACGTAGTATACGTAGTATAGAAGGCATCGACTGGCACACAGGGTTACCAGTGAATCCCAGCAGTGGTCCCATGGGCTGGCATCCCAAGTGTACACTCAATCAGTCAATAAAAGTTTGCATTATATTTATGCATGAACCCTTAATATAAGGCAGCACTATTTTTTTCCCTGGTATTTTTGCCCACATAAAGGAATTGTTCATCTGCATTTAACCCATCTGTGCAGTGAGACAAACACAGCAGTAAGTTCATACATGCAATGGTGCCAGGGGAGCATTTGGGAGATTAGGCAATTTGCCTTCCAAAGAGCACGTCAGTCATGTCTCGTGTGGGTAATCAGACCTGCAACCCCTCCGGTCCAAAGTTGGTTTATTTATCACCAGGCCATGACTGTCTCTTCTTTATTTGTTCCAGAGCACAAATCATGTTCTGGCTTCATACCACCAATGCCAGACCCCATCATTGTCACACGGCCACTGCTCAACTGCATAAGCCAGGAAATATCCTCCTAGCTGACCCCTCGCAATCTGAACATCGGAACCGTTGTTAATGAAAATGGGAAGAATTTTCCAGGTGTACAGCACGGCTTGCTTCATTTCAATTCTTTACATGTGGGTAATCCGCCACAGGTGGCGCAGTCGACTGCAGGGAGACTTGTGGCCCCTCCCGGCCCATAAAAGGGCCAGAATTACCCAGAAGACCCCAGTCTTCTCCTGCAGTCTGGCTGCAAAGATGGTCTCTTTCTCTCTCTCCATGAATTCGCAGATAAGCGGGGCATCCCAAGCGTGTCGGCTGCTGCAAGCCCTATGCCCACCTGCTTCCGGGACTCTTCTTGCCTCCCAGCCATGGCTGCAGATCAGGTGACAGTAGGGGAACGCCGAGGGTCACGTTCATTCGCGTGGGTGGCGGTTGTTCTAGTGAGGCGTCTTCTTGCTCACCGCCAGGGTGATCTCCGCAGCGGAGGGAGGAGGGGGAGTCCCTCCCGCCCTGTCTCTGACTCTGGCACCCAGAGTTGTTGGAGCGCCGCGGCCCGCCCCTCGAGGTGCTGATTAGGCCGGCCCGGCGCCATTTTCTATTAGAGCTCCCCGCTGCCTCACACGCCTCTACGCTCTGGGGTCTGCTTACAGCGCTGCTGCGGCTCTGGTGTCCATGCTGCACAGGCTCTTCTCGGCACTTCATTTCACCTTTGGTCTGTGAGTCCGGTCTTTTTTGTTATTTCCTCTTTATTATTGTGTAGCTTACTATGGTGGTGCATGCACTGCGGGGTGCTCATGTTGTCCACCTTTGTGTTTTTCAGGGTCCCATATTGTATTTGTGGTTCCTCCCGGTCCTCACCCCCCCCGCCCCCCCTCCACCCTTTCCTGCCTTGTGGGTTAGGGTGCTGAGGGTTAAATTGGGTTTTTTTTGTATGGTTCCGGGCTGCCTTAGTGCCTTGCGACTCGTATGGTGGGTGTCATCCGGATACAAGATAGAGCTGGCAGCTTGGCCGGCCCCAAGATTCATTCGGTCCCGGATCTCCCAAAATCCTGTGACGGCGCAGGGCCTGAGGTTGGTTGTTCAACATCTTCTGTCATTGTGAGTGGTTTGTCCTGTGCCTCTGCTAGAACAGGGTCGGGGGTTCTACTGCAACCTGTTCATGGTGCCCAAGAAGGACAGCTCCCTGAGACCCATTCTGGATCTAAAGGGTCTCAACATATTTGTCAGGTTCAAACACTTCCGCTTGGAGACCTTACGGTCGGCGGTGAGCTCTCTACGGCCAGGCGACTTCATGACCACTGTGGACATCAAGGATGCCTATCTGCATGTTCCTGTCTTCCTGGGACACCAGAGGTTCCTGAGGTTCGCTCTGGGGGATCAACACTACCAGTTTGTTGCCTTGCCGTTCGGCATCACCTCCTGTGCACCAAGGTGCTGGCGGCTGTCATAGCCCTTCTGAGGAGCCAGGGCATTCGCGTTCTTCCTTACTTGGACGACCTGTTGATTGCTGCTCCGTCTTTGCATCAGGCAGAGAGGGATACTCGGATGGTAGTGTCCACCCTCGAGTCCTTTGGTTGGGTAATCAATTTTCCCAAGTCTTCACTCTCTCCCTCAACGGTAAGGTCCTTCCTAGGAATGTCGCTGGATACTTCTCAGGTCAAGGTGTTTCTTCCTCAGCAAAAGGTGGAGGGCCTTCAGATGCAGGTGCGGGCCTTGTTATCGTGCCCTCATCCCTCCATCCGTCTGGGGATGCAGTTGGTGGCTCTCATGGTGTCTTGCTTCGAGGCGGTGCCTTTCGCTCCGTTCCACATGAGACCTCTTCAGTTGAATCTCTTGACCGTCTGGGACCGGAGGAAGGAGTCCTTGGAGCAGGAGTTTGCTCTGTCCCCTCTGGCCAGACAGTCCCTCTCGTGGTGGTTGGACACGAGAAATCTTCTGGTGGGCAGGTCCTTTCTGGCGCTGCGATGGGAGATTGTCACTACGGATGCCAGTCTGACCGGTTGGGGAGGGGTCTGGCAATCCCTGAAGTTCCAGGGACAGTGGTGTCCTCAGGAGGCCCACGCACCCATCAACCTCCTGGAGCTGAGAGCGATCAGGCTGGTTCTCTTTCAGTTGACTCCCCATCTTCAGGGTCGTGCTGTCCAGGTCCGCTCGGACAACCAAACGGCTGTTGCTTATATCAGTCACCAGGGAGGGACTCAGAGCAAACGGGCCCTCAGGGAGGTGTCCCTGATTTTGTCATGGGCAGAGGAGAACATTCCCTGCATCTCTGCAGTTTACAGGAGGCAGATGCCCTGAGCAGGAGGACTGCTCCTCTGGGGGGGTGATCTCTCGACAACAAGATCTTTCATGCCCTGTGTCGCCGCTGGGGTCAGCCGGACGTGGATCTGTTTGCGTCCCGTCACAATCGCAAGCTTCCAAGATTCGTCTCCCTGTCAATCGATCCTCTAGCCTTCGCCATGGACGCGCTAGCAATTCCTTGGACGGAGTTTCGCCTCCTCTATGCATTTCCTCCCTTTCCCCTGTTGGGTCGTGTGCTGAGCAAGATTGGCCAGGAGGGGGTACCGACCATTCTGGTGGCCCCTGCTGGCCGAGGAGGGTATGGTTCGCGGTCGTCGTTCAGATGGCGGTGGATCAATACGTCATGCCCGAAAATCCAAAGCTCCTCACTCAGGGACAGCTGCGCCATCCCAATTTACAAATGCTGGCTTTGACGGCTTGACTGCTGAAACCTCCATCCTGATAGATAAGGGATTGCCGGCTTCGGTTGTCAGTACTATGATCCAGGCTCGAAAGAAATCCTCTTCTATGATTTATTATAGGGTCTGGCATGCTTACATTGCCTGGTGTGAGTCTAAGGCTTTCCCTTGTTGCACTTTCTCCCTTTCTAGGATTCTGGAGTTTCTTCAACATGGTCTAGAGTCGGGTCTACAACTGAGTACCCTAAAAGGACAAGTTTCTGCCTTGGCAATTTTTTTCCAAAGATCTTTCGCTAATCATAGGCTTATCAAAACCTTTTTCCAGGGAGTCATTCATGTACGTCCACCGCGCAGACCTCTGCTACCGGTGCAGGATTTGAACTTAGTGCTTTCTACACTTCAGGGTCCCCCTTTCGAGCCCCTATGCGATTCTGCTCTTTCTATTCTGACTCTTAAGGTGGCCTTTTTGGCTGCTATCACTTCGGTGCGTCGCGTCTCTGAGCTGGCGGCGCTTTCCATGAAACCTCTTTATTTTGAGCGGCATAAGGATAAGGTGGTGTTCCATCTTAACCTGGAATTCTTGGCCAAGGTTGTATCTGCTTTTCATCTCAATGATGACATTGTCTTACCTTCCTATTGTCCTGCCCCTGCTAATTCCAAGGAACGGAATCTTCATTCTCTAGATGTGGTTAGGGCGATCAAGTATTATTTGGTCGCCACTGAGTCTTTTCGGAAGTCTGATTCTCTTTTTGTTCTTCCTTCCGGACCTAGGAAGGGTTTGCCTCCAGCCAAATCCACTATAAGCAAGTGGATTAGACAGGCGGTGGTGCAGGCGTATTCTGCCAAGGGGAAAGAACCCCCTTTCTGTGTTACAGCTCACTCCACTAGGGCTATTGGTTCCTCTTGGGCTTTCCAGCACCAGGCTTCAGTTGAACAGGTTTGTAAGGCCGCTACTTGGTCTTCGGTTCATACTTTTTCCAAGTTTTACAAAGTTGATGTTAGGGCCTCAGCTGTTTTTGGCCGCAGGGTGCTTCAGGCGGTAGTGGTTTGAACTGCCTGCCATTGCTCTTTGGGGATCCCACCCTTCTTTTTTGGACACTGCTCTTGGATGTTCCACATGTAAAGAATTGAAATGAAGCAAGCCGTGCTGTACACCTGGAAAAATACAATTCTGTGATTACTCACCTGTAGAATTGTTTTTACGGTGTACAGCACGGCTTGCTTCATCCCACCCTTGTTCTTGTTGTTCTCTTTTGCCTTGTTATGGTGATTTTTGTTGAGAGAGCTTTTTTCCTTTAGTGCGCTGTGTTTTACTAACATGGTCCTTGCATCCTGGCTTCTTGCATTACTGCTTTTCAAACACTGGGGTCTTCTGGGTAATTCTGGCCCTTTTTAGGGCCGGGAGGGGCCACAAGTCTTCCTGCAGTCGATTGCCCCACCTGTGGCGGAATACCCACATGTAAAGAATTACCCACATGTAAAGAATTGAAATGAAGCAAGCCGTACTGTACACCGTAAAAACAATTCTACAGGTGAGTAATCACTGAATTGTATTTTTGTGTTGTCATTGCAGCAGGGAGGGCTGTGCTTGGTTTTCAATTAGATTGTAAACTGCCCCACACTGTCAGTGTAGCTGACGTTACTGGCACAAACAACTGCATTCAACTGATTTGACAAGCTCCTTTTACGCTTCTCCTTTTCCAGTTCAGTGAACGGTGCTTACCACAAATGCCAGTCTGACAGGTTGGAGAGGAGCGTGGACCCAACTGACTGTGCAGGGGCTTTGGTCTTTAATTGTCTCCTAATTTCCAACTAATGTCCCAGAACTCGGATCGATCTTCCCCATGCCTGTCCCATTAGACAAACAGTAGCGGGGGCTACCAGTCTGTGTCCAGTTGGACAACTTGACTGTGACATATGTGAGATGTCAGGGGTGCACAAAATGCATCATAGCCTTTTGGGAGTCTGCCGGAATAATTGCATGGGCACAAAATCACATTCCTCGCATTTCAGCTGCATGGCTTTTCTTAACCAAGATTGGTGGATGCAGGAGAGGGTACCCTCTATTTACATGATTCGTGACAGGTGGAATGACCTGTTGCCAGGATGCTCTGGTGATTCCGTGTTCAAAGTTTTGGCTGGTACAGCTGCTTTGGACTGGGGAAAAGTTTTTCAGCTCTAGTCCCTGCCTAATAGCTGCTGTATCGGAGTACCCAATTATTATGGAGCGGTGTCATGGAGGGGGATACCCCAGTACATTGCCCTCCATGCCCCTCCTTTGATGTGATTGGTCACATTGGGGTTGTTCTTATGAGTCCCCGCCTTTGAGGTATAAAATCCTACCTGCTAGGGTCCCAGCAATTACACCTCTTTGGGAGCCAGGATGAAAGGAGGTGGGAACCTGTGTTCCCCATTCAAGAGGTGTTGGTGGTGGCTTCTTCTTTAGACACTGCTGCAACTGGCAATGAAAAAGCCCCAGCGAGATATGAATAGTGCACTAATGAGATTTGTGTGAAATAAGAAGCGGGCAAGGTTGAGAGAGCACAGTTACTGAGCGGCCCCAAAAAATTAGGTGGAATGGCACTTCGGACATGAGGTTGTATTGGGCAGCCACTCACCTCCAAAGAGTGTGCGAATGGCAAAATTGCCAGACGACCAAAAGGTGGGTCCAGCTGGAGCTAGCAGCAGCCCCTGTCCGATTGGTGGCATCCTTATGGAATAAAGCATCCCCCACACCAGCTACTAGGGCCCACCCGACTGTTGGGGCGTCCTTGGGTGTTTTCGGGGAATATAGGGAACTGAAGGAGCTCTCCCCTTGGCCCTCTCCGGTGGTGCCAATTGTGGAAAACCCACTGTTACAGGCTGGCCCCTTTAAGACAGACCTGAGGGAATGGGGTGGCTTGCATCGGTTGAGGAGTGGAGATCTGATAAGCGGGAGGGGTTGGGTCCCACTCTCGGAACTGAGAGGTAGATGGGAGAACGATTAGGTTTTAAAAGGGAAAAATGCAGGGGACCAACGGAGTACGAGAGGATATGCCTAGGAAATCAACCATACCAACACTTGATTTCCAAACTGTACTCGCTTTTGATAAATGAGCAAGCGACCCCCCGCCTTCTGGAGAGAATGGGAGAAGGACTTAGGTAGACCCCTGAATAAGAAGGAAAGGGAAAAGATTGCTACACTGGCTCATAAGTCCTCGGTGGCGACAAGGGTGCAAGAAACAAATTACAAGATTTTGACGCGCTGGTAATATACGCCAGACAAACTTAATAGGATGTACGCCTCTGCAGACCCACAGTGTTGGAGGTGCGGAGCAGATCGAGGCTCGATGTTCCACACATTCTGGACATGCCCCAGAATCAAAGAGTATTGGGGGGAGGTCTTGCCTATCATTACACAGATCACCGGAGCACAGGCTCTGGAGGACCCGGCCCGAGTCTTGCTCCACTTAATGAAACGCACAGTAGGGAAATATAGGAAAACCCTCCAAATCCATTTGTTAAACGCTGCCAAACAAGTGATCCCTAAGCATTGGAAACGGAGAGGGGCGCCCACCGTGAGGGACTGGGTTGGAGAGGTGCTACACATTTGCGAGATGGAAGACCTGACAATGTCTCTCCACGACGAGACGAACAGTTTAGAACGACTTGGATGCCCTGGCTAATGTTTCAGGAGTCAGAGGGATTCAAGGCCCTGTTTAATCAATAGATTCCGGGTCGCAACGTGTCCTGAACTGAGTGTGCAAGTTATGGGGCTCCCAAGGGAGGAATACACACTTCAGTCTGGCAAACTATGCATTGAGAAGTTCAGCTTCGGGATTTTCTGATGGCCGTTCCCCTCCCCCCTCCGATGCCACTCACATGTGCCACCCCCCGCCCTTCCCCCTCCCCGCTCTACCCCCCCCCCCCTGAGTCGCACAGGTATGGGAGAAGGGGGCGCCTGGGTTAACCAGTAAGGAATGATGGGAGCACTCCAAGCAACGAGGAGTACAGAGGTATCGAGAATGCAGAGATTATATCCAGGACCAGGGGGGTTATAGAATTAAATGTTGATTGCTGTATGAATCAAAGCTATGGAATAACAGGAAAATATGCATGTTGTAGACACAAGACCCGGCCCCTTGCTCTTCTCTCCTGTGCTTCTTGATTTGTGTGTACTTGTGGTTCTGTAATTTTAAATGCTTAAATAAAGAATATTAAAAAGAAAAGCCCCAGCGACAATGGAAATCTGGTGAGGGACCCCCACTGGACAACAAGAGAATGCTGTCTGGCAGGGCACTGAAAGAAGAAGACACAGACTTAAAAGTAGTGACATGTTTAATAATGAAGATATTTGTACAGTGTGTTAATTTATTTTGCTGGTGAGCTGGACCTGCCAGGGCCAGCTGGTGACATGCCAGTACTGCCACCCGATTACCCCTATCGCTGTTGGGGCCCTGGTGCCCATTGGTATGTGACTGCTATTTCTCCGGGTATGCCCCCAGCTCCCCTGGAAGAGCCACGACCCATACTAAAGGGCATATATGGGCTGGGCCATGAGGCGGCCGTTCGGACCCTTAGCCCAAGGTTACCAGCCCCTTTGTCTGGTAGCCAGACAGGTTGGCTCACAGAGGGGGGGGGGGGGGGACAATGTTTAAAAAAAATAAATAAAAAATCCTTTAGTGAAGAAAACATGTTTGGCAGGAGTAGAATGTCTGATCAAAACACCCTGAATTACCTGAATTTGCCTTCAAGTGTTATGCAACTTTTTTCCCCGTTGCAAATTTATCTGCATGAGTGAAATTAACTATGAATCAAATCCGCAAATAAAAATAAAGGTATTCTAAATAGAGAGACGTGTCGAGTCTAAAGCTTTCTGTAAAAAAAAATGCAAAAAATAATTTTAGCACTGTGCTGAATTGAGCCTATAGTCAGAACTCACTGGAAACCCAGATAACTGTCTGACCTTTTATATGAAAGGCTCTATGGGTGACACAGCCCTAATCTCAGAGCTTCTTGTGTTGCTGCCCATAAAGACTTTCTATCTTTTCGATAAATAACCAGGCACACAGGTGTAACACTGTCACTGTTTTTGGCACATTTGTGTGCACAGAGCGCGAATGTGGTAACATTAGGAAATAAGACCGTAAAGGGAATGTAACATGATTTTCTTTAGGAAATGCTTTCACCCAGTTGTAGATTAAAAGAAAGCTGGCAGCTATTTTGTTTTACAGCTAATAGTCCATTAAGGAATATCATTTCTTCATTTATGCATAAAAGTAATACATTTTTTTCACCCGCATTCTTTAAATTAATAGTTGACTCTCCTTATTCCGATAGGAAAGAGAAATCTCGCTTGGATCAGCTTCAGCTGGAGCAGCGTTTGATGGAAGAAAAAAATAAGCGCAAGAAAGCTCTTCTTGCAAAAGCAATTGCTGAAAGGTAAAATCAGTTTTACAGCAAAAAAAAAACCTAATAAATAATGCTATGGGATAATTACTGGGCATCTGATAAAACCCTGCTTATGTGTTTGCAGACAACATGGATTTCAGTTGTGCCGACCACTTGCATAACGTATTTGCCGGCGTATAAGACAACCCCCCAACATTTCCACTCAAAATATAGAGTTTGTTATATACTCACTGTATAAGACTACTCCCTCTTCCGCACACCTTCCACACACCAAATAAACAACAAACCAAATAAACAACAACCAAAAAAACAACCTGAGCATGTTAGCAGGGCTCACCTGAGTAAAGTGTCATGGCGACATCCATTCCTCTCCTCTGTGCTGGAAGCAGAAAGCCATTTAGTTCTCCCGGGGTCACCTCCACCCAAATCCCATCTACCAATAGGAAGAGGCAATGGCCCGGCCGTGCTGTCTGCTGGGATAGGGAGTGGGAGCAACCCCTGCGGAGGATGCATAGCTGCATGGTTCTTTGTGCAGAGCACCACCTGCAAACAACCCCCTGACCAGTGGTCTACAGCATCATGGCGGACGCTTCCCTCTGGCTATGCCAGAGCCGAGCCACAAGAAAATGGCCGCCACTCATTAATAATAAACGGGCACAGGAAGAGGTGGCCACGCCCTCAACCCACAAACCATACCCACACGTTGCTCCATCGTCACATCCTCACTACCGACGGCGACAATGCGCAGACGGCAGGCGCGGGTGCGCACCTTAGAGGGAACAGTGCATACCTCCCAACTTTTGAAAGCCGTAAAGAGGGACACTTTAAGCCACGCCTGGCCACACCCCCGGTCATGCCCCCAGCCACACCCTTAAAGGGAAACACCACATAAGAATTGAATAAATAATAATTATACAGACAAGGCCTCCGCAAACACATTACAGCGAAGGGCTGTAGTGAGAGAGGCACCCCCTCCATTCCAGCCAGTGAGGGGCATCCCTCCAATACAACCAGAGGGGCATCCCTCATTGAAGCCAGTGAGGGGCATCCCCCATTGCAGCTAGTTAAGAGCATCCCTCGTTACAACCAGTTAGGGGCGACACAGACACACACACATACACGGTTTGAAACTCTGTTCTAAATGGGGCTCTAGAGTGGCCACAAAATGACAAAATTAAATATAGCCGCACACCAACCATTATGTATAAAAATAATCGACACAGACACACACAAACACACACATATAGACAGGGGCGGACTGGGGTTAAAAAACGGCTCTGGACTTATTCTAAGCATACAGTACGTCCTGCTCCAATATAATACTTACACGTGGGGAATCCTCCGCCAGAAGGCGCTGTTCACTGCAGACATGCAAAAACAGGCTCCTCCCGGCCCTTCATATACCCAGGGACCTCCCACAAATCCCCAGATTTCTCTGCAGTGCTGACTGCGAAGACATGAAGTATCACTCTCTCGCAGGTGAGCGGGGCTTTTACAGCCTGCGGCCCTGCAGGACTATTACCACCCGTCCGCTTCGATAAAGATGTGCCTCCCAGCCTGGGCTGCGCTGGTCGGGTGAAGGTAGGCAGCACCTCGTGTGCTCACGGAGCTACGCTCCACCGCAATCCCCCACCATAGGGTAGGCGGTTAGGCTGATGGGGAGCCTCTAGTGGATGCCCCTCCCGCATTATTGCCCCGTGCCCTGATTAGCGGTGGACCCTGTTTATAGGGTCGCCACCCTCCCTCATTTTCCCCAGTAGTTAGGGGGAAAAGAAAAGGGGGGGGTGTGGTGGTCCCAGTGCACTGTAATGTCATGTTTATGGCCTTATTATTGCCCTTTATTGGGTGTCAGAGCCGCGCTGCTTGCTCTTTAGTCTGTTTTGGCTGCCGCCGTACGTTTGTCCTTTCCTTTCCTTTACTGCATAGTTTGCTGCGCCGGGCGGCAGCGTCGTCTAGATGCTACGGCGTCTTCTTTTACAAAATACGTATGTGATTTTATCCTTGCTTTTTTTAACTACTACCTCAGAGCTTTGCGCTCTTCGGGGTGGGCGGGGACTTGACTCGGCGCGCTCCGCGTCACGGCCGAGCATTGAGCCCGCCCTTCGAGGTTCGCTGGGCGCCATTTTGACGATCTTCGTGCGCGTGGTGACGGTCCCCCTCCTCCTTTGGTCTGTAAGTTCCCTCGCGCGTGTCTCTTTATTATATGTTTTTCCAGCTGTGCATGGCCCTGACACCTCTTCTCCCTTTATGTCTTTCAGACGCCTAGTCTCCGGTGGCTTCTCCCGGCCTCATATATAGATATATATATAGATATTTAGCGGGCCTACTTAACAATTCTCCCACATTAATCAACGGGTCTTTGGGGCATCCAGGGTTGCCTATTGCGTAAATCCCTACGGGCATACTGTGCCTAAATAATCACCATATGGAGGCATCTCAGGATTATGTGACCGGGGTCCCTCGGGGACAAGACCGGCTGTGTAGCGTGTGGACTCCCCCATGCCGTTGCTGGCAGAGCACGGGTGTGCGCACCATGTGCCGAGCGAGCACTGGCCCTGCAAGCGGCGCCTGTGGCTGCACCTCGCTCCGATACTCCCCTGTCCCCTTGCCTAGATCTCGCTCCTGCTGAGTCGCATACAAGTGGGGAGTTACAGCCTGATGTGTCTTCTAGACGGCTATGGCTGACCAGATTGTTGCGGGGTGGTCCGAACGCTTGGGCCCTGGCAGGAAGCGGCCCTTGACGCCCCTGGCTTCTGCCTTTGCTATTGGATCGGAGGAGTTTACTCCTCCGCGTGATGGTACTCTGTCTGACGGTGGAGAACTGTTCTCTGACCCAGGTTCCTCTGAGGAGAGGCCGAGGGGTCATGACGATTCGGGCTAGGATGACTGGGGCCAGTTTGACACCGATGGTCTGTTGCTTAAGATTTTTAAGGCCCTGTCTATCTCGCTCCCTGGCACGGTTCCCAAGCCGAGAGGGGAGCGTTTCCATATGGCGACTGCGCGCTTGGAATTTCTCGAGCAGGCTCACTTCCATGCTCTTGTACTCAAGGAATGGGAATGCCCCGCTAAGCTTCCAGGGATTCCAGGGGACTGGGATTGGAAATGCCCTTTTCCCTCTGAGGTGGTTAACTGTTGGTCCATGGTGGACGCACTGATCATTGGGGTTCCTAACCCCCCCTTCATTACTACCCCGGCTTATAGCACCCTTCGGGATGTCGAGGACCGGCGCATCGATAGGCTGGCTTCACACGCCTTTGCTTGTGCAGGAACAGCGCTGCGCCCGGTCTGCACCGCGGCCATCACTGCAGTGGGCGCTAGAACCCTCATAAGAAAGATGCTTGAGCATCACCCTGAGGATCTACCATGGGAGGTTTTTAATCCACTCTCCAGTTGTGATATTTTTGTTAAATTTATCCTTTTAGCTCTGGATGACACCATCAGAATGTGTGCGAGGACTTCTGCTCTAGTGGTGGCTATACGTCGCTTGCTCTGGCAGCGACAGTGGGGTGCTGACGATGTTGCTAAAAGAACTCTGACTGGGCTTCCCTTTAGAGGGCAACGCCTGTTTTGGGCCCGTCTGGACCTCTTTGGAAAAAAGGACAATTCACCCCATCGCTGGCGGCCGTCTCGGCCCCCTCGCAGCAGGGATACCCCTCCCCCTTCATACCATAGTGTTAAACAAGAACCTGGGGTGCCCTTTCTGGGGGCTTGTGCAGACTCCTGCCCCAGGAGCGACAGACAACGTCCTGGGCCCTCCGGCCGGGCTAAGTCAAAATCCTTCTCCAAAACCCCCCAAGCATGATGGGACGCCCTCGCCCGCCTGGGTGAGGGGATGGCCGGAGCACCTTGCTCCTATCAGGAGGCGTCTTGCCTTGTTCGGTTGGTTTCAGGAGGTAGTTCCTCCGGATGCAGGATAGAGTTTGCTGGGCGGTCCTTTCCCGAGATTGTCAGGGTGCTTCTGGTCCCTGTCTTTCTTCAGGTGTTGGTGCAGGCCTTGCTTGGCTTGCTAGGTCTGGGGTCATTTGCAGGATGCCCTTAACAGACAGAGGCTGGGGCCTCTACGCCAGTTTGTTTCCACATTCCCCTTAAGGATGAGGAAGTCTGGCCCATTCTGACCTCCCATGGGTTCGGCAATTGGCAGTCTCAGGCAGTTATGCATGTTATCTCTGAGTTGGGCTTCCAGCGCCCCCGAACCCAGTGGGCCTCTTGCCGTCTGTGGAATTCTAAGATGCTTATTTTAGCACCCCTGTGTCTCTGGGACACCAAGGTCCTTACAGGTTAGTGTTGGTGGGCCAACACGGCTGATTGTGGCCTTGTTATTGGGCCCCTCTTCTGCTCCCTGTGCTCGCTGAGGCACTGATGGGGGTGATGTCTCTGATAAGACAAGGGGGCGTCCGCACAAGGATCTATCTGGTCGTCCTTCTTACAATCTCTACGTCAGGCCGCGCTGATCACTCGGCTAGCGGTGTTCTTTGGGAATCATTTGAATGGGTGCTCAGTCACCTCAATCCCTCATTGTCCCTTATTCGCTATCTCCGTCCCTTGGATTTGGTTCATGCTTGTACCTTCTTCCTTTGCAATAAGTGGACTCCTGGTTACATGGGCTCTGTCCCTCTTTACTGACACCTTACTTTCACCAGGCAGGATTGCAGCTAGTGGGCTCGTTGGTGGCGAATCAGATGATTTCCCTTATATTCAGAGCCCTTGGGCTCTTCGGCACAGTAGGTTATTAATTATGGATGGGGTTCCAGCACCCCTGGAGCTAGGTCTGTACTCATTCCCCCTTGGTACGGGGGTTCCTTTTGAGCTGGTTAAATTCAAGGACCCTGTCTGGGGGCACCCCCTTCTTTGCTTGCAACTTCCTGTGGATGGTCACCTTGGGTCTCGCAGGTTGGCGGGGGGGATTTTCTTCTAAAATCCCCCACGGTTCCTAGGTAGGGGCCCTTAGAGGGTCCATTTACCTACTGAATTTGTTAAAACAGTGAGCCTTCAGTTGGCTCTTTCTTGCTGGACTACTCCTCTTCAGGACCTGTCTATTTGGGGATCTCTTGGCCTATCGGAGGACAGTGGTCTGTATTTATTATCAGTCTGGAACTTGGAGCAGGATGATTCTCCTGGAAGGTTTCTGATCCTGATCTAGGTGGGGGTCAACGTCCCCTGCATCTCAGTGGTATTCGCTCCAATGGATGTCCTTCAGTGGCAGGTTGTGCTATCCTGGTGTCCCTCTGAGAGCCAACTAGGGCCCCAGAATATTCTGACTCATGAGGGGCTTAGTAATTTTTATGTCTGGACATTCTATTGTATATGTCTTCTCCTCATTCACCCTGCCTGGTGGGGTTCTGCGCACGGTTGCGCTTGATGAAGAGACCCGTGAGATTGATGGCCCCTGTGCGGCCTAGTGGACTGTGGTTCGCAGATGTTTCTGCTGAGGTCATCGGACCTGTACGCTCTCTCAGGAGTGCGGTTCTGCCCTTGTCAGGCTCCTTTCTTATGTCGCCCCAATCTACAGGTTCTAGTCTGAGGGCTTGACAGCTGACTCATTCACCCCTTGGAGACAGGTTTATCTTCTGGGTGACTTGGTCTATGGGGAGCTAGGAGCAAGCTTCCTTTCTTCTTCTTCCTCCGTCTATTATGGGGTATGGTGTACCCATTTTGATTGGCGTAAGTCTTGGTCTCTCCCCTGTTGGACGTTTTCTGTTCCCGGGGTTCTAGAGTTATTACAGCATGGGTTGGGGCTGGCTCCCCATCTAGGTACTCTGAAGGTTCAGGTTCTGTCCTGTCTGCCTTCCAGTAAGAAGTCTTGTTCAGTCTTCCTTGTTAAGCGTTCTCTTGGGGATTGCTCAGGTGCACCTCCCAAGTAGTTCTATGGTCCCTGTTGGGATCACCTTTTATTCTGTTTGCCTTGCGGGTTGTTCCCTTGGGACTTATTCCGGATGCTGTCTGAGCTGTTTCGTAGGTCAAGTTGCCCTTCCGGGGCTGTTGCTTCAGTCAGACGTGTGCCTGAGAAGGTGGCTCTGTTTAGTTAGCCTTCGTTCATTATATATACATATACATACACACCATGATTTGGTGGCATTCCGCCTTACGCTGGACCTTTTACCCAAGGTGGTGTCTTATGATCATTATTTAAGTCCTTTTGTCTGCCTATGGGCCTTATTCTTAGTAATGCCGAAGTAAGGGGGTCTACATGCCCTCAACAGGTATTGAAGTTTTCCTGGTTGTTTCTTGTCCCTTAGGGGGACTGATGCCCCTTGGGGTCTGCGGGCGCCTCCATACGTATGCGCCTGATCTCGTTTGCTCCCAGGGGCTATGCGCCCTTTGGACTGATCTTGGATGGTTTGTCTTTCTGGTCCTGAGTAAAGGCTTCGGATCCTTGCTGATCCTTGTTGGTGTAGTGGTCAGTATCCCCGCCTGTCTGGCGGGAGACCAGGTTTCAATTCCCCGTTGGGGAGAGTTCTGAGTTTTACCGAGGCTCCTGTTGCGTGTGGGGCTGGTCAGGCCGTTACTCTGGCCTATTCCTTTAGGGGGAAGAATCTTCCTCTCTTTTTATTCTGTTCTACTTGTGCTTGGGTACCTTTTGGCCCTTCAGCGCCAGGTTTTCTGTTAAACAGGTTTGCTAGACCGCTGCTTGTTTTCTGTTCATACCTTTTCAAAGGTTTTGTTATGAGACTGACGTTTTGAGCCTTTGCTCATGTCGTACTTGGTAGCAAGGTTTGCAGGTGACAGCGCCTTTACTGTCTGCTGTACCTTTTTTGTTGGGGATCCCACCCTACTTTATGGACACTGCTATTGGATGTCCCACATGTAAGTATTATATTGGAGCAGGACGTACTGTATGCTTAGAATAATACAATTCTGTGAAATACTCACCTGTAGAATTGGTATTATACGCATACAGTACGTCCTGCTCCACCCCACTCTGGTTTTACATTTTCTGGATCCCCTGTATGGTGATTGTTTTCATTGCTATTGTTGCCAGTTTGGTGGTTGGTTTCTCCCGGCTTCTTTTCTCACTGCTTTTCAATGCTGGGGATTTGTGGGAGGTCCCTGGGTATATGAAGGGCCGGGAGGAGCCTGTTTTTGCATGTCTGCAGTGAACAGCGCCCTCTGGCGGAGGATTACCCACGTGTAAGTATTATATTGGAGCAGGACGTACTGTATGCGTATAATACCAATTCTACAGGTGAGTATTTCACAGAATTGTATTTTTTGGTCACACCGGCCCTGCTGTACTGTGTCCGCCCTGGTATACTTCTTTATATTAAACAGCTAACCCTTCTAGCTGGCCCAATCACGGCAATCCTGCTGTCACTACCAAATGTGGTGTTACAATGCTAATCAGGCTTGGTGCCAGCCAGGGCGATTGTGGGCGAAAGTGTACCAAAACCCAGATTTTTATTTTTCACTCACCTGTGTTTTGGTCTGCTTTACAGGGCCATCCAGTGTGTGAAACCTCCCATTGGGCTGGCTGGTATTCTTACCTCTCTGGCAATCCCACGGTGCCTGTTTGGGCTGTCCTCCGTTCAGAAAGGATTGCCAGGTGACACCAGCCAGTCAGAATGGATTGTGTCATCCGGTAATCATTCTGCATGAATGAATTGCTGTGCGCCTCCACCTGGCACTTCCCTCTAGCTGAGTTTACCTATACCTTTAGCTGCGGTGTGTACCAGCAACAGGCATTTTTTAATATCTGGTAGGAGTGGGGGTGCAGCCAGCAGCGCATACTGCACTCATCCTTGCTAGACAATTTGACGTCAGATGTGATTGCCAGAAGGTGAGTTTCTCCAGATTATTCAGGATTTTACACAGCGGGGCATCCAAAATCCTGGGTGTTGTGCCTATTTAACTGGGCCAAAACATTGTATTATCCCCATCCTGCAGTGTGCTCTACTAAAAGCCACATGGCATGTCGCATACTCCCCTGCGTCTTGTAGCGGGGACCTGTGGCACTGAGCACTGGTGGTCTGCCAGCAGTGGCATTCAAAGGCAGTGCCCTATGCTTATTGTACAGGTCACTGCTGTAGGATGCCGGAATCAGGTTAGTACACACCGCAGGGCATCCCAAATTTGGATGTCCCCTAGGGATCATGCTATGTACCTGGGGACCTCCCACAAATCCCCAGAATTTCTCTGCAGTCTGGCTGCGAAGGACGAGAAATTGGCTCTCTACTCGCAGGTGAGCGGGGCTTTTAGCCTGCGGCCCTGTAGGACTATTCCCACCCGTTCCACTAGTATTATGCGCTGGTTGGGTGAGGGTAGGCAGCACCGCTGTTAGGTGCTTAGGAGCGCTGCTCCACCGCAATCCCCCACCAAAGGGTAGGCGGTTCAGGCTTATGGTGAGCCTCTATGGGATGCCCCTCCCACACTATTGCCCCTTGCCCCTGCCTATCGGTGGGCCCTATTTAAGTGGCCGCCGTCCTCCCTCATCCTCCTTGTAGTCTTCGGGGGAAAATAGGGGGGGGGGGGTGTATGTGTATAGATATGTATGTTATGCATTCTGTGTTTTTACACTCTCTTTTCACATGCCTTTTATTCTTGTGTCAGCCGCCGTGCCGACTTGTCTTTACTGCTTTTTTTAATTTGCTGCCGCCGCGCTCTAGCTTCGTTCCCCGCTTGGCGGCGGCATTACCTCAGACGCTGGTGCGCCATCATTGGCTGCTTACTGGTCTGGCTTTGCACTCTTCGGGGGGGCGGAGCCTGTCTTTGGCGCGTTCCGCGTCATCGCTGTTACTGGCACGCCCCTCGAGGTATACCGACGCCATCTTTACTGCTTGGTTGGCCTATGTGCGACAGACTCCTACCTACCGCGGTCCGTAAATGCCCTCGCGGGCGGCTTTATCTCCTTCACTTTTGATACGATGTACTTAAGGTCTTGTCTGCTTATGTTTTCAGGCGGGACAAACCCTTCTTGGCTTCTCCCGGCCCTGTTTTAGTATATTACTTGTAGGCCTTGTAAAAATTATACTCCCACTTTCCTAGCGGGTTATTGGGGCATCCAGGGTTGCTACATAGCGTTATTCCCTATTGGCGTATAGCACCGTTATAATCACCTTATGGAGGCATCCCAGGATAATGTGACCGGGGTCCCTTTGGGACAAGACCGGCTGTGTGTAGCGTGTGGGCAGCCTCATGCTGACGCTGACAAGGCGCGGGTCTGTGTACCCTGTGCTGAGCAGGTGCTTGCATTGCAATCTGGCCTGCCAGTGGCTGCACCTCGTTTCACTTCGCCTACTACCCCAAGCTTAATCCTCATTCCTACTGAGTTGCATACTAGTGGGGATTCTCAGTCTGATGTGTCTTCTAGACTGGCTACTGTTGAACAGATTATTGCGAAGTCCTTAGCGCGTAAGGCCCCTGCTAAGAAGCGGCACTTGACGCCTAATGCTACTGTTTTCCCTATGGGAACTGAGGAGTTTTGGAATCTGTGTGGCTATACCCCGTCTGAAGAAGGGGAGCTCTTTTCTGATTCAGGCTCATCTGATGAGAGACCAAGGGGTCATGACGATTCTGGCTCTGACCCCTGGGCCCCGGATGACACTGACAGATTTTTGACCAAGATTTTTGAGGTTCTGTCTATCTCCCTCGCTGTTGAGGCTCCCAGGCAAAGAGGGGAGCTTTTCCATACAGCAAAATCACGTTTGGAATTTCCAGAGCAGGCACATTTCCATAACCTTATGCTCAAGGAATGGGAGTGCCCCAGTAAACTTCCCAGGGTTCCAAAGAGTTGGGATAGGAAGTATACCTTTCCTGCTGAGGTAGTTAAATGTTGGTCACCCCCCCCCCCCCGAGGTGGATGCCCCGATCCTAGGGCTATCTAACACCTCTGTCATGCATTCCCCTGATTCTACTACCCTGCGGGGTGCTGAAGACCGGCGTATCGATCAGCTGGCATCCCACGCCTTTGCATGTGCGAGGACGGCGCTGCGCCCGGTCTTTGCCTCTGCCATTACTGCTGTGGCCATTAGAACCCTTATCAGAAATATGCTTGATAGTGCCCCTGATGATTTGCCTTGTGAGGTGTTTAATGCACTCTCCAGTTGTGATGTTTTCATAAATTTTGTCCTATCGGCATGGGATGACGCCATCAGAATGTGTGCCAGAACTTCTGCCCTTGTGGTGGCTATACTCCGCTCGGTTAGGCTGCGCCAGTGAGCTGCTGCCAAGAAGGCCCTCACTGGTTTTCCCTTTAAAGGACTGCGCCTGTTTGGGGACCGCCTGGACCTTTTTGCTAAGGGAGGCAGGTTACCCCAGCGCAGGCGGCAATCTCTGCCTTTTCGGGGTCAGGGTTCCTTCTCCTCCCCTTAATGTGGTGCAGGACAGGGGAGGGGGGTTTCTTTCCCTGGGGCCCGGGGAGATTTATGGGGTAGAGGCAGAGGACGTGGACGTTCTGGCTCCTCCTGGGGTCCCAAAGCTAAATCCTCTCCCAAGCCCCCTCAGGCATGATGGGGCGCCCCCACCCATCTGGGTGGGGGACGGCTGCAGCACTTTGCTCACGTCTGGAGGCTTCATGTCTCAGACCGGTGGATTCAGGAGGTAGTGTCCTCCGGTTACAAGTTGGAGTTTGCTGCCGATCCCCCTTCAAGATTCATCAGATCCCAGATTCCTCAGGACCCTGTGTCAGCTCGGGAGCTAGTGCAAGCAGTGCAAGGCCTCCTGGAGCTGGGGGTCATCTGCCAGGTCCCTTTAAGAGAAAGATGAAAGATGCTTACCTTCATATTCCTGCCTGCTGCTGTCTTTTTTTCTTGGGGATCCCACCCTACTTTATGGACACTGCTATTGGATGTCCCGATTGTAAGTATTATATTTGAAGCAGGACGTACTGTATTCTAAGAATAATACAATTCTGTGATTACTCACCTGTAGAATTGGTATTATGAGTATTATGAGTATACAGTACGTCCTGCTCCAACCCACCCTTAGTTTTGCCCTGTATGGTGATTGTTATCATTGTTATAGTTGATAGTTGGGTTGTTTAATTCTCCAGGGTTCTCGTTAACTGCTTTTCAATGCTGGGGATTTGTGGGAGGTCCCCGGGTATTTGAGGGGCTGGGAGGAGCCTATTTTCGATGTCTCTGCAGTCCAGCGCCATCTGGCGGAGTATAACCCGATTGTAAGTATTATATTTGGAGCAGGACGTACTGTATACTCATAATACCAATTCTACAGGTGAGTAATCACAGAATTGTATTTTTACATTGATCCCACAGTAGAGAAGAGGTAAACAGGTATTCTAAGTATGTCACACACCCCGCTTCAGATAACCATAACAACTGGGTAATACCACCTTAAGAGGCGTCTCTGCAGAGATGATAGTAAAAACAGAAAGCCCCTCCCTGACCCATAAATACCTGGGACCTCCCACTCATCTCCCAGTGTTCCATCTCTGCAAGACGGCGAGCAAGTCAGAAGATGATCTCTCCTCCTTGCTGGGGGATGTCAGGTAGCCGGGGTAACTCCCGGCCTGTTTTTTCTATTGTATATTCCCGGTCGGGCTCTTTATCCACATTGTTGCTCATTTTGCCTCCTCAGTCTTGACTGCGGGCCCGAGCGAGGGTATGCTGGCACCTTGGTGCCTTGCTGTAATTCCCCGTGAGACCCTACAACAAGAGGGTAGGCGGGAGGACCGGGCTGGTGACCCCGGTTTGGGATGCCCCGTCCCTAGGTTGGTGCCCCGGGGGGGGCTCACCTCTATTCCCATGCCCCATCCCTTCGAGTCTGGGGGGGGGGGGGGGGGGGGGGTTCTCTCTCTCTCTCTCTCTCTCTCTCTTTCCCTCTTCCCTGTCTCTCCTATCGTGTGTGTGGTGTTGCGGTGCTTCACTTGTTTGTCGCCGCGGCCGCCGTCGCGGCCGGGCTGTATGTCATTGTGAGGGGATCCTCTTCCTCGCGTGCTGCGGTGGGCGGGGCCGGGCCGCGGCGCTTGCCGCGGCCGGCTCTCCGCCGGTCTTAACTCTGTGGGGGGTACGGGGCGGGTGCTCCGCCGGTTTGGCGGTCACACCCGCCCGCCTTGTTGCCTCCTCCGGCGCCGCGGTAATGGCGGCGCCGGCTTCAGTACATGATCCGCGGCCGGGGACTGTCTCGTCCCGGCCGCGTCAGAAGGGGGGGCGGGCCTGGCCTTCGCGCGCCTCGCGCGACCCCGCCCCCCTTCCCCGTGGATGTGCAGGCGGTGGCTCCATAGAGGAGCCTGCGGTCTCTTCAGCGGGCGGTTCCTTACAATTCGCGCCTACCGCGCGGCCACGCCCCCTTCTTCCTCCTTCTGCTTCGCCTGTGCGGACGCCATTACTTCCATCAACGGGACACGTGAGTGGCCCTTGGGCCTTAAGGGGTTTCGTTCTCAGAGGTTTGCCTTGCATTTATTGGTGTCTTCTCTTGTTTTCTTCTCTTTCAGAGCGGTGTTTTGTGTTGGGGGACCATTCTTAGTAATTAGGGGGTCTCTCTCTGAGCCTAGATCCCTGGGTCCTCTCCTAGTATAAATCCTCCCACTCGGGACGTTAAGGGGCATCCCGGGTCGCTTACTGGCGTAATTCCCTGGATTGAGCATTTTACAAGTTCACCTATGGAGGCATCCCAGGACTCGGGGGCAGGGACCCCTGTGGGGCATCCCAAAAAGTGCATATTGTGCGGCGCATCCATTTCTGGGGACGATGTATTGCTTTGTATCCCTTGTGCACAGCAGACTATTGCGCGGCAGTCGGGAGCCCAGACTTCTGGGTCAGCGACGCCGACGGAATCATCTCAGTCTCCCGCCCCGACGCGCGATCCTGGTGAGGTTGGCATGGGCAGGGACCTGCAGGCTGAGATGTGCGCCAGATTGGCTAAACTTGAGAAAATTGTTTCCTGTTCGGCCGCCCGGAAGGCCCCGGCCAAGAGGAAACATTTGTCCCCGGCATTGCCGGCCGCTGGCCTTGATGAGTTTAATAACCTCGATTGGTCTGATTATTCTGGGCTGGAGGACGGTGAGGTTTCTGAGGGCTCAGAAGTTTCCGAGGGGGACCAGTCCGTGGATGCGGATGAGGAGCTCAGTGAGCTGGGAAAAGCGTCTGATTCTCCTCACGCCCTGACGTTGATGTTGGAGGTCCTGAAGATTGCCCCTCCTGAGGCGGAGGCTCCGCAGGACGGTGAGTTGTTTGAGGAATCCAGGCCGCGCCTGGAGTTTCCTTCACAGCGGCATTTTCATAAGATTATTGATAAGGAATGGGAAAGGCCCGCTAGGCTCCCTGGTATTCCTCCGGGGTGGGACAAGAAGTACCCTTTCCCTTTGGATGTGGTGAAGCGCTGGGCTTCTCCTCCCGAGGTCGACGCCCCGGTTCTGGGCTTGTCCAATTCCTCGGTTTTAAATAGGCCCGATTGCTCCTCTCTTAAGGATGGAGAGGATAAACGCATTGACCAGATGGCTTGTCATGGCTTTATTAGTGTTGGGTCCGCCATGCGGCCGATATGTGCTTCTGAGCTTATGGTGCTGGCCGCTAGATCTGTGGTCAAGGACTTGCTGACCTCCTCTGGGCTTCGCCCCAGCAGTGCTGAGTTTGCTAGTCTCAAACGGTGTGAGATGTTTTTGTCTTTTGTCTTGACCGCCTTGGACGACACCTTAATGATGTGCAGTAGGACTTCGGCCCTGTTAGTGACTATTCGGCGGTCGGTTTGGCTCCGCCAGTGGGCGGCTGACTTTATGTCAAAGAAGTCCCTGACTGCTTTACCTTTTGTGGGTTTGAGGCTGTTTGGTGAAACCTTAGATTCTGTCGCTAAGGGGGGTAGATTGCCTCAACGGAAAAAGCAGCGCCGTTCCTTTCGGGGGACGTCTGCCTTTACTACTTCCTTTCGTGGGGCCAGATCCGGCAGAGGATCTGCGTTCCAATCCTCCAGAGGAGAGGCCGGGAACAGGGGCAGAGGTCGTGCCCGTTCAGGATACCATTGGGGTTCTAAGCCCAAGCCGGCCATTAAGCCGGCACAGCAATGAGGGGGCGCCCTCACCCTTGCGGGTGGGGGGACGGCTGAGTCACTTCTCTCGTGTCTGGGATCTAGAAGTCTCGGACAGATGGATACGGGAAGTGGTGTCTTCCGGTTACAAGCTAGAGTTCGAGCTCCGCCCCCCCTCCAGGTTCTTCAGGTCTCGAATGCCCTCGGAGCCCCTGGCGGCGCAGGGGCTCCTGTTGGCAGTAAAGAATCTTTTGGACATGGCGGTCATTTGCCCCGTGCCCCCCGCGGAGCAGGGCAGGGGCTTCTATTCCAATCTGTTCACGGTCCCCAAGAAGGACGGGTCAGTCCGTCCCATACTGGATCTGAAGTTTCTCAACAGGTTCATTCGGCCGCGCAAATTTCGCATGGAAACGCTGCGCTCGGCCATTCAGTCCCTTCGTCAGGGGGATTTTCTGACGTCCATAGACATCAAGGACGCGTATCTACATGTCCCGATTTTTCCGGCGCACCAGAGGTTCCTCAGGTTTGTAGTGGAGAATCGGCATTTTCAGTTTGTGGCTCTGCCTTTCGGTCTCACGTCGGCTCCCCGGGTCTTCACCAAGGTGCTGGCGGGGGTGATGGCCCTGCTCAGAGTGAGGGGCATTCGAATTGTGCCCTATCTGGACGATCTACTGATCATGGCATCTTCGTTCAACCAGTCGCAGGCGGACACAGGAGTGGTGGTGTCCACCTTGGAGAGGTTCGGTTGGGTGATCAACTTCCCCAAGTCTTCTCTTCGTCCATCCAGAATTGCACTGTTTCTGGGAATGTCTCTGGACACCTCGCAGGCCAGGGTGTTCCTGCCCCAGGACAAGATTCTTTTGATTCAGGAGTTGGTTCAGCTTCTCTTGTCGGCCCCTCATCCGTCCATCCGGCTGGGGATGAGGCTGGTGGGGCTGATGGTGGCCTCCTTCTAGGCGGTCCCCTTTGCACAGTTCCATACGAGGACGCTTCAGCTTCTCCTGCTGAAGGTTTGGGACAGGTCGCAGTCATCTCTGGACAAATCATTTCGGGTGACCCCCCGAGTTCGCCGCTCCCTACTATGGTGGTTGGGGTCGGTCAATCTGTCGCAGGGCAGATCCTTCCTGGCCCCCCGTTGGGAAACGGTGACCACGGATGCCAGTCTCTCCGGCTGGGGGGGTGTTTGGAAGGACTTTCATTTTCAGGGTCTGTGGAGTCCACAGGAGGCTCACGAGCCTATCAATATTCTGGAGTTGAGAGCCATCAGGCTGGTTCTGTTCCGCTTGACTTGTCAGCTAAGAGGTTTGCCAGTTCAGGTCCGGTCGGACAACAGGACGGCGGTTGCTTATATCAATCACCAGGGAGGGACTCGCAGCAGGAGTGCCCTCAGGGAAGTGTCTTTGATCTTGGAGTGGGCAGAGACCAACGTCCCGTGCATCTCAGCAGTTTACATTCCGGGTGTGGAGAACACGGAGGCGGACTTGCTGAGCAGGGCCTCCTCTCGTCAGGGGGAGTGGTCTCTCAGTCCCAAGGTGTTTCACTCGATATGTCGCAGGTGGGGGCTCCCGGCGGTGGATCTCTTTGCCTCTCGTCACAATCACAAGCTTCCAGTCTTTGTGTCTCTCTCACAGGACCCTCTGGCTCTGGCGGTGGATGCCATGTCTCTGGATTGGAGGGATCTGGGGCCGCTTTACCTGTTCCCTCCGTTCCCGATGCTAGCCAGGGTGGTGCGCAAACTGGCGTTGGAGGGTGTGTCAGCGATCCTGGTGGCTCCAAGGTGGCCAAGGCGCGTTTGGTTCGCAGATCTGGTAAGGCTGGCAAAAGATCAGTTCGTCCTGCCTCTGAGGCCGGATCTGCTAACGCAGGGCCGGCTGTGTCATCCAAATTTACAATCGCTGGCTTTGACGGCTTGGCTGCTGAAACCGCAATCCTAAAGGAGGAGGGCCTTTCTGATGCGGTGGTCCAGACCCTTATCAGCGCCAGGAAGCGGTCTTCTTCCACTATTTACTATAGGGCCTGGAGGTCCTATATTGATTGGTGTGAAGGTAGGTCCTTCTCTTGCCGGGAGTTCTCCATCCCCAGAATTTTGGAGTTTCTTCAACATGGTTTGGAGCTTGGGCTCCAGATTAGTACTTTGAAGGGGCAGGTTTCCGCCCTGGCAGTGTTCTTTCAACGGTCCTTTGCTCTTCATCCCTTAGTCAAGACCTTTTTCCAGGGAGTTATGCATGTACGTCCTCCCAGGAAGCCTTTTATTCCTGTTTGGGTTTTGAACTTGGTTCTTTCTGCTCTTCAGGGTCCTCCGTTTGAGCCCTTGAATGAGGCGCCTTTGTCTTCACTTACTCAAAAGGTAGCCTTTTTGGTGGCTATCACTTCAGTCAGGCGTGTTTCTGAGTTGGCTGCTTTATCCTTTAAAGCTCCATATTTCGAACGCCATCAGGACAAGGTTGTCTTTCGGTTTAAGCCTGATTTTCTTCCTAAAGTGGTTTCAGCCTTCCATCTGAATCAGGATATTGTTTTGCCTTCTCTATGTCCCAATCCTAGCAGCGACAAGGAGAGGGCGCTACACTCCTTAGATGTGGTTCGCGCGGTGAGGTATTATTTGGTGGTTACGTCTTCTTTTCGTAAGACTGATGCCTTTTTTGTGGTGCCCTGTGGGCCTAGGAAGGGTTTGGCTCCTGCCAAATCTTCCATTAGTAAATGGATTCGTCAGGCCATCATTGGGGCCTATTCTGCCAAGGGGAGGAGTCCCCCTTTTCGTGTTACTGCTCATTCTACTCGTGCGGTTGGAGCGTCCTGGGCTTTTCAGCACCAGGCCACTGTTGAGCAAGTTTGTAAGGCCGCTACGTGGTCTTCTGTTCACACTTTTTCCAAGTTTTACAAGGTTGATGTTCGGGCCTCAGCGGATGCTGCGTTTGGCCGTACAGTTCTGCAAACTGTTGTGGTTTAAGTTGTGCACTGTTGCCTTGTTTTGGATCCCCGCCCTTTTATGGACACTGCTGTTGGATGTCCCAGTTGTTATGGTTATCTGAAGCGGGGTGTGTGACATACTTAGAATAATACCATTTTGTGAAATACTCACCTGTAAAATGGGTATTATAAGTATGTCACACACCCCGCTTCACCCGCCCTTTCTTGTTGTGGGATCCTTTATATTGTGAACCTGGTTGTTTTGTCATTGCCTCTTCCTGGTCCCTATCTTACTGCTTATGTACACTGGGAGATGAGTGGGAGGTCCCAGGTATTTATGGGTCAGGGAGGGGCTTTCTGTTTTTACTATCATCTCTGCAGAGACGCCTCTTAAGGTGGTATTACCCAGTTGTTATGGTTATCTGAAGCGGGGTGTGTGACATACTTATAATACCCATTTTACAGGTGAGTATTTCACAAAATGGTATTTTTTGTCCCCTTTTTAACATGGAACAAATGCCTCAAAATATTCTTGGTCCACTTACCTCACTTACCTATCCCCCTGAGACTTAGCAGACCAATAGCCTTAAGGCTTTCGGTCCTCTTTAAAGATGGAGCACAGTGGGGTATTTAATAAATTCTCTGGCTCTGGCACTGTGGACATCGGGTCACGCAGGCTGCTCTAGTTGTCCCAAAGAGCTCCTCTGCCATCAGACAGGGGCGATTTATAGGGCAGGGAATTAGATCTTGGCGATTGTTCCTTGCCAGTGGGTCATCCCAACTTGGGATGCCCTGCTGTGTGAAATCCCCTGGATTGCCTCATTTATTCACCTCCCTGGCAATCGCATGGTACACGTGCAGGCTCTCATCCAGTCTGCAGCCAGCGCTTCAATCAGTTTTATTAGGCAACTCTGATAGTGGCTTAGTAAAGCTGAGTCAAGCGCTGGCTGCCCCCCTTCGGCTGTGCATACCCACATCAGCCATTCAGAAATGCTTGACGTTACTGCAGCCTGGTGGGAAGCTGGGGATGCCACCACTGCCCGTGCATGTGCCATGGGATCACCAGTGAGGTAAGTATACAGGAAATTATGGATTTCACACAGCGAGGCATCCCCATCCAGGATGCCCAGGGATAGCGAATCAAGCCTTAGACTCCAGCACAGGGTTGATTGTTTCTCTTTGTATAAGAAGATGGGAGCTTTCAAACCTATATTCTATGTTTTTTGGCTCTTTGCAATGTGCCCCTCCTATATATGTCACAGGAGGGACATGAGAGAGTGTGTAGAGGAGAAGAGAATGTACCTGGCGGACCTTTGCCCTCTGTGCTGCGCTGCTAATCAGAGTCCCAATTATGGCAGCTCCTGATTTGCTCTCACCGGCTCTGGTCACGTGAGGGGAGAGATGCATATGCTTGGGATCCGTTTACAAGTTAGGGGCCTTTCCTAATTATCGGTGCTGCACTGCAAAGCCAACAATTGGCTGTGCCGGCTGTCAGTAGGGCCCGGGACCACCCCATTATGCTGCTTAATGTTGCTGCCCGGCCTTCAAAGGAGGCAGCTGTGGGCCGGCCAGTCACCGCAGCACCCATTCATGCGGGCCACCTACCCTAATGCATGGCCTGGGCAGGAGGGTCCAAATCCCAACATTTATGGTACCAGTGACCAGAGGGAAGCAGCGGCCTAACGGGTTTTCTCCCGGTATGCCCTACAGCCAGTCCGCTCCCTGCACATAGACACACACACACACACACAAGTCCACACATACACAGGCAAACACACACATAGACACACACACACATATACACACACACACACACACACACAAGCCCACACATACACAGGCGCACACACACACACACACACACACACACACATACACAGGCACACACACACACACACACACACGCCCACACATACACAGGCACACACACACACCCACACATACACAGGCACACGCACACACACATACACACACACACACACACACATAAACACACACACACACACGCCCACACATACACAGGCACCCACACACACCCACACATACACAGGCACACGCACACACACATACACACACATACACACACATAAAAACACACACACACACACACGCCCACACAGGCGCGCGCACACACACACGCACAGGCACACACACACATAGACACACACACACACACACACACACACAGACACACAGACACACACACAGACACACACACAAGCCCACACATACACAGGCACACACACACACACACACACACACACACACACACACACACACACACACACCCCCCCACACATAGACAGGCACACAACAGAATCTTTATACCATGCATAAACTGCAGACAATTTTAACTAGAAAAAGTGGTTCCAGTTACCACAGATTTTAAAGCCAGCACAAAACAATTCAATAAATTATATAATCAAATCATCATCATTTATTTAGTTAAAAAACATATATACCTACAATACTCCATCTAAGACATCACATACAAAACATTCCATATTAAAAGTGTTTCTTACAGTGGTCATGTCCCCTTTAAATGTGCAATCAAACAATCCTATATACCGTATTTTTCGGCCTATAAGACGCACCTGCCCATAAGACGCACCTAGGATTTGGGGGAGGAAAATAAGAAAAAAAATATTTTAAACCAAAAACACACCATTACAGACAGTGTGGTATTCCCCTATCCCATTCCCATAGACCATGTGGGATGCCCCCATTGCATAGACAGTGTAGCATGCCCCCATCTTATTCCCTGTATACCCAGTGTGGCATTCTCCCCCCTTCCATTCCCAATATAGGCAATGTAGCATTCCCCCCCCCCCTCCCATTCCCCGTATACCCAGTGTGGCATCCCCCCTCCCATTCCCATATACCCAGTGTGGCATTCTCCCCCCTCCCATTCCCAATATAGGCAGTGTGGCATTCTCCCCCCTCCCATTCCCAATATAGGCAGTGTGGCATTCTCCCCCCTCCCATTCCCTGTATACCCAGTGTGGCATCCCCCCTC
Organism: Gastrophryne carolinensis; assembly: GCA_027917425.1. NCBI lineage: Eukaryota > Metazoa > Chordata > Amphibia > Anura > Microhylidae > Gastrophryne > Gastrophryne carolinensis. Next base: position 313,137,142 of record CM051235.1, read on the forward strand.
CCATTCCCATATAGGCAGTGTGGCATTCTCTCCCCTCCCATTCCCCATATAGGCAGTGTGGCATTCTCCCCCCTCCCATTCCCCGTATACCCAGTGTGGCATCCCCCCTACCATTCCCATATAGGCAGTGTGGCATTCTTCCCCCTCCCATTCCCCGTATACCCAGTGTGGCATCCCCCCTACCATTCCCATATAGGCAGTGTGGCATTCTTCCCCCTCCCATTCCCCGTATACCCAGTGTGGCATCCCCATTCTCATATGGGCAGTGTGGCATCCCCCCCTCCTATTCCCCATATAGGCAATGTGCCCCCCATTTCCATATGCTGTGGGACATGCCCCTCTCCCCCCATTTCCATAGGCTGTGTGGCATCCCCCTCTCCCCCCCCATATTCTCAGTGTGCCACACACCCCGCTTCCCCTTTAATTCTTACGATCGGGTTACTCCACCAGCAGGTGGCGACGTTGCAGGGAGAAGTCTTGAAAACGAGCCCCTTCCGGCCTATATATACCTGGGACCTCCCACTTAACACCAGTATTCTAAGTATGTCACACACCCCGCTTCAAGATATTCATTACCTGTGGGTAGTATGGTCCTGTAGAGGGCTTCTGCAGAGATGATTGGAGGAAAGAAAGCCCCTCCCAGTCCATAAGTACCTGGGACCTCCCACTCATTACCCAGTCTTCATCTCTGCAGACGGCGAGCAAGCAGCAGATGATATCTCCTCCTTGCACAGGGGGACTTTAAGGTAGCCGGGTCTACTCCCGGCCTATATATATTTTTATTTCCGTTCGGACTCTTTATTCCCTTTATTAATATATAGCTATTTAAATGCCTCCCAGTCTTGACTGCTGTCCGAGCGAGGGTATAACAGCACCTCAGGTGCTCAGGAGCTATGCTCCACCGCGAGACCCTATAAAGAGGGTAGGCGGTTATACCGGGTTGGTGACTCCGGTTTGGGATGCCCTGTCCAAGAGTTTAATTTTCCCCTTAAATGGCCTATTCCCCTTTTTTAGTTGTGTGGAGGCCTCTTATTCAGCTTCTGGTGTTTTTCTATGGGGGCGCCTGGAAAATAGATTTATTTGAAATGTTTGTTTAAAATGTTTACTTTTCTGGTATGAATAGTTATAATGTAAACTTGTTGCAATCTTTTTTGCTGACAGACACTGGATTTTTACCTCAGAGCTGAGGGGAGGATTTCTCCCCTCACGCTCTTCAGTGAGGGGGCGGGGCCGGGCCTTCGGTATGAGGCCGCAGCCCGCGCCCTTTAGGAGTTTGGAGCTGCTGGGCGGAGCCTTGCAGCGCGCGATCCACGCTGGCCACGCCCCCCTGCTGTGTCTCCCGCTCTGATCTGTGTTACCTCAGGCAGAGGACACAGTGTATTGGCGCCCAAAGACTTAGTGAGTGGCCCTGCGGCCGTTGCTTATCTGTACATATTTGCATATATATATGTATATATATATAGGTATAATAGATATAGGTTTATATAGGGAGAACCTCTTACTGTCTTTTTCTATGTTTTTCAGGCTGAACTGCCAGGAATTTTTTCAGGTTTCTCCTGGTCCTAGAGTACCTGGGTACTTTTGCTATTTATTACAAAACCTCCCACTTGGACAAGTAAGGGCATCCCGGGTTGCTTAATAGCGTAATTCCCTCACTCATAGCGACTATTCAAGTTCACCTTATGGAGGCATCCCAAGATTCCGGGCTCCCCTCGGGACAATCCCGGAAGTGTATGGGTTGTGGGGTATCCCTAACAGGGGATGATTTTTTCCTATGTATATCATGTGCACAGCAGACTATTACACGGCAGTCCGGTCCCCAGGCATCTGGGTCAGCGCAGCCGGCTTCATCCTCTCCCCCTCCCACTTTGACCCGTGCCCCGTGTGAGATTGCTACGGGGGGGGCAGTCGCAATCTGATGTGTGTGCCAGGTTGGCCAGTATTGAAAAATTCATTTCCTCCACGGTTGCCAAGAAAGCACCGGCTAAGAGGAAGCATTTATCACCGGTTAATCATTTTGAATATGATGATGACGAGGACGGCCTGGATTGGTCAGATTATTCCCCTCTAGAAGAAGGGGAATTATTTGAGGATTCAGATATTTCTGATGATCAGCAATTTGTTGGTGCTGATTCCGATCGGAGCTCAGGGACTTCCTTGGATACTCCTAATGTTCTGACTCAGATGTTTGAGGTGATTGCTATCTCGCCTCCGGCGGAGGTTCCTCAACAGCAAGGGGAGTTTTATGACGAATCCAAGCCGCGGTTGGAATTCCCTAATCAAAAGCATTTTGATAATATTATTTCTAAGGAATGGGAAAGGCCTGCCCGGCTCCCAGGCATTCCCCAAAGTTGGGATAAGAGGTATCCTTTTCCAGTGGATACGGTTAAGCGCTGGGCGTCTCCCCCCGAGGTGGACGCACCTATTTTACCGTATTGAACAACCCTGATTGTTCCTCTGGTGAGGATAAACGCATTGACCAGATGGCTTGTCATGGTTTTGCCAGTATTGGGGCAGCAATAAGGCCTGTTTGTGCCTCATCGCTGTTGGCGGTGGCTACGAGAAAGGTGGTTAGGCACTTGTTATCCTCCTCCGGTTTGAATCCGGACAGTGAGGAATTTTGTGAACTAAAACAATGTGAGGGGTTTTTGTCCTTCATGGTGGCCGCTTTGGATGATTCCTTGATGATGAGTAGTAGAGCCTCTGCTCTAATGGTTACTATCAGGCGTTCAATTTGGTTACGCCAGTGGGCGGCTGACTTTGGGTCAATAACAGCTCTTCCCTTCGTTGGGTTATGGCTCTTTGGAGACAAGCTGGATGCCGTGGCCAAGGGGGGCAAACTACCTCAACGCAAGAAGCAACGTCGCCCCTTTCGAGGAGCGTCTTCCTTCACTCCTTCCTTTCGGGGATCTAGAGCAGGAAGAGGTTTCGCCTTCCCTTCTACAAGGGGAAATTCCTGGAATAGGGGCAGAGGACGTGCCCGTTCAGGATACAGTTGGGGCTCAAAACCCAAACCCGTGGCCAAGCCCGCTCAACAATGAGGGGGCGCCCTCACCCGTGCGGGTGGGGGGACGGCTACAGCACTTCTCCCAGGTCTGGAACCGAGAGGTCTCGGACAGGTGGATCAGGGAAGTGGTGTCTTCCGGCTACAAGCTGGAGTTCGAGTCCTACCCTCCCCCGCGTTTCCTCAGGTCTCGGGTGTCCCCGGAGGCACTGGCTGCGCAGCAGCTCCGGGCGGCAGTATCGAGTCTTCTGGAAATGGCAGTCATTTGCCCAGTTCCCTCATTAGACCGGGGTCGGGGTTTTTACTCAAATCTGTTCACGGTCCCCAAAAAGGATGGCTCCGTCTGGCCCATACTGGACCTAAAGATTCTCAACAAGTTCGTCAGACTGCGAAGGTTTCGCATGGAAACGTTGCGCTCGGCTATTCATTCTCTTCGTCAGGGGGACTTCATGACGTCCATAGACATTCAGGACGCTTACCTCCATGTTCCCATTTTTCCCGCACACCAGGGGTTTCTGAGGTTCGCGGTGGAGGATCTGCACTTTCAGTTTGTAGCTCTTCCCTTCGGTCTCACCACAGCTCCAAGAGTTTTCACCAAGGTGCTTGCTGGGGTGATGGCTCTCCTCAGAGCGCAGGGGATTCGCATTGTGCCATATCTGGACGATCTCCTCATCATGGCACCGTCATTCAGCCAGGCAGAATTGGACACCAGGACGGTAATATCCACTCTGGAGAGGTTCGGCTGGGTGATCAACTACCCCAAGTCCTCCCTACACCCGTCCAGGACAGTATCCTTTCTGGGAATGTCTCTGGATACAGATCTGGCCAGAGTTTTCCTTCCTCAGTCCAAGGTTCTTCTGATTCAGGAGTTGGTTCGGTCGCTCATGTCCATGCCTCGACCGTCCATCCATCTAGGGATGAGACTGGTGGGTTTGATGGTGGCCTCATTCGAGGTGGTTCCCTTTGCTCAGTTTCACACAAGGACACTTCAGCTCCATCTGTTATCGGTCTGGAACAGGTCTCCTCAGTCGCTGGATCATCTTTTTCAGATGTCTCCCCGGGTTCGCCGCTCGCTTCGGTGGTGGCTGAACTCAACCAACCTACTGAGGGGCAGATCCTTTCGGACTCCTCAGTGGGAGATAGTCACTACGGATGCCAGCCTCTCAGGATGGGGGGGCTTTTGGAAGGATATGCAAGTTCAGGGTTTGTGGAGTCCCCTGGAAGCTCACGAGTCTATCAATGTTCTGGAATTGAGGGCCATCAGGTTGGTTCTTTGTCATTTGACTCATCAACTGCGAGACTTGCCGGTCCAGGTCAGGTCGGACAATCGGACGGCGGTGGCCTACATCAATCACCAGGGAGGAACCCGCAGCAGGAATGCCCTCAGGGAAGTGTCTCTGATCCTGGACTGGGCAGAGAGACATGTCCCGTGTATCTCAGCAGTTTACATCCCAGGTGTGGAGAAGACGGAGGCGGACTCTCTGAGCAAAATGTCAGCCCGCAAGGGGGAATGGTCTCTCAATCCCAGGGTCTTTCACTCAATTTGTCTCAGGTGGGGGTCACCGGCGGTGGACCTATTTGCCTCCCGTCACAATCACAAACTTCCGGCTTTTGTGTCTCTGGCGAAGGACCCACTCGCTCTCGCGACGGACGCCATGTCCCTGAACTGGAGGGATCTGGGGTTTCTGTACCTGTTCCCTCCGTTTCCCATGGTGGCCAGAGTAGTGCGCAAGCTTGCTCTGGAGAGAGCAACAGCAATTCTGGTAGCTCCAAGGTGGCCAAGACAGGTCTGGTTCGCAGACGTGGTAAGGTTGGCAGAAGATCAGTTCGTTCTGCCCCTGCTGCCAGATCTGCTCACACAGGGTCATCTTCGTTACCCCAATTTACCAACGCTGGCTTTGACGGCGTGGCTGCTGAAACCTCCATCTTGAAGGAGGAAGGTCTTTCTGACGCTGTTATTCAGACTCTCATTCGTGCTAGAAAGAAGTCTTCTTCATCCGTGTACTATAGGACTTGGAGGTCTTATATTGATTGGTGTGAGGCTAGGGCCTTCCCTTGTAGGGAATTCTCTGTTTCTAGAATTTTGGAGTTCTTGCAACATGGTCTGGACTTAGGGCTCCAACTCAGTACTCTGAAGGGGCAGGTGTCTGCCCTGGCGGTATTTTTCCAAAAGTCTTTTGCACTACATCCTTTGGTTAAGACCTTTTTCCAGGGGGTTACGCATGTGCGGCCTCCTAGGAAGCCTTTGATTCTGGTTTGGGATTTGAATTTGGTTCTTTCTGCGCTACAGGGTCCCCCCTTTGAGCCCTTGCATGATAGTCCTTTGTCTTCCCTTACGCAGAAGGTGGCATTTTTGGTAGCTATCACTTCAGTTAGGCGTGTTTCTGAGTTGGCGGCTCTGTCTATTCAAGCTCCATATTTTGAAAGACATCAGGATAAAGTGGTTTTCCGTTTTAAGACGGACTTTCTTCCTAAGGTGGTTTCGTCCTTTCATTTAAATCAGGATATTGTTCTGCCCTCTCTCTGTCCTAACCCCAGCAATGACAAGGAGAGGGTCCTGCATTCTTTGGATGTGGTTCGTGTTGTGAAGTATTATTTGGTGGTAACGTCTGCCTTTCGCAAGACTGATGCATTCTTCGTGGTGCCTTTTGGGCCCAAGAAGGGTCTAGCACCCACAAAGTCTAACATCAGCAGATGGATCCGTCAGGCCATTGTAGGGGCCTATTCTGCTAAGGGGAGAGATCCTCCCTTTCGTGTTACTGCTCATTCTACTCGTGCGGTTGGGGCCTCCTGGGCTTTTCAGCACCAGGCCTCTGTTGAGCAAGTTTGCAAGGCCGCTACCTGGTCTTCTGTTCACACTTTTTCAAAGTTTTACAAGGTTGATGTGCGGGCCTCAGTGGATGCTGTTTTTGGCCGCAAAGTTCTGCAGGCTGCAGTAGTTTGAGTTGTGCTTTATACCTTGTTTTTGGATCCCCACCCTTTATGGACACTGCTATTGGATGTCCCACAGGTAATGAATATCTTGAAGCGGGGTGTGTGACATACTTAGAATAATACCATTTTGTGAATACTCACCTTGTAAAATGGGTATTATAAGTATGTCACACACCCCGCTTCAACCCACCCTTTGGATTCTGCATCCTTCATATGGTGAATTTTGCTTTGTTATGACTGATATTTGGCTCTTCCTGGTCCTTTACCTTACTGCTTTCTTTATACTGGGTAATGAGTGGGAGGTCCCAGGTACTTATGGACTGGGAGGGGCTTTCTTTCCTCCAATCATCTCTGCAGAAGCCCTCTACAGGACCATACTACCCACAGGTAATGAATATCTTGAAGCGGGGTGTGTGACATACTTATAATACCCATTTTACAAGGTGAGTATTCACAAAATGGTATTTTTTTCTCTCTGCATGAAGCGACAAGACAGAAGAAAGAAGTCTCCTGCTTGCAGGTAGCCGGGGTCAAACCCGGCATCCCCTTTTGGTCTATTTCTGCCCAGTTCTATTGTGTTGTTTATGCCTAGTTAAACGGAAGCCTCCCAGCCTAGGCTGCTGGCTGGGCAAAGGTAGATGGCACTTTAGGTGCCTAGGAGCTTATCTCCTCCGCTCGACCCCACTTGTGGGGCAATGCGGCTATCCAGCATGGTGATCCGGATTTGGGATGCCCCTGTCCCGATGTTCCCTTTAGGTCACCTTCTCCCGCTCGGTCCCTTCATGAGGTGCTTTACATGATGTTATGTGTGGAAGTGCTTTGGCAGGTGTCAGCGCTGCGGTGGCGGAGCGTGGCTTGGGCTGCTGGGGCCTTTGTTTGTGTTGCACTTTCAAATTTCCCTCTTTTTTGATTGCGGTCTCGCCATTGGGCGAGCCGCGTCACTGGGGGGGCGGGGCCGCACTCTCTATGGCCTCGCTCGGTGATCAAGGGGGCGTGGCTGGGGCGCGCTGTGTCCGGGCCCGCCCTTCACTTCCCCTGTCTCATTTGAGACAGGTGTGCTGCAGCCGGTGGGGGAAGAGGACGCGTCCAGTGCGGCTTGAGCTGTGGAGGTAAACGGTCCCCACCATCGCACACGTGGGGCCGTCCTTGTACTCTGTTATTGCCTGCCATGTATAGCGTTTTTTCCTGGGGCACTTCTGCTTATGTATGGGTCAAATGCCTGTATTTTGATGTGTGTGTGTATGTGTGGTTATATGTATGTATATATATATGTTTATGTGTATATGTATATATATACGGGCATATATTTATACAGATATATACTCTGATTTTTTATTGATGCACTCTCTGGCTTTGCCTTGAAATAGCATGTGTCATGTATATTTTATTCAGGATGTTTAAACTATTCATATATGTTTGCCTTGTTGGTTATGTATGAATGTGGTGCATTCTGGCTGGGGGACTGACTGTGGTCTCTTTTCCCCCACAGATTCTGGGATCCCCTCACTGTAGTGGCTCTCCCGGTCTGTTATACCTGGCTAGTCTTAGTCTCTAAATTGGGATTTTCCTAGGCTTAAAAAAAAAAATAAAAAATCCTCCCACTTCCGGGACTTTAATTACAAAGGGGCATCCCGGGTCGCTTAATGCGTAAAACCCTGGGTTGTTGCGAATACCACAAATTCACCATATGGAGGCTTCCAATGTTACCGGAAATGGCTCTTCGGGGCTATCCAGGCTGTGTGGGGGTTGTGGGGCTCCGCTCCCAGGCGATGATGTCATATTATGCGTTCCATGTGCAAGGCAGAACATTGCGCGCCAGTCCGTTGCTCCGGCTTCTGGCTCCTTGCAACTTCCGTCATCCCCTACCCCCCCCCCAACCTAGTCCGGACCCCGTGTGACATTGTCAAAAATGGGGATTCGCATTCCGGGGTGCATGCGCGGTTGGCCAACCTCGAGAAAATAATTTCCGCTTCAGTGGCTCAGAAGGCTACGGCAAAGCGGAAGCACCTTTCTCAGGCAGTGCCTGCTTCGGAGGGTGATGTACCTGAATTTTTGGATTGGTCCGATTGTCCCCCTGTTGAGGAGGGGGAACTCTTTGAGGAGTCGGATGAGCCTGCAGACCAGCTATTGTTTGACACTGCTGGTGATCAAGCTGTGGGGGTGTCCATTGACACTCCTTCCATTTTGGCTCAAATGTTTAAAGTTTTGGCCTTGGATCCGCCTGCGGTGGTCCCTCTGCCAAAGGGTGAGTTGTTTGACGTACCCCAGCCGCTTTTGGTGTTTCCCAGGCAACAGCACTTTGAGAGGGTTGTCCTTAAGGAATGGGAACAACCCGCGCGCCTGGTTGGAACTCCTCCTAATTGGGATAAGCGTTATCCCTTTCCGGAGGACTTGGTGAAGCTTTAGTCAGTGCTCCCCGACGTCGATACCCCGGTGTTAGGGTTGACTGGCTCGGCTGCGTTGCACTTTTCTGGCACCACTACCATTAACCCTTCTATTGCCAGCCACGTAAATTTTACGTGGCTGCCTCTCCAACTCCTAAACGCCAGCCACGTAAAATTTACGTGCCTGACTTTCCCCAGCAATAAAGTAAAAAGTATTAAAAAAAAATCACTTACCTGACCCTTTGTTTGATCCGGCCGGGTCTCCTCTTCAGCCAGAGGGGCTCCGATTGCTGATTGGGTGCCCCCCCGTTTCAGCAGCCGCTCACCTCCGCTCCCGCCGCCTCTCCTCTTCAAGGGGGGGGGGCTCCGATCACCTCTTCCGTCATCTGGAGGGGGCATAATAGCCCTCCTCCCTTTCTGTCTTCCGATGGCGGCCACCATCTTGGATGGCCTTCGGGGCGGGGCCAGATGACGTCACCGCCGGGTGTCATCGGGGCACCCGGCAGTTCAACTCTCAGATGCCGGTGACGGCTGGGCGGGGAAGGAGGGAGGTAGGCGATCCTCCGATCGCCTGCCTCCCCCCTTCTCTGCCCAGCCGTCACTGACAGCAGATCGCCGCGGGACACAGAAGATGAAGATCGGAGGTGAGTAAAGTAAAAAAAACATTTTTTTTTTAAATAAAATGTTTTGAAATAAAGTGTGTGTGTCTTTTTTTTAACTTTTAACCCTTTGTGAACTGGTAAGGGGTCCATGTGACCCCTATACCAGCTCACAGGGCTCGGGGGTCTGGCAAGTCACCTGCAACAAGCGGGTGACTTGCCATTAACCCCTGGCCCCCCAAATTACCTGCCTCCCCAAAGCCCAGGGGGGGGCAGAAGAGCCGTGGCCCTAGGCTATGACGGCTTGTAGCCGCAGGGCCAGGGGCCACAAAAGCTGGCCCCTGCGCCCTGTTCTACAAGCCCCCATAGCTGGTTACGCTGGGTAAGGGGGACCTCACGCCATTTTTTTTTTTTTGCATTTTTAAGGGTTTTAACCCTTAAAAATCCCCCCAAAAAATGGGATCCCCCTCCCTTCGAGGGGGGACCCTATGTAATTTTTTTTTAATTAACCCTTTGTTACCTGTAACCCAGTAGGTATAAAAGGCTTCCAGCAGCAGCAGCAGGAGAGCAGAAGCCTGATTAGCGTGGGACACAGGGATTGATGGGAGGTAAGTATTAAAAAAAAATAATTTAAAAAATGTATTATTTTTTAATAAAGTTATTTTTAAAGTGTGTCTCTGTGTGTGTGTTTTTTTAACTTTTAACCCTTTGTGAACTGGTAAGGGATCTACGAGACCCCTATACCAGTTCACAAGGCTCTGGGTCTGGCAAGTCACCTGCGGCTAGTGGGTGACTTGTCATTAACCCGAGACCCCCCATTACCTGCCTCCCCAAAAAAAACTTAAAATTCCCCCAAGAAATTGTGTCTCCCCTCCCCCCCCCCCCCCCCCCCCCCCGTGCAAGGGGACCCCACACCAATTTTTTTTTTTATTTAACCCTTTATTATGTAGATAGTAGTTGTATTTTATTTGTAAATGTTATAAAGTGCTCTATTCTTGGTGTGCCACACACCCCGCTTCACTTCTTAAATATTCATTACTTCATGGGTTAATCACCTGCAGGTGACGTAGTGCAGAGAGGAAGTCTTGTAACGAGCCCCACCTTCCGGCCTATATATACCTGGTACCTCCCTTCAATCACCAGTATTTTTCTCTCTGCGTGACAAGCAGAGGTTGGAAGTTTCCTGCTTACAGGTAGGTCGGGGCTTACCCCGCCACCCCCCTTTTGGTCTATTTCTGCCCGGTTTGAGTTGTATACCTCTATGGTGGATAGGAAGCCTCCCAGCCTAGGCTGCTCACCGGGTAATTGGTAGACGGCACTATGGGTGCCTAGGAGCTTATCTCCTCCGCTCGTCCCCCTCCTTTGGGGGCAATGCGGCAATCCGGCATGGTGATCCGGAAATGGGATGCCCCTGTCCCGAGGGTCCCCGTAGCCCTTACTCCCCCGTTCCGGTCCTTTCTCCCTTCACTTGGGGGGGGGGGGGGTATAGAGGGTTGTGTATCTTGTATGATGTTTTCACTGTATTGTTATTTTTTGTGTGTTCACTTTTACATAGTAACAGACTGTGCAGCAGGTGCGCTTTGTCTGTTTTTTGACCGGGGCTCCGGGCAGATACTTTAGGCATGGCCAGTGTATTTGGTCTGCTTTATGGGGGTGGGGCAGCGGACCGCGCTCAGCTGGCTTCAGTTGGTCCCCTCCCGCCTCCCTTCCTTCCCCGCTGCTCCGTGCGGCAGCCTGTGTGGCTGCGCTTGTGTCTCCTTTCCCCCTCCTCCTCCTCCGCCGCCTGGCTTGGTGTCAGCCAGCGCAGCTGGTGGCAATCCCCCGTTGATTTGAGCAGGGCGGCTCCCTGTGACGCGGGGGGGGCGTGGCGCCGGCGGAAGCGGCGCTCGGCGGCCTCAGCCTCACTTCCTTCATGTTTGCGGTGAAAAGAGGTCACGTGGGGGGGGCGCGCGCTGCAGCAACACATGGGTTTGTGTGCTGCGGCTGCTACATGTCCCTCCGGTCTGGCTCCTGGCGTCGGTAGCAGGTAAGCGGCCCCGCTTTTGTGGGGCCAGAATGAGTTTTACTCATGGGGCAAACTTTTAAGGAGGCACTCTTTTTTGGTACTATTGTGAACATGCTGCTTTGTTACACTCACAAGGGATCTGATGGTTTGTTTTTTTTTTCTTTCCTTTCAGATCCTGGGATCCCTCTTTTATTGCGGCCTCCGGCTCTATATTGCCTGGCTAGTCATTCTTGATATGAAATTGCACATTTTGGATATATATATACATATATATATATTTATTTTGAGACTGTTAAGGGGGACCTTTTTCTCTTAAAAAAAAAAAAAAAAAAATATAAAGTGTATTTAAAAAAAAAAAAAAAAACCCTCCCTTCCGGGACATTCTTTATAAAGGGGCATCCCGGGTTGGCTTATGCCTTAAAAGTCCCAGTATTTGCGATACCATAAATCACCAATATGGAGGCTTCTGTTACTACCGGAAACGACTCGTCAGAGCCGTCCAGGGGGTGTGTAAAATGTGGGGCTGCGCTCCCTGCTGATGATATCTTTATTTGGTGCAAGGCAGATTGTTGCGCGTCAGTCTGTTGATCCGGCTGCTGACCCGTCGCAACCTCTATCATCTCCTGCCTCTCCCTCCCTGTTCCGGACCCCGCATGACACTGTCAAGGGCGGGGATTCGCAATCCGAGGTGGTGGTAAAATCAGCCAATCTTCGGGAAGTATTGCCCGTTAAAGCGGGGCTAAAGGCCTCTGCAAAACGGAAGCGCCTGACTCCGGTATCTTCGGCTCCTCAGGACGAATTATGTGAGCCTGTGGAATGGTCCGATGGCTCCCCGGATGAGGGTGAATTCCTCTTGGAGTCAGATGAGCCGGCAGGTCAGCTTAAGGCTGATGCGATTGGCGATTGGTCGGCGGGGGTTGCCCTTGACACCCCCTCCATTCTGGCACAAATGTTTGAAATTCTGAATTTAGATCCGCCTGAGGCTGTCACCCTGCCAAAGGGTCAGTTGTTTGAAGAGCCTCAGCCGCGTTTGGTTTTTCCCAGACAGCACCACTTTGAGAGGGTGGTCCTGAAAGAATGGGAACATCCCACACGGTTATCTGGAATCCCTTCCAGTTGGGAAAAGCGTTATCCTTTTCCGCCAGAATTGCTGAAGCTTTGGTCCGTCCCTCCTGAAGTCGATACCCCTGTGCTAGGGCTATCTAGCTCCGCTATGGTACAGTCTGCTGAGACCTCTGTCCCTAAAGATGGGGAGGATCGTAGGATTGACCAGTATGCTCGCTATGGCTTTGTTTATGCTGGGTCAACGATGCGCCCCCTGTGCGCTTCGGCCCTTCTTCTTTTAGCGGTAAGATCTGTTATCCAGGGGCTATGCGAGGATCTCAATCCCGCTTGTGATGAGTTCGCTGCGCTTAAGCAGTGCGATTCTTTTGTGTCTTACGTTCTATCCGCTCAGGACGATGCGCTGGCTATGAGTAGCAAGACAGCGGCAATGCTGGTCGCTATTCGTCGGTCAGTATGGCTGCGACAGTGGTCGGCGGACTCAGCTTCTAAAAAGGTGCTCACAGCTCTCCCCTTTTTGGGGTTGCGGCTGTTCGGGGAGAAAATTGATTCAGTCGCAAAGGGTGGCAAGATGCCACAACGCAAGAGGCCTCGACGCCCCTTTAGAGGGGCTGTTTCTGGTAGGCCGTCCTTTCGAGGATATAGAGCGGGTAGGGGGACTTCCCTTCCCTCTACCAGTCGTACAGGTTGGACGCGGGGGAGGGGCCGTGGCCGTCCCGCCCAGTCCTGGGGCTCCAAGCCCAAACCTGCGGGTAAGCCCACTCAGCAATGAGGGGCCGCCCTCACCCGTGCGGGTGGGGGGACGATTGCGACACTTCTCCCAGGTTTGGAACCGGGAGGTTCCGGACAGGTGGATTCAGGAGATAGTGTCGTCCGGTTACAAACTGGAGTTCGAGTCTCGCCCTCCTTCACGGTTCTTTCGGTCTCGGGTGCCCATCGATCCTTTGGCCGCACAGGGGCTCCTGGCGTCGGTAGAGAATCTGTTAGAGATGGCGGTCATCCGGCCGGTACCGCGTTTAGAGATGGGCCTCGGTTTCTACTCCAATCTGTTCGCAGTCCCCAAGAGGGATGGGTCGGTTCGTCCCGTCCTGGACCTGAAGTTGCTCAACAGGTTCATCCGTTTTCGGAAGTTTCACATGGAAACCTTGCGCACTGCCGTCGGCTCTCTTCGGCAAGGGGACTTCATGACGTCTATAGACATCAAGGATGCTTATCTGCATGTTCCCATCTGCCTCCCTCATCAACGCTTTCTTCGATTCATGATGAAGGATCGGCATTATCAGTTCGTGGCACTTCCGTTTGGCCTTACCTCAGCTCCAAGAGTGTTCACCAAGGTGCTGGCAGGGGTCATGGCCATTTTCAGAGCTCGGGGCATTCGTGTCGTACCTTATTTGGACGACCTTCTTATCATGGCTCCGTCACCCGATCAATCGGAGAAAGACACCAGGGTGGTGCTCTCCACGCTGGAAAGTTTCGGTTGGGTGATCAACCTCTCCAAGTCCTCCCTCGCTCCGGCCAGGGTGGTGTCCTTTCTGGGGATGCAGTTAGACTCTCATCAACACAGAGTGTTTCTCCCTCAGTCCAAAATTCTTCTGATTCAGGAGTTGGCTCGGGTCCTACTCTCCAATCCTCGGCCGTCCATCCGTCTGGGGATGAGGCTGGTAGGGTTGATGGTTGCCTCCTTCGAGGCAGTTCCTTTTGCTCAATTCCACACGAGGACGCTTCAGCTTTATCTGTTGGCGTCTTGGGACCGGCAGCCTCGGTCGCTGGATCAGCCCTTCCAGTTGTCCTCCCGGGTCCGGCAGTCCCTCCAGTGGTGGTTGGTCTCGACCAATCTCGTGAAGGGCAGGTCTTTCCTGGCCCCCCTTTGGGAAATTGTCACCACGGACGCCAGTCTGTCGGGATGGGGCGGATTCTGGAAGGAGCTGCAGTTCCAGGGGCAGTGGGGACCTCGGGAGGCCCTCTTACCCATCAATATTCTGGAACTGAGAGCCATCCGTCGGGTGCTTACTCTCCTGACTCAGCACGTTCTGGGCCTTCCGGTCCAGGTGCGTTCAGACAATCGAACAGCGGTTGCTTACATCAATCATCAGGGAGGGACTCGCAGCCTGAGTGCTCTCAGAGAGGTGTCCCTGATCCTGACCTGGGCAGAAGCCCATGTTCCTCGTCTCTCGGCGGTATACATCCCGGGAGTGGAGAACCTGAAAGCGGACCGCTTGAGCAGGGGCTCTCCCCGTCGGGGAGAATGGGCCCTCCATCCTCGGGTATTTCGCTCACTGTGTCGCCAATGGGGGACTCCAGAGGTGGACCTGTTTGCCTCTCGTCACAACCACAGGCTCCCGAACTTCGTATCGCTCTCCCAGGATCCTCTGGCTCTGGCAGTGGACGCCATGTCCCTGAGCTGGGGGGATCTGGGGTTTCTGTACCTGTTTCCTCCGACACCCATGCTAGGCAGAGTGCTTCGGAAGTTGGCTCTGGAAGGGGTGTCCGCCGTCCTCGTGGCCCCAAGGTGGCCGAGGCGAGTGTGGTTCGCAGACATCGTTCGGCTGGCAGTGGACCAGGTCGTTCTGCCCCTTCGGCCCGATTTGCTCACTCAGGGTCAATTGTGTTACCCCAATTTACCAGCGCTAGCTTTGACGGCCTGGCTGCTGAGACCTCCATCCTAAAGGAAGAGGGTCTTTCTGATTCTGTCGTTAAGACTTTGATCAGTGCCCGAAAGAGGTCTTCTTCTATCATCTACTATAGGACCTGGAAAGCCTATATCGCTTGGTGCGAGATGAGATCTTTTCCTTGTAGGGTATTTTCGGTCCCCAGGGTTCTGGAGTTTTTACAATCTGGGCTGGACTCTGGTCTTCAGCTAAGTACGTTGAAAGGGCAAGTTTCTGCCTTATCTATCTTTTTTCAGAAGCGTGTTGCGCTTAAGTCTTTAGTTAAAACCTTTTTCCAGGGGGTTACGCATGTGCGGCCTCCCAGGAAACCATTACTCCCGGTTTGGGATTTGAATTTGGTTCTTTCTGCTCTTCAGGCTCCTCCTTTTGAGCCTTTGCAAGGGATTGCTTTATCTACCCTGACTCAGAAGATTGTCTTCTTGGTAGCGATCACTTCGATCCGGCGTGTCTCGGAATTGGCGGCCTTGTCTATTCAGGCGCCCTACTTCGAGAAGCATCGGGATAAGGTGGTCTTTCGGTTCAAGCCAGACTTTCTTCCTAAGGTTGTTTCTGCTTTTCATTTGAACCAAGATATTGTTCTTCCCTCCTTGTGTCCTAATCCTAAGAATGACAAAGAGAGGGTTTTGCATTGTTTGGATGTAGTACGCTGTGTTAAGTGCTACTTGGTTATCACGTCTCCTTTCCGTAGGACGGATTCCTTTTTTGTTGTGCCCCATGGGCCTAGGAAGGGTTTGGCACCAGCCAAATCTGCCATTAGCAAGTGGATACGTCAGGCCGTTACTGCGGCCTATTCTGCCAAGGGAAGAGTTCCCCCTTTTCGTATCACTGCTCATTCCACTCGCGCTGTTGGGGCGTCTTGGGCTTTTCAGCACCAAGCTTCTGTTGAACAGGTTTGTAAGGCCGCCACTTGGTCTTCTGTTCACACTTTTTCTAAATTTTACAAAGTTGATGTGCGGGCCTCAGCGGATGCTGTTTTCGGCCGCAAAGTTCTGCAGACTGCAGTCGTTTAAGTTATGCTTCACCTGGCCTTGAGTTGCCCAGCCCTTGTGGACACTGCTTTTGGATGTCCCATGAAGTAATGAATATTTAAGAAGTGAAGCGGGGTGTGTGGCACACCAAGAATAATACCATTTTGTGAGTACTCACCTGAAAAATGGATATTGTTGGTGTGCCACACACCCCGCTTCACACCCGCCCTTTTCGGTATTACCGAAGCCTTTATATGGTGAAGCCCTTTTTATATCAAATTTGATTTTGAGGTTACTGGTGGAATACTGGTACCTTGTATTACTGCTTTGTTGATTATACTGGTGATTGAAGGGAGGTACCAGGTATATATAGGCCGGAAGGTGGGGCTCGTTACAAGACTTCCTCTCTGCACTACGTCACCTGCAGGTGATTAACCCATGAAGTAATGAATATTTAAGAAGTGAAGCGGGGTGTGTGGCACACCAACAATATCCATTTTTCAGGTGAGTACTCACAAAATGGTATTTTTCAGTTTAGGGGATCACCTGGACAGGAACGGGGGGCTACAGATACATATGTGGTATCATTGTAATCGGGAGAAATGGGGCTTTCACATGTAATATGGTTTTCTTTAATAAAATAAATGTTTTTGTTAAAATAAAGGAGACAATTTAAAAAATATATATTTTTATTTTTTTTTACTTATTTACTTAACAATATATAAAAAAAAGTAGAAAAAATACAAACAAGACATTTCAGGTTAAAGCCTAAACTCTGCCCCAAAAAGAAAATATGCCATTTTCTTGGAAATTTCTGCAAAAATCACAGTTAAACATCACGCAAAATGGTGAAAAATATCCTGTCAGCAGCGGGTGACAAAATCTCAAATAGGCTGGCAGTTAAAAGGTTACAGGTACCTATGCATGTAGGATATTGTTCTGCTCGGGGGACCTTGCGCTTTCAGATTTACCTTGTTTTTTCTTATTTGCATATTGATATTTTAGGAAAAAGGTGTTTTTTATTCTGCTTTTTTATACATTTTTTTTTGTGAAACCCTGTGCAACCTAAGAATTCTTCGAGATATTACTTCCA
This sequence comes from Gastrophryne carolinensis, assembly GCA_027917425.1. NCBI lineage: Eukaryota > Metazoa > Chordata > Amphibia > Anura > Microhylidae > Gastrophryne > Gastrophryne carolinensis. The sequence goes on from CM051235.1 coordinate 313,153,860, forward strand.
GAAAGATGAGCCCACTATAACAAGCTGTGTATGCTTAGAAAGCTTAACATGTATACTTTCAGGGAATATATGGTTTATCGGGGATATTCCAAATGTAAAGGGTTGTTTTGTTAGAAAACTTTGTCTGCAGAGCTGAAATTTTGAAGTAAAACTACCACTATGCGCATGCTTTACTTTGGTGTGTTCGGCAACTCATTCCTTGACAGAACCTATGCATGTTGGGTATTGTTCTGTTCGGGGCATGTTGCTTTTTCAGATTTTCTGGTTTGCATATAGTTTTTTTTAGGAAAATGTGGTTTTGATTCTGCTTTTTTATTCATTTTTAAGGAAACCTCAATACATTGAGGGATTACTTCCAATAAACTGCACCCATGTCAACAAGCCTGGTACGCCTAGAAAGCCTGAGGTGTGTACTTCTAGGGAATATATAGTTTGTGGGGGGTATTTCAAATGTAAAGGGTTGTTTTTCTTGAAAAACTGCAAGGTGCGCATATTGCATAGCATAGTTGTGTTTTTATCTCAAAATCTCCTAAAGCTCTGTTTCAGTTTGGGGGAGTCTCCTGGGCAGGAAAGGGTGTCTACCTATACATATGTGGTACCGCTGTAACCGGGAGAAATTGGGGTTTCACACGCAATAAGATTTTATTGACAAACTTACATTTTTTTGTTACAAAAAACACTACAAATTGTAAAAAATAGTTTTTTTTTTATTTTGTTGTACAATTTTCACCCAAAAATATTGAGAATACACTTAGAAAATGACAAACAAGACATTTCATGTTAACGCCCAGGCTCTGTTGGAAAAAACAATATATCACTTTCCTGGGAAATCCCTGGAAATCCCTTCAAAAATCACAGTTGAACATAGGGAGCACAAAATAGTGCAAAATGGTCTGGCAACAAAGGGTGACAAAAACTCCAGGTAGGCTGGCAGTTAAAGGGTTAAGGATGGTGAGGATCGCCGGGTTGATAAATTGGCTCGCCATGGTTTTATCAGTGCCGGGTCGACACTACGGCCAATTTGTGCTTCGGCGCTTCTTCTGCTGGCAGTTAGATCCATTATTAGGGATCTGCTCGCAGATCTTGATCCCGCTTGTGATATGTTTAGTTCTCTCAAGCAGTGTGAGTCTTTTGTTTCTTTTGTCCTGACTGCTCAGGACGATGCTCTTGCGACGAGTAGCAGGACAGCGGCATTGCTGGTGGCTATTCGTCGGTCTATATGGCTGCGCCAGTGGACGGCGGACCTTAACTCTAAAAGGGCGCTTACAGCGCTACCGTTCTTAGGTTTACGCCTTTTTGGCGAGAGATTGGATGCTGTTACCAAGGATGGTAAGTTGCCTCAATTCAAGAAGCCTCGTCGCTCCTTTCGGGGTGCGAGTTCCTTTAGTCCCTCCTTTCGAGGAGCCAGAGCGGGCAGAGGGGCTTCCCTTCCCGTTACCGGGGGTGTAGGTTGGTCCCGGGGAAGAGGTTGTGGCCGTCCCGGTCAGTCCTGGGGCGCCAAGCCCAAACCTACTGCTAAGCCCGCTCAGCAATGAGGGGCTGCCCTCACCTGTGCGGGTGGGGGGACGATTGCGACACTTCTCCCTGGTTTAAGGCCGCGAGATTCCGAACACATGGATCTGGGAGGGGGTGTCGCCCGGTTACAAACCGGAGTTTGAGTCTCGCCCTCCTTCACAGTTTTTCCTGAAAATGGCGGGCATCCGGCCGGTGCCGTGCTTAGAGTTGGGCCTCGGTTTTTGCTCCATTCTCTTCGCAGCCCCCAAGAAGGACGGGTCGGCTTGCCCCGTCCTGCATCTGAAGTTTTTCAACCTTCCCAGGTCCTCCCTTGCTCCGGCCAGGGTGGTGTCCTTTCTGGGAATGCGGTCGGATTCCGGTCAACACACGGATTCAGGAGTTGGCTTGGGTCCTTCTTTCCAACCCTCGCCCGTCTGTTCTGGAGCTGAGAGCCTTCCGTCTGGTTCTTGCTCTTTTGTCTCATCAGGGTCTGGGCCTTCTGGTTCAGCTTCGCTCGGACAATCAAACAGCGGTTGCTTACATCAGTCATCAAGGAGGGACTTGCAGTCTGGGTGCCCTCAGAGTGGTGTCCCTGATCCTGACCTGAGCGAAGGCACATGTTCCTTGTCTCTCGGCAGTCTGCAGTCCGCTCCGGTGGGGGACACCGGAGGTGGTCCTGTTTCCCTTTCGTCACAATTGCAGGCTCCCGATCTTTGTGTCGCTCTCCCAGGATCCTCTGGCTCTGGCGGCGGAAGCCATATCCCTGAGCTGGGGGGACCTGGGGTTTCTGTACCTGTTTCCTCCAATACCCATGCTAGGCTGGGTGGTACGGAAGCTGATTCTGGAAAGGGTGTCCGCCATTCTCGTGGCCCCAAGATGGCCAAGACGAGTATGGTGCACAGACATCGTTTGGCTGACAGTGAATCAGCTCATTCTACCTCTTCGGCCCGATCTGCTCACTCAGGGTCGGCTGTCTTACCCCAGTTTACCAACGCTGGTTTTGATGGCTTGGCCGCTGAGACCTCCATCTTGAAGGAGGAGGGTCTTTCTGACTCTTCTATCACCTACTATAGGACTTGGAAAGCCTATATCGCTTGGTGTGAGGTTAGGTCCTTGCCTTGTAGGGTCTTTTCGGTCTCCAGGATTCTGGAGTTTTTACAATCAGGGCTGGACTCCGGTCTTCAGCTGAGTACTTTGAAAGGGCAGGTTTCTGCCTTATCTATCTTTTTTCAGAAGCGTTTTGCGCTTCTTCCTTTAGTTAAAACTTTTTTCCAAGGGGTTACGCATGTGCGGCCTCCCAGGAAACCATTACTCCCTGTTTGGGACTTGAATTTGGTTCTTTCTGCTCTTCAGGCTCCTCCCTTTGAGCCTTTGCAAGATATTGCTTTGTCTACCCTGACTCAGAAGATTGTCTTCTTGGTAGCTATCACTTCGGTTCGGCGTGTCTCGGAGTTGGCGGCCTTGTCTATTCAGGCGCCCTACTTTGAGAGGCATCAGGACAAAGTGGTCTTTCGGTTCAAACCGGACTTTCTTCCTAAGGTTGTTTCTGCTTTTCATTTGAATCAGGATATTGTTCTTCCCTCCCTGTGTCTTAAGCCTAAGAATGATAAGGAGAGGGTTTTGCATTGTTTGGATGTAGTACGCTGTGTTAAGTACTATTTGATTATTACTTCTCCTTTTCCTAAAACTGATGCCTTTTTTGTTGTGCCCTGCGGGCCTAGGAAGGGTTTGGCGCCGGCCAAATCTTCCATTAGCAAATGGATACGTCAGGCCATTATTGCGGCCTATTCTGCTAAGGGGAAAGTTCCCCCTTTTCGTATCACTGCTCATTCTACTCGCGCCGTTGGAGCGTCTTGGGCTTTTCAGCACCAAGCTTCTGTTGAACAAGTTTGTAAGGCCGCTACTTGGTCTTCTGTTCATACTTTTTCTAAGTTTTACAAGGTTGATGTGCGGGCCTCAGCGGATGCTGTGTTTGGCCGCAAAGTTCTGCAGACTGCAGTCATTTAAGTTATGCTTCACTTTGCCTTCGTATACCCATCCCTTGTGGACACTGCTTTTGGATGTCCCGATCGTAAGAATTAAAGGGGAAGCGGGGTGTGTGGCACACTGAGAATAATACCATTTTGTGAGTACTCACCTGAAAAATGGATATTGTCAGTGTGCCACACACCCCGCTTCCCCCGCCCTTTTTGGTATCCTGGATCCTTTATATGGTGAAGCTTTTCTTTATTTTGAGGTTACCGTTGGATTTCCTGGTACCTTGTCTTTCTGCTTTTTAAATCACTGGTGTTAAGATGGAGGTCCCAGGTATATATGGGCCGGTAGGGGCTCGTTTTCAAGACTTCTCCCTGCAACGTCGCCACCTGCTGGTGGAGTAACCCGATCGTAAGAATTAAAGGGGAAGCGGGGTGTGTGGCACACGGACAATATCCATTTTTCAGGTGAGTACTCACAAAATGGTATTTTCCATATGCTGTGTGACATCCCCCTCTCCCCCATTTCCATAGGCTGTGTGACATCCCCCTCTCCCCCCATTAGTATAGGCTGTGTGGCAACCCCCTCCCCCCATTAGTATAGGCTGTGTGGCATCCCTCCCCCCCATTAGTATAGGCTGTGTGGCATCCCTCTCCCCATTAGTATAGGCTGTGTGGCATCCCTCTCCGCCCCCTTAGTATATGCTGTGTGGCATCCCTCTCCCCCCATTTCCATAGGCTGTGTGGCATCCCTCTCTCCCCCCATTAGTATAGGCTGTGTGGCATCCCTCTCTCCCCCCATTAGTATAGGCTGTGTGGCATCCCTCTCCCCCCATTAGTATAGGCTGTGTGGCATCCCTCTCCCCCCATTAGTATAGGCTGTGTGGCATCCCCCTCTCCCCCCATTAGTATAGGCTGTGTGGCATCCCTCCCCCCTATTAGTATAGGCTGTGTGGCATCCCTCTCCCCCCATTTCCATAGGCTGTGTGGCATCCCTCTCTCCCCCCATTAGTATAGGCTGTGTGGCATCCCTCTCTCCCCCCATTAGTATAGGCTGTGTGGCATCCCTCTCCCCCCATTAGTATAGGCTGTGTGGCATCCCTCTCCCCCCATTAGTATAGGCTGTGTGGCATCCCCCTCTCCCCCCATTAGTATAGGCTGTGTGGCATCCCTCCCCCCTATTAGTATAGGCTGTGTGGCATCCCTCTCCCCATTAGTATAGGCTGTGTTGCATCCCTCTCCCCCCCTTAGTATAGGCTGTGTGGCATCCCTCTCCCCCCTTAGTAAAGGCTTTGTGGCATCCCTCCCTCCATTAGTATAGGCTGTGTGGCATCCCCCTCTCCCCCCATTGGCATAGGCTGTGTGGCATCGCTTTCCCCCCATTGGCATAGGCTGTGTGGCATCCCCCTCTCCCCCCATTGGCATAGGCTGTGTGGCATCCCCCTCTCCCCCCATTAGTATAGGCTGTGTGGCATCCCCCTCTCCCCCCATTGGCATAGGCTGTGTGGCATCCCCCTCTCCCCCCATTGGCATAGGCTGTGTGGCATCCCCCTCTCCCCCCATTGGCATAGGCTGTGTGGCTTCCCTCTCCCCCCATTGGCATAGGCTGTGTGGTATCCTTCTCCCTCCATTGGCATAGGCTGTGTGGCATCCCTCTCCCCCCATTGGCATAGGCTGTGTGGTATCCCTCTCCCCCCATTGGCATAGGCTGCGTGGCATCCCCCCTCCCTCATTAGTATAGGCTGTGTGGCAACCCTCTCCCCCTATTGGCATAGGCTGTGTGGCATCCCCCCTCCCTCATTTGTATAGGCTGTGTGGTATAACCTCTCCCCCCCATTGGCAGTGCAGCATAAGTTTAAAAAAAATTAATAAAACTCACCTGCCCGCTGACTTAGCTTCGCTGAGCGGCCGGCCCCGTTAATCAGGTGGGCCTGGCCAGCGCACGTCAGCGTCGGTGCAGGCCACGCCCACCCGATTCACGGAGCTGGCCGTAAGAAGCAGCGGCGGGCTGTGTCCTGGCCCCGCCGCTGCGATCGCTGTCTTTTACCGGCAGCAATAGCAGCGGCGGGGCCGGAGACAGCGTCCGCCGCTCCTTCATCTGCTGCCTCTTCCTGGGCACACGCGAGCACCCAGGTCAGGGCAGCGGGTGGGCGTGGCCTGCACCGAGTTGTGAAGGCCACGCCCACCCGCTGTCCTGACCTGGGTGTTCGTCCATGCCCAGGAAGAGGCAGCAGGCGGAGGAGCGGCTATTGCTGCCGGTAAAAGACAGTGATCGCAGCGGCGGGGCCGGGACATGTCCCGCCGCTCCTCTGTCTTCACCTGGGCTCTCGCAGAGTGACAGGCAACGCGGGCGCGCCGGGAACGGGTGAGTTTTTTTTTTTTTTTATTTAAACATTTTTTTTTTTTTTTTTTTGGGGGAAAAATAAGTGCGTCTTATAGTGCGAAAAATACGGTATATAAAAGTCTTCCAATCTCTAATGTGCAAACATATACAAATAAAGTGACCTAGTGCTAAAGTGCTCTTGTATAAGATGATCAAAAACACATCATCAAAACAAAGAGAAAAATCAAACAACTAATCAAGCCAATAAGCCGTGTTCAGTGAAAAAAATATATATGAAGAACAATATCACCCTAAGGAGACCATGCCGCTGTACCGACCAGACCAGAGTATTCCCACGCGTTCCGTGGCGAACCACTTTCTCAAGGTGCCAGTGCCGCTTCCCTTCCACCCCACCATCCTTATATACTAAGGGAATGACAACACCCAACTCCTCCGCACTACATGCCGCCATAACGTGCAGGAAGCGTGCGTCGGTGCCGGATACATTCCCACCCCGTATCGAACGCCCCGCCCCCCGACCGCCCGCGCCACACGCCGGCACAGCGCAACTCACGCTGTCTGTCACCATGGGAACAGAAGCTCCGAGGCGGACAGGCACACACACACACAGACACACACATACACAAGCCCACACATACACAGGCACACACACACATAGACATAGACACACACAAAGACACACACACACAAACACATACACAAGCACACATACATAGATATAGACACAGACACACACACATAGATATAGACACAGACACACACACATAGATATAGACACAGACACACACACATAGATATAGACGCACACAAAGACGCACACACAAACACATACATATACACAAATACATATACACAAACACATATACACAAGCACACACATAAGTATATAGACACAGACACACACACATAGATATAGACACAGACACACACACATAGATATAGACACAGACAAACACAAAACACTCACCAGTGCAGGCCATTTGCCCTCCTGTGCGAGGCTCCTTCTTGTAGTCCCGCCCACCTGCTGCTCAGCGGCAGAGACAGGCTCCTTCCTAGAGTCCCGCCCCCACCCACTGAACCACCAATGAAATAAAAGAGAAAAAAAAGAAACCTGCCTCTCAGACTATCAGCTGCCGAGGCCTCTCAGACGCTCCCTGCCACCGCCCCCGGGTGTGCAGCTCAGCGCTTACACTCGGGGCCGGTGGCTGTGGGCATCTGAGAGGCCGCTGCAACTCTCTGGGTGACAGCATGGGACAGAGTGGCGCGGGACAAGTTCATGCGCCGCGGGACCAATTATTAAAAATCGGGGCAGTCCCGGAAAAATCGGGACGGTTGGGGGGTATGAACAGTGCCGTACACCCAGCGTATAAGACGACCCCCCCGCTTGGAAGCATGTTTTTCAGGGGCAGAAAGTCGTCTTATACGCCGGCAAATACAGTAGTTGGTTATTAATCACAAATGCTGTTTTCTTCTGAGGCATGTGAAAGACATAGCACTGCTCTTCAATTGGTACGCCTGGGTTGATGGTGGACGCTTTTAACAAAGTGTATTTTTTTTTTTTTTTAAATAAAGTTGTTTCAAATGTGGCTATATCCTAGCCTCCCCAGCTTGGCTAGCCAGTTCTAAAACATCTACTGAGAAAATCAAACATGAACAGCGAGGACTTTTACCTCTTATTTTTATATACTCCTCAGAACTAGTATCCACTTAGTTCTGCACTAGAGTGATGACAACCCCCTACTAATCAGTCAGGGAATGTTTCACAGATTATCTGTGTTTGTTGTGCATTATCTCGACAATTCCTTGCTTGTAGACTGTTTAAAATGTGATATGTGAATATGTTTAATTACTACCTTCCATTATTACTATACCGCTGATTTGGTCAGCGGCTCTTTTTTTATTCTACCCATTTAGTTGAGAAGCATATGCAGTGATTGTATGTCTTTTACTCTGCGGTAATGCTGCCATTACTTATTACTGCTGTGTTCCTGTTCTTTAATATGTTCGGTGAGTGACGCACTAATTCACTCAGTGCTCAACACAGCTACTCACTATCTACGGGGCTTTGTAACACAGGCTGAATGTTTCTGAGGAGAGGAGGACTCGTTAAGTCAAGGATTGGCTATGCACCAGACCCTGCCGCTTGCTTGGCGGGATGCATTTTCTTCTAGATAACGCAGGAGGAAAATAAGAGAAAAATATTCAGAACCAAATAACAGGCAGTGTGCAGAACACCCGCCCATCACCTGATAACAAGAAGTGTGCAGAATATCCCCCAATCACCCCATAGCAGGCAGTGTTCTGTGTATCCCCCCCCCCCAATCACCCCATTGCATGCAGTGTGAAGAATCCACCTCCATTTCCCCATTATAGGCAGCATGGCAGAATCCCCCCCCCATATCCCATAATTACAGGCAGGTTGGCAAAATGTCCTCCCATTTCCACCATTATAGGCAGTGTGGCAGGACCCCCTCCCAAATTCCTCTATTATACGCAGAATCTCCCAGCCACCGCAATTCCCCCATTATAGTGTTTCTTCCGGAACAGAAAATCTATTCAAATAAAGGTGCCAGCCGTAAGGGAAATTGGAAACCTAAATCTAATGCTGCTATTTTGTATATATTACACGGTTTGTACATATTTATGTATATATAGTATATGTTTTTAGTTTTTTTTCCACATATGTTAGTTTTTCTCACATTATATCAGCACATTTATCACCATATTCCTTGTATTGTTGCGAGTACACACATACGCTGCCGGACCTTGGCACACTCCTTACATTTAGCTCTTTGCTTCATACAAACATGGCAGCACCAGCTTAATTGTGTATATTTTGTAGTCACTGTATATTGGATCCCCTTAGCCTGTGTCTTTCATGTTTTTTAAGCTTGTATATGTGTAGATAAGTGTTCCCTTTTATTCATATTATTCCTATTAAAATTATACATATATTTTTCATAATTAGTGTGCGGCCTCTTTAAGGGTTTTTTGGGGTTCAGTCTAGGATCCCCTCCTTTGTATACTTTAGTCTTCCGGAACAGAAGAGACTTTCACTTCAGGCCAGGGTACAGGAGCCCTTGTCTTGCCCTCATCCGGCGATGCCCTTGCCCTCATCCGAAGATGTTAGGAACGCAGGACAGGAAAGCTCAGTATTCCGGGGCAGCATAAGCCAGACGCCTGGGTAATGTGTGCAGGGTCGCGGCAGCAGAGGCAGTGTTCTCTAACAATATGCTGTCCGACAGAACTGCCGACAGTGAAGCTCAACATACGGTAGGACCTTTTATTCACTGTTTTTTTTTTCTTCCAATCCATTCCAGGCACTCCTTACGCTTGGGATTACCTCCTTGCTGATCACGTGACTGCAAGAAAGAAAACAGGTGCGGCCCCTCCCGGCCCATAAGTAGCAGCTGCCTCCTCACCAAGATCAGTTTGAGTGACTGTGAAGGTTGTTCAAGAAATTAGCTCTCAAGGATTGGCAGCAAGCGGGGGACTGAACCCTGTCGGCTCTCTGTGTAGCCTTATTCCCACGGATCCCTCAAGACCCAAGTTTATGCCTCCACAGCGTTGGCTGTTTTGGGGTCCGTGAAGGTAAGGTGGAAGCGCCGGGGTCTTGGGGCGATTACAGAGTGTATATGCTCTGGGCTGCAGGCTTTTTTGAAAAGCAAGTCAGCCGCAGGTTTTTCTCTGGTGTACCTGCTGAGGAACGTTTTTTTTATTTTTTACCCAGCCCTTCCTTCTTCCGGAGGAAAGAGATTTATTTGCCTCTTTTGGAGAGTGGGAGGAAGAAGAGCATATAGATGAGCAGCTCTCAGAAGGCGAGTTACGCTCTGGTGAGGAAGATAGTAACTCTATTTTTTCTCTTCTGATGAGGACCCCCATCTCGCAGGCGAAACAGAGTGTCTGCTCTCTTCCGTTTTTTAAACTTTGGTTATCACTCTCTCCCCTATTGTATCTTGTACTCAGAATATCCGCTGTCAAATCTGTAAAACTGCGTTTGAAATAGTGTATGTACTGTATGTTCTACCCTGTCTGTAATTACTACTTTGTAAGTGCTACGGAAGATGATGGCGCTATATAAATGTATACCACACAAACGGGCCCTAGATTAGCCCAATGACCCCTAGCGCTCTGCCGCACACCAAAAGATTTTTCCTGAGTAAATTAAAAAATGTATTAAGTCATATAAATATATAAATGAACAATAATAATATCACCCCTCCTGAGGTGGAAAAAAGAGGGAAGGATGATCTGTTTAAGCCAGTAAGGCAAAGGCAGGTGTTCCCGGAGCAGCTGCACTTTTCTAAAAATAGTGTTAAAGGAATGGGAAAATCCTAACAAACTACCGGCTGTTCCTAGGATACTAGACTCTAGGTATCCCTTTCCGGCAGACATGATTAAGCTTTGGTCTTAGCCACCTAAGGGGGATTCTCCATACTTCCATCATGCCGTCTGCTACTATGGGATCTTTAAGAGATCCCACGCAGAGACGAATGGATCAATTGGCCCGCCATGCTTTGCTATGAAAGGATCCTTTCTACGTCCTGTTTGTGCCATGGCCATTGTGTCCCTGGCTTCAAGGAAGAAGATGAAGAAAAATTTTAGCCAGGGCTAAGTCTCGCAGGCTAAGTCCAAAGATTTTCTTTTTCAAAAATGTTTTATTGGGTTTGCAAGCATTAAGTAGTACATATACAACAGTAAGCGTGCTGGAAGGAAAAGGTGCAAATATCGATGTCAACTTAAAGTGGACCAACACCCTGTCCCGTTTTTTTTTTTATGTGTATTTTAAAAATATACAAAATAAGCAGGAAGACCCAATTTAAAAAGTTATGAAAAAAAAACTTACCTTTTATGATCCGGCTCCGCGTCGCTAACATTAAAAATTTCGTCCGCCATCTTCATTTTTCTCCAAACAGGAAGAGATCCTTTGACCTCTTCCTGTTAAAATCGCGCGCATGCGCGGTAGATAGGTGAAGCGCCGCTTGCATCGGGAGCGAGCGGCGCTTCACCTGACACTACTGCGCATGCGCGAGTCTCCCCCTGCCAGGGACGGGCTTCTATCGCGCTTCCTTTCCCCGTAGTGCGCGGCGGTGAAGCGGCTACCGGCTGCTGGATCTTGCACCACAGCCGCGTGCTCCAGATCTTGCGCCCCAGTTGCATTCTCCGGATCTTGCACCCCTGTTGCGTTTAGGGAGCGCCAGCATTTTACAGCACGCTCACACTTTCGTTCAGCCATAAACAGACAGATAAAAACAGTGGCCGCTTGCCGCGCTGATACCCACCTGCCAGCACTCCCTGAGCCCGATTTACTAAAAGACACATCCAAGTATCCCTACCTAACCGGTGATCCCAGGGCACATGTGCGGGCTCGCCTCCTATCAACATTCTATGTTGTCCATTTATATGAAAGAAAGCTGAATGGAGGGGGAGCGGCAGATATGCCCAGAGCTGTGTACCCACACTGGCCATTCAAATAGGCCTGACACAAAGGGATGCCGGGGATGCCACTGTGGGATCTCTTGAAAGGTGAGTTTTACGGCAATCCTGGGGGCATCCAGTATCAGGAGACCACCGGCCCAAGGTCTATAAAACTCTGCTCCTCTTTAAAGCGGACTGAAACCCAGGCCCTGGACTCCAGGTCTGGGGGGTGAAAGCCCTCCCCAAGGGCATCCTGCCTTGGGATGCCCCTCTGTGTGGTTTTTCAATATACTTAAGTCAGGATTCAATCTCATAGGCCATTCCTTGACCTTCTTGATGGCATCCCCGGCACCCCCCTATCAAATGCACGCACCCAGCCTGCATATGCTAATGGCTGTCGGCAGGTGCTTGCATACAGAGGCAGTGAGCAGCGGGAGGCACCCGGCCAGTCGATTTGGGATGGCCATCCTGTAAAACCACAAAGTTTGCTTCTATGTTTACCTCGCCGGTGATCTTACATTGCATATACAAGCTCTCAGTGGCTAAGAAAGCTGATCAAATGGCTGGCTGCCAGCCACCGGTGCATCCCCCCGCCAGCCTATGCAACAGTGCATGCAGCTGCTAAAGGGAAGCAGGGGAGGCCCCCCACTCGCCTATGCACATGGTTTGGGGTCGGCAGCGAGTTGGGGGGGGGTCACAGAGCAGGAATCCCTAATCGGGATGCCCCGCAGGAAAGGAAATGACTGGCCCTAGGGTGCTTGGTTTACTTGTGTGGAGCGCTTACCACATAAGATGTCAAGCTCGTCTCATAAAGCAGAAAGCTCTCCCACTCTCCCATATGCGATGAAGAATTTGCTTTTAGTGCATTGGCCCCACAGATAGAGAAAGGAGGGGTTATATAGCACTCCCTCATCTGCACAGAAGCCCTGTTTATATTTGCTTATTAATTAGGTGATCAGCATATTAAAAAGGCTAGTTATGTGCTTGTCGTGCTGGTGTAGTCACCCAAAACGATGGGTGAGCCTCATGGGTGCAGCCTGAAATGATTATTAGTAGAAGCGCCATCCGCCCCCCTCCCCCCAGTGTCATCGGTGTCATCACACAGGCAGTCATCACACAGGTTGTGTCTGCTGCTGTTAGAGACAAATCAATTATTCATCACATGGATGCATGTTTAATTGGTCACATGACCTCCAGACAGCAGGCACCTGTCACCTCCAGACAGCGGGCACCTCTCACCTCCAGACAGCGGGCACCTCTCACCTCCAGACAGCAGGCACCTCTCACCTCCAGACAGCAGGCACCTCTCACCTCCAGACAGCAGGCACCTCTCACCTCCAGACAGCAGGCACCTCTCACCTCCAGACAGCGGGCACCTCTCACCTCCAGACAGCGGGCACATGTCACCTCTAGACAGTGGGCACTCGTCACCTCCAGAGAGTAGGCAACTGTCACCTCCAGATCGAGCACCCGTCACCTCCAGAGAGCAGGCACCCATCACCTCCAGATCGAGCACCTGTCACCTCCAGGAGCAGGCACATGTCACTTCCAGACAGTAGCCACCCACCACCTCCGGACTGGCTTACCAACTTGTTGTAGGTCTACTTCATTGCTGGCGATATCTCAGCTTTTGCTTGTGCCAACCAGTGAATGAATGATAAATTTCTCTTTATGATCCGAACATGCTCAGCAGGCAGAATCCCCCCATAACATGTCCAGCAGGCAGAATCCCCCCATAACATTCTCAGCAGGTAGAATCCCCCCATAACATTCTCAGCAGGCAGAACCCCCCCATAACATTCTCAGCAGGTAGAATCCCCCCATAACATTCTCAGCAGGTAGAATCCCCCCATAACATTCTCAGCAGACAGAATCCCCCCATAACATTTTCAGCAGGCAGAATCCCCCCATAACATTTTCAGCAGCTAGAATCCCCCCATAACATTCTCAGCAGGCAGAATCCCCCCATAACATTTTCAGCAGGTAGAATCCCCCCATAACATGCTCAGCAGGCAGAATCCCCCCATAACATTCTCAGCAGGCAGAATCCCCCCATAACATTTTCAGCAGGTAGAATCCCCCCATAACATGTTCAGCAGGTAGAATCCCCCCATAACATTCTCAGCAGGTAGAATCCCCCCATAACATTCTCAGCAGGCAGAATCCCCCCATAACATTTTCAGCAGGTAGAATCCCCCCATAACATGCTCAGCAGGCAGAATCCCCCCATAACATTTTCAGCAGGCAGAATCCCCCCATAACATTTTCAGCAGGTAGAATCCCTCCATAACATTCTCAGCAGGTAGAATCCCCCCATAACATTCTCAGCAGGCAGAATCCCCCCATAACATTCTCAGCAGGTAGAATCCCCCCATAACATTCTCAGCAGGCAGAATCCCCCCATAACATTTTCAGCAGGTAGAATCCCCCCATAACATTCTCAGCAGGCAGAATCCCCCCATAACATTCTCAGCAGGCAGAATCCCCCCATAACATGCTCAGCAGGCAGAATCCCCCCATAACATTTTCAGCAGGCAGAATCCCCCCATAACATTTTCAGCAGGTAGAATCCCCCCATAACATTCTCAGCAGGTAGAATCCCCCCATAACATTCTCAGCAGGCAGAATCCCCCCATAACATTTTCAGCAGGCAGAATCCCCCCATAACATTTTCAGCAGGCAGAATCCCCCCATAACATTTTCAGCAGGCAGAATCCCCCCATAACATTTTCAGCAGGCAGAATCCCCCCATAACATTTTCAGCAGGCAGAATCCCCCCATAACATGTCCAGCAGGCAGAATCCCCCCATAACATGTCCAGCAGGTAGAATCCCCCCATAACATTTTCAGCAGGCAGAATCCCCCCATAACATTCTCAGCAGGCAGAATCCCCCCCATAACATTCTCAGCAGGCAGAATCCCCCCCATAACATTCTCAGCAGGCAGAATCCCCCCCATAACATTCTCAGCAGGCAGAATCCCCCCATAACATGTCCAGCAGGTAGAATCCCCCCATAACATGTCCAGCAGGTAGAATCCCCCCATAACATTCTCAGCAGGCAGAATCCCCCCATAACATTTCAGCAGGCAGAATCCCCCCATAACATGTCCAGCAGGTAGAATCCCCCCATAACATTCTCAGCAGGCAGAATCCCCCCATAACATTTTCAGCAGGCAGAATCCCCCCATAACATTTTCAGCAGCTAGAATCCCCCCATAACATTCTCAGCAGGCAGAATCCCCCCATAACATTCTCAGCAGGCAGAATCCCCCCATAACATGTCCAGCAGGTAGAATCCCCCCATAACATTCTCAGCAGGCAGAATCCCCCCATAACATTTCAGCAGGCACAATCCCCCCATAACATGTCCAGCAGGTAGAATCCCCCCATAACATTCTCAGCAGGCAGAATCCCCCCATAACATTTTCAGCAGGCAGAATCCCCCCATAACATTTTCAGCAGCTAGAATCCCCCCATAACATTCTCAGCAGGCAGAATCCCCCCATAACATTCTCAGCAGGCAGAATCCCCCCATAACATGTCCAGCAGGTAGAATCCCCCCATAACATTCTCAGCAGGCAGAATCCCCCCATAACATTTCAGCAGGCACAATCCCCCCATAACATGTCCAGCAGGTAGAATCCCCCCATAACATTCTCAGCAGGCAGAATCCCCCCATAACATTCTCAGCAGGCAGAATCCCCCCATAACATTTTCAGCAGGCAGAATCCCCCCATAACATTTTCAGCAGCTAGAATCCCCCCATAACATGTCCAGCAGGCAGAATCCCCCCATAACATGCTCAGCAGGTAGAATCCCCCCATAACATTTTCAGCAGGTAGAATCCCCCCATAACATTCTCAGCAGGCAGAATCCCCCCATAACATTCTCAGCAGGCAGAATCCCCCCATAACATTTTCAGCAGGCAGAATCCCCCCATAACATTTTCAGCAGGTAGAATCCCCCCATAACATTCTCAGTGGCGCAGTACATTACAGTGAATTAAACAGTAAACACATTTGACCAAGACATTTATGAAACAAAAGTAAACTCACCTGTCCTACGCATCCAGCACGAGATGAGACGAGAGGAGAGCAGACGCTGAAAAGTATAATGGAAGGAGGAGGGAGGGGGAGTGAGAGGAGGGGAGGCGGAGGCTCAGGTGCCTGCAGCCAATCATGGCTGAGCACAGCCCAACCAATCAAATAACCAGACTGACTGCAAGTATAGCTGGGAGGGAGACGTGCACGCGCTCGAGGCCAGAGAGAGGACACGCCACCTGATGACAACGCGAGACAACAGAAGACCTAGAGAAGACGGACAAAATATGCTAATGAGCGGACAAGCGTGATTGACAGCGGACAAGACCTGGAGGGTGGGACATCCTGTCGAGAATTATTAATATTTCAGGCGCTGCGAGGGACAGATGGCTCCAACAGTCATCAAAAGGTAAGTGTCCTTTTATTTTATATATAATAAAGCTAAGTTGTTTTGGAGGGTGTTGGTCCACTTTAACTGCAGGCAAATAAAGACCCTCTATGGAGGGTTACAACAATACAAAGCAAAAGATGATGCATTTATTATAACATTTAACAATCTTATATGGGCTCCAGAAATTATTATAATGTGGCAGAAAGGAGTGTGTAACCATATAGCTAATAGTTAAGTATTGTACCTTGCTATGAAGACTGTATGCGGACCTTCATAGAGTCCAAAGATTTTAAAGATTGTTTGGACTTTAACTCGTTCGCTATCACTACGATGGATGATGCAGTCAGGCTAGCTGCTAGAACTTCTGCTCTGCTTGTGGCCTTGAGCCGTTCGTTATGGCAAAGAAAATGGTTGGCGGATGCCGCTGCTAAAAAAAATAAAATAAATAAAATTAAAAAACTCTTATAGATCTACATTTTTAGGGAGCAGATTTTTTGGTCATCAGGCTACAAGATCGGGTTTGCAGCCAGACCACCCGCAAGGTTCCTTCGGTCAGGGGCATCCCGGAACCAGTCAAAGATAGATGCCCTGAGATCCACAGTTCAGCATCTCCTTCAAAAATGGGAAATTTGTCGGGTACCCTTTCAGGAGGAAGGTCAGGGGTTTTTACTCCAACCTGTTCACAATCCCCAAAAAGGATGGGTCGATGCATCCCATTTTAGACTTAAAGGGTCTCAACAGGTATATGCGCGTGAAACATTTCCGCATGGAGACGCTAAGATCAGCGGTAAGAGTATTTCGGCCCGGGGATCTTATGACTACTATAGACTTAAGGGACGCGTATCTGCATGTTCCAATTTTTCCAGGGCATCAGAAGTTCCTGAGGTTCGCCCTGGAAGACCAGCACTTCCAGTTTGTGGCACTCCCATTCGGGATATCCTCGGCTCCAAGCGTGTTCACCAAAGTTTTGGCGGGTCTCATGGCCATTTTCAGGATCCAGGGGATATGCATCACTCCATATTTGACGATCTTTTAATTTCAGCCGGGTCTCTTCAGCAGATCATGAAAGATACGCAGATGGCCCTATCAACTCTGGAAGAGTTCGGCTGGGTGATCAATTAACCCGAAGTCCCATGTCACTCCGGCGCCAGTAAGGAACTTCTTAGGAATGATTCTGGACACGGTTCAAGTCGAAGTGTTTCTACCAGAGCAGAAGGCTCTGCTAATTCGAAGTCAAATAGAGTACTTACTGGCTTGCCGGCAGCCGACCATTCGGCTAGGGATGAAGCTAGTAGGCCTTATGGTAGCCTGCTCCAAGGCCGTTTTGCCCAGTTTCACATGAGGCTTCTTCAGTGGAATCTGTTGGCAAACTGGGATCGAGCCCCACAGTCGCTGGATCAAGTCTTTTGTTCTGACGCCCTCGGCCAGGCAATCTCTTCTGTGGTGGATGGACCCTCTTCATCTGTCTGTAGGCAGGTCCTTTCTGACACCACAGTGGCAGATTGTTGCCCCGGATGCCAGTCTCACAGGTTGGGGGGGGGGGCATCTGGCAGACACAGAAGATCCAGGGACAATGGGGGCCGAAGGAGTATCAGCTTCTCATAAATATATTGGAATTAAGAGCAGTCCGACTAGTGCTTCAGTATCTGACCCCCAGCTTAAAGGGGCAGGCAGTCCAGGTCCAGTCAGACAATCGGACGACAGTAGCCTATATCAATCATCAGGGGGGTACCCGGAGACAGAGTGCTCTAGAGGAAGTAAGCTGGATTCTGACTTGGGCAGAGGAGAATGTTCCCTGCATCTCGGCAGTTTACATCCCGGGGGTAGAAAACCAGGAGGCCGACGCTCTGAGCAGGAAGGTTCTGCGTTGGGGAGAATGGTCCCTCAGTCGGAAGGTCTTTCAAGCCCTTTGTCTTCACTGGGGGTGTCCAGAAGTGGATTTTTTGCATCCAGACACAATCCCAAACGGACGAAATTCATGTCCCTATCAAGGGACCCTCTGGTCATAGCAACGGATGCCCCGTCAGTCTCTTGGGCAAGGTTCAAGCTTCTGTACATTTTTCCCCCGCTTCGGCCCCTGAGCCGTGTATTAGGAAAGATAGCTCAGGAGGGGGTACCTACCATTCTAGTAGCTCCTCATTGGCCAAGAAGAAGTTGGTTTTCAGACATAACAAGGATGTCGGTAGACCATCGGCGCCTACCGGTCGAGCCAGATCTTCTCACTCAGGGGGCGCTTCGGCGCCCGAATTTACAGATGCTGGCTTTAACAGCTTGGCTATTGAAACCTCGATCTTAGCAGAGAAGGGTTTATCGGCCAAGGTTATTCATACCATGATTCAGGCCTGGAAGAAGTCTTCTTCCATGATTTACTACAGGGTCTGGAGGTCGTTCATATCCTGGTGGGAGGCTAGGAATATTCTAAGTGTGCCATTCACTCCACTTCGATCATCATGACATCTGGGTTATATCCTCTAGAGGGCGAACTTCTGCAGAGATGAATATGCAAAAAAGAAAGCCCCTCCTGGCCCATATATACCTGGGACCTCCCACCAATTTCCCAGTGTCTTCTCTGCAGGCGGACAAGACAGAAGATGAAGACTTCTCTCTCTTGCAGGTAAGCTGGGCTCGTGCCCGGCGCCCTTTTTTATCCCTATTGCTGCCAGGATTCTTTCCAAATTGTCCCCTATTGAGCCTCCCAGCTTAGGCTGCGGGTCTTGGCAAGGGTAGGAGCACCCAGTGGGTGCATTGGGAGCCTTTGCTCCACCGTGAGACCTCAAATTGGTGCAGGCGGTACAACCAGGTTGTGGTGATGGGATGCCCCCAGTCCCTGCTGAGTACGGCCTTATTACGGGCCGGGGTTCCCCCTTTTCCCCTCAGAGTCCCTTACTCCCTCGGGGGGGGGGGAGGTGCTGGCGCGTCCTAAGCTGGCCTCTTCTTGCTTTTTTTTATTAGTTTTAATCTAATGGATGTGTGTGTGTGTTTAGGTGTTTCACACTTTGTTGTTGGTTGATGTGGCTCATCTGGAAGTGTGGCTCATCTGGAAGTGATCCCTCGATGAATTGGTGCAATATGGCTTCCTTCAGCCTGAGTGAAGTCATTCAGGCTTGGTCTGGTTTCCTCCTGGTCAGGGGCCATCTTGAAGATCTCCTGCGCTGCCGTGCTGCTCTTGGGGGTCAGGTAGGGGCCTGATGGCCTGTTTCTTTGTGTGTTGGGGGTCACTCTCTGGTGGGGTGGGCCCCTGGTGATGTATATTTTTACCATTTATTGCAGTATACCTGTATATTTATATGTATATAGTATGTGTGGTATGCTTGTGATTTTATTAATGCAGATTCTTTAATAGTAATTATATGCCTATTGTGTGTTGCAGATTGCTTCATATTGTGCATATTAAGGGGTTCCTCCTGGTCCTGGGGTCCCTAGTTTTAAAAATTACTCTCCTCTAAATCCTCCCACTGGGACTTTTAAGGGGCATCCCGGGTTGCTTAAGCGTAATTCCCTTCGGTCTTGCGACTGACCACTAAAAAAATCACCAAATGGAGGCTCCGCAGGATACTGGGCTCGGGCTCTCATTGGGGCAAGCTCGCCCATGCGTGGGGTGTGGGGCATCCCTTACGGGAGAGGATGTACTGATCTGTACTCCATGCGCTCATAAGGCCCAGCCTTCTGGGTCGGCTCCTCCCGCTTCATTGCCTTCCCCTCCCCGCTTGATCCGTACCCCGAGTGACATTGGTGCCAGCGGGGAGTCGCAGTCGGATGTTGGTGCCAGGTTGGCCAGCATTGAAAAGTTTATTGTTAGCACGGTGGGCAAGAAGGCCCAAGCTAAAAAGAGACATTTGTCATCGGCCCAGCCCGTGTGGGACGCGGACGACGACTCTATAGATTTGTCTGATTATTCCCCTTTAGAGGAGGGGGAAGTGTTTGAGGAGACAGAGTCTGATTTTGTACAGTCTGGTGAGCTTTTGTGGGGCAGGTGCCTGGGGATGCGGTAGATACGGCTGCTATTTTGTCGCATATGCTGGAGGTGTTGGAGATTGATCCCCCGGAGGCGCCTCCTTTAAAGAAGGGGGAATTTTTGTGGGTCCGTAAGCCCCGTCTAGAATTCCCTACGCAGGATCATTTTGATGCTCTGATCCAGAAAGAATGGGAGAGGCCCTGTTGGCTGCCGGGTGCTCCCCAGGGATGGGACAAGAAGTATCCCTTCCCGGTGGAGGCGGTCAAGTGATGGTCCTCTCCCCCTGAGGTGCGCCTGTCTTGGGCTTGACCAATTCTTCTGTGTTAAACACCCCTGACGCTACCTCCCTTAAGGATGGCGAGGATAGGCGCCTGGATCAGATGGCCTGTCATGCTTTTGCCTGTGTGGGATCGGCCCTGCGCCGGCTTGTTCATCTGCTCTAGTGTTGCTTGCTACCATGTCTCTTATTAGGGACTGGCTTAATGACGGTCAGTTTGATCCGGCTAGCGCTGAGTTCGCTACTCTTAAGAGGTGTGAACTATTCATGGATTTTGTGTTGTCTGCTATGGAGGATTCCATTGTCATGTGTAGCAGGACTTCGGCTCTATTGGTGGCCATGCGCAGGTTGGTCTGGCTGAGTTAGTGGACAGCGGATTTTGGGGCTAAGAAGTCCTTTACAGCTCTTCCCTTCATGGGTACGTGGCTGTTTGGTGATAGATTGGATGCTGTTGCTAAGGGAGGTAAGTTACCTCAGCAGAAGAAACAGCGCCGTCCCTTTGGGGGGGGGGCGGTTCTTTCACCCCGTCCTTTCGTGGAGCCAGAGCAACTAGGGGTCTGCCTGTCTCTGGTGTCAGGGGCTCGTCCTGGAACAGGGGCAGAGGTCGGGCGCGCCCGACAGCTTCCTGGGGTTCCAAGCCTAAGCCCGCCGGTAAGCCGGATCAGCAATGAAGGGGCGCCCTCACCCGCACGGGTGGGGGGACGGCTGCGGCTCTTCCTCCAGGTCTGGGCCCGGGAGATCAGACAATTGGATCCTGGAAGTGGTCTTGTCCGGGTACAAACTGGAGTTCGAGTACTGGCCGCCTCCAAGGTTCTTAAGGTCTCGGGTGCCCTCGGACCCTCAGGCTGCGCAGGGGCTCCTGTTAGCAGTAAGAAACCTTCTGGACATGGGAGTTATTTGCCCGGTGCCTCAGTCGGTGAGAGGCAGGGGTTACTACTCCAACCTTTTCACGGTACCCAAAAAGGAGGGTTCGGTGAGACCCATTCTAGATCTCAAGGTTCTGAACAGGTTTATCAGAGCCAAAAAGTTCCGTATGGAGACTGCGCTCCGCTATCAATTCCCTTCACCAGGGGGATTTCATGATGTCCATAGACATCAAGGATGGGTATTTGCATATTCCCATTTTTCCAGCGCATCAGAGATTCCTCCGGTTTGCGGTGGAGGATCAACACTTTCAGTTTGTAGCTCTTCCCTTCGGGCTGACCTCGGCACCGCGGGTCTTCACCAAGTTCTTGGCGGGAATAATGGCCCTGCTCAGAGCTCAGGGAATTCGCATTGTGCCTTATCTGGATGACCTGTTGATCTCAGCTTCTTCCCTCGGTCAGGCGGAGCTGGCCACCCACCGGGTGGTGTCGACTTTGGAGAAGTTCGGGTGGGTGATCAACCGCCCCAAGTCCTCTCTTTCTCCATCACGCGTGATTTCCTTTCTGGGCATGAATCTGGATACCGTTCAGGCCAGAGTGTTTCTGCCCCAGACCAAGGTGCTGGGGATTCAGGATCTGATCCGTCGTCTTCGGGCCAGCCCTTGTCCCTCTATCCGACAGGGGATGAAACTGGTGGGCCTGATGGTGTCCTCCTTCGAGGCGATACCGTTTGCACAGTTTCACATGAGATCTCTTCAACTTCACCTATTGACGCATTGGGACAGGTGTCCCCAGTCTTTGGATCAATCTTTCAGGATGTCTCCCAGGGTTCTGCAGTCCCTTCGGTGGTGGCTGGAGTCGAGCAACCTGTTGAAGGGCAGGTCCTTTCTGGTCCCTTGTTGGGAGACGGTTACCACGGATGCCAGCCTGTCGGGCTGGGGAGGTTTTTGGAAAAGTCATCAGTTCAGCGGGGTGTGGAGCCCTCAGGAGGCTCACAACCCCATCAATGTTTTTGAGCTCAGGGCCATCCGGCTTGTTCTGCAACAGCTGACGTCGCAGTTACGGGGTCTACCGGTTCAGGTTCGGTTAGATAATCGAACGGCGGTGGCCTACATCAATCACCAAGGAGGGACTCGCAGCAGGGGTGCCCTCAAGGAAGTCTCTCTGATTCTGCACTGGGCGGAGAACATTGTCCCTTGCATTTCGGCAGTTTACATTCCGGGAGTGGAAAACACGGGGGCGGATTCCCTGAGCAGGAGATTCTCTCGCCAAGGAGAGTGGTCTCTCCACCCCGAGGTATTTCTGGATCTTTGCTGCAGGTGGGGGACTCCAGAGGTGGATCTCTTTGCCTCGAGGCACAATCACAAACTTCCGGCCTTTGTGCCTCTTTCCCAGGATCCTCTAGCATTGGCAGTGGATGCCTTGTCCCTTGCCTGGAGGGATCTGGGGTTTCTGTACCTGTTTCTGCCCCTTCGCCAGGCTGGGCAAGGTAGTTCGCAAATTGATTCTGGAAGGGGCACCAGCAATTCTGGTGGCTCCAAGGTGGCCAAGAAGGGTTTGGTACGCAGACGTGGTAAGGCTGGGGGTAGATCATTACCGGCTTCCCGTGTTGCCGGATCTATTGTCTCAGGGTCAACTTCTTTACCCCAATTCACAAACGCTGGCTTTGACGGCTTGGCTGCTGAAACCTTCATTCTGAAGGAGGAAGGTTTGTCTGAGGCCGTGGTCCAGACCTTGATTAGAGCTAGGAAGCGGTCCTCTTCTGGTATTTACTATAGGACTTGGAGGTCCTACATTGTTTGGTGTGAGGCTAGGGCCTTGCCTTGTAGGGTGTTTTCTATTCCTAGGATTCTGGAGTTTCTTCAGCATAATCTGGATCTTGGTTTCAAGCTTAGTACCTTGAAAGGACAGGTTTCGGCTCTGTTGTTTTTTTTCCAGAAGTCTTTTGCCTTGCACCCGCTGGTTAAGACCTTTTTCCAAGGAGTCGCGCATGTGCGGCCTCCCAGAAAGGCGGTGGTTCCTGTTTGAGATTTGAATTTGGTTCTGTCGGCTCTACAAGGTCCTCCTTTTGAGCCACTGCAGGATACTGCTCTTTCTATTCTCACTCAGAAGGTTGCCTTTTTGGTGGCTATTACCTCTGTTCGGCGTGTCTATGAGTTGGCGGCTCTGTCGATTCAGGCCCCTTATTTTGAGAGACATCAGGATAAGGTGGTTTTTCGTTTTAAGCCAGATTTCCTTCCTAAGGTGGTGTCTGCTTTCCGCCTCAATCAGGATATTGTTCTCCCTTCCTTGTGTCCTAAGCCTAACAATGACAAGGAGAGGGTTCTGCACAATTTGGATGTTGTTCGCTGTGTGAAGTATTATTTGGTGACTACATCTTCCTTCCGCAAGACGGACGCTTTTTTCGTGGTGCCCTGCGGGCCCAGGAAAGGTTTGGCGCCGGCTAAGTCTAAGATTAGCAAATGGATTCGTCAGGCCATTGTTGGGGCCTATTCTGCTAAGGGGAGGACTCCCCCTTTTAGGGTCACTGCGTATTCTACTCGTGCTGTTGGTGCATCCTGGGCTTTTCAGCACCAGGCTTCTGTTGAACAAGTTTGTAAGGCTGCTACTTGGTCTTCCGTTCATATTTTTTCCAAGTTTTACAAGGTTGATGTGCGGGCTTCAGCGGATGCTGTTTTTGGCCGCAAGGTTCTGCAAGCTGCAGTGGTTTGAGTTGGTACATTCTTTACTGTTTCTGGTTCCCACCCATGACGGACACTGCTATTGGATGTCCCAGATGTCATGATGATCGAAGTGGAGTGTGTGGCACACTTAGAATAATACCGTTTTGTGAGTACTCACCTTTAAAACGGGTATTATGAGTGTGCCATACACTCCACTTCGGCCCACCCCTTTTTTTCAGGTATTCTGGGGCTTTTATATGGTGAACCATTGGTTTTGATTGTTTAGGTTATAATTGGTTCTTCCTGGTCCCCTTACTGCTTTTTTACACTGGGAAATTGGTGGGAGGTCCCAGGTATATATGGGCCAGGAGGGGCTTTCTTTTTTTCATATTCATCTCTGCAGATGTTCGTCCTCTAGAGGATATAACCCAGATGTCATGATGATCGAAGTGGAGTGTATGGCACACTCATAATACCCGTTTTAATGGTGAGTACTCACAAAACGGTATTTTTTCGTGCAGAAAGTATTTGAATTCTAGAATTCCTACAAGATGGCTTAGAAATGGGCCTACAGTTAAGCACCCTAAAAGGGCATGTATCGGCCTTGTCTATTTTTTTCCAGAAGTCTATCGCTAGTAATAGGCTCATTAAGACTTTTTTTCAGGGAGTCACTCATGTCCGACCACCGTGCAAGTCTATTTTACCAGTGTAGGACTTGAATCTGGTGTTGACGACTCTGCAGGGTGCTCCCCTTGATCCTGTGATTGACGCTGCATTGAGCATTTTTGATGCTTAAGGTGATATTTTTGTTGGCAATCACCTCTGTGCGGAGTGTTTCTGAGTTAGCCGCCTTATGTATGAAGTCTCCTTATTTTGAGTTACACAGAGACAAAGTAGTTATTCCTAGTATGTCACACACCCCGCTTCCAACATTCATGACACTTGGGTAACCGGCCTGTAGAGGGCGATCTTGCAGAGAGGACATGAGAAAAAGGAGCTCCTCTTGGTCCATAACTACCCGGGACCTCCCACTATTCCTCAGTCGTTTCGTCTCTGCAGTCGGCGAAGCATTCAGAAGATGACTCTCCTTCCTGCAGGTAGCCGGATTATGCCCGACCTTTTTCTATTTCTGCCTGAAGCCACATTTTTGTATTGTGATATTTATGTTATGCCTCCCAGCCTTGGCTGATGGGCTCGGGCAAAGGTAGATACACCCTTGGGTGTAAATGGGAGCATGCTCCCTCCGTGAGACCTCAAATAAGGGGTAGGTGGAATCCGTGTTGGTGTCCCCCGGCGTGGGATGCCCCGTCCCTTTAAATCTCCTTGTGCCTATTGGGTGCTTATTGTTTTCCCCCCCTTTTGGCCCTCCTGGACCCTGCTGGGGTGATGGGGGGGCGGGGGTTGGAATCTTTATTTAGGGAGTATCTTTTGACCTATGAATTTGTTTTTTTTTTTTAGAAAAAGCGAAAAAGATAAGAAACTGACATACCTGTTTTGGGTTTTTTAAATTTCCCTCTTTTTTTCGTTCGGCCCCGTTCTATGATGTCATGCTATTGTCCTTGGCTGGCCCGCCCTCTGCTCTCTGAGCAGTGCTAGGTGGTGGGCGGGGCTTCTAGTCGGTGTTGCATTTCTGCTTCTTCTTCCTGTTTGACATGTGGTTTGCTGGTTCCTGTTCTGGTGCTGGCCTCCACTGGTCCTGGCTGCTGCGTTGGTGCTGCTGCTGGGCTTTTCTTATATCGATTGGTCGCAGGGCTGTCGCTGGGCCGTTGTGGTCACTGTGAGTACCCTTTAATTATACTAAAGGGAAATCTTTTTTATTTACTGTCATTTCTTTCTTGCATATGCATAATGTTTTCTCTATCTTCCAGGGGGAAACTCTCTTAATAGGGGTTTCTCCTGGTCCTTGTTTAAAATCCTCCCACCTAGGGACTATTAAGGGGCATCCCGGGTAGCTTCGGCTGTAAAAATCCCATATACTTGGCGACTATAAAAAAATTAAGTATTTTAATAAACACCATAGGGAGGCATCTCAGGATACTGGCTTTTCAGTACCTGCGGGACAGACTCAGCAGTGTTTGCGATGTGGGGCATCCCTTGTTGGGGATAACACATTTTTTTTTTGTGTATCTTGTGTTCAATTGGTTATAATGCAGCAGTCAGGGGCCCAAGCCTCAGGGTCGGTTGCTCCTGCCTCTTCCCCCACACCGCCTTGTCTTGTCCATACTCCCAGTGATATTGTCATGGGTAGAGAGTCGCTTTCTGATGTATGTGCCTGATTGGCTCACATTGAAAAATACATGTCTAGCTCTGTGGCCAAGAAGGCCTCAGCTAAAAGAAAACATTTAGCTCTGGCCGTTGAGGCAAATTAGCTTGATTGTAGCGAGCATTTTTGATTGTTCTCCGTTTGAAGAAGGAGAACTCTTTGATGAATCTGATGTTTCGGATGTTCAGCAATGTGTGGGTATTGACGCTGAACAAGGTGAAGGGGAGAATTTTGACATCCCTAAAGCTCTTGCAATTATATGAGGTCTTGGCTATCGATTTGCCAGAAGCAGTCCCTCCTCAGAAAGGGGAGTTCTTTGGTGCCTCCAAGCCTCGTTTTGAATTTCCTAATCAGAAACATTTTGAAGATATCATTCTTAAGGAATGGGAAAAGCCTGCGCGGCTTCCTGGCATTCCTTTGGACTGGGATAAAGAAAAAAAAATATCCCTTTCCTGCAGACACTGTAAGCGTTGGTCATCCCCCCTGTGGTGGATTCACCTGTGCTCAGTTTGTCCAATTCCTCTGTTTTGCATTCTCCGGAATCTACTTCCCTTATGGATGGGGAGGACAAACGTATTGATCAAATTGCTTGCCATGCATTTGCTAGCGTTGGCTCGGCCTTGCGGCCTGTGGGTGCCTCGGCACTTATGGCAGTCGCTATTAGGTCTGTTTATTAGAGACCTATTGAATACCTCAGGGCTTGATCCAGCCTCTGATGAGTTTTCCGCTCCCATTAATGTGATTTATTGGTGTCTTTTGTACTTTCTGCTTTAGATGACTCTATGGTCTTGTGTAGCAGAACTTCTGCCTTGCTTGTTGCGATTCGGCTGTCTATTTGGCTACGCCAGTGGGCGGCTGACACGGTGGCAAAGAAGTCGCTTACAGCACTTCCCTTTGGGGGATTACGCCTCTTTGGTGAGAAGTTGGATTCTGTCATTAAAGGAGGCAAATTGCCTCAGCGTAAGAAGCAATGTCGTTCCTTTTGGGGATCGGCTTCCTTTAACCCTTCCTTTCGTGGTTCCAGAACGAGCAGAGGATCGGCCCTTTTCAGCCCCAAGGGGGACTGCATGGAACAGAGGAAGAGGACGTGGCCGTCCAGGTCAGAGTTGGGGATCTAATCCCAAGTCCAATTCCAAGCCTGCCCAGAAATGAGGAGGCGCCCTCACCCGTACGGGTGGGGGGACAGCTGCAATTCTTTTTTCCAGGCTTGGGTCAAGAGGTATCAGACAGATGGATTCTGAAAGTTGTGTCCTCCGGTTACAAGCTGGAATTCGATGTTTGGCCTCCTCCCAGATTTTTCAAGTCTCGGATGCCCGCAGATCCGGTGATCGCACAGGGGCTCCGGGCAGCTGTGGCGAACTTTTTAAACATGGATGTTATCCACCAAGTTCCTCCAGCGGAAAGAGGTCTGGGGTTTTACTCCAACCTATTTACGGTTCCCTAAAAAGGATGGCTCTGTTCGGCCTATTCTAGATCTGAGACGACTCAATTAGTTTATTCGTTTCCGAAAGTTCCGCATGGAGTCGTTGCGTTCAACAATCGACGCTCTCTGCCAGGGGGACTTTATGACGTCCATAGACATCAAGGATGCTTATCTGCACATTCCTATTTTTGCCGCTCACCAAAGGTTTCTCAGATTCACAGTAGAAGGCCACCATTTTCAGTTTGCGGCTCTTCCATTTGGTCTCACTCCATCCCCAAGAGTGTTTACCAGGGTCCTGGCAGGAGTAATGGCTATTCTCAGGGTCCAGGGCATTCGCATCGTGCCATTGCTGGACGACTTGCTCGTCACAGCGTCATCTTTCAATCAGACGGAATTGGACACCAGAACAGTGGTGACTACACTAAAGAGGTTTGGTTGGGTGATAAACCATGCCAAATCCTCTTTGTCCCGTAAGGGAGATTCCCTTTTTGGGCTTGATTCTGGATACCCTTTAGGTATTTCTTCCTCAGTCCAAGATTGTTCTGATTCAGGATTTAATTCATCTGTTCCTGTCCAATCCTCATCAGCCTATCCGCTTGGGGATGAGATTTTTGGGGTTGATGGTGGCCACGCTCGAAGTGGTCCCTTTTTGCTCAGTTCCACATGAGGACGCTTCAGCTCTTTCTTCTGACGAAGTGGGACAAGCGCCCGTTGTCTTTGAATCGGACTTGTCTGTTGTCGCCCCTCGTCCTGCAGTCCCTCCAGTGGTGGCTGATTTCGAGCAATCTCAGGGACGGCAAATCATTTCTGACCCCTTGTTGGGAGTTTGTCACTACAGATGCTAGCCTTGGGCTGGGGGGGCATCTGGAGGAGACACCGGTTTCAGGGGTTGTGGGGGCCTCTGGAAGCTCACTCCCCAATCAATTTATTGGAACTTCGGGCCATTCGTCTTGTTCTGCTCCGACTGACTCATCTCTTGCGGGGTTTGCCGGTTCAGATTCGGTCAGACAACCGAACAGCAGTTGCATACATCAATCACCAGGGAGGGACTCACAGTTGAGGTGCCCTCCGGGAAGTGTCTCTGATCCTTCAGTGGGCAGAGATCAATGTTCCCTGCATATCGGCAGTTTACATTCCGGGGATAGAGAATGTGGAGGCATACTCCCTGAGCAGAGCATGCGCTCGCCAGGGAGAATGGTCTCTCAACCCCGAGGTCTTTCAGTTCCTTTGTCACAAGTGGGAGACTCCGCGGTTGGACCTGTTTGCGTCTCGCCACAACAACAAGCTTCCAGCCTTTGTGTCTCTATCCCAGGATCCTCTGGCAGTGGCAGTGGATGCCATGTCTCTTGCCTGGAAGGATTTGGGGTTCCTGTATCTTTTTCCCCCATTCTTCATAAGCAAGGTGGTGCGCAAGTTGGTTCTGGAAGGGGCACCAGCAATTCTGGTGGCTCCAAAGTGGCCAAGACACCTGTGGTTCGCAGAGGTCACAAGGCTGGCAGAGGATCTGTTGCCTCTGCCTCTTCTTCCAGATCTCTTAACTCAGGGTCAACTTTGTTACCCCAATTTACCAACGCTGGCTCTGACGGCGTGGCTGCTGAAATCTCCATCTTAAAAAGGAGGAAGGCCTTTCTGATGCTGTCATTCTGACTCTTGTTAGAGCTAGAAAGAAGTCTTCCTCTGTGGTTTATTACAGGACTTGGAGGTCCTATATGGACTGGTGTGAGTCTAGGTCCCTGCCTTGCAGGGTATTTTCTATCCCTAGGATTTTGGAGTTTCTGCAACGGGGTCTGGATTTGGGCTTCCAGATTAGTATTTTGAAATGGCGGGTTTCTGCTTTGGCTTTTTTCTTTCAAAGGTCATTTGCTCTTCATCCTTTGGTTAAAACTTTTTTACAGGGGGTCACGCATGTGCAGCCTCCTAGAAAGCCCCTACTTCCAGTTTGGGATCTTAATCTGGTGCTCACTGCTATGCAGGCGGCTACTTTTGAACCGTTACAGGAGGTTCCTCTTCATATTCTCACTCAGAAAGTTGCCTTTTTGGTTGCTATTACCTCTGTCCGTCGGGTTTCTGAATTGGCGGCCCTGTCAATACAGGCTCCTTACTATGAGAGGCATCAGGATAAGATGGTTTTCCGTTTTAAACCAGATTCTCTACCTAAAGTGGTGTCTGCCCTCCACTTAAATCAGGATATAGTTCTTCCTTCATTGTGCCCTAATCCTAGTAATAACAAGGAAAGGGTTTTACATTCTTTGGATGTTGTTCATTGTGTTAAGTATTATTTGGTTACTACTTCTGCTTTCCGTAAGACAGATGCCTTTTTTTGTTGTGCCCTCTGGGCCTAGGAAGGGTTTGGCACCCAAATCTTCCATTAGTAAATGGATTAGTCAGGCCATTGTTGGGGCTTATCCTGCTGAGGGGAAGGTTCCCCCTTTTCGTGTTACTGCTCATTCTACTCGTGCTGTTGGTGCGTCCTGGGCTTTTCAGCACCAGGCTTCTGCTGAACAATATGCAAGGCTGCTACTTGATCTTCGGTTCACACTTTTTCTAAGTTTTACAAGGTTGATGTTCGGGCCTCAGCGGATGCTGCTTTTGGTCACAAAGTTCTGCAAGCTGCAGTAATTTAAGTTATTTCTTGTTTTCCTTGTGGGATCCCCGCCCCTTTATAGACACTGCTATTGGATGTCCCAAGTGTCTGCATGTTGGAAGCGGGGTGTGTGACATACTCGTAATACCCATTTTACAGGTGAGTACTCACAAAATGGTATTTTTCGGTTTAAGCCTGTTTTTTTACCTAAGTTCATCTCTCCCTTTCACCTTAATCAGGAGGTAACTTTACCTTTTTTATGCCCAGTTCCGGCTAATGCTAAGGAAAGGGCGCTTCATTCTTTAGATATAGTCAGAGCCGTAAGATATTACTTGGCAGCTACAGATTGCTTCCGCAAAACAGATTTCCTTTTTTGTTATGTCGGAAGGGCCAAGAAAGGGGCTTCCGCCAGCTAAAGCCACTGTCAGTAAGTGGATTAGGCAGGCAGTAGGAAGAGCCTACTCGGCCAAGGGGAAGGAACCCCCTTTTCGGCACCTGTTTTCTTTCTTGCAGTCACGTGATCAGCAAGGAGGTAATCCCAAGCGTAAGGAGTGCCTGGAATGGATTCCCAGAAAAAACAATTCTACAGGTGAGTACCTCACAGAGTTTTGTGTTTTTAAAGGATAGCAGTATCGGTCCAGGGCTAAGGTACTTAGTTGTATTTTTATTAGTTTTAGAAAGAAAACGACTCTTAAGGCTAAAGTGGAAGACAAAAAACATCCCAATGCTTCAAAAAAGACTAGACACTGTGAATCTTGTTACGTAGCGCTCCCGGACACTTGGCAGATGATTCTGTACCTGGGTTGTGATAAGGGTAAAAAAAGAGGTGGATTCAGTGACATTATTAATGGAAATCCATAGTATGAGGCAGGAGTTAGCCTCTATGCCGGATAACCAAAAAGATTGTCACTCAATCTCAATGGTCTCTTGCATCTGCACTTATCCCCACTTCAGTTGTTGTTGATCAGCATGAAAAACAGGGACTATCCCTGATTAGCACAGCTCCCAGTGCCTTGCCTTCTGCACCGGTACAGATTGATGTAACTTCTGAGACGGGGGATTTAGTGGAAGAACAGGATTCCTCACATGATTCCATGGACGAGGATGTCCAGGAGGAAAGGGAGCAGGATTTATTGTTACACTATGTATGCAATACTTGGGATTCAACAGGAAGATAAACCCCTTTCACTACAAGATGAAATGTATAAATAAATTTTGGTCAAAAAATTCAAAAACGCTTTTCTGATTCATTCAGTACTAAAAGATATGGTTAAGACCAACTGGGAGAAGAAACTATGCCCTTCGGCCTGTCCTTATCTCCAAGGATATTCTTAGTATACAGTACGTCCTGCTCCAGATAGATTACTTACACTGTGGTATTACTCCTCCAGATGGCGCTGGACTGCAGACATCGAAAATAGGCTCCTCCCAGTCCCTCAAATACCCAGGGTCCTCCCACAATCCCCAGATCTTCTCTGCAGTCTGGACTGCGAAGGACAAGAAGATGGCTCTCTCTACTCGCAGGTGAGCGGGGCTATTAATAAGCCTGTGGCCCTGTAGGACTATTCCCACCCGTTCCATCATTAATTGCCTCCCAGCCTTGGCTGCGCTGGTCGGGTGATGGTAGGCAGCACAGCTGTTAGGTGCTTAGGAGCGCTGCTCCACCGCAATCCCCCACCAAAGGGTAGGCGGTATAGGCATATGGTGAGCCTCTATGGGATGCCCCTCCCGCACTATTGTCCCTTGCCCCTGTCTATCGGTGGGCCCTGTTAAGTTGCCGCTGTCCTCCCTCACTCTCCTTGTAGCCTTCGGGGGAGGGAGGGGGGTGTAAATATATGTGTATTGGCTTTTATGCTTCGCTACATTATGCTTGGTGTCAGCCGCCGTGCTGACTCGTTTCACTTATTGTGGCTTGAAATTGCCGCCGCCTGCTTCCCTGTGTTCCGCGCTTGGCAGCGGCATTACCTCAGGCGCCGGTGCGCCGTCATTGGCTGCTTGTTACGTGTATGGCTTCGCGCTCTTCGGGGGGCGGGGCCTGTCTTTGGCGCGTTCCACGTCACTGTTCATGCAGGCCGCCCCTCAAGGTATACCGACGCTATTTTTTGCTTGGTTCCAGCTGCTGGGTGACGCGCTTTATTACCGCTGTTTTTTTATTGTATACTTACGGCTCCCCTTTGATTATGTCTTTCAGACGGGCGAACCCTCTTGGCTTCTCCCGGCCCTACTCCCTCTATTTAGTTGATTAACTTGTGAGGCCTAGTGTTAATTACTCCCACTTCCCTAGCGGCTTATTGGGGTATCCCGGGTTGCTTTATAGCGTCAATCCCTATCGGCCTATTGTGCCGCTATAATCACCATATGGAGGCGTCTCAGGATAATGTGCTCGGAGTTCCTTCAGGACAAGCCCGGCTGTGTGTAGCTTGTGGGGTGTCCCCTATTAGCGCTGACAATGAGCGGGTCTGTGTACCTTGTAATCCCGGCTGGGCCTGCACCTCTTTTTACATCACCTACTCCCCCAAGCTTAAATCTCACTCCCACTGAGTTGCATACAAGTGAGGATTCTCAGCCTGATGTGTCTTCTAGACTGGCTAGTGTTGAGAAGTTAATTGCTAATACCTTGGCGCATAAGGCCTCTGTGAAAAAGCGGCACTCAGCGCCTGATGTAACTCTTTTCCCTATGGAAGCTGATGAGTTTTTGGAAATGTCTGGCTATACCACTTTGGAGGAAGGGGAGCTATTCTCTGACTCAGGGTGATGAGAGGACTAGGGGTCATGACTATTCTGGCTCTGACCCCTGGGCCCCAGATGACACTGATAGACTGTTGGCTCAGATTTTTGAGGCTCTGTCTATTTCTCCCCCTGTTGCGGCCCCCAGGCAACAGGGGGAACTTTTTCATACTGCTAAGTCACGCTTGGAATTTCCTGAGCAAGCACATTTTAATAACCTTGTGCCCCTGATGTGTCTAGGGAGGAGTTTAATGCACTCTCTAGTTGTGATGTTTTTGTGACCTATGTTTTGGATCACACCATTAGAATGTGTGGCAGAACCTCTGCCCTTGTGGTGGCTATGCGCCGCTCGGTTTGGCTGCGCCAGTGGGCTGCTGACAATGCTGCCAAGAAAGCCCTCACTGGTTTTCCCTTCAAAGGACTACGCCTGTTTGGGGAACCACCTGGACCTGTTTGCTAAGGGAGGCAGGTTACCCCAGCGCAGGCGGCAGTCTCGGCCCTTTCGGGGTCAGGGCTCCTTTTCCTCCCCCTACCGTGGTGCTAGACAAGGAAGGGGGGTTTCCTTTTCTGGGGCCCGAGGAGATATCTGGGGAAGGAGCAGAGGACGTGGACGTCCTGGCTCCTCCTGGGGCTCTAAGCTTAAGTCCTCTCCCAAGCCCCCTCAGGCATGATGGGGCGCCCTCACCCATCCGGGTGGGGGGACGGCTTCAGCACTTTGCTCACATCTGGAGGCTTCATGTCTCAGACCGGTGGATTCAGGAGGCAGTGTCCTCTGGTTACAAGATAGTTTGCTGTCTGCCCCCCCCCCCCCCCCCAGGTTCATCAGATCCCGGATTCCTCAGGACCCTGTGTCAGCTCAGGATCTAGTACAGGCGGTGCACAGCTGTCACGCTCCGGGTACTACAGCAATCCACTTAGATAACTCCAGCCCTCTCAGTAAGACCTCAACCCCCAATCTCCGCAGCCAGCTTCACCTTTAGGAGCCCCCGCTTGCCGGGACGCAGAGCACGCCTGCCCGGGATCGCTTGCCCCCAGGACTTCAATGGCTCAAAGATTGGAGTCTTACTGTTAGGAGGCCTGGAGAACCCGCGGCTGGAAGTGGTGCCGAGCAGCCCAATCGCTGAGCGTATAACGGAAGTCCAACAGGCTAGGGGTCAGCAACAGAAGTTCCGAGATGGCAGCGGTACAAAGGATTGGACAAGACGTGGTCGAGGATCAAGCAGAGGTCGGCAACAGGAGATTAGATCGGGGGTGGTCAAAACACAGGCGAAGGTCGGCAACAGGAGATCAGATCGGGGGTAGTCAAGACGGGCGGTGGTCGGCAACGGGAGATCAAAAATAATCTTTAGAGACAAGCTACTAAACTGGGTACAAGGCACTATCACAGGCAATGGGCAAATGAAGGGGAATCAGCTTTATAGGGACAGGCAAGACTGGGACAGGATGATGATTGGTGCAACTGAGAACAAAACTGGTTGGTCAATTAACTCCAGAGGGCGTGAGTACCAACATCTCTAAGTGGGCTATTGGCCCACTCTGGGAACCCTGGGCTGATTGGCCCCTTTAATTTTTCCGGCGGGCGCGCAGAAAGCAGCGCCGCCGGAGGGTATGAGAGACCTGCGCTCGCGCATGTACAGCTGAGCCGGGGTCGCGAGCAGGGGGCGTGGCCGAGCGGCGCGCTGCCCGAACAGACGCCGCCGGAGCCGCTGCCCAGCCGAGACGCAAGCCGGAAGCAGCGCGGCTAGCTGCCCGGGGACGGCGTGGGAGCGAGGACGAGGTGAGTGGATTCCTGACATTACCCCCCTCTTCACGAGGGGCCTCCGGACCCTCACCCGGCTTCTCCGGATTATCACGATGGAATTTCCGTACAAGAGCTTTGGCATGAACATCCCTCGCAGCCACCCAGCATCTTTCTTCTGGACCATAGCCAACCCAGTCCACCAAATATTGTAAAGAATTGCGAATCTTACGAGAATCCAAGATCTTATTTACTTCATACTCGGGCTCATTATCCACGAGAATAGGTGCAGGACCAGTAAGAGGAATATTCTTCGCCGGTTTTAGCAGTGAAACGTGAAAAGAGTTGGGTATTCTCATAGTAGGCGGGAGTTGAACCTTAAAAGACACATTATTTAACTTTTTGATTATAGGAAAAGGGCCAATGAATTTTGGACCCAACTTACAAGAAGGTTGACGGAGTGCAATATTTTTAGTGGAGACCCAAACTAAATCACCTACTTGAAGAGTAGGCTCCCGTGATCTGCGACGATCGGCAAATTTTTTATATCTTACTAGTAGTCTTAAGAATTTCCTGAACATGTGTCCAGATATTCTTCCGTTCTTGAAGCCACTCCTCCAACGCCGGCAAGTTGGAAGGTGACCCTGAAAGGGAAGAAGCTCTAGGATTTTTCCCTAAGTTACAATAAAAAGGCGATATCTTGGTACTCTCACTAGGCGCATTATTGTAAGCAAATTCGGCGAAATCAATAAATTCTGCCCATTGTTCTTGGGCATCAGAGACATAACACCTTAAGTACTGTTCCAAAGTTTGATTAGTTCTTTCCGTCTGCCCATTGGACTGGGGATGGTAGGCAGACGAAAGAGAGATCTGTATACCCAGCCGTGAACAGAAATGTTTCCAAAAACGGGAAGTAAATTGGACGCCCCGATCAGAGACTATATTGGACGGAATACCATGAATACGAAAAATGTGTGAAGTAAATAATCGAGAAAGCTCTGGCGCAGAAGGAAGTTTAGCCAAAGGAATGAAGTGTGCCATTTTACTGAAACGATCTACGACCACCCAAATAACAGTATTCCCGAGTGATAAAGGCAAATCTACAATAAAATCCATAGAAATATGAGTCCAAGGTTCAGCAGGAATTTCAAGAGGAACCAAACCGCCACTGGGAGCCTTATGAACCCCCTTACTTCGAGCGCAAACAGCACAAGCATCGATAAAGGCAGTAATATCACATCTCATGGTTGGCCACCATACATGGCGACGGGCAAGCATAAGGGTTTTTCGGTTACCCACATGGCCAGCAGTTTTAGCATCGTGAAACTCTCGAATTACATCTGAACGCAAATGTGGTGGTACAAACTGGCATCCCAAGGGAATATCACTAGGAGACTGGTCTTGAAACGGCGCCAAGGTGTTAGAGAGATCAGGAAGTAATGCCCCGACCACACAACCCATAGGTAGAATCGGGTCACCAGTATCACCCGATCCTTACATTCACCTAACATGCGAGATAGAGCATCCGCTTTAGTATTTTTTACACCTGGCTTGAACGTAATAATAAAATTGAAACGCGAGAAGAATAATGCCCAACGTGCTTGACGAGAGTTCAATCTCTTGGCAGATGTATTCAAGATTTTTGTGATCGGTATACACGGTTATAGGATGTAAAGAACCCTCCAGCCAGTGTCGCCATTCATCAAAAGCCAGTTTAATAGCTAATAGTTCCCTATTACCAACATCATAATTTTGCTCCGCGGTACTGAATTTACGTGAAAAATAAGCACATGGATGTAGACGCTCAGGGTCACCGGAATACTGCGACAAAACTGCACCCACTCCCAGCTCTGAAGCGTCTACTTCAACAATGAAGGCCTTACGAATATCTGGGTGAATTAACACTGGTGCCGAAGTGAAGGCCCGCTTCAAGGTCAGGAAGGCCTCACAGACAGAGGGAGACCAGTTAGCCGTAAAGGCCCCCTTGCGGGTAAGATTGGTAAGAGGTGCAACAACATGAGAGAAGCCTTTGATGAACCGCCGATAAAAATTGGCAAAACCTAGAAAACGCTGCAATTCTTTTAAGGTCTTGGGTTGAACCCAATCCTGAACCGCCGAAACTTTCCCCGCGTCCATCTCTAAACCCTGGTTGGTAATAATATACCCTAAGAAAGGAACTGTGGTGACTTCAAACACGCATTTAGAAAGTTTAGCAAATAAGTTGTTCTCTCTTAATTTTTGTAGTACCAACTTAACATGACGTCTGTGCTCCAACAAGGAATTAGAAAAAATGAGAATATCGTCTAAGTATATGACCACAAATCTACCGAGATACTCTCTGAAAATATCGTTAACAAAATCTTGAAAAACGGCTGGCGCGTTACAAAGACCAAAAGGCATGACCAGGTACTCGTAATGGCCGTCTTTCACATTAAATGCGGTTTTCCACTCATCCCCCTGTCGGATGCGAATAAGATTGTAAGCCCCTCTTAAATCCAACTTGGAAAAAATTTGGGACCCGGTGACTTGATTGAACAGATCCCCAATCAAGGGCAAGGGGTATCGGTTCTTTACAGTGATTTTATTCAAGGCTCGATAATCTATGCATGGTCTCAGGCCGCCATCTTTTTTCTCTACAAAAAAGAATCCAGCCCCGGCAGGCGAGGTAGAGGGGCGAATAAATCCCTTCCTTAAATTTTCGGTGATGTACTCCCTCATTGCTTGCTCTTCAGGCAGGGTAAGATTATAAATTTTTCCCCTCGGGGGAATCGTGCCAGGCAGCAAGTCAATAGGGCAGTCATAAGACTGATGTGGAGGAAGGGTATCCGCAGAACGTTCAGAGAAGACATCAACCCAGTCTGCGTATGGTTGAGGTAATCCCTGAGGTAAAACTTGCATACTTCTAAGGCCTGTAGTAAAGCAGTGACTTTTACAATGGTCACTCCACTTGATCAATTCTCCAACCCGCCAATCTAACACCGGGTTGTGGAGTTGTAACCAGGGGTATCCCAAAACCACCGGAGTCTCTGGACAGTCGAAGATGAAAAATTCTAAGAACTCAGAGTGGGAAGAGCCAACAATTAACCGAAGAGGTGGGGTCTTGGTGTTTATAGGTCCCCCCTGGATGGCCTTCCCATTGATGGCCAAAACTTGTAGGGATCTTTCAAGAGGAACTAACGGAATACCTAAAAGGGAGATCATGCTCCTATCCAGAAAGTTTCCCGCCGCACCGCTGTCGATAAAGGCGGAAACTGTTTGCTTGGAAGAACCCCAAGACAGGTCAATGGGTAATAACATTTTATTTTGGCGAGAGTTGCAAACTGACTCACCCAGATCAGTACTCTCTACCTGGTCTGGGTGCGGAAGTTTTCCGCCGGCCTCCCCTTGTTGGGACAGGACCCTGCGAAATGTCCCGAGTTCCCACAATATAGGCATAACCCATTGGACCGCCTACGCTGCTTTTCCTCTTGGGATAACCGGGTTCTCCCTAATTGCATGGGTTCTTCCTGGGAAGGAGATGAGGTATTTTCCCCATTGGTAGCCGGAGAACTAAGACTCTGGGAGGACCTGAAGGACGTGGGAGCCCTGACTCTCTCCCTAGCCCTCTCTCTAAGACGCCTGTCTATTTTAATGGAGACCTGCATTAATTGGTCTAGGTCTGCGGGTGGAGGAAAATTTACCAAAGCATCCTTGATGCTTTCCGACAGCCCCACCCTGAACTGACTACACAAAGCGGGATCATTCCACCTCGATTCGATGGCCCAGCGGCGGAATTCAGCACTATAATCTTCAGCCGAATTCCGTCCTTGTCTTAAGGCCCGAAGCCTATTTTCTGCCGTAGATTGTTGATCAGGGTTAGCATATAAGACGCCCATAGCATTAAAGAATGCTGTAACGGATTGTAGGGCAGAATCATGAGATGGTAAACTAAAGGCCCAGGACTGCGGGTCTCCTTGAAGCAAAGAAATGACTAGGCCTACTCGTTGGGACTCGGTGCCTGAGGAGATGGGTCTCAGCTTGAAATACAGTTCGCAGGCATTCTTAAAATTGGAGAATTTAGCTCGTTCTCCAAAAAACTTTTCAGGCAGTGGAATCTTTGGTTCTGAGATATGAGGTGGTACAGAGGATGCCGGTAACTGACAAGATTCCTGAGTGGCCACTCTTTGAGCGAGCTGGTTTATCGCCGTAGCCATAGCTTGTACCTGCTGTACCAGGTCATCCATCTTCGGGCCTGTGATAATGTCACGCTCCGGGTACTACAGCAATCCACTTAGATAACTCCAGCCCTCTCAGTAAGACCTCAACCCCCAATCTCCGCAGCCAACTTCACCTTTAGGAGCCCCCGCTTGCCGGGACGCAGAGCACGCCTGCCCGGGATCGGTTGCCCCCAGGACTTCAATGGCTCAAAGATTGGAGTCTTACTGTTAGGAGGCCTGGAGAACCCGCGGCTGGAAGTGGTGCCGAGCAGCCCAATCGCTGAGCGTATAACGGAAGTCCAACAGGCTAGGGGTCAGCAACAGAAGTTCCGAGATGGCAGCGGTACAAAGGATTGGACAAGACGTGGTCGAGGATCAAGCAGAGGTCGGCAACAGGAGATCAGATCGGGGGTGGTCAAAACACAGGCGAAGGTCGGCAACAGGAGATCAGATCGGGGGTAGTCAAGACGGGCGGTGGTCGGCAACGGGAGATCAAAAATAATCTTTAGAGACAAGCTACTAAACTGGGTACAAGGCACTATCACAGGCAATGGGCAAATGAAGGGGAATCAGCTTTATAGGGACAGGCAAGACTGGGACAGGATGATGATTGGTGCAACTGAGAACAAAACTGGTTGGTCAATTAACTCCAGAGGGCGTGAGTACCAACATCTCTAAGTGGGCTATTGGCCCACTCTGGGAACCCTGGGCTGATTGGCCCCTTTAATTTTTCCTCCGGCGGGCGCACAGGAAGCAGCGCCGCCGGAGGGTATGAGAGACCTGTGCTCGCGGCCGCGCGCGAGCACGTACAGCAGAGCCGGGGTCGCGAGCAGGGGGCGTGGCCGAGCGGCGCGCTGCCCGAACAGACGCCGCCGGAGCCGCTGCCCGGCCGAGACGCAAGCCGGAAGCAGCGCGGCTAGCTGCCCGGGGACGGCGTGGGAGCGAGGACGAGGTGAGTGGATTCCTGACAACAGCCTTCTGGAGCTGGAGGTCATCTGCAAGGTCTCTTTAAGAGAAAGGGGCAAGGGCTTCTATTCCAACCTCTTCACAGTGCCCAAAAAAGATGGGTCAGTCATGCCCATCCTGGACTTGAAGATCCTCAACAAATTTGTCAGGTGCAGGCGCTTTCGCATGGAAACTCTGCGCTCTGCCATCAGTTCCCTGCGGGATTTCATGACATCTGTGGACATCAAAGATGCTTACCTTCATATTCCTGTATTTCCAGGTCATCAAAGGTTCCTCAGGTTCGCTCTGGAGGATCAACACTGCCAATTTGTGGCATTGCCTTTTGGTCTCGCTTCAGCTCCCAGGGTGTTCACCAAGGTGCTGGCAGGAGTGATGTCTCTGCTCAGGTTTCGGGGCATCCACGTGCTGCCCTACCTGGACGACATTCTCATCACTTCCCAGTCTCTACATCAGGCAGAGTTGGATACTCAGCTGGTGGTGTCCACCTTGGAGTTATTTGGCTGGGTGATCAACCACCCCAAGTCTTCTCTGTCTCCCTCCTTGGTGACTTCATTCCTGGGATTGAATCTGGATACAGTTCAGGCAAGGATTTTTCTTCCTCAGCTGAAAGTGGACAGTCTGATTGCGCAAGTCCAGTTCCTGCTATCTTGTCCCCATCCCTCCATCAGGCAGGGAATGCAGCTGGTGGGCCTGATGGTGGCGTGCTTCCAAGCGGTCCACTTATGCTCAGTTCCACTTGAGGCCTCTGCAACTCCACCTCTTGTCAGTATGGGACAAGGACCCTGTGTCCCTGGACCGGGTCTTTGCGCTTTCCCCACTGGTCAGGCTCTCGTGGTGGCTGGACTCCAGGAACCTGTTGGGGGGCAGATCCTTTCTGACCCCCTCCTGGGAGACAGTCACCACGGATGCCAGTCTGTCAGGTTGGGGGGGTTTCTGGAAGTCCCTGCAGTTCCAGGGGAGATGGGGCCCTCAGGAGGCCCACACATGTCTTGGAGCTGCGGGCGATCAGGTTGGTTCTGGCTCAGTTGACACATCACCTTCGGGGCCTGCCTGTTCAGATGCGCTCGGACAACCAGACGGCAGTTGCCTACATCAATCATCAGGGAGGGACCAGGAGCAAGAGGGCCCTCCAGGAAGTGTCTCTGATCCTGACCTGGGCGGAGGCCAATGTTCCCTGCATATCAGCGGTGTACTTTCCGGGGGAGGAAAATCTGCTGGCAGACTCTCTGAGCAGGGGGACCACTCACCAGGGAGAATCGTCCCTCTGCAACAGGGTGTTCCAATCTCTGTGTCACCGTTGGGGCCAACCAGATGTGGATCTGTTTGCGTCCCGTCACAATCACAAGCTCTCGGCCTTTGTCTCCCTGTCCCAGGATCCTCTGGCCTTGACCACGGATGCCCTAGCAATGTCGTGGCAGGACTTTCGGTTCCTTTATGTCTTTCCTCCATTCCCCCTGCTGGGCAGGTTCTGCGCAAGATTGCTCTGGAAGGGGTGCCAGCAATTCTGGTGGCCCAGAAGAGTGTGGTTCGCAGACATGGTGCAGCTGGCAGTAGATCAGTACGTTCTGCCCAGGGTGCCAGACCTGCTCACTCAGGGTCCCTTACGCCATCCCAATTTACAAACTCTGGCTTTGACGGCCTGGCTGCTGAAACCTCCATCTTGATGGAGAAGGGGCTGTCTTCCTCGGTTGTTGATACCATGATTAAGGCTAGGAAGAAGTCTTCTTCTTCCATTTATTACAGGGTTTGGCGTGCCTACATTGACTGAGGTGAGTCTAAGTCTCTTCCCTCTCGTGTGTTCTCTATTCCCAGGATCCTGGAGTTCCTGCCGCATGGGTTGGAGATGGGGCTCCAACTCGGTACTCTGAAGGGTCAGGTTTCTGCCCTGGCTGTTTTCTTCCAGAAGTCCTTTGCTCAGCATTCTCTGATCTGGACTTTTTTCCAGGGGGTTACTCATGTGCGTCCCCCACGTAAGCCTATGATGCCTGTTTGGGATTTGAACTTGGTTTTGTCAGCCTTGCAGGGTGCTCCCTTTAAACCTGTGCAGGATGCTGCCCTGGCCATTCTTACTCTCAAAGTTGTCTTTTTGGTGGCTATCACCTCTGTTAGATGTGTGTCTGAGTTGGCGGCGCTCTCCATCCATCCCCCCTATTATGAGAAACACCAAGACAAGGTGCTGTTCCGCTTTAAGCCAGACTTTTTGCCTAAGGTTGTGTCTGCCTTTCATTTGAATCAGGATATTGTTCTTCCGTCATTGTGCCCTAATCCTAGTAATGCTAAGGAGAGGGTCTTGCATTCTTTGGATGTGGTTAGGTGTCTGAGGTACTATCTGGTGGCTACTACACCTTTCATAAAAACTGTTGCTCTTTTTTGTGGTCCCTTCTGGTCCTAGGAAGGGTTTGGCTCCTGCCAAGTCTGCTATCAGCAAATGAATCCGTCAGGCTGTGATTCAGGCCTACTCTGCTAAGGGGAAGAATCCTCCCTTCCGCCTTACTGCTCATTCTACTCGTGCTATTGGTGCCTCTTGGGCTTTTCAGCACCAGGCTTCTGTTGAACAAGTTTGCAAGGCCGCTACTTGGTCTTCTGTTCATACCTTTTCAAAGTTTTACAAGGTTGATGTTAGGGCCTCAGCTGATGCTGCTTTTGGCCGCAAGGTTCTGCAGGCGGCAGTGGTTTAAACTATCTGCTGTTACCTTTGAGGATCCCACCCTACTTTATGGACACTGCTATTGGATGTCCCGAGTGTAAGTAATCTATCTGGTGCAGGACGTACTGTATACTAAGAATAATACAATTCTGTGATTACTCACCTGTAGAACTGTCCTGCTCCACCCCACCCTTGGTTTTGCACTATCTTGGATCCCCTGTATGGTGATTGTTATCATTGTTATAGTTACCAGTTTAGGTTGTTTTATTTCTTCGGGCTTCTCGTTAACTGCTTTTCAATGCTGGGGATTGTGGGAGGTCCCTGGGTATTTGAGGGGCCGGGAGGAGCCTATTTTCGTTGTCTCTGCAATCCAGCGCCATCTGACGGAGTAATACCCGAGTGTAAGCAATCTATCTGGAGCAGGATGTACTGTATACTCATAATACCAATTCTACAGGTGAGTTATCACAGAATTGTATTTTTTACAAAGATTTGGCAGAACCCTTGGCCTACCTCCGACAACAGGGAATCATTGTGATACCCTATCTGGAGGACCTCCTTCTGTTGAACAAGTCACAGGTCACATTACTAGCAGACGTAGAAAATACTCCAAGGCAGTGTTAAAGAAACTGGGGTGGGTAATAAATATAGAGAAGTCCAACCTAATGCGCAGTCAACTGTGCAAATTGCTGGGGTTCAACATAGACAGCACCCAGCAATAGTTATTTCTTCCACAGGAAAAAAGACAGGCGCTAGGCCTAACAAAAAGCACTTCGGTCTCCCTAAGTGTCGTGATGAGAGTGCTGGGGTTCATGACCTTGGCAATCCCCGCAGTGTCCTGGGCTCAGTTGCACACAAGAACCCTGCAGAGATTCCTGCTAGAAAAGTAGGACAAAAAGAGTTCACTGGATCAACTAGTTCAGTTGTGCCCAGTAGTACTAAAAGATCTACAATTGTGGATAGATCCAGAGAACCTGGGGAAAGGAAAAGAGGGGAGACAGACCAACCCAGTAATAGTCACAACAGATGCAAGCAACTGAGGTTGGGGAGCCCATTTAAGAAGCCACCAGGTTCAGGAGAGGTGGTCAATAAAGGTCCTCAAGTTTCAGGGAGCTTTTGGCAGTTAAGCTTGCACTAGATCACTTTAAACCATCAATACTGGCTAAGGAAATTCAGATAAGATCAGAAAACACCTCATCATTATCATATCTAAATCGTCAAGGGGGAACCAGGTCCTTAAAATTAATGACACTAGCAAAGGACATGTAATACCACTCCAGCATCAAATTTGGTCATTGTCGGCAGTTCATTCGAAGGGGACCCCCAATACTCTTGCAGACTTCCTAAGTCGAGTAAAGATCCAGCAGACCGAATGGTGTCTAAATCAGGAGGTCTATCAGCAGACTGTAAGTTTTTGGGTTCGCCTGCAGATAAAATTATTTGCCAGTGCCAGGAATACAAAAGGAGGGTGCGTTGGCAATAGATGCTCGGGCTCAGCCATGGAATTTTCACCTTGCTTATGCCTCCTCCCCCCCCCCCTTTCAGAATCCTGCCCCACGTGGTCCGGAAGACTTGCACAAGAAGAAGTGATGGTGATCCTTATCGCTCTGTTCTGGCCGAAAAGAGCTTGGTCCGCAGAATTAAGGAAGATGGCAAGGAAAGATCCCTGAAGGCTTCCATACATTCCAAACATCATTCATTAGGACGTCATTCTGCATACGAACCCACCAAAACTGCTTCTGACAGCATGGATCCTGAAAGGGCCATATTAAGTAATAAGTATTGTCCAATGAGAGTGACTAAAACTCTTCTGGCCAGCCGTAAGTTAACTACTTGGAAGATCTACGGAAAGGTATGGAAACTTTATTCTTCTTTTTGTGGAATTAACAAGTTGAAGAAAAAATAGACATCCACGGTACTAGAATTCCTGCAGGAAGGTTTTAATAAAGGGCTGGCTGTAAGTACCTTAAAGACTCAGACTTCTGCATTATCAGAAATTGAGACAAAAAGAACTAATCAATCGATTTTTCAAAGCAATTATGCGCAAAAGACCTGCAACGTTTAAGGGATTCCCTACCTGGGATTTGTCTATTGTGTTAAAGGGGTTAATAGAGCCCCTGGATGAGGTTTCAGAGAAATGGTTATCACTAAAATGTTGTTTTTTATCGGTTAAGCTCCCTTAAAGGTCTTCCACCAGCCAAGTCTACCATCACCTGATGGATTAGACAAGCAGTGGTAAGAGCCTATGTCTCCAAAGGAAGGATTTATTGGAACTACTTGGGCTTTTCAGGTAGATGTTAGAGCCTCAGCCTCAGTTAGAGCCTCAGCGGATGCCGCTTTTGGTAGGAAGGTATTACAGACAGTAGTAAACTACATGTTTTGGAATGGCTTCCACCTCATAGAAAGGAATAAGGCTTGGGGGATCCCACCCTGAGTAAGGTTACCTTTTTTGGAGGTCCCAGTCATTACTAAATTCCTCTGGTAACCTGAAGTAACATGGAAGAGAAAAGATAATTTCTGTGAGTACCCACCTGTAGAATTAATTTCTTACATTATTAATTCAGGACATCAGACTCTCCCTGTCTGCTAGGTCACTATATCCATTCCTTGGATGCCTAGTCTTAGTGGAGTTGTAAATATGTAGCTTGCTGATCAGCATAAAAAAAAAGTTAAACGAATAGAGAGGAGTCTTGTATTTTGTCTCCCCTTTCTCTCTCAATCCACTCCAGGCTGTCAGC
Organism: Gastrophryne carolinensis; assembly: GCA_027917425.1. Taxonomy (NCBI): domain Eukaryota; kingdom Metazoa; phylum Chordata; class Amphibia; order Anura; family Microhylidae; genus Gastrophryne; species Gastrophryne carolinensis. The sequence continues at coordinate 313,198,561 of CM051235.1, forward strand.
TTCAGTAACGGAAGGGTTAACTCTCGACCGAAGGGGGTGGACTGCAAGACAAAGGCGTGGCTCCTCCCAACCTATATACTTCCAGCTGTACATCCCCAAACCAGTTTCATTCTTGCCGTTGGAACTGGACTGCGACGGTGTACCTGGAACTCCTCTCTTCCTTTTATTTTTTGGAAGGGAAGGCAATATTTGGTGATTCACCCCTAAGGACTCGGAGTAGTCACTTGTGACTATCGAGGCCTGTTATATACTGCAGTCTTAACCGGTATTGTATTTCACCATGACCGAGGCATGTGGGGTAATCAGATCTGGTCCTCAACAGACAGGTTTACCCCTAAGGACTCGGAGTAGTCACTTGTGACTTTTGAGGCCTGTTATATACTTCCGTCTTAACCGGTATTAACCGGTATTAAGACGGAGTATGCAGCACGTCCTGCTCCAGATAATCAGAACAGATGGGATTACCTCCGCTAGAGGGCGCTTGACTGCAGAGATGGCAAAAAGAGGCCCCTCCCGGTCCCATATATACCCGGGACCTCCCACAAATTCCCCAGTTCCTTCTCTGCAGACGGCTGCGAAGGTCAGAAGATGGCTTCTCTTCTCGCAGGTAAGCCGGGCTTAGCATTGGCCCTGTAGGACTATTTCCACCCGTTCCACCTTTTGCTTATGCCTCCCAGCTTTGGCTGCGCTGGTCGGGTGATGGTAGGCAGCACCTACCACTGGTGCTCTGTTACGGAGCTTGGCTCCGACCGCAATCCCCCACCAAAGGGTAGGCCCTCTCTCTCCTTCTCTCCTGGTTCCGTCGGGGGGGGGGGGGGATGCATGTGAGTTTATCTCCTTTTTGTTGTGTTACACTTCTTCCTTTTCATTTTGAATTTGCCGCCGCTGGCACGCGCGCCCTGTGGCATCCGCGGTCAGCGGCGGCATCATTATCAATTTTCCCTGCTTTCCTATTGGCTGCTGCCTATTGCGTGCTCTGTGGAGGGGGTCCGGCCTATAGGGGGTGCGTTCCGCGTCGTCCCGCCCCTCGAGGTCCCTCCAGTGCCATCTTGCCTTCCTCCTGGAGTGTCTGCTGGCCCCCTAACGTGGTCTGTGAGTGCCCTTGCAGGCTTTATTTTTTGTTATTCTTTTATCACTGTTGTGTGCTTATGGGTGCTCCTTTATTATGCCTTTCAGATGGGAAAACACTGTATTAAAGAGGTTTCTCCCGGTCCTGGTCCCACTATTAGTTTTCTATAACCTTATTAGAGGCCTAAATTGTTAAATCCTCCTACTTCCCTGCGGACATTTGGGGCATCCCGGGTTGCTGTACAGCGTAAATCCTATTGGCCAATTGGGCCACTGTAATCACCATATGGAGGCTTCACAGGATACTGTGCTCGGGGTCCCCTCGGGACAAGCCGGCTGTGTGTGGTGTGTGGGGCATCCCCTGTGAGCTCGGCTGTGTGTGGTGTGTGGGGCATCCCCTGTGAGCAATGATGTGCAGATCTGTGTGCCCTGCGCCCAGCAGGTGCTTGCGCTGCATTCTGGGCTATCTGTGACTGGGCCTGCACCCACTATGTCTTCACCCACTCCCCCTCGCTTGATTATGACCCCCAGTGAGCTAAATACTAGCGGGGAGTCTCAGCCCGACGTGTCTTCCAGGCTGGCTAACATTGAGAGGTTGATTGCTAGCTCTGCGGGCCGTAAGGTCCCGACTAAAAGGCGGCATGTGGTGCCGGGTGCGTCTGCCTTTCCTATGGAGACTGACAATTTCCTTGATTTGTCTGACTTTACCCCACTTGAGGAGGGGGAATTATTATCGGATTCAGAGTTCTCGGATGATCAGCATTTCAGTGGTGCTGACTATGGCTCTGATACTTGGGATGCTGATGACACCAATAGACTTTTAACTCAGGTTTTTGATGTGCTTTCCATCTCCTTCCCTGCTGCGGCTCCCAAGCAACAGGGGGAACTTTTCAGTACTGCTAAACCACGTTTGGAATTTCCAGAACAGGCCCATTTTAATAATCTTGTTCTCAAGGAATGGGAGTGGCCCAGTCGGTTCCCGGAATCCCTAAGGGCCGGGATAAAAGGTACCCTTTTCCCTCTGATGTGGTTAAATGTTGGTCAACCCCCCAGAAGTGGATGTACCTGTATTGGGACTGTCCAACACATCTGTGGTCCATTCTCCTGATTCCACTACCCTCAAGGATAGTGAGGACCGGCGCATTGACCAGCTGGCTTCCCATGCCTTTACCTGTGTAGGGTCCGCACTGCACCCTGTCTGTGCTTCTGCTATTACTGCTGTTGCTGTTAGGATTCTCCTCAAGGGTCTGTTGGAAGGCACCCCTGATGATACTTCTAGTGCCGAATTCAGGGCCTTGTCACAGTGTGAGATGTTCATTGCATATGTACTTTCTGCCTTAGATGGCACTATTAGGATGTGTAGTAGAACCTCTGCCTTGGTGGTTGCTATACGCCGCTCAGTGTGGCTGCGCCAGTGGGCAGCTGATAACGCTGATAAGAAGGCCCTTACGGGGCTCCCCTTTAAGGGGCTGCTCCTATTTGGTGATCGCTTAGACCTGTTTGCCAAAGGGGGTAAGTTGCCTCAATGTAAGAAGCAGCTGCGGCCCTTTCGGGGTTCAGGTGCCTTTGCTCCCTCCTACCGTGGATCCAGGTCTGGGAGAGGGGTTTCCTTTGCAGGCTCTAGGGGAGACTTCTGGGGCAGGGGCAGAGGTCGCGCCCGGTCCGGATCTTTCTGGGGGTCCAAGCCCAAATCTGTTGCCAAGCCCCCTCAGCCTTCATGGGGCGCCCTCACCCATCCGGGTGGCGGGATGGCTGCGGCTCTTCGCTCGTGTCTGGGAGAAACAGGTCTCAGACAGGTGGATTCTGGAGGTTGTGTCCTCCGGCTACAAGCTAGAGTTCGCTGCCTGGCCGCCTCCAAGATTCCTCAGCTCTCGGATTCCTCTAGACCCTTTAGCAGCTCAAGGTCTGTTTCTGGCCGTGCAAAATCTCAAGGACTTGGGGGTCATTTGTCCGGTCCCTCCTGTGGAAAGAGGTCAGGTTTTTATTCCAGTCTGTTCACAGTACCCAAAAGGGATGGTTCCATCAGACCCATCCTGGACCTAAAGCTGCTCAACAAGTTCATCAGGACCAGGCACTTTCGCATGGAGACCCTGCTCTCTGCGATCAGCTCATTGCGCCCTGGAGACTTCATGACCTCCATAGACATCAAAGATGCTTACCTTCATGTTCCAGTCTTCCCAGGGCATCAGAGATTCATCAGGTTCGCGCTAGCGGACCAGCACTACCAATTTGTGGCACTGCCCTTCGGTCTCACTTCAGCCCCAAGGGTCTTCACCAAGGTGCTGGCGGGTGTCATGGCTCTCCTCAGACCTCAGGGCATTCGCATTCTTCCCTATCTGGACGACCTTCTCATCACTTCTCAATCTCTCCAGCAGGCGCTATTGGATACCCAGCGGGTGGTGGCGGTTCTGGAGTCGTTCGGCTGGGTGATAAATCACCCCAAATCTTTGTCTCTGATGACTTCCTTCCTGGGCATGAATGTGGATACTGTTCAGGCCAGGATTTTTCTTCCTCAGCAGAAGGTGGACTCTCTACAAGCTCAAGTTCATTCCCTTCTGTCCTGCCCTCACCCTTCCATCCGGCAGGGGATGCAGCTGGTGGGACAGATGGTGTCCTGCTTCGAGGCGGTTCCCTATGCACAGTTCCACATGAGACCTCTTCAGCTCGATCTATTGTCGGTCGGTCCAAGTTCGCTCAGACAACCAGACAGCGGTTGCCTACATCAATCATCACCTCAAGGGAGGTGTCCATGATTCTGTCCTGGGCGGAGGACAATGTCCCTTGCATTTCAGCAGTGTACATTTCGGGGATGGAGAATCTGGAGGTAGACTTTCTGAGCAGGGGGACTTCTCGCCTGGGGGAATGGTCTCTCAGCAGCGAGGTCTTCCTATCCTTATGTCACCGTTGGGGGGTACCGGAAGTGGATCTATTTGCATCCCGCCACAATCACAAGCTCCCAGTCTTTGTCTCTCTGTCCCGGGCCCCTGGCCCTTGCGGGGGATGCTCTGACTCTATCCTGGCAGGGGTTCCATCTCCTGTATCTCTTTCCTCCATTCCCCCTGCTGGGCAGGGTTCTGCGCAAGCTGGCTCAGGAAAGGATGCCAGCAATCCTGGTGGCCCCCCATTGGCCAAGACAGGTGTGGTTCACAGACATCATTCAGCTGGCAGTAGATCAGTACGCTCTGCCTCTGGTCCCGGACCTTCTCACTCAAGGGCGGCTATGCCATCCCAATTTGCAAACGCTGGCTTTGACGGCCTGGCTGCTGAAACCTCCATCTTAAGGGATGAGGTGCTTTCTGATTCTGTGGTTAATTCTACTCTAATCAGGGCTAGGAAGAAATCCTCTTCTACCATCTACTAGGATCTGGCGGACCTACATTGACTGGTGTAAGTCTAGGGTCCTTCCCTGTCGGGTGTTTTCCATTCCTAGGATTCTGGAGTTCCCTCAGCATGGTTTGGATCTGAGACTTCAGCTCAGCACACTCAGGGGTCCTGTTACTGCCTTGGCTGTTTTCTTCCAACATCCTCTGGTCAAGACTTTCTTCTAGGGGGTTGCTCATGTGCGTCCCCCTCGCAAACCTCTGTTGCCAGTTTGGAACTTGAATTTGGTTTTGTCTGCCCTTCAGGGCCCTCCATTTGAGCCTGTGCATGAGGCTGCTCTGTCTATTCTTACTCTTTAAGGTTGCCTTTTTGGTGGCTATCACCTCGGTCAGGCGTGTTTCGGAGTTGGCGGCCCTTTCTATTCAGGCCCCCTACTTTGAGAGACACCAGGACAAGGTGGTTTTCCGCTTTAAACCTGATTTCTTGCCAAAGGTTGTCTCTGTCTTCCATCTCAATCAAGACATTGTGCTTCCTTCCTTGTGCCCTAATCCTGGTAATTCCAAGGAGAGGGCCTTACATTCCCTGAATGTGGTCAGGAATTTGAAGTTCTCCTTGGTGGCTACTGCACCTTTCTGAAAGACTGATGCCTTGTTTGTGGTTTCGTCGGGTCCCAAGAAGGGCCTGGCTCCTGCTAAGTCTACTATTAGCAAATGGATTCATCAGGCTATTTTTAGGGCCTACTCTGCCCTCCTTTCCGTGTTACGGCTCATTCTACACGTGCTGTTGGGGCCTCCTGGGCCTTCCAGCACCAGGCTTCTGTTGAACAAGTTTGTAAGGCTGCTACTTGGTCTTCTGTTCATACCTTTTCCAAGTTTTACAAGGTTGATGTTCGGGCCTCAGCGGATGCTGTTTTTGGCCGCAAAGTTCTGCAGGCGGCAGTGGTTTTAACTGCGCATTGTTGCTTTTTGGGATCCCACCCTATTTACGGACACTGCTATTGGATGTCCCATCTGTTGTGAATTATCTGGAGCAGGACTTGCTGCATACTTAGAATAATACAATTCTGTGATTACTCACCCTGTAGAATTGGTATTATAAGTATGCAGCACGTCCTGCTCCACCCCACCCTGTTTGCATTATCTTGGGTCTAGAGATGAGCGAACTTTTGAAAAGTTCGATTCGGCCGATTCGCCGAATTTCACAAAGAAATTCGGGTTCGGCCGAATCGAACTTTTACGAAGTTCCCCATCAAAAATGCCGGCATGGTGGGAGCGGGCCCTCAGATGACAGCTGAGAGCGGCGCCGGCCTCCACGCTCCAGACCTGCAGGTAAGTGTTTGCTTTTTTTTTAAATGCCGGCATGGTGGGAGCGGGCCGGCTGGTTCCGTTGACAGCGGAGCCAGCCGGCCGGCCCGCTCCCACCATGCCGGCAAAAATGCTTTTTTTTTTTTTTTTTTTTTAAATGCCGGCATGGTGGGAGCCGAATATTTTGTGGTTCGTGCCAATCGAATTTTTCCTGAAATTAAAAAAAAAAAAATGCCAGCATGGTGGGAGCCGGCCGGCGGGCCGGTAAAGCCGGCCGGCTCCCACCATGCCGGCATTTTTTTTTTTTAATTTCAGGAAAAATTCGATTGGCACGAACCACAAAATATTCGGGTTCGTGCCGAATCGAATATTTCCTGAAATTCGGAGCGAATTCCGGTTCGTCCGAACCGGTTCGCTCATCTCTACTTGGATCCTCTGTATGGTGATTGTTATCCTTGTTATCGTTGTTAATTATCATTGGCTCCTAGTTATCCTTACTGATTTTCAATACTGGGGAATTTGTGGGAGGTCCCGGGTATATATGGGACCGGGAGGGGCCTCTTTTTGCCATCTCTGCAGTCAAGCGCCCTCTAGCGGAGGTAATCCCATCTGTAATTAGTTATTATCTGGAGCAGGACGTGCTGCATACTTATAATACCAATTCTACAAGGTGAGTAATCACAGAATTGTATTTTTTCACCATGACCGAGGCATCTGTGGTAATTGGATCTGGTCCTCCACAGACAGGTTTACCCAGTGTCCAGTATGTGTGCTTAGTGCAGTCCTTGTACAGTGGCCTATCTGTAGGGATTGATAGTGCTAAATATGGAGGACAGATGTCTCCTGCAGACAGATCCCATCGCTGCTGTGATTCAGGCCTACTCTGGCTGTGATTCAGGCCTACTCTGCTAAGGGGAAGAATCCTCCCTTCCGCCTTACTGCTCATTCTACTCGTGCTATTGGTGCCTCTTGGGCTTTTCAGCACCAGGCTTCTGTTGAACAAGTTTGCAAGGCCGCTACTTGGTCTTCTGTTCATACCTTTTCAAAGTTTTACAAGGTTGATGTTAGGGCCTCAGCTGATGCTGCTTTTGGCCGCAAGGTTCTGCAGGCGGCAGTGGTTTAAACTATCTGCTGTTACCTTTGAGGATCCCACCCTACTTTATGGACACTGCTATTGGATGTCCCGAGTGTAAGTAATCTATCTGGTGCAGGACGTACTGTATACTAAGAATAATACAATTCTGTGATTACTCACCTGTAGAACTGTCCTGCTCCACCCCACCCTTGGTTTTGCACTATCTTGGATCCCCTGTATGGTGATTGTTATCATTGTTATAGTTACCAGTTTAGGTTGTTTTATTTCTTCGGGCTTCTCGTTAACTGCTTTTCAATGCTGGGGATTGTGGGAGGTCCCTGGGTATTTGAGGGGCCGGGAGGAGCCTATTTTCGTTGTCTCTGCAATCCAGCGCCATCTGACGGAGTAATACCCGAGTGTAAGCAATCTATCTGGAGCAGGATGTACTGTATACTCATAATACCAATTCTACAGGTGAGTTATCACAGAATTGTATTTTTTACAAAGATTTGGCAGAACCCTTGGCCTACCTCCGACAACAGGGAATCATTGTGATACCCTATCTGGAGGACCTCCTTCTGTTGAACAAGTCACAGGTCACATTACTAGCAGACGTAGAAAATACTCCAAGGCAGTGTTAAAGAAACTGGGGTGGGTAATAAATATAGAGAAGTCCAACCTAATGCGCAGTCAACTGTGCAAATTGCTGGGGTTCAACATAGACAGCACCCAGCAATAGTTATTTCTTCCACAGGAAAAAAGACAGGCGCTAGGCCTAACAAAAAGCACTTCGGTCTCCCTAAGTGTCGTGATGAGAGTGCTGGGGTTCATGACCTTGGCAATCCCCGCAGTGTCCTGGGCTCAGTTGCACACAAGAACCCTGCAGAGATTCCTGCTAGAAAAGTAGGACAAAAAGAGTTCACTGGATCAACTAGTTCAGTTGTGCCCAGTAGTACTAAAAGATCTACAATTGTGGATAGATCCAGAGAACCTGGGGAAAGGAAAAGAGGGGAGACAGACCAACCCAGTAATAGTCACAACAGATGCAAGCAACTGAGGTTGGGGAGCCCATTTAAGAAGCCACCAGGTTCAGGAGAGGTGGTCAATAAAGGTCCTCAAGTTTCAGGGAGCTTTTGGCAGTTAAGCTTGCACTAGATCACTTTAAACCATCAATACTGGCTAAGGAAATTCAGATAAGATCAGAAAACACCTCATCATTATCATATCTAAATCGTCAAGGGGGAACCAGGTCCTTAAAATTAATGACACTAGCAAAGGACATGTAATACCACTCCAGCATCAAATTTGGTCATTGTCGGCAGTTCATTCGAAGGGGACCCCCAATACTCTTGCAGACTTCCTAAGTCGAGTAAAGATCCAGCAGACCGAATGGTGTCTAAATCAGGAGGTCTATCAGCAGACTGTAAGTTTTTGGGTTCGCCTGCAGATAAAATTATTTGCCAGTGCCAGGAATACAAAAGGAGGGTGCGTTGGCAATAGATGCTCGGGCTCAGCCATGGAATTTTCACCTTGCTTATGCCTCCTCCCCCCCCCCCTTTCAGAATCCTGCCCCACGTGGTCCGGAAGACTTGCACAAGAAGAAGTGATGGTGATCCTTATCGCTCTGTTCTGGCCGAAAAGAGCTTGGTCCGCAGAATTAAGGAAGATGGCAAGGAAAGATCCCTGAAGGCTTCCATACATTCCAAACATCATTCATTAGGACGTCATTCTGCATACGAACCCACCAAAACTGCTTCTGACAGCATGGATCCTGAAAGGGCCATATTAAGTAATAAGTATTGTCCAATGAGAGTGACTAAAACTCTTCTGGCCAGCCGTAAGTTAACTACTTGGAAGATCTACGGAAAGGTATGGAAACTTTATTCTTCTTTTTGTGGAATTAACAAGTTGAAGAAAAAATAGACATCCACGGTACTAGAATTCCTGCAGGAAGGTTTTAATAAAGGGCTGGCTGTAAGTACCTTAAAGACTCAGACTTCTGCATTATCAGAAATTGAGACAAAAAGAACTAATCAATCGATTTTTCAAAGCAATTATGCGCAAAAGACCTGCAACGTTTAAGGGATTCCCTACCTGGGATTTGTCTATTGTGTTAAAGGGGTTAATAGAGCCCCTGGATGAGGTTTCAGAGAAATGGTTATCACTAAAATGTTGTTTTTTATCGGTTAAGCTCCCTTAAAGGTCTTCCACCAGCCAAGTCTACCATCACCTGATGGATTAGACAAGCAGTGGTAAGAGCCTATGTCTCCAAAGGAAGGATTTATTGGAACTACTTGGGCTTTTCAGGTAGATGTTAGAGCCTCAGCCTCAGTTAGAGCCTCAGCGGATGCCGCTTTTGGTAGGAAGGTATTACAGACAGTAGTAAACTACATGTTTTGGAATGGCTTCCACCTCATAGAAAGGAATAAGGCTTGGGGGATCCCACCCTGAGTAAGGTTACCTTTTTTGGAGGTCCCAGTCATTACTAAATTCCTCTGGTAACCTGAAGTAACATGGAAGAGAAAAGATAATTTCTGTGAGTACCCACCTGTAGAATTAATTTCTTACATTATTAATTCAGGACATCAGACTCTCCCTGTCTGCTAGGTCACTATATCCATTCCTTGGATGCCTAGTCTTAGTGGAGTTGTAAATATGTAGCTTGCTGATCAGCATAAAAAAAAAGTTAAACGAATAGAGAGGAGTCTTGTATTTTGTCTCCCCTTTCTCTCTCAATCCACTCCAGGCTGTCAGCTTCAGTAACGGAAGGGTTAACTCTCGACCGAAGGGGGTGGACTGCAAGACAAAGGCGTGGCTCCTCCCAACCTATATACTTCCAGCTGTACATCCCCAAACCAGTTTCATTCTTGCCGTTGGAACTGGACTGCGACGGTGTACCTGGAACTCCTCTCTTCCTTTTATTTTTTGGAAGGGAAGGCAATATTTGGTGATTCACCCCTAAGGACTCGGAGTAGTCACTTGTGACTATCGAGGCCTGTTATATACTGCAGTCTTAACCGGTATTGTATTTCACCATGACCGAGGCATGTGGGGTAATCAGATCTGGTCCTCAACAGACAGGTTTACCCCTAAGGACTCGGAGTAGTCACTTGTGACTTTTGAGGCCTGTTATATACTTCCGTCTTAACCGGTATTAACCGGTATTAAGACGGAGTATGCAGCACGTCCTGCTCCAGATAATCAGAACAGATGGGATTACCTCCGCTAGAGGGCGCTTGACTGCAGAGATGGCAAAAAGAGGCCCCTCCCGGTCCCATATATACCCGGGACCTCCCACAAATTCCCCAGTTCCTTCTCTGCAGACGGCTGCGAAGGTCAGAAGATGGCTTCTCTTCTCGCAGGTAAGCCGGGCTTAGCATTGGCCCTGTAGGACTATTTCCACCCGTTCCACCTTTTGCTTATGCCTCCCAGCTTTGGCTGCGCTGGTCGGGTGATGGTAGGCAGCACCTACCACTGGTGCTCTGTTACGGAGCTTGGCTCCGACCGCAATCCCCCACCAAAGGGTAGGCCCTCTCTCTCCTTCTCTCCTGGTTCCGTCGGGGGGGGGGGGGGATGCATGTGAGTTTATCTCCTTTTTGTTGTGTTACACTTCTTCCTTTTCATTTTGAATTTGCCGCCGCTGGCACGCGCGCCCTGTGGCATCCGCGGTCAGCGGCGGCATCATTATCAATTTTCCCTGCTTTCCTATTGGCTGCTGCCTATTGCGTGCTCTGTGGAGGGGGTCCGGCCTATAGGGGGTGCGTTCCGCGTCGTCCCGCCCCTCGAGGTCCCTCCAGTGCCATCTTGCCTTCCTCCTGGAGTGTCTGCTGGCCCCCTAACGTGGTCTGTGAGTGCCCTTGCAGGCTTTATTTTTTGTTATTCTTTTATCACTGTTGTGTGCTTATGGGTGCTCCTTTATTATGCCTTTCAGATGGGAAAACACTGTATTAAAGAGGTTTCTCCCGGTCCTGGTCCCACTATTAGTTTTCTATAACCTTATTAGAGGCCTAAATTGTTAAATCCTCCTACTTCCCTGCGGACATTTGGGGCATCCCGGGTTGCTGTACAGCGTAAATCCTATTGGCCAATTGGGCCACTGTAATCACCATATGGAGGCTTCACAGGATACTGTGCTCGGGGTCCCCTCGGGACAAGCCGGCTGTGTGTGGTGTGTGGGGCATCCCCTGTGAGCTCGGCTGTGTGTGGTGTGTGGGGCATCCCCTGTGAGCAATGATGTGCAGATCTGTGTGCCCTGCGCCCAGCAGGTGCTTGCGCTGCATTCTGGGCTATCTGTGACTGGGCCTGCACCCACTATGTCTTCACCCACTCCCCCTCGCTTGATTATGACCCCCAGTGAGCTAAATACTAGCGGGGAGTCTCAGCCCGACGTGTCTTCCAGGCTGGCTAACATTGAGAGGTTGATTGCTAGCTCTGCGGGCCGTAAGGTCCCGACTAAAAGGCGGCATGTGGTGCCGGGTGCGTCTGCCTTTCCTATGGAGACTGACAATTTCCTTGATTTGTCTGACTTTACCCCACTTGAGGAGGGGGAATTATTATCGGATTCAGAGTTCTCGGATGATCAGCATTTCAGTGGTGCTGACTATGGCTCTGATACTTGGGATGCTGATGACACCAATAGACTTTTAACTCAGGTTTTTGATGTGCTTTCCATCTCCTTCCCTGCTGCGGCTCCCAAGCAACAGGGGGAACTTTTCAGTACTGCTAAACCACGTTTGGAATTTCCAGAACAGGCCCATTTTAATAATCTTGTTCTCAAGGAATGGGAGTGGCCCAGTCGGTTCCCGGAATCCCTAAGGGCCGGGATAAAAGGTACCCTTTTCCCTCTGATGTGGTTAAATGTTGGTCAACCCCCCAGAAGTGGATGTACCTGTATTGGGACTGTCCAACACATCTGTGGTCCATTCTCCTGATTCCACTACCCTCAAGGATAGTGAGGACCGGCGCATTGACCAGCTGGCTTCCCATGCCTTTACCTGTGTAGGGTCCGCACTGCACCCTGTCTGTGCTTCTGCTATTACTGCTGTTGCTGTTAGGATTCTCCTCAAGGGTCTGTTGGAAGGCACCCCTGATGATACTTCTAGTGCCGAATTCAGGGCCTTGTCACAGTGTGAGATGTTCATTGCATATGTACTTTCTGCCTTAGATGGCACTATTAGGATGTGTAGTAGAACCTCTGCCTTGGTGGTTGCTATACGCCGCTCAGTGTGGCTGCGCCAGTGGGCAGCTGATAACGCTGATAAGAAGGCCCTTACGGGGCTCCCCTTTAAGGGGCTGCTCCTATTTGGTGATCGCTTAGACCTGTTTGCCAAAGGGGGTAAGTTGCCTCAATGTAAGAAGCAGCTGCGGCCCTTTCGGGGTTCAGGTGCCTTTGCTCCCTCCTACCGTGGATCCAGGTCTGGGAGAGGGGTTTCCTTTGCAGGCTCTAGGGGAGACTTCTGGGGCAGGGGCAGAGGTCGCGCCCGGTCCGGATCTTTCTGGGGGTCCAAGCCCAAATCTGTTGCCAAGCCCCCTCAGCCTTCATGGGGCGCCCTCACCCATCCGGGTGGCGGGATGGCTGCGGCTCTTCGCTCGTGTCTGGGAGAAACAGGTCTCAGACAGGTGGATTCTGGAGGTTGTGTCCTCCGGCTACAAGCTAGAGTTCGCTGCCTGGCCGCCTCCAAGATTCCTCAGCTCTCGGATTCCTCTAGACCCTTTAGCAGCTCAAGGTCTGTTTCTGGCCGTGCAAAATCTCAAGGACTTGGGGGTCATTTGTCCGGTCCCTCCTGTGGAAAGAGGTCAGGTTTTTATTCCAGTCTGTTCACAGTACCCAAAAGGGATGGTTCCATCAGACCCATCCTGGACCTAAAGCTGCTCAACAAGTTCATCAGGACCAGGCACTTTCGCATGGAGACCCTGCTCTCTGCGATCAGCTCATTGCGCCCTGGAGACTTCATGACCTCCATAGACATCAAAGATGCTTACCTTCATGTTCCAGTCTTCCCAGGGCATCAGAGATTCATCAGGTTCGCGCTAGCGGACCAGCACTACCAATTTGTGGCACTGCCCTTCGGTCTCACTTCAGCCCCAAGGGTCTTCACCAAGGTGCTGGCGGGTGTCATGGCTCTCCTCAGACCTCAGGGCATTCGCATTCTTCCCTATCTGGACGACCTTCTCATCACTTCTCAATCTCTCCAGCAGGCGCTATTGGATACCCAGCGGGTGGTGGCGGTTCTGGAGTCGTTCGGCTGGGTGATAAATCACCCCAAATCTTTGTCTCTGATGACTTCCTTCCTGGGCATGAATGTGGATACTGTTCAGGCCAGGATTTTTCTTCCTCAGCAGAAGGTGGACTCTCTACAAGCTCAAGTTCATTCCCTTCTGTCCTGCCCTCACCCTTCCATCCGGCAGGGGATGCAGCTGGTGGGACAGATGGTGTCCTGCTTCGAGGCGGTTCCCTATGCACAGTTCCACATGAGACCTCTTCAGCTCGATCTATTGTCGGTCGGTCCAAGTTCGCTCAGACAACCAGACAGCGGTTGCCTACATCAATCATCACCTCAAGGGAGGTGTCCATGATTCTGTCCTGGGCGGAGGACAATGTCCCTTGCATTTCAGCAGTGTACATTTCGGGGATGGAGAATCTGGAGGTAGACTTTCTGAGCAGGGGGACTTCTCGCCTGGGGGAATGGTCTCTCAGCAGCGAGGTCTTCCTATCCTTATGTCACCGTTGGGGGGTACCGGAAGTGGATCTATTTGCATCCCGCCACAATCACAAGCTCCCAGTCTTTGTCTCTCTGTCCCGGGCCCCTGGCCCTTGCGGGGGATGCTCTGACTCTATCCTGGCAGGGGTTCCATCTCCTGTATCTCTTTCCTCCATTCCCCCTGCTGGGCAGGGTTCTGCGCAAGCTGGCTCAGGAAAGGATGCCAGCAATCCTGGTGGCCCCCCATTGGCCAAGACAGGTGTGGTTCACAGACATCATTCAGCTGGCAGTAGATCAGTACGCTCTGCCTCTGGTCCCGGACCTTCTCACTCAAGGGCGGCTATGCCATCCCAATTTGCAAACGCTGGCTTTGACGGCCTGGCTGCTGAAACCTCCATCTTAAGGGATGAGGTGCTTTCTGATTCTGTGGTTAATTCTACTCTAATCAGGGCTAGGAAGAAATCCTCTTCTACCATCTACTAGGATCTGGCGGACCTACATTGACTGGTGTAAGTCTAGGGTCCTTCCCTGTCGGGTGTTTTCCATTCCTAGGATTCTGGAGTTCCCTCAGCATGGTTTGGATCTGAGACTTCAGCTCAGCACACTCAGGGGTCCTGTTACTGCCTTGGCTGTTTTCTTCCAACATCCTCTGGTCAAGACTTTCTTCTAGGGGGTTGCTCATGTGCGTCCCCCTCGCAAACCTCTGTTGCCAGTTTGGAACTTGAATTTGGTTTTGTCTGCCCTTCAGGGCCCTCCATTTGAGCCTGTGCATGAGGCTGCTCTGTCTATTCTTACTCTTTAAGGTTGCCTTTTTGGTGGCTATCACCTCGGTCAGGCGTGTTTCGGAGTTGGCGGCCCTTTCTATTCAGGCCCCCTACTTTGAGAGACACCAGGACAAGGTGGTTTTCCGCTTTAAACCTGATTTCTTGCCAAAGGTTGTCTCTGTCTTCCATCTCAATCAAGACATTGTGCTTCCTTCCTTGTGCCCTAATCCTGGTAATTCCAAGGAGAGGGCCTTACATTCCCTGAATGTGGTCAGGAATTTGAAGTTCTCCTTGGTGGCTACTGCACCTTTCTGAAAGACTGATGCCTTGTTTGTGGTTTCGTCGGGTCCCAAGAAGGGCCTGGCTCCTGCTAAGTCTACTATTAGCAAATGGATTCATCAGGCTATTTTTAGGGCCTACTCTGCCCTCCTTTCCGTGTTACGGCTCATTCTACACGTGCTGTTGGGGCCTCCTGGGCCTTCCAGCACCAGGCTTCTGTTGAACAAGTTTGTAAGGCTGCTACTTGGTCTTCTGTTCATACCTTTTCCAAGTTTTACAAGGTTGATGTTCGGGCCTCAGCGGATGCTGTTTTTGGCCGCAAAGTTCTGCAGGCGGCAGTGGTTTTAACTGCGCATTGTTGCTTTTTGGGATCCCACCCTATTTACGGACACTGCTATTGGATGTCCCATCTGTTGTGAATTATCTGGAGCAGGACTTGCTGCATACTTAGAATAATACAATTCTGTGATTACTCACCCTGTAGAATTGGTATTATAAGTATGCAGCACGTCCTGCTCCACCCCACCCTGTTTGCATTATCTTGGGTCTAGAGATGAGCGAACTTTTGAAAAGTTCGATTCGGCCGATTCGCCGAATTTCACAAAGAAATTCGGGTTCGGCCGAATCGAACTTTTACGAAGTTCCCCATCAAAAATGCCGGCATGGTGGGAGCGGGCCCTCAGATGACAGCTGAGAGCGGCGCCGGCCTCCACGCTCCAGACCTGCAGGTAAGTGTTTGCTTTTTTTTTAAATGCCGGCATGGTGGGAGCGGGCCGGCTGGTTCCGTTGACAGCGGAGCCAGCCGGCCGGCCCGCTCCCACCATGCCGGCAAAAATGCTTTTTTTTTTTTTTTTTTTTTAAATGCCGGCATGGTGGGAGCCGAATATTTTGTGGTTCGTGCCAATCGAATTTTTCCTGAAATTAAAAAAAAAAAAATGCCAGCATGGTGGGAGCCGGCCGGCGGGCCGGTAAAGCCGGCCGGCTCCCACCATGCCGGCATTTTTTTTTTTTAATTTCAGGAAAAATTCGATTGGCACGAACCACAAAATATTCGGGTTCGTGCCGAATCGAATATTTCCTGAAATTCGGAGCGAATTCCGGTTCGTCCGAACCGGTTCGCTCATCTCTACTTGGATCCTCTGTATGGTGATTGTTATCCTTGTTATCGTTGTTAATTATCATTGGCTCCTAGTTATCCTTACTGATTTTCAATACTGGGGAATTTGTGGGAGGTCCCGGGTATATATGGGACCGGGAGGGGCCTCTTTTTGCCATCTCTGCAGTCAAGCGCCCTCTAGCGGAGGTAATCCCATCTGTAATTAGTTATTATCTGGAGCAGGACGTGCTGCATACTTATAATACCAATTCTACAAGGTGAGTAATCACAGAATTGTATTTTTTCACCATGACCGAGGCATCTGTGGTAATTGGATCTGGTCCTCCACAGACAGGTTTACCCAGTGTCCAGTATGTGTGCTTAGTGCAGTCCTTGTACAGTGGCCTATCTGTAGGGATTGATAGTGCTAAATATGGAGGACAGATGTCTCCTGCAGACAGATCCCATCGCTGGACCCTCAGAGCATGAAGAGGATCTTGCTGTCTCAATTTGATCCAAAAACAGAATGGCAGATGCCAGATAGTCTTCCGGCCATTCATCGAATACTAGATACTATATATCCTTTTTTGCTCAGATCCGATTGATTTATGGCTCGCCCTCTTGGGGTAGACGCTCCAGTTTCAGATCTTTAAAGACTTTGGGATGCCATCCTCTGATAGTGCCCCTCCCCATGATATCCTGCGGATAGACGCATAGATCAGGTGGCTTGTTAAACTTTTCCGTGGTGGGATCGACCTTATGGCCAGTCTGTGCCACATCCATAGCATCTTGGTGAGCAGAAGGTTGTCAAGGCAACTGATTTCCAAAACTCGGTTGGGTTGTTCACGGTTGGCATGCTCCCAGATAATCAGGACCAGCAGCATTTAACCAGGTATGTCATTCTGCTATGGATTATTGAATGTTGAGTGCCGAGGTTAGCTCTGCTTATAGCTTAAGGCATGCATTTTGGCTAAATTAGCCTCTTCAGAGGTTCTTGGTCAAGGGTATTCTGGAGAAAGCAGAAGCCTTGAGATCTGGGGGCTCACCCTGTCACAGATTGGAGTAGATTTTATATTATTTCTTAGGCTTTTTACTCAAGAAAAACTAAATATAAATGCACACCTTTAAACTCAAGTTTAGATGCAAATAAAGAAAACCAATGTATTTATATACAAAAATATCACATGAAGAACCAATTATATAATTTAGGTCCTCTTGAGGATGTAGGAAATGCACATGTGAGGGGACACTACATACCAAAATTGCACATAAAAAATCTAAAAGATATTTACAATATATATATTTAAGGGATACATAAGTACTGTATGAAAAATGTATCTTTTATGTCAGTAGTGAGAATACAGTATTAGGAATTAATATAACTCATGAGTTCTGGTTCAAAGATTAGAATCAATTGCGCTACTTTTTTCTACTGTGTACCATTGCAAAGCAGAGAATCAAATGTGGCAATACCTTATAGGCGCTAATATAGGAGGCACTGTGCAGGCAAGTAGAGAGTTATGGTGTGGAGGAGAGCGGTGTCTTTTCAGCGCTATAAAAACAGCTGAGCGAGACGCAAATAACAGGCACTGCTCTCCTCCACACCATAACTCTCGGACATCGCTCTAACGAAGGTTACCAAACCGAAACGTGTCAGCATCAGGACTCCAGGCAGCTAGGATACAATATACTTTGTTCCTTGGACTTTTCTCAAGCTACTTGCCTGCACAGGATCAGTGTCTCCTTTATTAGTGCCTATAAGGTATTGCCACATTTGATTCTAATCTTTGAACCAGAAGTCATTTGTTATGTTATTTCCTGATACTATATTCTCACTACTGAAATAAGATACATATTCTTAGTATACAGTACGTCCTGCTCCAAATCTAATACTTACAGTTGGGATATACTCCGCCAGATGGCGCTGGACTGCAGAGACATTGAAAATAGGCTCCTCCCGGTCCCTCAAATACCCAGGGACCTCCCACAAATCCCCAGAATTTCGCTGCAGTCTGGCTGCGAAGGAAGAGAAATTGGATCTCTACTCGCAGGTGAGCGGGGTTATTAACCTGCGGCCCTGTAGGACTATTCCCACCCGTTCCACTAGTAATATGCCTCCCAGCCTTGGCTGCACTGGTCGGGTGAAGGTAGGCAGCACCGCCGTTGGTGCTTAGGAGCGCTGCTCCACCGCAATCCCCCACCAAAGGGTAGGCGGTTCAGGCTTATGGTGAGCCTATATGGGATGCCCCTCCCGCACTATTGCCCCTTGCCCCTGCCTATCGGTGGGCCCTATTTAAGTGGCCGCCGTCCTCCCTCATCCTCCTTGTAGTCTTCGGGGGAAAAGAAGGGGGGGGGTGTATGTGTATAGATATGTATGTTATGCAGTCTGTGCTTTCACTTTTCACATGTCTTTATTCTTGTGTCAGCCGCCGCGCTGACTTGTCTTTATTGCTTTTAAATTTACCGCGGTCGCGCGCTGACTTGGCGGCGGCTTTACCTCAGGCGCTGGTGCGCCATCATTGGCTGTTAGCCTTTCTGGCTTCGCGCTCTTTGGGGGGGGAGCGGGGCCCGTATTTGGCGCGTTCCGCGTCATCACTATTACTGGCCCGCCCCTCGAGGTATACCGACGCCATCTTTTCTGACTTGGTTGGCCTATGCACGACGGACTCCTACCTACCGCGGTCCGTAAGTTCCCTCGCGGGCGGCTTTATCTGCTTCAATTTGTTACGATGTACTTAAGGTCTTGTCTACTTATGTCTTTCAGGCGGGACGAACCCTTCTTGGCTTCTCCCGGCCCTGTTTTTAGTATATTACTTGTAGGCCTTGTAAAAATTATACTCCCACGTCCCTAGCGGGTTATTGGGGCATCCAGGTTTGCTATATAGCGTTATTCCCTACCGCCGTATAGCGCCGCTATAATTGCCATATGGAGGCATCCCAGGATAATGTGACCGGAGTCCCTTCGGGACAAGACTGGCTGTGTGTAGCGTGTGGGCAGCCTCATGCTGACGCTGACAAGGCGCGGGTCTGTGTACCCTGTGCTGAAAAGGTGCTTGCATTGCAATCTGGCCTGCCAGTGGCTGCACCTCGTTTCACTTCACCTACTCCCCCAAGCTTAAATCTCACTCCTGCTGAGTTGCATACTAGTGGGGATTCTCAGCCTGATGTGTCTTCTAGACTGGCTACTGTTGAACAGATTATTGCGAAGTCTCTAGCGCGTAAGGCCCTTGCTAAGAAGCGGCACTTGACGCCTAATGCTACTGTTTTCCCTATGGGAACTGAGGAGTTTTGGAATCTGTGTGGCTATACCCCGTCTGAAGAAGGGGAGCTCTTTTCCGATTCAGGCTCATCTGATGAGAGACTAAGGGGTCATGACGATTCTGGCTCTGACCCCGGGGCCCCGGATGACACTGACAGATTATTGACCCAGATTTTTGAGGTTCTGTCTATCTCTCTCCCTGTTGAGGCTCCCAGGCAAAGAGGGGAGCTTTTCCATACAGCAAAATCACGTTTGAAATTTCCAGAGCAGCAACAGTAAACTTCCCGGGGTTCCAAAGAGTTGGGATAGGAAGTATCCCTTTCCTGCTGAGGTGGTTAAATGTTGGTCACCCCCCCGAGGTGGATGCCCCGATCCTAGGGCTATCTAACACCTCTGTCATGCATTCCCCTGATTCTACTACCCTGCGGGATGCCGAAGACCGGTGTATTGATCAGCTGGCATCCCACGCCTTTGCATGTGCGGGGACGGCGCGGCGCCCGGTCTGTGCCTCTGCCATTACTGCTGTAGCCACTAGAACCCTTATCAGAAATATGCTTGATAGTGCCCCTGATGATTTGCCTTGTGAGGTGTTCAATGCACTCTCCAGTTGTGATGTTTTTGTTAATGTTGTCCTATCGGCATTGGGTGACACAATTCGAATGTGTGCCAGAACTTTTGCCCTCGTGGTGGCTATACGCCACTCTGTTTGGCTGCGCCAGTGGGCTGCTGACAACGCTGCCAAGAAGGCCCTCACTGGGTTTCCCTTTAAAGGACTGCGTCTGTTTGGAGAGCGCCTGAACCTTTTTGCTAAGGGAGGCAGGTTACCCCAGCGCAGGCGGCAACCTCGGCCCTTTCGGGGTCAGGGTTCCTTCTCCTCCCCTTACCAAGACAGGGAAGGGGGGTGTCTTTCCCTGGGGCCCGGGGAGATTTCTGGGGTAAAGGCAGAGGATGTGGACATCCTGGCTCCTCCTGGGGTCCCAAAGCTAAATACTCTCCCAAGCCCCCTCAGGCATGATGGGGCGCCCTCACCCATCCGGTTGGGGGGGGGGGGCGGCTGCAGCACTTCGCTCACGTCTGGAGGCTTTATGTCTCAGACCGGTGGATTCAGGAGGTAGTGTCCTATGGTTACAAGTTGGAGTTTGCTGCCGATCCCCCTCCAAGATTAATCAGATCCCGGATTCCTCAGGACGCTGTGTCAGCTCAGGAGCTAGTGCAAGGCCTCCTAGAGCTGGGGGTCATCTGCCAGGTCCCTTTAAGAGAAAAAGGCAAGGGCTTTTATTCCAACCTATTCACAGTACCCAAAAAGGATGGTTCAGTCAGGCCCATCCTGGACTTAAAGATTCTCAACAAGTTTGTCAGGGGCAGGCGCTTTCGCATGGAGACTCTGCGCTCTGCCATCAGTTCCCTGCGCCAAGGAGATTTCATGACTTCTGTGGACATCAAAGATGCTTACCTTCATATTCCTGTGTTCCCAGGTCATCAAAGGTTCCTCAGGTTCGCTCTGATGGATCAACACTACCAATTTGTGGCCTTGCCCTTCGGCCTCACTTCAGCTCCCAGGGTGTTCACCAAGGTGCTGGCTGGCGTGATGTCTCTGCCCAGATGTCAGGGCGTCTGTGTGCTTCCCTATCTGGACGACATCCTCATCACTTCCCAGTCTCTACATCAGGCAGAGTTGGATACTCAGCTGGTGGTGTCCACTCTGGAGTCATTTGGATGGGTGATCAACCACCCCAAGTCCTCACTGTCCCCTTCCTTGGTAACTCCATTCCTAGGAATGAATCTGGATACAGTTCAGGCAAGGATCCAGCAGAAGGTGGGCAGTCTGATTGCACAGGCCCAGTCCCTCCTAGCTTGTCCCCATCCCTCCATCAGGCAGGGGATGCAGCTGGTGGGCCTGATGGTGGCGTGCTTCGAACCGGTCCCTTATGCTCAGTTCCACTTGAGGCCTCTGCAACTTCACCTATTGTCTGTATGGGACAAGGACCCAGCGTCCCTGGACAGGGTCTGTGTGCTCTCCCCCCTGGTCAAGAGGTCCCTCTTCTGGTGGATGGACTCAAGGAACCTGTTGGGGGGCAGATCCTTTCTTGCCCCTTCCTGGGAGACAGTCACCACGGATGCCAGTCTGTCAGGTTGGGGGGGGGGGGGTGGTTCTGGAAGTCCCTGTGGTTCCAGGGGAGGTGGGGCCCTCAGGAGGCCCACACACCTATCAATGTCTTGGAGCTGCGAGTGATCAGGTTAATTCTGGCTCGCTTGACTACTCCTCTTCAGGGCCTGCCTGTTCAGGTGCGCTTGGACAACCAGACGGCAGTTGCCTACATCAATCATCAGGGAGGGACCTGGAGCAAGGGGGCCCTCCAGGAAGCGTCTCTGATCCTGACTTGGGCAGAGGCCAATGTCCCCTGCATTTCAGCTGTGTACATCCCGGGGGTGGAAAATCACCTGGCGGACTCTCTGACCAGGAGGACCTCTCGCCAGGGAGAATGGTCCCTACGCAGCAGGGTGTTTCAATCTCTGTGTCACCGTTGGGGCCAACCAGATGTGGATCTGTTTGCGTCCCGCCACAATCACAAGCTTCCAGCTTTTGTCTCTCTGTCCAGGGATCCTCTGGCCCTGACCTCGGATGCGCTAACAATGTCATGGAAGGACTTTCAGTTCCTGTATGTCTCCCCCCCCCCAATTCCCCTGCTGGGCAGGGTTCTGCGCAAGATTGCTCTGGAAGGGGTGCCAGCAATTCTGGTGGCCCCCAGGTGGCCAAGAAGAGGTGGTTCGCAGACGTGGCACAGCTGGCAGTAGATCAATACGCTCTGCTCTTGGTGCTAGATTTGATCACTCAGGGCTCACTACGCCATCCCAATTTACAAACTCTGGCTTTGACGGCCTGGCTGCTGAAACCTCTATCTTGATGGAGAAGGGGCTGTCTTCCTCAGTTGTGGATACTTTGATTAAAGCTAGGAAGAAGTCTTCCTCTTCCATTTATTACAGGGTTTGGCGTGCCTACATTGACTGGTGTGAGTCTAGGTCTCTTCCCTATCGTGTGTTCTCTATTCCCAGGATTCTGGAGCACCTGCAGCATGGGTTGGAGATGGGGCTCCAACTCAGTACTCTGAGGGGTCAGGTTTCTGCCCTGGCTATTTTTTCCAGAAGTCCTTTGCTCAGCACCCTCTGATCAGGACTTTTTTCCAAGGGGTCACTCATGACCCCCCACCCTTGGTTTGCATTTTCTTGGATCCCCTGTATGGTGATTGTTATCATTGTTATAGTTTGGATTGTTTTATTCTTCCGGCTTCTCCTTAACTGCTTTTCAATGCTGGGGATTTGTGGGAGGTCTCTGGGTATTTGAGGGGCCGGGACGAGCCTTTATTCAATGTCTCTGCAGTCCAGCGCCATCTGGCGGAGTATATCCCAGCTGTAAGTATGAGATTTGGAGCAGGACGTACTGTATACTCATAATACCAATTCTACAGGTGAGTAATCACAATTGTATTTTTTCATACAGTACTCGGGTATCCCTTAAATATTATTGTAAATGAAAATCTTTTGGATTTTATATGTGCAATTTTGGTATGTGGTGTCCCCTCACATGCGCATTTCCTACACCCTCATTAGGACCTAAATGATATAATTGGATGCTCATGCGATATTGTTGTATATAAATACATTTTTTTTTTTTATTTGCATCTAAACTTGAGTTTAAAGGTGTGCATTTATATGTAGTTTTTCTGTTCCCCGGAGGGACAGTTCTGTGCGGCCATTATTACATCTCAAGGGCCTCAACAGGTTCGTCCGTCGGAAGAAATTTCGCTTGGAATCTTTAAAATTCTCAGTGATGTCACTTCAGCCGGGGGAGTTTTGAGGATATAAAGGTTGCATACCTACATATCCCTATTTTCCGGGTCATCAAAAGTATCTGCTTTTGCAGTAGATGGCTTATCAGGGGATACATATAATCCCTTACTTAGACAATCTACTGATCATGGCCCCATCACAGAAGAACACACACACTTATCTTCATTAGATAAGCTTGGCTGGATAGTCAGCTATCCAAAGTCGCATTTCTTACCTTTCAAGAGTTTTATATTTTCTGGAATTACTCTTGAAGTGTGATCAGTATCTAGAATACCTACATCGCCCCCTTTCATGACACATTTTACAAGGCCCTCCCTAACCTGCTGGCTGAATTCTCAACCTCTTCAGATGGGCAGATAGTTTTTCCGGTTCTAACGAAGATTATTACTCAGGTTGCCAGTCTAACAGATTGGGGGGGGGGGGGGGGTGGTGTCATGGGGTCACAATCGATCCAGGGACAGTGGAGATTGGGGAGAGCATTCTTCCCATCAATATCCTGGAGTTGAAAGTGATTATGTTGTCTCTCAAACATTGGACCCGATCTGAGGGGTCATCCAATAAGGATTCAAATAGACAATCTGTCGGAAGTGGCATGCATCAACCAAGGGGGGGGGGGCACCAGAAGCAGGGAAGCTCTCAAGGAAGTGAACAGGAGCTTACTCAGGACCGAGAAGCATGTTCCGTGCATTTTGGCGATCCTCAGGCCAGGAGTGGGCATCTGAGCAGAGTGGTCTGCATCAGGGAGATTGTCCCCCACTATTAGGATACTTTAGTCCCCTTGCATCGCAAGGTTTCCCAGAGATAGAACTGTTTGAATTTTGCCTATATTGCAAAGTTGTATCTCGGCCCAGGGATCTTCTAGCAATAGCAACAGATGCACTGACTCTTCATGATCCACTTCAAGCTTCCTTATGTGTTTCTCCAATTCCACTCCTAGGTCAAGTACTAGAGGAATAGCCCATGAGGGAATTCCAACCATTCTGGTAGCTCCTCTGTGGCCTAAGAGGAGCTGGATCTCAGACATATTAAGAGTGTTGGAAGGCAACCCTCAGAGTTCTGGCATTGGTGACCTGGCTATTGAAACCTCTGGTATGGCAGAGAAGAGTTTTTTTATTTGGCTAGAAGTCATATGGACCATGATTCAGGCTCAGAATCAAATTTCTTCAAGGATTTGCTTTAGATTCTGGCGGGTATTATCGCTCATTGTGAGTCCAGAGGTTTGGCTTGTAGAGAGTTCTATCTCCAGAATCCTGGTCTTTTGCAGAATCGTCTTGATGACTGGTTTGAGCACTCTAAGAGGACAGATATCCGTTTTATCCTTTTTTTTCAGAAACCCATTGCCAAGAGTAAGCTTATTAGGATGTTTTTGCAGGGAATCTCTTGTGTGTTCTTCCCGTGAGCCTCTTCTGCCGGTTGAGACTGGAACTTAGCTCTGTCAGCTTTGTAGGATACTACCTTAGAACATTTGCAGAGTGTCTCTAAGCTTAAAGACATTAAGTCATCTTCTAGTGGAAATTACTTGGGTATGGTGGGTTTCTGAATTGGCAGTTTTCCTGTTAAGCCTCCTTATTAGAGTTGCATAAGGACAAGGCCCTCTTCTGTTTCAAGCTGGATTTCCTTCCTAAGGTTTTCACCTTTTTTTTCATATAATGAAAAAGTGTTTTTGCCCTCCTTATGCCTGGCTTCAGTTAGCTAGAACGAGAAAGTCCTTTATTCGCTAGATGTATGGAGAGCTCTAAATATTGTTCTCTGCTAAACAAGCCTTCTGTAGGTCAGATACATTTTTGATAGCAGAGGGGCTACGGAGGGGTTTTTTTATACCTCCAAGGGGAAGAATTCCTTTTTGTTTTTCTGCTCTTTCTACATGAGCTACTGGAACGCCTGGTCTTTTCAGCACCAGGCCTCAGTGAAACAAGTATGCAAGGCTGCTTCTTTGTCCTGTTCTTACATTGCAAATTTTAAAAGGTAAATGTCAGAGGCTCGGCAAGTGCCGATTTTGGTAGGAAGTTATTGCATACAGCAGTAAGCTGGGGGTTGAAATAGCTTGGCATAGTCCCGCACATCCTGCTCCCTGAGATCAAAATATGCTTTTTTGCGGCTCACCTGACAGGAACGGTGCAATCACGTCAGCCCATTCCGTGACTGGCAGCTGCTCTCTCTCAGCCATGCGCTCAAACACCGTGAGGTAGGCCTCCACATCATCCTCATGGGTCAGCTTTTGTACGGCTCTCCTCGCACCCTCCGACTCAACTGGGCTTCTCTCCGGTTGTGAAACTTTAGCACCACCAGTCTCTCTAATCGCAGCTATCTGTTCCATCAACAGGCGATTTGTCTCCTGCTGCATTTGGAACTGTTGTGCCAGGGCCTGCTGCTGGGCTTGCTGCTGTTGGGCCAGCCGGACATGCCGGAGGTCAGCTTGTATCAGGTGTTTTATCACCTCCTCCATGTGGGACATCTTGGCGACGGGTTTCGTCAACGACAAGCAAAATGCAGTGTGTTTTGTCACTCCGTTGCCCCTAGCAACAGTCACTGTGCCCCTCGCATCCTCCACCAATTGTAAGCTGGCAAACAATCAGCAGTGGAAACTTCTTAAATAAACACCGCGCTCCTAGATTCTCAGATATAAAAATTTGAATAAAATAAATTAGGTAATGCTACAACGTACCAGACTTTTATCCCTAGTGAGCCTCAAGTGAAATGAACATAATTAAGGTACAGAGCAAATGAAAAATAAAAAATAAACAACCACACAATGTGAACCTATCTCTAGCCAGATAGGCATCAACTATCCACAAACACAATAAATTTCAAAACTGTTGGCTTATTTTGGTCCCCTTTAAACATAGTATTTGACATCTAGCAGCCTGCTTTCCCCAGTGAGCCGGCGAATGAGGACCTTCGGCGGGTGGGCGTGACGTCGTCTAGTGTCAGTGCTCGGGGTGCCTCCCCCTCCCCTCCGGAGTGAGCCGAGGTCTGTCGGCATTCTCCGGCGGTGGCCGGTTTTGCAGCGGCCGGAGGGGAGGGGCGGACTGTTACACAACGGCCTCTGATGTAGCGATTGGGGCTGCTTTTCAGGTCACGGCCCGCATGTGTAGAAAGGGGCGGGCCCTGACGTGATGGCCTGTGACGTGGATAGTGGGGTTGTCTCCCATGTCACGGCCCGCACTTGGAGAAGGGGGAAGGTTGTGACGTCACCCCCCCCCCCCCCCACACTGTTTATCTTCCGGCGCCACTCTGTAAGCCGGTTAATGTGGCGGTTTAAACGCGCCATTACATAACGCGGCGGACCAAGCGTGCCATTATAGAAGGTAGGATTGTCTTTGATTATAATATGTGAATAGCTTTGGAAACCGATTACATACTGAAAGCCGTTTTTTTCTGCTCCCTGCCACTAGCCTTTGAAAAAGCTGTATTATCAGTGAAACACGTTAGGCGGGGCAGCGGCAAAGTTTTTCTTTTATTATTTTAAAGGTGAAGTGCATTCATTTGAGTACAAGTTTAGTTCCTACCATATCCGCATCTACTACTGGCCATAGTGGACTAGGGGAAGGAGGACTACTCTTCCAGTTTACTCTTTTGTGCATTCATATTTGGATGTTTGTAAGTGCATTTTTAATAATATTAAACACGTGAACATCAATTAGATGGGGTTGCACTATTGTCTTTGTTTTTTTTCCATGTGATCACTGAGCGTTATGGATTGAACCTATGGAAGTATATTGAATTTATGGAATTATCTTTTGAAATCATCCACGGAGCACGTTGTCTATAAGGAGTTGACTATAAGGAGTTTTTGTTACATAGTTCTGGTAAGCGCACACGGAGTGAAGGGTGACCACTGCCAATGGATGCATGTGTTTGGGATACCCACTGGACTTCATTAGCACGAAAAAAGTTTTCTTTGGAGCACTTTAGCATTGGTGCATGTGTTTTGGGACACTTAAAAATATGGACTCATAAATTTACAATTGCTAAGTTTTGAAATTTATTGTGTTTGTGGATAGTTGATGCCTATCTGGCTAGAGATAGGTTCACATTGTGTGGTTGTTTGTTTTTTATTTTTCATTTGCTCTGTACCTTAATTATGTTCAAACAATCAGCAGTGACGACAACAGATTTGAACGGCAAAACGGCTTTTATTCAGCAAAGTTCAGTAGATAGTCCAAAGGTTGCAGCATAAATGCAGAAAGCAAAAAGGGTTACTTCACCAACCAAATAGTCCTGGGCTGGGTACTCCAGCAAGCTGATCAATTCCAGTCCACTTTACAGGGCGTATCAGCCCTCTGCTCAATGTCCAGTGCTATCCTTCACCACGGTGCAGCTCAGCCTGGGCTCACTCCAACAGGCTGGTCATCAACAAAGGAAAGGCCGTGTGCTCTCTTCTTATACAGGCTTCCCCTGTAATCACCGTGCACACTTGTGGAGGCCTTAGAACATGTAACAACACGTTATGGAATTGGGGAAGTGACCCGGGTCCTGAAAAGCCGGGCCGGATTGTGCTTTATACAACCAAGCAGGGAAGAAACAGACATTTTGATACAATTTACCACAATAAATATATATATATATATATATATATATATATATATATATATATATATATATATTTTAAATATATATTATTTTTTTATGTATTTACTCAATTATTACAGCTGTGTATGCTTGCCTATTGTGTCTTTCAGACAAAGAAACCCAAAATTAGAGGTTTCTCCCGGTCCTATGGCCCTTTTGCTCTAAATTTAGGGATACTATAGTTTCCTTGGCATTATTCATATCCTCCCACTAACGGACTTTTAAGGGGTAGCTCTTTAGCGTAATTCCCATCGGTCATTGCAACTACCTAAAAAATCACTATATGGAGGCTCCCCAGGATACTGTGCTCGGGGGCATCCCTTGTGGGCGATAATGTGCAAATTTGTGTGCCTTGTGCACAGCAGGCTATTGCGCGGCAGGCCGGGCCCCGTGCGGCTGGATCAGCTCCGCTGGTCTCATCCCCTACATCCCCACGCCTGGTTATGACCCCAAGTGACGTCACCAGTGGGGAGTCGCATTCTGATGTATGCGCGAGACTGGCCAACATTGAGAGACTGATTGCTAGCTCTGCGGCCAGGAAGGCCCCAGCTAAGAGACGGCTTTTGGGGCCCGCGATGCCGGCCTTTGATTATGCTAATTTTGAACCATTTGACTTGCCTGATTGTTCCCCGCTAGAGGAAGGGGAACTGTTCCCAGACTCTGACTCATCTGAGGATCTGCAGTACCCTGGCGCTGATGCCGGCTCAGAGCGCGTGGATACTGTCGACACCCATAGGGTCCGTACTCAAATTTTTGAGGTACTTGCCATTTCCCCTCCTGCAGAGGCCCCTCCGCAACGGGGGGAATTTTTTGGGACCGTCAAACCTCGTTTGGAGTTCCCGGATCAGAGGCACTTTAACAATCTGATCCTTAAGGAATGGGAGAAGCCTAGTCGGCTCCCTGGTATCCCTCACGGGTGGGATAGGAAGTATCCCTTTCCTGTTGATGTGGTGAAACTTTGGTCGACGCTCCCGTCCTGGGTGTGTCCAATACTTCAGTCGTGCATACCCCAGATTCCACTACATAGTGAGGACCGACGTCTCGATCAATTGGCTTCACATGCCTTTGCTTGTGTGGGTTCGGCGTTATTCCCGGTTTGTGCCTCGGCGTTCACGGCTACTAGAGCTCTAATTAGGGGCCTTATCGATGGTTCCCAATTGGATCCTTGCAGTGAGGGGTTTACAACCGTGACTCATTGTGAGATGTTTATTTCTTTTGTCTTATCAGCCTTGGATGATACTATCCGTATGTGTAGCAGGACCTCGGCATTGCAGGTTGTTATACACCGGTCGGTCTGGTTGCGCCAGTGGGCGGCCGATAACGCTGCTAAGAAGGCACTCACAGGTCTTCCCTTTGTGGGTCTGCGCCTGTTTGGTGATCGTTTAGACTCGGTTGCCAGAGGGGGTAAGTTACCTCAACGCAAGAAGCAGCGCCAGCCCTTTCGGGGTTCGGGTTCATTCAACCCTTCCTTTCGTGGCTCTC
Organism: Gastrophryne carolinensis; assembly: GCA_027917425.1. Taxonomy (NCBI): domain Eukaryota; kingdom Metazoa; phylum Chordata; class Amphibia; order Anura; family Microhylidae; genus Gastrophryne; species Gastrophryne carolinensis. Next base: position 313,227,331 of record CM051235.1, read on the forward strand.
GGTCAAGCAGGGGAAGGTTTTTCACTGCATTCCGAGGAGATGCCTGGGGTAGGGGTAGAGGACGTGCCCGACCCTGGATTTCCTGGGGTACTAAACCCAAATCCGTTGCCAAGCCCACTCAGCAATGAAGGGGACGGCTGCGGCTCTTTGCTCAGGTCTGGACCCTAGAGGTCACAGACATCTGGATCCGGGTGGTAATTTCCTACGAGTACAAGCTGGAGTTTGCATGCCTGCCTCCTCCTAGATTCCTCAGGTCCAGGGTTCCCTCGACCCTCGGGCGGCACAGGGCTTTTTATGGCGGTGCAAAACCTTTGGAATGTGGGGGTAGTTTGTGCGGTTCCCCCCACAGAGAGAGGTCTGGGTTACTATTCCAACCTCTTTACGGTGCCCAAAAAGATGCTTCCATAAGACCCATTTTGGACTTGAAAACTCTCAACCGGTTCATCAGAACCAAAAAATTTCGCATGACGACTCACTGCATCCGGAGGACTTTATGACCTCAATAGATATCAAGGACGCTTACCTTCATGTGCCGGTCATCCCGGGACACCAAAGGTTCCTCAGGTTCGTGGTAGACAACCAGCACTTCCAGTTTGTGGCTCTTCCCTTCGGGCTGACTTCGGCGCCTAGGGTGTTCACCAAGGTTTTGGCAGGCGTGATGGCCCTTCTCAGCGTCCGGGGCATTCACATCTTGCCTTACCTGGACGACCTTCTCATTATGTCATCCTCTCTCCACCAGGCGGAGCTGGACACCAGAACGGTGGTGAGTATGCTGGAGAGGTTCGGGTGGATAATCAATTACCCCAAGTCCTCTCTATCCCCGTCAAGGGTGGCTTCGTTCCTAGGCATGACTCTGGATACCATTCAGACCAGGGTGTTCCTACCCCAGCCGAAGGTGGATGTTCTTCAGGCTCTTATTCGTTTTCTTCTGTCCAGCCCTCGTCCGTCCATCAGGCAATGCATGAGGCTAGTAGGTTTGATGGTGGCTTGCTTCGAGGCAGTGCCATTTGCTCAGTTTCACATGAGACCCCTTCAGCTCCATCTTCTATCGGTTTGGGACAAATGTCCTCTGTCTCTGGATCAGACTTGTGTTCTGTCCCCTCTTGTCCGGCAGTCCTTCCAGTGGTGGATGGACCAGAGGAATCTCCTGGGGGGCAGGTCCTTTCTTGCGCCCTGTTGGGAGACGGTCACCAGGGATGCCAGTCTGTCAGGCTGGGGAGGCTTCTGGAGGGAACTTCAGTTCCAGGGGCTGTGGGGTCCTCAGGAGGCCCATAGCTCCATCAACATTCTGGAGCTGGTGCTGTCGCATCTGACACATCACCTTCGGGGTTAACCAGTTCAGGTTCGCTCCGACAATCGGACAGCGGTCGCTTACATCAATCACCGAGGAGTAGTGTCCTCCGGGAGGTGTCTATGATTCTTGTTTGGGCCGAGAGCAATGTTCCATGCATCTCGGCAGTCTACGTTCCAGGGGTGGAGAACCTGGAAGCGGATTCTCTGAGCAGAGTGACCTCTCGCCAGGGGGAATGGTCCCTCAGCAAAGGTTTTCTATCCCTCTGTCGCAGGTGGGGGAGTCCGGAGGTGGATCTGTTTGCCTCTCGTCACAATACAAGAAAAAAGGAAGGGGGATCTAAGTATGGGCACTCACTCTGGAAATATGTATAAAGTGATATGACAAAATTTATTGAAGGTACTAAAGGCACTATAAAAAACATATACACAACATATACAGACAAGACAAGATAAAAAAGAACAATTGGTGGGTCCCCGGGAACTGCAAACTGTAAAGCTGGTATAATGATAAGATATTAAGTCAATCCAATACTGTGTATCATGAACTGAACATATTTAAATATAAATCACTATCCATAAACAGGGTGTGGTCTACTGGCACCCCCTAATGGCCAATAAATCCACCAACATGGGAATGAAATGTACACCTAAGGAATCAGATAAATAAACTATAAATAACAATCTAATAAATACAGTGCTCAAAAGAATAAATATTATAAGAAAAGTGATAAGTGCATGAATATTCAGGACACAATTAAACTGTGATAATAAATAAAGATAAAAAACCCCCTCTCATACAATTCAAATCTATATAGTAAAGTGTCAAGTGCAGGTAAATGACAGTCCCGACCTAAGTGTACCAATCAGGGTAAATACAAACCCTGATTAATAAAAATAATAAGAGACAAAGCCTAATGGCCTAATAAATACATGATAATAAGATTTCCCATGATGGATATACTGGAAATAATAAATATGCTCCCCAAATGAGTAATAACGATTCTATCAAGCTAGACTGCAGCTAGCATGTAATCATAGTTGCTGCTTAATGAAACACATTAAATGGGGACATAGAGGCAGCGCTCAGAGCCACACTATGAACACAGTCAATCAAACATAAACAAAAAATGATACTACCAACAGCAGTTTCCCGGGACCTCCTGGCTGCCCCACGCGTTCCGCCGTGCGCCCACGGCTTCTGATAGGGGTAGTGGTGTCTGTTTGATGTCCGTTTTTAAAAGCCTGGCCGGCCGCCGCACACATGCTCATCAATTGCGCCCAGCTGTAGTGTGACGCATGTGGCGTCTGCCCTCCCGCCCGTGAGCCACGCCCCCCCGATGACCCGGCCGCCGTCATCGTGATGCTGAAACAGCAGGGGGGCGCGGCCCACCAGCGCGAGGCAGCAGACGCTGATGTAGCTGTGTGTGAGGAGGCAAGGCAGGCTCCAGACATCCAACTCGCCTAATGTTAGTTTTATACCAATATTAAACCATGTACCTGCTAAATATATCCTATGGTAGATCTATGAGTATTATAATTAACATTATTATGTTACTTGCAAAAACAAATCTATCCGAGAAACACTATATAATATAGCAATGATAAAAGGCATGATTTCAGGTGAACAGCACTCCAAGTGGTGACATGCTAATATGACAATCTCTTATTATAAGATAGTATAATCCAAATAAATAAAGTCTCTTTATGGAGTATACAAAGGTGTCGGGTGCCTATGGGGGAAAAACCCCTCACATAGGGCATCCTGAAATGGCAGTCTCTTATTGAAAATGGATCATAATGTCCAGAACATGTAGTCTTAATGAGGTATATACAAATATGGTTGCTAAGGTTGGCAAATCGGATGCTCCTCAAATGTCCTATTTAGGGCTATAGAGTTTGAAAGGAAGGTGCTTCTAGTGGGGAATCTCCTCTCATGCAGGCACAGGACGTCCAAGCAGGAATCTTGGAAAGGCATATAGTCGACGTTGGCATCCTCCAGGCCCATATCCTCTTCCTCAAACAAGGTATGCAAAGTGACGAACCCGTGCGGATTCGCCCTTATCTTCCCTGTTCACTAGTGATCCTGGCGTATCGCCCAGCATGGGCAATCCCTACGTGTGCAGATCCAATGACATCTACCCAATCACCTATTGAGTTGCAATAGTCATCCTATCTGTGAATAACAATAATAGTGATAATTAAACAACCAATCAAGATGTATACAGTGTAAAAATATAGTGTAAAAATATATAGAAGGTAAACAACCCAAACGTGAAATATGCCCCCACCCCCCACCCCCCCCCGCGCGCCCCCAAACAGGTATACCCCTCATACCAAAAACAGTGAACCAACCATAACATGCACAATGAATGTGATGCAGACCCCCCCAAAAAAAAAAAAAAATAAATTTTACCCAATGTGCCCTGCGTGCAAACTATTGGGCACCAGGTCCCTATGAGGGTGACGCCAGGCATCTTGTCTCCAGTATGACTAGGGGAGGGGTATCAGATGAACGGTGTGTAGGATATGTCCTCATTGAGGCCACGGGGTGCAGCCGTGTCGAGATTGAAGATCCACTTCAATTCCTCTCTGCGGAGCAGATTTTTAAGATTCCCTCCCCGGGGGCCCACTCTTACCCTTTGAAGTCCTATGACTTGCAGTTCCCGTACATTGGAACGATGTTGCATGAGAAAATGCCTGGCTACTGGCACGAGTGTCTTACCTGCCTCCAAGTCTCTAGCTGCTGTCCGAATGGTAGACAAATGTGATTGTATTCTCAGTTTGAGCATGTTCTGTGTTTCGCCTATGTAAAGTTTAGGACAAGAACAACGTATCAGGTAAATGACCGATTTCGTATTACAATTTATGAAATCCCTCAATCTGAAGGCGTAACCGGTACCGATGTTCCTTACCTCCTTTGTTTTAAGCATGTGAATGCATATCGAACAGGAACCGCAAGGTGCCGAGCCGCTTCCCCCAAAAGTTGACATCCAAGTGCCTTCTGAACGTTGAAAGTGACTATGGCAGAGTCGGTCCCTGATATTTCGGGCTCTCCTGGCCACTAAATGCGGCCTCTCAGGGATCCAACCTGATAGGTCCCCATCGCTCCGCAGGATGTTCCAATGGCGTTCCAAGATGGCCTTGATGTCATTCCATTGAGAATTATATTTGGTGACCACACTGATCTGTCTCTGATCCTTCTTGTGTTTTTTACTGTATAGATCCGCCCGATTCGTTGTGCGGGCTCTCTTGATTGCTGGTCCTAGAATTCTATTCGGGTACCCCCGATGTAGGAATCTCTTTCTTAGATCTTTAGTCTGTGCCTCAAATTCTCTATCTGAAGTACAATTCCGTTTAAGCCGAAGGAACTGGCCAACGGGAATACCTTTCTTTAAATGTTCCGGATGGGCACTTTGAAAGTGTAGCAGACTATTTGTCGCTGTATCTTTACGGAACAAGGTGCTCTCCAGGGAACCATCCGCAGTCAATGTCAAACGCAGGTCGAGAAAAGTCATGCTCTCTAAGGAAGAATGGGACGTAAGTTTAATGCATAGATCATTTTCATTTAGGGCTGCAAGAAAGGTGTCACATGCAGTCTGAGGACCATCCCAGAAGAACAAAATGTCGTCTATAAACCTAAACCATGCCACTATGTGGCCATGGTACTGATGGAACGGTTCATTAAAGACGATTTCTCTCTCCCACCAGCCAAGTAACAAATTGGCAATTGAGGGTGCGCATCTAGCGCCCATCGCAACCCCCATCCTTTGCCTGTAATAACACCTATCAAACACAAAATAATTGTGTTCCAGGACAAAGCGCAAAGCTTCCAAAATGAAAGATCTGCGGGAAGAGGTCGTTTTGGACTCCATATCCAAAAAATATTTTGTTGTCATCATGGCATTGTCATGTGTGATATTTGAGTACAATGCCTCCACGTCACAGGACACCAATAGGCAACCTTTTGGTAGGTGTAGAGAGTACAATTTAGACAATAAGTTTAAGGAATCCCGTAAATAAGAGTCCAAACTGATTACATGGGGCTGTAGGAATGTATCTAGCCACATACATAATCGCTCGGTAAGCGAACCAACTCCCGAGACTATAGGGCGCCCGGGTGGTCTCTGACTGTCCTTATGAATTTTTGGCAAGATGTAAAAAGTAGGAGTCATCGGACACTCCACTTTAAGAAATGCCGCTTCCTTTTGATCTATGGCCCGGCATGCTAATGCCCGTGCAATCAAGAGATCAATTTCTCGCTTGTATATGAGAACCGGGTTGGAGGGCAACTGTTCATAATATCTAGGATCTTTCAATTGTCGTAGTACCTCTGCGGTATAGAGGCCGACAGGGAGGACAACAATGTTACCCCCCTTGTCGGCCTCTTTGATTACAATGTCACGGCGCTTTTCCAAAGCGGCCAGTGCCTGCTTTTCACCTTTAGAGATGTTACTTCTCATACCACGTATATTCAGGTGTCTAAGCTCATCACTCACCACGTCGAACACTTGTACCGCTGGGCAAATAGTCATTGGAGGTGTAAAGGTTGACTTTTTACGAAGTGATGATCTGTTGGTACCATCCCCTTGGCTCTGTAGCTCCTCCAGAATGGACAGCATCTGTAGGTCCTCCATGTCCCAATCAATGCCATCCTTACGTCGTTGAAGGTTCGCAAAATATTTTTTTAGGAGCAATTGTCTGCAGAATAGAAACACGTCTTTTGTTACTTCAAATTTGTTTACATTAGCAGAAGGAGAGAAGGAAAGGCCCTTAGAAAGCACTGACCTTTCCTCTTGTGTGAGTGGCTGATCAGATAAATTAATGATCTGCAGATCTAAGCCCGGAGCTGTACTCGAGGCCGACAAGGGGGGTAACATTGTTGTCCTCCCTGTCGGCCTCTATACCGCAGAGGTACTACGACAATTGAAAGATCCTAGATATTATGAACAGTTGCCCTCCAACCCGGTTCACATATACAAGCGAGAAATTGATCTCTTGATTGCACGGGCATTAGCATGCCGGGCCATAGATCAAAAGGAAGCGGCATTTCTTAAAGTGGAGTGTCCGATGACTCCTACTTTTTACATCTTGCCAAAAATTCATAAGGACAGTCAGAGACCACCCGGGCGCCCTATAGTCTCGGGAGTTGGTTCGCTTACTGAGCGATTATGTATGTGGCTAGATACATTCCTACAGCCCCATGTAATCAGTTTGGACTCTTATTTACGGGATTCCTTAGACTTATTGTCTAAATTGTACTCTCTACACCTACCAAAAGGTTGCCTATTGGTGTCCTGTGACGTGGAGGCATTGTACTCAAATATCACACATGACAATGCCATGATGACAACAAAATATTTTTTGGATATGGAGTCCAAAACGACCTCTTCCCGCAGATCTTTCATTTTGGAAGCTTTGCGCTTTGTCCTGGAACACAATTATTTTGTGTTTGATAGGTGTTATTACAGGCAAAGGATGGGGGTTGCGATGGGCGCTAGATGCGCACCCTCAATTGCCAATTTGTTTCTTGGCTGGTGGGAGAGAGAAATCGTCTTTAATGAACCGTTCCATCAGTACCATGGCCACATAGTGGCATGGTTTAGGTTTATAGACGACATTTTGTTCTTCTGGGATGGTCCTCAGACTGCATGTGACACCTTTCTTGCAGCCCTAAATGAAAATGATCTATGCATTAAACTTACGTCCCATTCTTCCTTAGAGAGCATGACTTTTCTCGACCTGCGTTTGACATTGACTGCGGATGGTTCCCTGGAGAGCACCTTGTTCCGTAAAGATACAGCGACAAATAGTCTGCTACACTTTCAAAGTGCCCATCCGGAACATTTAAAGAAAGGTATTCCCGTTGGCCAGTTCCTTCGGCTTAAACGGAATTGTACTTCAGATAGAGAATTTGAGGCACAGACTAAAGATCTAAGAAAGAGATTCCTACATCGGGGGTACCCGAATAGAATTCTAGGACCAGCAATCAAGAGAGCCCGCACAACGAATCGGGCGGATCTATACAGTAAAAAACACAAGAAGGATCAGAGACAGATCAGTGTGGTCACCAAATATAATTCTCAATGGAATGACATCAAGGCCATCTTGGAACGCCATTGGAACATCCTGCGGAGCGATGGGGACCTATCAGGTTGGATCCCTGAGAGGCCGCATTTAGTGGCCAGGAGAGCCCGAAATATCAGGGACCGACTCTGCCATAGTCACTTTCAACGTTCAGAAGGCACTTGGATGTCAACTTTTGGGGGAAGCGGCTCGGCACCTTGCGGTTCCTGTTCGATATGCATTCACATGCTTAAAACAAAGGAGGTAAGGAACATCGGTACCGGTTACGCCTTCAGATTGAGGGATTTCATAAATTGTAATACGAAATCGGTCATTTACCTGATACGTTGTTCTTGTCCTAAACTTTACATAGGCGAAACACAGAACATGCTCAAACTGAGAATACAATCACATTTGTCTACCATTCGGACAGCAGCTAGAGACTTGGAGGCAGGTAAGACACTCGTGCCAGTAGCCAGGCATTTTCTCATGCAACATCGTTCCAATGTACGGGAACTGCAAGTCATAGGACTTCAAAGGGTAAGAGTGGGCCCCCGGGGAGGGAATCTTAAAAATCTGCTCCGCAGAGAGGAATTGAAGTGGATCTTCAATCTCGACACGGCTGCACCCCGTGGCCTCAATGAGGACATATCCTACACACCGTTCATCTGATACCCCTCCCCTAGTCATACTGGAGACAAGATGCCTGGCGTCACCCTCATAGGGACCTGGTGCCCAATAGTTTGCACGCAGGGCACATTGGGTAAAATTTTTTTTTTTTTTTTGGGGGGTCTGCATCACATTCATTGTGCATGTTATGGTTGGTTCACTGTTTTTGGTATGAGGGGTATACCTGTTTGGGGGCGCGCGGGGGGGGGGGTGGGGGGTGGGGGCATATTTCACGTTTGGGTTGTTTACCTTCTATATATTTTTACACTATATTTTTACACTATATTTTTACACTGTATACATCTTGATTGGTTGTTTAATTATCACTATTATTGTTATTCACAGATAGGATGACTATTGCAACTCAATAGGTGATTGGGTAGATGTCATTGGATCTGCACACGTAGGGATTGCCCATGCTGGGTGATACGCCAGGATCACTAGTGAACAGGGAAGATAAGGGCGAATCCGCACGGGTTCGTCACTTTGCATACCTTGTTTGAGGAAGAGGATATGGGCCTGGAGGATGCCAACGTCGACTATATGCCTTTCCAAGATTCCTGCTTGGACGTCCTGTGCCTGCATGAGAGGAGATTCCCCACTAGAAGCACCTTCCTTTCAAACTCTATAGCCCTAAATAGGACATTTGAGGAGCATCCGATTTGCCAACCTTAGCAACCATATTTGTATATACCTCATTAAGACTACATGTTCTGGACATTATGATCCATTTTCAATAAGAGACTGCCATTTCAGGATGCCCTATGTGAGGGTTTTTTCCCCCATAGGCACCCGACACCTTTGTATACTCCATAAAGAGACTTTATTTTTTTGGATTATACTATCTTATAATAAGAGATTGTCATATTAGCATGTCACCACTTGGAGTGCTGTTCACCTGAAATCATGCCTTTTATCATTGCTATATTATATAGTGTTTCTCGGATAGATTTGTTTTTGCAAGTAACATAATAATGTTAATTATAATACTCATAGATCTACCATAGGATATATTTAGCAGGTACATGGTTTAATATTGGTATAAAACTAACATTAGGCGAGTTGGATGTCTGGAGCCTGCCTTGCCTCCTCACACACAGCTACATCAGCGTCTGCTGCCTCGCGCTGGTGGGCCGCGCCCCCCTGCTGTTTCAGCATCACGATGACGGCGGCCGGGTCATCGGGGGGGGGCGTGGCTCACGGGCGGGAGGGCAGACGCCACATGCGTCACACTACAGCTGGGCGCAATTGATGAGCATGTGTGCGGCGGCCGGCCAGGCTTTTAAAAACGGACATCAAACAGACACCACTACCCCTATCAGAAGCCGTGGGCGCACGGCGGAACGCGTGGGGCAGCCAGGAGGTCCCGGGAAACTGCTGTTGGTAGTATCATTTTTTGTTTATGTTTGACTGTGTTCATAGTGTGGCTCTGAGCGCTGCCTCTATGTCCCCATTTAATGTGTTTCATTAAGCAGCAACTATGATTACATGCTAGCTGCAGTCTAGCTTGATAGAATCGTTATTACTCATTTGGGGAGCATATTTATTATTTCCAGTATATCCATCATGGGAAATCTTATTATCATGTATTTATTAGGCCATTAGGCTTTGTCTCTTATTATTTTTATTAATCAGGGTTTGTATTTACCCTGATTGGTACACTTAGGTCGGGACTGTCATTTACCTGCACTTGACACTTTACTATATAGATTTGAATTGTATGAGAGGGGTTTTTTTATCTTTATTTATTATCACAGTTTAATTGTGTCCTGAATATTCATGCACTTATCACTTTTCTTATAATATTTATTCTTTTGAGCACTGTATTTATTAGATTGTTATTTATAGTTTATTTATCTGATTCCTTAGGTGTACATTTCATTCCCATGTTGGTGGATTTATTGGCCATTAGGGGGCGCCAGTAGACCACACCCTGTTTATGGATAGTGATTTATATTTAAATATGTTCAGTTCATGATACACAGTATTGGATTGACTTAATATCTTATCATTATACCAGCTTTACAGTTTGCAGTTCCCGGGGACCCACCAATTGTTCTTTTTTATCTTGTCTTGTCTGTATATGTTGTGTATATGTTTTTTATAGTGCCTTTAGTACCTTCAATAAATTTTGTCATATCACTTTATACATATTTCCAGAGTGAGTGCCCATACTTAGATCCCCCTTCCTTTTTTCTTGTATTGGTTTAGCTATTTGTTTGGGGATTTATGGGAGCACCATCTGTATTATACAGTTTTTCTTATTCTAGTGGTGCCCTTACAGGTTACATTGGCCTCTCGTCACAATCACAAGCTTACGGCATTTGTGTCTCTGTCCCAGGACCCTCTGGCTCTGGCAGTGGATTCCATGTCTCTGTCCTGGCGGGAGCTCGGTCTCCTGTATCTGTTTCCTCCTCTTCCCATGGTGGGCAAGGTGGTACGCAAGCTGGCTCAAGAGGGTGTGCCAGCAATCCTAGTGGCCCCAAGGTGGCCAAGACAGGTGTGGTTCGCAGACGTCGTCCGGCTGGCGATCGATCAATTCAGGCTGCCTCTGCTTCCGGATCTGATCACACAAGGTCAGCTTGTGTGGTTTGTCTGAAGCCGTTGTCCAGACTCATGTCAGGGCTAGGAAGAAATCTTCCTCTTATATCTACTACAGGACCTGGTGGACCTACATTGATTGGTGTGAGGCTAGGGCCTTTCCTTGTCGGGTGTTTTCCATTCCTCAGCATGGTCTGGACATGGGGTTTCAGCTTGGCACTCTTAAGGGGCATGTGTCCGCTCTGGCGGTTTTCTTTCAGAGATCTTTCGCTCTTCATCCTTTTGGTTATGACCTTTTTCAGGGGGTCACTCATGTGCGCCCTCCTCGCAAACCCATGTTACCTGTTTGGGATTTAAATTTGGTGTTGTCTGCCCTTCAGGGTCCTCCTTTTGAACCAGTGCAGGATTCTGCTCTATCCATTTTCACCTTAAAAGTTGCCTTTTTGGTGGCTATCACCTCTGTTCGACGTGTTTCTGAGTTGGCGGCTCTGTCCATTCAGGCCCCCTACTTTGAGAGACATCAGGACAAGGTGGTTTTCCGTTTTAAACCAGACTTCTTGCCAAAGGTTGTCTCTGCCTTTGACCTCAATCAGGACATTGTGCTTCCTTCCTTGTGCCCTAAACCTAGCAATGACAAGGAGAGGGCCTTGCACTCTCTGGACGTCGTTAGATGTGTAAAGTACTATCTGGTGGCTACTTCACCATTCCGGAAGACGGACGCCTTTTTTGTGGTGCTCTCTGGGCTCAAGAGGGGTTTGGTGCCTGTCAAGTCTACCATTAGTAAATGGATTCGTCAGGCTGTTATTAGGGCCTATTCTGCTAAGGGGAGGGATCCCCCTTTCCAGATGACTGCTCATTCTACTCGTGCTGTTGGGGCTTCCTGGGCGTTTCAGCACCAAGCCTCTGTTGAACAAGTTTGTAAGGCTGCTACTTGGTCTTCTGTTCATACTTTTTCCAAGTTTTATAAGGTTGATGTGTGGGCCTCAGCGGATGCTGTTTTTGGCCACAAAGTTCTGCAAGCTGCAGTGGTTTAATTTGTGCACTATTGCCTGTTGGGATCCCCGTCCTTTTTGGACACTGCTATTGGATGTCCCACATGTAATTAATAGTTCCGAAGCAGGGTGTGAGACATACTTGGAATAATACCATTTTGTGATTACTCACCTGTAAAATGGGTATTATAAGTATGTCTCACACCCTGCTTCGTCCCACCCTGAGTTGTGTCTTGGATCCTCTATATGGTGTGGTGATTAGCTCTGGTAGACAGCAGGATGTTTGCAGTATAGAGACTCAGAGGCGAAAAGTTAAACATAAAGTCCCTGTTTATTCACACCAAAATCTATAAAAGCATATGCCCTTTCGGGTTACATCACCTTTTCAGGAAAATGCAGCATAAGTCAATTAGACAGGCAAACAGCGTTTTTAGTCCTTGGACAAAGTTGCTGCTTTGCAACCGAATCCACCTTGGGTCCGCATGAAACCGCCTGCATAGGAGTTTTCTGCCAGGCTCACAGAGTCTCACTCCACAAGTGAGCTCCAGTCACAGACAGTGCACAGCTGATTCCCCAGGCTATTTATGCGGCCTGTAAAACCCGGACCTGGGTAGTGGGATGGAGTCCCACCCTGCTCTACTCCATCCCAGTAAAACCGTCCCGTGTTAGCCTTTCAGCTATACTAACTTCATCACCAGACTACCATTAGCAGCTGATGCTGGGAAACAAAACACACGGTTTTACTGCACCAAGGCCAGGTACCTTGGTGCCACATACCTTCCGTCAATGACTGCCCCTTGCACCTTACCACAATGGTGAAACTTTTTTCTCTTAGATTATATTGGCTCTTCCTGGTCCCCTTACTGCTTTCTTATACTGGGGAATGTGTGAGGTCCCAGGTATTTATGGACCGGGAGGGGCTTCTTTTTCTAGTCATCTCTACAGAAGTTCGCCCTCTACTGGACCATAACCCACGAGTAATTAATATTTCTGAAGCAGGGTGTGAGACATACTTATAATACCCATTTTACAGGTGAGTAATCACAAAATGGTATTTTTGGATGCCCCGTCTGCTCTTGCCCTTCCCTGCCCTGGTCATTGGTGGGTCTCTTTTGACATCCACCTTTCCCCCTCTCTCATTATCCCGTTTGGGGTATATGTGGCTTTTTGCCTTGTATATGTGTGTGTATTGCACTTTATTCATTGAGTTCTGTCTTTCACTTTATTTAAATTTGCCGCCGCTGACACGCGCGCCTTCTGGCGTCCGCGGTCAGCGGCGGCATCATCATCAAGAATCCTTGCGCGGCCATTGGCTGTCGCTACTGGCCTATCCCTGCGCTTCTCGGAGGGGGCGTGGCTTGCTCTGTTGGCGTGTTCCGCGTCGCACCCTCCTGCAGCCCGCCCCCTGAGGTTCTTCCAGCGCCATTTTGGTCCTCGCCTGGTGTGATTGCTGGTCCCCCACCACGGTCCGTGAGTGCCCCTGCGGGCTTGTTTTTTATTCCTTTGTCATTTCAATGTGCTTATGGGGTGTCTTTATTATGTCTTTCAGGCGGGATAACTGTTTTTTAAGAGGTTTCTCCCGGTCCTGCCCGCTCTATTAGTTATAGTAACTTTATTAGAGGCCTACACTGTAAAATTCTCCCACTTCCCTGGCGGACATTTGGGGCATCCCAGGTTGCTTATACGGCGTAATTCCTATCGGCCAGTTGTGCCACCTTAATCACCATATGGAGGCTTCACAGGATATTGTGCTCGGGGTCCCCTCGGGACAAGCCCGGCTTTGTGTAGTGTGTGGGACATCCCCTGTGAGTGATGATGGGCTGGTCTGTGTACCCTGCGCCCAGCAGGCGCTTGCGCTGCATTCTGGGCTATCTGTGACTGGGCCTGCGCCCACTATGCCCTCACCCACTCCCCCTCACCTGATTATGATTTCCAGTGAGCTAAATACTAGTGGGGAGTCTCAACCTGATGTGTCTTCCAGGTTGGCTAACATTGAGAGGCTGATTGCTAGCTCTGCGGCCCGTAGCCCCGGCTAAAATGCGGCATGTGGCGCTGGGTGCATCTGCCTTTCCTATGGAGACGGAGAACTTTCTTGATTTGTCTGACTATACCCATCTTGAGGAGGGGGAATTATCGGATTCAGAGTTATCTGATGATCAGCATTTCAGTGGTGCTGACTATGGCACTGATCATTGGGATGCTGATGATACCAATAGAATGTTAACTCAGATTTTTGATATACTTTCTATCTCCCTTCCGGCTGCGGCTCCCAAGTTACAGGGGGAACTTTTTAGTACTGCTAAACCACGTCTGGAATTTCCAGAACGGGCCCATTTTAATAATCTTGTTCTCAAAGAATGGGAGTGTCCCAGCCGGCTCCCGGGAATCCCTAAGGGCTGGGATAAAAGGTACCCTTTTCCCGCTGATGTGGTTAAATGTTGGTCACCCCCTCCAGAAGTGGATGCACCTGTATTGGGGTTGTCCAACATTTCTGTGGTCCATTCCTCTGATTCCACTACTCTTAAGGATAGTGAGGACCGGTGCATTAATCAGCTGGCTTCCTATGCTTTTGCCTGTGTGGGGTCTGCCTTGTCTGTGCTTCTGCTATTACTGCTGTTGCTATCAGGTCTCTCCTCAAGGGTCTGTTGGAAGGGGCTCCTGATGATACTGCTAGTGCCGAGTTCAGGGCCTTGTCACAGTGTGAAATGTTCATTGCATATGTCATCTCTGCCTTAGATGACACCATTGGGATGTGTAGTAGAACCTCTGCATTGGTGGTTGCTATACGCTGCTCTGTTTGGCTGCGCCAGTGGGCAGCTGATAACACTGCTAAGAGGGCCCTCACGGGACTCCCCTTTAAGGGGCTGTGCTTATTTGGTGATCGCTTGGACCTGTTTGCCAAGGGGGGTAAGTTGCCTCAACGTAAGAAGCAGTTACGGCCCTTTCGGGGCTTGGGGGCCTTTGTTCCCTCCTACTGTGGATCCAGGCCCGGGAGAGGGATCTCCTTTGCAGGCTCTAGGGGAGACTTCTGGGGCAGGGGCAGAGGTCGTGCCTGCTCCGGATCTTCCTGGGGTCCAAGCCCAAATCTGTTGCCAAGCCTCCTCAGCCTTGAAGGGGCGCCCTCACCCATCCGGGTGGCGGGACGGCTGCGGCTCTTCGCTCGTGTCTGGAGACAACAGGTCTCAGGCAGGTGGATTCTGGAGGTTGTGTCCTCCGGCTACAAGCTAGAGTTCGCTGCATGGCTGCCTCCAAGATTTCTCTATTCTCGGATTCCTCTAGACAGCCCGGATTCCTCTAAACAGCTCATGGGCTGTTTCTGGCGGTGCAAAATCTACTGGGCTTGGGGGTCATCTGTCAGGTCCCTCCTGTGGAAAGAGGTCGGAGTTTTTATTCCAATCTGTTCACAGACAATTCTGGACTTTTAGCTGCTCAACAAGTTCATCAGGACCAGGCACTTTCGCATGGAGACCCTGCGCTCCGTGATCAATTTGTTGCGCCCGGGAGACTTCATGACCTCCATAGACATCAAAGATGCTTACCTTCATGTTCCAGTCTTCCCAGGGCATCAGAGATTCCACAGGTTCGCACTGGTGGATCAGCACTACCAATTTGTGGCACTGCCCTTCGGTCTCACTTCGGCCCCCAGGGTCTTCACCAAGGTGCTGGCGGGTGTCATGGCTCTCCTCAGGGCTCAGGGCATTCGCATTCTTCTAGACAACCTTCTCATCACTTCTCAGTCCTTCCAGCAGGCAGTATTGGATACCCAGCGGGTGGTGACGGTTCTGGAGTCATTCGGCTTGGTTAACAATCACCCCAAATCTTCCTGATCCCCATCTCTGGTGACTTCCTTCTGGGCACGAATCTGGATACTGTTCAGGCCAGGATCTTTCTTCCTCAGCAGAAAGTGGACTCTCTGCAAGCTCTGGTTCACTCCCTGCTGTCATGCCCTCATCCCTCCCCTCCGGCAGGGGATGCAGCTAGTGGGGCAGATGGCGTCCTGTTTCGAGGCAATTCCATATGCGCAGTTTCACATGAGACCTCTTCAACTCCATCTCCTATCAGTCTGGGACAAGAGTCCCCTGCCTCTGGATCAGGCCTTCGTTTTGTCCCCTCTGGTCCGGCGGTCCCTCTTGTGGTGGCTGGACTTGAGGAACCTGTTGGGGGCAGATCCTTCCTGGCCCCCTGTTGGGAGACAGTCACCACGGATGCCAGCCTGTCAGGTTGGGGGGGGCTGTGGGGCCCTCAGGAGGCTCATGCTCCTATCAACATACCTACAATTCCAGGGGCTGTGGGGCCCTCAGGAGGCTCATGCTCCTATCAACATTCTGGAGCTGAGGGCGGATCGGTTGGTTCTGGCCCAATTGACTCCTCACCTGCGGGGTCGGCTGGTCCAAGTTCGCTCAGACAACCAGACAGCGGTTGCTTACATCAATCAACAGGGAGGGATTCGGAGCAAGAGTGCCTTCAAGGAGGTGTCCATGATTCTGGGCAGGGTTCTGCGCAAGCTGGCTCAGAAAAGGGTGCCAGCAATCCTGGTGGCCCCCCGTTGGCCAAGACAGGTGTGGTTCGCAGATATCGTTCAGCTGGCAGTAGATCAGTACCCTCTGCCCCTGGTGCCGGACCTTCTCACTCAAGAGCGGCTATGCCATCCCAATTCACAAACGCTGGCTGCTGAAACCTCCATCTTAAGGGATGAGGGGTTTTCTGATTCTGTGGTTAATACTCTGATCAGGGCTAGGAAGAAGTCCTCTTCTACCATCTACTATAGGATCTGGCGGACCTACATTGACTGGTGTGACTAGGGTCCTTCCCTGTCGGGTGTTTTCCATTCCTAGGATTCTGGAGTTCCTTCAGCATGGTCTGGATCTTGGACTTCAGCTCAGCACGCTCAAGGGTCACATTTCTGCCTTGGCTGTTTTCTTCCAGAGATCTTTCGCTCAACATCCTCTGGTCAGGACTTTCTTCCAGGGGGTTTCTCATGTGCGTCCCCCTCGCAAACCTCTTGCCGGTTTGGGACTTGAATTTGGTTTTGTCTGCCCTTCAGGGCCCTCCATTTGAGCCTGTGCATGAGGCTGCTCTGTCTATTCTTACTCTTAAAGTTGCCTTTTTGGTGGCTATCTCCTCGGTCAGGCGTGTTTCGGTGTTGGTGGCCCTTTCTATTCAGGCCCCCTACTTTGAGAGACACCAGGACAAGGTGGTTTTCCGCTTTAAACCTGATTTCTTGCCTAAGGTTGTCTCTGCCTTCCATCTCAATCAGGACATTGTGCTTCCTTCTTTGTGCCCTAATCCTGGTAATTCCAAGGAGAGGGCCTTACATTCCCTGGATGTGGTCAGGAATTTGAAGTTCTACTTGGTGGCTACTGCACCTTTTAGAAAGACTGATGCCTTGTTTGTGGTCCCTTCGGGTCCCAAGAAGGGACTGGCTCCTGCTAAGTCTACTATTAGCAAATGGATTTGTCAGGCTATTTTTAGGGCCTATTGTACTAGGGGAAAGGATCCTCCGTTCCATGTTACTGCTCATTCTACGCGTGCTGTTGGGGCCTCCTGGGCCTTCCAGCACCAGGCTTCTGTTGAACAAGTTTGTAAGGCTGCTACTTGGTCTTCTGTTCATACCTTTTCCAAGTTTTACAAGGTTGATGTTCGGGCCCCAGCTGATGCTGTTTTTGGCCGCAAAGTTCTGCAGGCGGCAGTGGTTTGAACTACGCGTTGTTGCTTTTGGGGATCCCACCCTATGTACGGACACTGCTATTGGATGTCCCATCTGTTATGAATCATTATCTGGAGCAGAACGTGCTGCATACTTAGAATACAATTTTACTCACCTTGTAGAATTAGTATTATACGTATGCAGCACGTCCTGCTCGACCCCACCCTGTTTGCATTATCTTGGATCCTCTATTTGGTGATTGTTATCCTTGTTAACTTTGTTATTTATCATTGGCTTCTCCTGGTTCTCCTTACTGCTTTTTAATACTGGGGAATTTGTCGGAGGTCCCGGGTATATACGGGACCGGGAGGGGCCTCTTTTTGCCATCTCTGCAGTCAAGCGCCCTCTGGAGCAGGACGTGCTGCATACTTATAATACCAATTGTACAAGGTGAGTAAACACAGAATTGTATTTTTGTCTCCACCAAGAGACATAGGAATGCCTCCTGAGAGGCTGTTTATACTGTGTTTCAATTAAACTGGATTGCAGGAAGGAAGCTGGAAATATATAGGCTTGAGAGGAGGAGCCACACCTTTGTCTTGCAGTCCACCCCCTTCGGTCGAGAGGCTAATCCAATTGTCACTGAATTCCTCTGATGTCCTGAAGTAATAATAAAAGAGAAATTAATTCTACTCACAGAATTATCTTTTCCGCGCTCCTACAGCGCATGCACAGGTTCTTGCCCAATGAGAGCGGTCTGCTATGACTACAAGAGCTGGGGAAGGTAAATTTTTATGGGCAAACTGTGGGGCATCCCAACAAAAACCTGGGAAAGTCACATTCCCAGTTTTTGTTTCGCTTTAAGGCCCAGTCTGGGTAGCTGTTTTAAGGGCTCCTCTGAGGTGATTGACTTTCTTTAGTATAATCAGACTTTATTGATTTTCGGGGAATACATACAATTAGCAATTGAGAAACAGGAGGATGGGAATACAAGGGGGTAAATAACAAATAATGAAATACTATGCAGATTGTGATAGCGATACTCAAGCCAATATCAGTAATGGTACCACTAATAGCAATAACAATGGTGAACCCACACTCCTCCAGAACTGATGCTCTATGTTGACCTCTGATTGTAAAAGCATGTTCTGACTCACAAATTGTTCCAGAAGATGGGCCCGTCAGAAGTTCTGAGGAGAGTATCAAACTGGTGGTTTGAGGGTAGTGGGGATGAAGGCTGATGAAAGCAACAGTGGGAGGGAAGGTAAGATAGGAAGGGAAGTTAAGGAAGGAAAGGAAGGGAAAGGAAGTGGGGAAAATAAGGGAAGGAAGGAAGGGCCAGTGGAAGCTGTCAAGCAAGAGGTAAGTAATTATTAACGGCCATATTCTCCACATTCATCCTGAGTTATCTGTTTCACTGAGCACCAGGTTAGAGCAAAGTTGGGAGATGTGTGTCCCGATAAAATATCCAGCATGTCCAGGTTAACAGAAATTGCTCTGTGGTGTCTCTGTTTTCTGCGGCTAGCTCCTCTAACTCTTGGACCCAATCCATCAATGTGGGGGGCACCTGCGACTTCCATCGCCTGGGGATAACGGCTTTCAAGGCTGCTATAAAGTGTCTCAGGATACCTTTTTTTTATCCCAGATATTGGGCCAGGGACAAGTGAGAGGAGCGCCACCTGCAGTGTGTTTTCTACCCTGGACCCAGTGACCTCTTCGTAGATAATGAAGATCCGGTCCCAGAGAGCTTTAATAGTCGGGCAACTCCACCAAATATGGGTCATATTGCCCACTTCCCCCTGGCATCTCCAGCACTTATCAGATTGCGATGCTGCAAATCGATGAATATCGACCGGGCATCTGTACCACCTGACAAGTACTTTGTAGCTCCTTTCCTGAACCGAGCTTGCTAAGGACGAGCCATGAGTGCTCACGAATATTTTAGTAAGGTTGTTATCTGAAAATTGGGTCCCCAGTTCTTTTTCCCATTTACCTATATAATTCGGAGGAGAGGATTGAGTTCTCTATTTAGAAGGGAGTTAAGGGATGATATCACTCGGGTTGGTGGGTCTTTCTGGCTGACTAGGGATTCTAGCTCTGTGGGGGGGCTTTGAGACAGTGCAATAAAGTTTTTGGTCTTTATAAATGTAAGTAGCTGTCTGTTAAGGAGCCACAACATGTGTCTACTCCCAGCGCTCTCTCTCAGATCCGCTAGCGAAGGTACCTCCCCAGAGTTCACTATGTGACCGATTGATGTATTGTCAGAGGCGCTCCAAATGAGAAAGTTCTTGGCCTGCAATCCCGGTTCAAATGCCGGGTTATCAAATAGTGGGGTGAGTGGGCCAGGTCTGCGTACTAATCCAAGTTTACATTGCAGCGGGTCCCAGGTCTCCAAGAGATGCCTCGCCAGGAAGGGCATATACTCCCTCTAGGGTTCTGGGAGGGGTGCAGCCCACGGCAATGCAGTGGGATTGAATGGGGATAGCGATTTCTCGAGCTGTACCCATAGTTTGTCACCTGCTCTATGTTTCCAATCAACTATCCGCTGCAGCACTGCGGCCGTATGATAGAGTTCCAAATCTGGTAGGCCTGCACCACCCCCCATTTTGTGTCTGGAGAGGGTAGAGAGTCTCACTCTAGGTTTGGCAACCCCCCAAACAAACTTAGAAAATGCCGATTTCAGCTTGCAAAAGAACCCGGGCGGAATTCTTATTGGGATCGTCTGAAATATATATGAGTTTTGGGAGGGTGTCCATCTTTAAGCTGTTGATTCTCCCGAACCACGAGACTGGCCTCTTAGAGTAGGAGTTAAGATCTACTAGTATTTTGCTAAGGAGCGGGGCATAGTTTAGCTCATATAATTTAGAGATGTCGGCAGGAATTTGCACACCCAGGTATTTGACAGCACTGGCTCGCCATTTAAATGGGAAACTACTCTCTAATTGCTTAACCTCCCGGTCTGGGAGAGAAATGATGAGGGCTTCTGATTTCGAGTAGTTGACCTTAAAGTTGCTCACCTGGCCGAACCGTTGGAATTCCCTCAACACCAACGAGAAGGAAGTGTGTACGGATGTCAAGTGAAGCAGCAGATCATCCGCAAATAAGGATGTTTTATATTGATGGCCCGCTATTTGAATCCCTTTAATATCTGGGTTGTTACGGATGGCTATGGCTAAGTGCTCCATAGTAAGAACGTAGAGCAGGGGGGACAGCGGACATCCCTGGCGTGTGTGCCATTACTGATAGAGAAGGGAGCCGAGAGAAGCCCATTAGCCCTGACCCTGGCCGAGGGGGAGGCATAAAAGGCCAGAATTTTAGAAAGGAGGCCAGGCCCAACACCAATCTGCCTGAGAGAAGCCCTCATGAATTCCCAATCTACCCTGTCAAATGCCTTCTCAGCATCACAAGAGAGGAGGCACGCAGGTTCCCCAGTGGTGCTAGCATACGATATTAAGTCGAGAAGCTTGTTGGTGTTGTCCCTGGCTTCCCTCCCTGGGACAAACCCCACCTGGTCCAAATGGATCAGCGCCGGGAGAGAAGGTTGCAACCTAAGAGCGATAAGGCCTTGGCATAGAGTTTAAGGTCGATGTTAATTAGGGAAATCTGCCTATAATTCCCACACAGGGTAGTATCTTTAGCCGGCTTGGGGAGGACCGCAATTGTCGCCTCAAGTGTCTGTTTAGGGAAGGGGCAACGGTCCCCTATGGCATTAAAAGTTTTTGTTAACAGAGGAATTAGGCGAGGTCCAAAGTGTTTATAGAATTTGGGCGAGTAGCTGTCAGGGCCCGGATTGACTTTCTTTACCTTAGCTTTTGTGCTGGTTGTAATCTTCTCTGCTCTGTTGTTCTGATTACCCCCAGTTTGTGTTCCATAGGATCATGGGCGTCAAACTGCAGGTACTGGTTTGTGTTTGTACGTTTCCTTTAGACTTCTGTTTCCAGCCACATTCACTGATGGTTACCAGGCTGTCCAAACAGGTGAATGTCTCGTCTAGAGATGAACAAACTTTTTAAAAGTTTGGTTTGCCGATTTCACCAAACTTTTTCGAAAAAGTTTGTTTCGGTCCGAACTAGTTCGGGACAAACTTTCATCTAAAATGCATGGAAAACAATGCCTGATGGCCCCAAAAGTCCTTTATGGCAGTCTGAAGCTGCCAGGCTGTATAAAAACATATTTTAGTAAAAAAAAAAAATGAAGAGAAGCAACGATTCCTGGAAAGTAAAAAGTAATAGCTTTTTACAAGCTTTTAAAAATGTACCCATTTTGGGCATCACAGGGGGTAGGTCTGCAGCTGTGTAGGCCTGGCAGTAGAGACCAAGCCCTCAAAAAAAGGTTTCCATTTGTAACCGGGTGGTGGTGGGGGGGGGGGGGGGTTGCAGCGGGATTGCCACGCTTACATTTTTGCTGAAGATGAAGCAATGGCTTTTTGCAAGTGCTGAAAATTTTGCCTATTCTGGGCATCACAGGGTTGACCTACATGTATACTCGTCTGGCAGTAGCAGAGGGTGGCAGGCTGCCAGCGGAGGCACTGTTGGTGGTAGTCATAGTAGCAGCATTAGCAAAGGCTGCAGCTGTTGAAGAAAGACTAGGTTGTGTCACAGGAAACCTGTAGTGATTGTGTAGGCATGGTAGTAGCGGTCAAGCCTAAATAAAATTGTCCCACTTGTAATGGGGGTAAGCAGTGGGATTGACCCCCCCTAAATTTGAGTTAAAGAAGTAGTAATGGCCTTTTACAAGTGCTGAAAAATGTGTCCATTTTGGGCATCACAGATTCAACCTGCTTGTATGTTGGCCTTGCAATAGCTGAGGGTGGAAGGCTGGTAGCAGAGGTGCTGTTGGTGGTAGTAGTGGCATGCTAATCAGTGGCATGAGGCAGAATAAGCGGTTTTAAAATCATCACCTATTCACACCCGGTTCACAAAAGTTAGTTTTTCCATGAGAGTAGACATGTTTGCAGCAGGTGTCTAACATTCCAAAGCCATGGCTAATAAGCCATTCTTGCCTTCCCTGCGGAAGGTGTAAAATTCCCCTATTTTGGCTTCATTCTAACAATGCGTCTGCCAGCCCGCAGACACCCAAGCATACAGCTTGCCATCCTCACCAGCATTTCCGTTGGCCGGTTGGTTCCACCTCCACTCTGTATTGCCATGTTTATTCATCATTATCCCCACCACCATTATGATGATTATCATCATCACTGTGTGCCTCCTCCCCTATACCTTCCTGTGATAAGTTGGTGGTTTGCATCTCCAAATCCACTCCTGTGGTCTTTCTTCTTCCTCACCCTCCTCCACCTCCTCTTGTAGATCCAAAGAGCCAGGAGAAAGATAGGATTGTTCCTCCATCCCTTGCTGAATCATGGCCGTGAGCATTTGCTCCATTCATTCATTCCGCTGTTGTCCCTGCTGACAAACCTTGTCATCTCTTCAAAGGACCTTCACAGGTGACACGTGTCTCTAATCATCTGCCAGTGCCAGAGCTGATAATCACACTTGCTGGAAAAGCTGGCCGTTTGCTGCATGAAGAAATCATTCACAGCTTTGCCCTGGTGGTAGAGGTGGTACAGCATATGTAGGGTGAAATTCCAGCACATAGGGACATTGCAGATTAAGTGGTGTTCGGGAAGACCATTCTAGTGCTGCAAGTCTAGGATAGCGCATTTGAAGGCATAGGATCGACTATATCGAACACATACCCTCCTGGAAATGGCCAGAACATCCATAGGACATATGTTAAGCGATTGACGACCAGATTGATCACGTGCGCCAGGTATGTGTCATGTGATTTAGACGCAGAGCAGCCACAATGTTTATCTGCACATTGCCCTAAGTTGACATAGAGATAGCCAGCGGGAGATTTCCTCATGCATGCACGGCAGCAACTATTCGGCAGTGTGGCTTTTCTTGCCCAGGCTCAGCATGTGTAATACGCCTTGCAGTGATGAGAGGATGGAGGAGGAGGGTAAGCTACTCTCTGCTGTCTCCTCTCTGTTGAGGAGGATAGGTGCCTGGTGTCCAAAGCTGAAGCGGATCGGCACAAACGCGGAGGTGTTACTACTGCCTGACCTAGTTGCGTTGGAGCATCGTGCTGCACAAGGTTGACCAAGTGGGCCATGACACACATGTATTGTCTTTGGCCATAGCTACTGCTCCAAGTATCTACTGTTGCATACCCTGTGCTGCACACTGACCGTTGCATAGACAACCCCACTTTCTCTTCCACGTAACTGTGCAAGGCAGGAATAGCCTTGTTGGAGAAGAAATGGTGACTGGGAACACATCACCTGGGCTGGGACCACCCCATTAGTTGCCTAAAGGTGGTGGACTCAACTAGGTGGTATAGCATTAACTGCACCACCAACAACTTGGCCAGGTGCGAGTTCAGCTGCACCACAACCAGGTGAATGGGTGCATATTGTTGTCTGGTGGATATTGATTCTATTATAGAATCTAACTGATGGGATGGAGGCAGAACACTGGATTATGAAGATTGCCTGTGGATGAGGCCAGGCTACTAGACAGATGAGATATTATAGGAGCCTCACCATCAGCAAGAGCAATAAGGTTTTGATTTGCATGGCATTTTGATTGTCCTAGGCAGCCTTGTGATGCCGGTCCAATTGCTTACTGCTCCCCCCTCCTCTGGCCGGCGATCACCTCATCTGTAATCGGATCAGGCAGGGACACAGGAGTGGATGATCGGAGGTTAGTAAAAAAATTTTTTTTTTTTAATATAATTTTTACTGTGTTTTTTTACTGTTAACTCTTTGTGAACTGGTAAGAGGTCCATGAGAACCCTATACCAGTTCACAAGGCTCTGGGTCTGGCAAGTGACCTGCAGGTGACTTGCCATTAACCTTGAGCTGCCCCCCATCATCTGCCTCCCCAAAGGCCAGGGGGAAGCAGAAGAGCCCGTGGCCATAGGCTATGCCGGCTTGCAGCCGGTAGGGCCAGGGGCGATCAGTTGACCCCTGCTCCCTATTCTACAAGCCCCCATAGCTGGTTATGCTTTTTAACCCTTAAAATTCCCCCCAAAAATGTGGTCCCCTCCCCTATGTCATTTTTTTTAATTAACCCCATGTTACCTGTCACCCAGCAGACATAAAAGGCATCCAGCAGCAGAGCATACGCCCAAGTGATCAGTGTGGGGCACAGTGCTCTGGGATGGATGGGAGTTAGTATTAAAAAAAATAATAAAATATTTTTGTCTGTGTGTTTTTTTTACATTTAACCCTGGTATGGGATCTACCCTATACCAATTTACAAGGCTCTGGGTCTGACTAGCGGGTGACTTGCCATTAACTCTGACACCCCCCCCCCCCCCCATTGCCTCCTCGAAGGCCAGGGAGGGCGACGAGCCTGTGTGCATTAGGCTATGCCGGCTTGTAGCCTGCAGGCTGTTCTACAAGCCCCCATATCTGGTTATGCTGGGTAGGGGGGAACCTCACCCCCAATTTTTTTCCGATTTTGAAGGGTTTTTAACCCTTAGAATTTCCCTGGGAAGGGGGACCCCACGTAAATTTTTTAAATTTAACCCTTTATAGTGTGGATAGTAGTTGTATATGTCAGATGCCGGTGGTGATCGGTGCAGGGCGGGTGAGAGGCGAGGAGGCTCTGATCAGAGCCTTCTCTCCTCTCACCCGCCCTGCTCCGATCACTATCGGCATCTGACATATACAACTACTATCCAGCGACGCAGGATCGGAGGTGAGTGGAGTAAAAAAAAAAAAATAAATAAGTCATTCTTTTCTCTATGTGTCAGTGTCTTTATTTTTTTACATTTGACCCCTTATGAACTGGTAAGGGGTCCAATTATCTGCTTCCCCAAAGTCCAGGGGGCGGCAGAAGCGCCCATGGCCACGGGCTATTCGGGCTTGTAGCCTGCAGGGCCAGGGGCCACAAAAGCTGGCAGCTGCGCCCTGTTCCTACAAGCCCTGCATAGCTGGCCCCGGTTGTAGTTTAACCCGATTTAACCCTTTGTAGTGTGGATGGTAGTTGTATTTTATTTGTAAATGTTATAAAGTACTTGTTTCAGTTTGGGGGGGGTCTCCTGGACAGGAACGGGGGCTACTGATAAATATGTGGTACCGTTCTAATCGGTAGAAATGGGTCTTTCACATACAATATGGTTTTCTTTAAAATACATTTTTTATTTTAAATAAAGGCAGAGTCAATTTTCTAAAAAAAAAAAAAAGTATTCATTTTTTTTTTACTTAATAATATTGTAAAAAACAGAATAAAATTTACAAACAAGACATTTCATGTTAAAGCCTAAACTCTGCTGCAAAAATATATATATATCATTTTCCTGAAAATTCCAGCAAAAATGGTGCAAAACATGGCGCAAAATGGGGAAAAATGACCTGTCAACAGAGGGTGACAAAATCCCAAGTAGGCTGTCAATTAAAAGGGTCAAAAGTAGCTATGCATGTTGGGTATTGTTCGGTTCGGGGGACCTTGCGCTTTCAGACTTAGCTTGTTTTTTCTTGTTTGCATATTTATATTTTAGGAAAAGTTGTTTTTTATTCAGCTTTTTTATACATTTGTTAGGGAAACCCTGCGCAACCAAAGAATTCTTTGAGGGATTAATTCCAGAAAGATGAGCCCACTACAACAAGCTGGGTACGCTTAGAAAGCTTAGCATGTGTACTTTCAGGGAATATATAGTTTATGGGGGATATTCCAAATGTAAAGGGTTGTTTTGGTTGAAAAATCGCAAGGTGCACACTTTGTCTGCGGAGCTGAAATTTTCAAGTAAAATTACCGTTACGCACATGCTTTACTTTGGGGTGTTTGGCAACTCTTCCCTTGACAGTAGCTATGCATGCTGGGTATGGTTCTGTTGGGGCGATGTTGCTTTTTCAGATTAAACTTGTTTTTTCTTGTTTGTATATAGTTTTTTTTTTAGGAAAATGTGGCATTGATTCTGCTTTTTTTATCCTTTTTTTAGGGAAACTTCTTGCAACCAAAGAATACATTGACGGATTACTTCTAGAAAAGCCTGGTACACTTAGAAAGCTTGAGGTGTGTACTTCCAGAGAATATATAGTTTGTTGGGGGTATTTCAAGTGTAAAGGGTTTTTCTGGAAAAACTGCAAGGTGCGCATAGCGCATACCACAGTTGTATTTTATCTGAAAATCCCCTAAAGCTCTGTTTCAGTTTGGGGGAGTCTCCTGGGCAGGAAAGGGTGTCTACCAATACATATGTGGTACCGCTGTAACCGGGAGAAATTGAAATTTCACACGCAATAAGATTTTATTGACAAACTTACATTTTTTATTACAAAAAAACACTGCAAATTGTAAAAAATAGATTTTTTTTTTTTGCACATATTTCACCCAAAAATATTGAGAATACACCTATAAAAAAGCAAACAAGACATTTCATGTTAAAGCCCAGACTATGCTGAAAAAAACAATATATAATTTTCCTGGGAAATCCCTTCAAAAATCACATTTGAACATGGGGAGCAGAATGGTCTGGCAACAAAGGGTGACAAAAACTCCAGGTAGGCTGGCACTTAAAGGGTTAAAGCAAGTTCCGGTTGTATTTTCAAGTGAGGTTGTTTTATAAGTCAGGGGACTTTTCATTAAGGGAGGGGAAAAAAGCATTGTGTTACTGTTTTCCCTTGTATTGCAGGGTTTAGCCCTACAATAAAATACATTGGTTGCTTGCATTTGATAGAGAGCAGTGTTAACTGCATGGGGGTGTTCCTGCCCAATTAGAAGCCTATTTATTTTACCTGAGGCCAACCTTCTGACTGTTTGCCAGAGACTGACACTGGTGAAGGGAAGTATTGCTTTGTTATAAATAAGATTGTTTAAAGTGAGTTCAGGAGCTTTTACGAGTTCCGGTTGTATTTTCAAGTGAGGTTGTGTTATAAGTGAGGGGACTTTTCATTAAGGGACTTTAGATTGGGGGACTTCAAATGTTCTTTTTGCCTATGTGCTAAAATAAGAAGTTAAAAGCCAAAGTTGCTGCAACTGTGAGCACTAAAATTGTTTTTACTGCTGTTTTGTAACTAGGATAATGGCTAGCAATATTGGAGGTCTACTTCAGTGCACAATTTGTCATATGTATACACTTCAGGAGCAGCAGTGCCAGGGTGAATAGCGCTGTGGTAAATGTGAGCAAATTGCAAACCTGGAAGCTCAGGTTAGAGATCTGGAGGAGCAAAATGCAACACTGAGGAGAATTGACAATATGGAAAAGGTCATCCTGCTCAATAAGCAGACATTAAGTGGGGTAGATACAGAGGGTGAAGTAATGGGTCAGGATGAGCAGATAAGTAGCTAGGTAAATGTAGATAGAGGGAGTAAAAAGGGTGCACAGAAAAAGAAGGCCATACCTGTGTCTGTGCACCCTAGCAAAATTGCCAAGTTGATGCAAGAGTGTCAGTCTCAGAAATGGCAGCCCTAGCGGATACTGCTCTTCCTATCAGCAGGGAGGACAGCCCAGCTAGTGAGGGGGTAGTTGGTACTGCAGGTAGGACTAGACAGTTAGTGGTCATAGTGGATTCTATTATCAGGCATACTGGTGCCAGGGTTTGGCATGTGGTGGAAAGGGTGGATAAATTACTGGAAGGGGCTGGGGATGACCCAGCTGTCGTGGTCCACGTGGGGACCAATGACAGAATTAATGGAGGATCCTTAAGAATACATTTAAGGAATTAGGGAAGGACCTCCAAGGTTGTATTCTATGGTTGTATTCTATGGAATACTGCCTGTTCCCTGCACTACACATGAAAGACAGCGGGAACTTAGAGAGGGTGTGGGTTCCTAGAGCATTGGGCTGACTTTTCATTGGGGTGCAAACTGTATTCTACAGATAATTTGCACCTGAATGGAAGGGGGGCTGTTGTGCTGGGTAAGAGGATACTAGAGGGGGTGGAGAGTTATTTAAACTAGAGATGGGGAGGATGACAAGAGTGAAAACAAAAGTGAAGACAGGTTACTTAGGGGAAAGCATATGACGGTGGAGAATTAGAATGGGGGAGGACTGCTATGATGGATAAGGAGATCCATGTGTTGCAAAACAGCAGTAAAAAATTAGGCAGATGCATTACTGCAGAAGCTAATGCAATAGCTCAATGTGTCAAACTAGGTAACAACTTAAAGTGTATGTTCACAAATGCCAGAAGTCTGGCATGTAAAGGGGGAAAGCTTGAGGCTCTGGTGCTGGAAGAGAATATTGATGTTGTTGGTGTGACTGAGACATGGCTGGATTCCACACATGACTGGACTGTCAATCTACAAGGTTTTGCTCTTTTTCAGAAAGATGTAAAGCAAGATTTCAAAGCCTATATTAATGAGGATATACTAGCATTAGCAAGATTGCGAGGATGTAAAATCCTTGTGGGTAGTTTGGTGTAATCTATAGGCCCCCAAATATAACTGAGAAAATAGAGGGTCAACTGTACAAGCAGAAAGAGCGAGCTTCACAGACTGGTACAGTGGTGGTGATGGGGGACTTCAACTACCCAGGAATTGACTGGAGACATGGTTCTGCTTCTTCTACAAGGGAGAGCTTTCCTCAGGTTGCTACAAGATAATTATATGAATCAATGAGGAAATGATCACTGGGGAAGAAGATAAGGTGGAGCTGTTAAATGGATTCTTTAGCTCTTTGTACATAAGAGAGGAGCAAGGAGCCAATACAGGAGATGCCACTGATACCAATAGCCCAAGTATAATACGCAACAAGCTAAACATGGATATCATCCAAGAAAAACTAAATAATTTAAATGTGAATAAGACTGCAGGACCAGATGGACTTCACCCAAGAGTTCTCAAAGAACTCGTTTCCGTTATCTCATCACCCCTGTTCTTGATCTTTAAAGACTGACTAGCAACTGGTAGAGTGCCAAGGGACTGGCGCAAGGCAAATGTGGTGCCCATTTTTAAAAAGGGCTCTAGGTCTCCTCAGGGCAATTACAGACCTGTAAGCTTAACATCCATTGCGGGGAAATTGCTTGAGGGGCTTTTAAGGGACTACATACACGAATATGTAACTATGCATAATATTATAAGTGACAACCAGCACGGTTATACTAAGGGCAGAAGCTGCCAGACTAACCTGATTGGCTTCTATGAGGAGGTGAGTAGAAGCCTGAGCAGAGGGGGTGGCTGTGGATATAGTTTTTCTGGATTTTGCAAAAGCACTTGTCCCCATAGATGCTTATTGGGGAAATTGAGATCTTCAGGATTAGAAAATACAGTTTGTAACTGGATTGAAAACTGGCTGGATTGTGTGCAGAGAGTTGTGGTTAATGATACCTACTCTGAATGGTTACTGGTTGTAAGCAGTGTACCCCAGGGTTCAGTGCTGGGCCCACTATTATTCAACTTGTTTATAAATGACACAGAAGATGGAATTAAAAACACTATCTCTGTTTTTGCAGATGACACAAAGATATGTAGCACAGTGCAGTCTATTGAAGATGTTCACAAGCTTCAGGCTGGCTTGGACACATTGAGTGTCTGGGCATCCACTTGGCAAATGAAGTTCAATGTGGAAAAATGTAAAGTCATGCACTTGGGGTCTAACAACCTGAAGGTCACATATATCCTTGGGGAGTAAAACTGGGAGAGTCACTTGTTGAGAAGGATCTGAGGGTACTGGTAGATCACAGGCTAAATAACAGTATGCAATGCCAAACAGCTGCTTCCAAGGCCACCAAGATACTATCATGCATTAAAAGATGCATGGACTCATGGGATAGGGATGTAATTTTGCCTCTTATAAGGCACTGCGCCCTCACCTGGAATATGCCGTCCAGTTATGGGCACCCATTCATAAAAAGGATGCTCTGACTACAGAAAGAGTGCAGATGAGAGCCACCAAACTAATAAGGGGAATAAACGATCTTAGTTATGAGGAAAGATTACGAGAATGAAATCTGTTTAGTCTTGAGAGGAGACTACTGAGGAGGACATGATTAACTAATAAATATATAAATGGCCCATAGAAAAAATATGGGGGAACACTGTCAGGTAAAATCCTCTCTAAAGACAAGGGGGCACTCTCTTCGACTGGGAAAAAAGAAATGTAGTTTTGGAGACAATCGTCTTTTTACCATAACTAAAATTCTATGGAATAGCCTCCCACAGAAGCTTGTTACAGCATCAACCGCTGACAGCTTCAAAAAAGGATTAGATGTTTATTTAGAAGAAAATAACATTAACAGTTACTGATAGCGGTTATCAGGAAAAAAACAAAAAATAATATAAATAATTCCACCTATAAAATAAAAAATAAATTCCCCTACCCTAACACCCTTGGTTGAACTTTATGGACATATGTCTTTTTTCCCTGAAATTTCTGCAAAAATCAAGGTTAAACAAAAATAAATGACATTAATAAATTGCAAAAATTACCTGTCAACAAAGGGTGACAACATGTCAAGTAAGCTGGCAATTAAAAGGGTTAAAAGTAGCTATGCATGTTTGGTATTGTTCAGCTCAGGGCTTTCAGATTTACCTTTCTTGTTTGCATATTGATATTTTAGGAAAAGGTGTTTTTTATTTTGCTTTTTATACAACTTTTAGGGAAACCCTATGCAACCAAAGAATTCATTGAGGGATTACTTGCAGAAAACTGCAGCCATGTAAACAAGCCTGGTACGCCTAGAAAGCTTGAGATGTGTACTTGCAGATAATATAGTTTGTGGGGGGTATTTCAATTGTAAAGGGTTGTTTTGCTTGCAAAACTGCAATGTGTGCATAGCACAGTTTTTAGCTGAAAATCTCTTAAAGCGGTGTTTCAGTTTGGGAGAGTCACCTGGGCAGGAAATGGTGTCTACCAATACATATGTGGTACCGCTGTAAACGGGAGAAATTGGGATTTCACACGCAATTAGATTTTATTGACAAACTTCCATTATTATTATATTCCCAGTATGTCACACACCCCGCTTCCGAACATTCATGACACTTGGGTAACTGTCCTGTAGAGGGCGATCTTGCAGAGATGACATGAAAAAAAGGAACCCCTCCTGGTCCATAAATACCTGGGACCTCCCGCCATTCCCCAGTCTTTCGTCTCAGCAGTCGGCGAGCAAGTCAGAAGATGGTTGTCTCCTCCTTGCAGGTAGCCGGGGTAACCCCCTGGCCTTTTGTTTCTATTGCTGCCTGAACCTTTTTTAATTTAAACTATAGCAGTATGCCTCCCAGCCTAGGCTGAAGGTCCAGGCAATGGTAGGCTGCACCTTATGGTGTATATGGGAGACCCCATACAAAGGGGTAGGCGGTGTCCGGGTTGGTGATCCCGGCTTGGGATGCCCCGTCCCTCTTACCCTTTCACCTATTGGTGTGGGTTCTCCCCCCTACCGTGTCCCTCTGTGCCCCTTGGGGGGGGAGGCCTTTTCTCCTGTGGGTTGTTTTACTTTATTTGGGGGAAAAGGTGTGTTGATTGTGTGTGTGTGTTTGTATGTGTATTCTTAGTATACAGTACGTCCTGCTCCAGATATAGTACTTACACTTGGGTTATCCTCCGCCAGATGGCGCTGCACTCAGAGACATGCAAAACAGGCTACTTCCGGCCCTCAAATACCCGGGGACCTCCCACAAATCCCCCCAGATTTCTCTGCAGTGCTGACTGCGAAGACATGAAGTATCACTCTCTCGCAGGTGAGCGGGGCTATTAAAGCCTGCGGCCCTGTTGGACTATTCCCACCCGTCCTCGTTGTGTTGTGCCTCCCAACCTGGGCTGCGCTGGTCGGGTGAAGGTAGGCAGCACCACACGTGCTTATGGAGCGCTGCTCCTCCGCAGTCCCCCACCAAAGGGTAGGCGATGTAGGCTGATGGTGAGCCTCTTTGGGATGCCCCTCCCGCATTACTGCCCCTTGCCCCGTATAGCGGTGGGTCCTGTACCAAGGGCCGCCATCCTCCCTCGTTCCCCCCGTAGTCGGGGGGGAAAGAAAGGGGGGGGGGTGTGCCTGTGTGGTCTGTATTGGATCCTTGCACTTATATGGCCTTTGTCTGTCTTTGGACCTTTATAGCTATGTTGTCAGCCGCCGCGCCCTTTCTATGTATTTTACTTGCAGACTGCCGCCGCCGCGGCACGCGCTTATTTCCTTAGTTGAAGGCTCCGCGCCGGGCAGCGGCATTACCTCAGACACTTACGTGTCCTCATTGGCTGTTGTTGGACTTCGCGCTCTTCGGGAGGGCGGGGTCTGTTTTGGCGCGCTCCGCATCATGGACCGCTGGCCCGCCCTTCGAGGTACACGGCGCCATTTTGTCTGTTCGCGCGTGACGCGTGGGGCGCTCCTGCTTACCGTGGTACTGTAAGTGCCCTCGCGGGTGGCTTATTCTCATTATAGTTTTCTGACACCATTTTCTTCTCTTTGTGTCTTTCAGACCGGTGAACACCATTGGCTTCTCCCGGCCCGGTGTAAATTTATAGCGGCCTTGTAAAATTCTCCCACTTCCCTAGCGGGTCTTTGGGGCATCCAGGGTTGCTTATAGTGTAAATCCCTACTGGCATATTGTGCCTTAAATAATCACCATATGGAGGCATCTCAGAATTATGTGACCGGGGTCCCTCTGGGACAAGACCGGCTGTGTATAGCATGTGGACAACCCCATGCTGATGCTGACAGGGCACGGGTCTGCGGACCCTGTGCCGAGCAAGCACTGGCTCTGCAATCAGGCCTGCCAGTGGCTGCACCTCGCTTCATTTCACCTATTTCCCCATGCTTAAATCTCACTCCTGCTGAGTCGCATACAAAGGGGGAGTCGCAGCCTGTTGCGTCTTCCAGACTGCCCACAGCTGAACAGATCATTGCGAGGTTGTCGGAGCGCAAGGGCCCTGGTAAGAAGCGGCACTTGACGTCTCCTGTTTCTGTTTTTCCTATGGGAACTGAGGAGTTTTCTACTCCGTGTGACTATTCCCCTTCTGATGAAGGAGAGCTATTCTCTGACTCAGGCTCATCTGATGAGAGGCCGACGAGTCATGACTATTCTGGACCTGAATACTGGGCCCAGTATGACCCTGGCGATTTGTTGATTAAGGTCTTTGAGGCTCTGTCTATCTCTCTCCCTGGTGAAGCTTCCAAGCCGAGAGGGGAGCGTTTTCATACAGCAACAGCACGTTTGGAATTCCTAGAACAGGCTCACTTCCATGCTCTTGTCCTCAAGGAATGGGACTGTCCCAGTAAACTCTCAGGGGTCCCAGGGGACTGGGATAGGAAATACCCCTTTCCCCCTGAGATGGTTAATTGCTGGTCATCCCCCCCCCCCCCCCCATGGTGGATGCCCCTATCATAGGGGTTCCTAACCCCCCCTTTATTACAGCCCCTGCTCATAATACCCTTCGGGATGCTGAGGGCCGGCGCATTGAGCTGCTGGCCTCCCACGTCTTTTCCTGTGCAGGGACGGCGTTGCGCCCGGTCTGTGCCGCGGCTATTACTGCGGTGGCCGCGGCTATTACTGCGGTGGCCGCGGCTATTACTGCGGTGGCCGCTAGAACCCTCATCAGAAAGATGCTTGATCATTAACCTGATGATCTCCACTGGGAGGTGTTTAATGCACTCTCCAGCTGTGATCTATTTTTAAAATTTATCCTATTAGCGTTGGACGACACCATTAGAATGTGTGCAAGAACTTCTGCCCTTGCGGTGGCTATACGTCGCTTGGTTTGGCTGCGACAGTGGGGTGCTGGCGATGCTACAAAAAGACTCTTACTGGGCTTCCCTTTATAGGGCTACGCTTGTTTGGGGCCCGTATAGACCTGTTTGGTAAAAAGGGTAAGTCACCCCAACGCAGGCGGCCGTCTAGGCCCCCTCGGGGCAGGGGCACCCCTATTTCCCCCTTCCTTAGCGTTAAACAAGAACCAGGGGTGTCCTTCGTGGGGGCTCGCGCAGACTTCGGCCCCGGGAGCAGCAGACAACGCTTTGGCCCCTCCGGCGGGGCTAAGCCTAAATCTTCCACCAATGCCCCTCAAGCGTGATGGGGCGCCCTCGCCCGTCTGGGTGAGGGGATTGCTGCGGCACTTTGCTCTTGTCAGGAGGCTTTACGCCTCATTCTGGTGGATTCAGGAGGTTGTGTCCTCCAGATACAGGATAGAGTTTGCTGCGTGGCCTTCCCCAGTTTTATCAGGTCCCAGGTACTCCTGGTCCCTGCCGCTGTTCAGTTGCTGGCACAGGCCATGCAAGGCCTGCGAGGTCTGAGGGTCACTTGCAGATTGCCCGTAACAGGCAGAAGCAGGGGCCGCTACACCAACTTTTCCACAGTCCCTCAAAAGGATGGGTCAGGCGGGCCCATTCTGGATTCACAGCAATTCTCCAATTACAGGCAGTTTCTGCATGGAAACTCTGAGATGGGCCATTAGTGCCTTGTGCCAAGGGGGCCTCTTGCCGTCTGTGGAGCTCTAAGATGCTTATGTTCACATGCCTTCAGGACACCGAGGCTCTTCAGGTTCGTGTTGGAAGTCCAACCCTGCTAATTGTGGCTTTGTTATCTGGCCTCTCTTCAGCTCCCAGAGTGCTCACCCAGGTGCTGATGGCGGTGATGTCTCTGATGAGACCAAGGGGCGTCCGCGCGATGACCTACCTGGACGTCCTTTTTCACTTACCAGTCTCTTCGTCAGGCTAAGTTGGATACCCGGCTGATGGCGTCCATTGGGAGTCATTTGGATGGGTGATCATTCACCCCAAGTCCTCATTGTCCCCTTAATTGGTAACTCCATTTCTAGAAATGAATCTGGATTAGGTTCAGACGAGAATCTTCCCTTCTCAGCAATAAAGTGGACAATCTGGTCACATGGGCTCAGTCCCTCATTGCTTTCCCGGTCCCTCCACCAGGCAGGGATGCAGCTGGTGGGCCCGTTGGTGGCTTGCTCCGAAGAGGTCCCTTATGCTCAGTTCCCCTTGGGCCCTTCTGCGACTTCTATTGTTAATACAGGACAGGGATCCAGCATCCCTGGAGCAGGGTCTGTGGGCCTTCCCACCTGGTAAGAAGGTTTTCTTGGAGTGGATGAACTCAAGGAATCTGTCTGGGGGCAGTTCCTTCTTGCCTTCCTGGAAACGGTCACCATGGATGCCAACCTATCAGGTTGAAAGGGGAGGGTTTCTTCTGAAACTCCCTGCGATTCTGGGGGTGGTGGGGCCCTAAGAAGGTCCTTACGCCTATTGATGTTTGAAACAGTGAGCGTTTTCAGTTGGTTCTATCTCGCTTGACTACTTCCCTTCTGGGCCTGCCAGTTTGGGAGCGCTCAGTCTGTTTGACGACAGTGTCCTACATTAATCATTGGAAGGGGCCTGGAGCTGGTGGACCCTCCAGGAAGTGTCTGTTCCTAATCTGGGTGGAGACAATGTTCCCTGCATATCAGTGATATTCGCTCCGGTGGAGTCCCTCTGCGACCGGATGTGCTAATCCCTGTGTCACTATGGGGTCCAACCAGTTGTGGATCTGTATGTGTTCCGTCACTATCACAGGCTCTCGGCCTTTGTTTCCCTGTCCCAGGATACTCTGGCAGTGGTCCGGATGCCTTAGTAACGTCATGACTGGACGTTCGGTTCTGTATGTCTTTTCTCCATTCCCCCTGCTAGGCAGGGTTCTGCGCAAGATTGCTCTGGTAAGGGGACCAGTGATTCTGGTGGCCCCCAGGTGCCCTGGTAGAGTGTGGTTTGCAGACATGGTACCGAGGACAGTAGTTTTCTGTACCTTTTGCCAGGAGTGCCAGCTCTGCTCACTCAGGGCCCCCTTTACGTCACTCCAATCTACAGACTCTGGCCTAGTCGGCCTGACTGCTGAAACATCCATCTTGATGGAGACAGGCTTATCTGTCTCGGTGATTGAGACTATGGGAAGGCTAGGAGCAAGCTTCTTCCTCTTCTTCTTCTATCTGTTATAGGGTATGGCATACCCATATTGATTGGTGGGATGCTGTCCAGCTGTTCTTACCCTCAAGGTTGTCCTTCTGGTGACTGTTACCTTGGTCAGGCGTGTGTTAGCGGGCAGCTCTGTCTACCTAGCCCCCATTCCTTGAGATACACCAGGATAAGGTGGTGTTCCGCCTGAAGCCGGACTCCCCACATCAGGTGGTGTCTTATGTTCATTGATTCAAGATATTGTTCTTCCTGCTGTGCCTTATTCCTAGCAACGCGGAGGAAAGAGTTCTGCATTCCTTGAACAGGTGTTGGAAGTTTTTTTCCTTGGTAGTCACTGTGTCCTTTAGGAGAACTGATGTTCCTTGATGCCTATGGTCACTACATCCTGAATGTGCCCGATCTCGTCTGCTCTCGGGGAGTTGGGCAGCTTTAGCCCTGGTTATTACTTGAATGGATGTTCCTTCTGGTACTTGGAAGGGTTTTTTTGGCTTCTGCCAAGTCTACTGTTAGCGATTGGATTCGTCAGGCTGTTACTCAGGCCTATTCCAACAAGGGGAAGAATCTTCCTTTTCGCTTTGATTCTTTTCTACTCGTGCTTGATGCCTCTTGGGCTTTTCAGCACCAGGCTTCTGTTGAACTGGTTTGCTAGGCCACTACCTTGGCCTTCTGTTCATAACTTTGCAAAGTTTTACAAGGTTGATGTTAGGGCCTCAGCTCATGCTGTCTTGGCCGTATGGTTATGCAGGTGACAGTGGTTTTACACTGTCTGCTGTTGTCGTTTTTGTTGGGGATCCCACCCTACTTTATGGACACTGCTATTGGATGTCCCAAGTGTAAGTACTATATCTGGAGCAGGACGTACTGTATACTAAGAACTCACCTGTAGAATTGATATTATTTGTATACAGTACATCCTGCTCCACCCCACCCTGGTGTTTGCATTATTCTGGATCCCCTGTATGGTGATTGTTACCATTGTTATAGTTACCAGTTTTTTGGTGGTTAATTCGCCCGGCTTCTTGTTCACTGCTTTTCAATGCTGGGGATTTGTGGGAGGTCCCCGGGTATTTGAGGGCCGGGAGGAGCCTGTTTTGCATGTCTCTGCAGTGCAGCGCCATCTGGCGGAGGATAACCCAAGTGTAAGTACTATATCTGGAGCAGGACGTACTGTATACAAATAATATCAATTCTACAGGTGAGTATTTCACAGAATTTTATTTTTTGCGTCCATTGTTGCTGGGCCGGTTTCACTTTCAACAGGTGCAGTTAAGGAGAGGGCGGGGCGGGGCCGGGCACTCGGCATGCTCGTTGTGGCCCCCCCCACCACACCCCCCCCTCCCCTCGAGGCCGGCTTCTCTCAAGCATTTTTCCGGCCTCGCTACCTGCTTTGCTGCTCTTCCTCTCATTCCCTTGCTGCTGTGATGGTTGACGGTCGCCGCTTTGCTGCGGTGAGTGGATTTTATTTCACTATTTTTAACTGTCTTATATGGTGGGTGATGTGCATGTTGACACTTATGTCTGTTCTCATGTCTTCTAGGTGGGATCCCTTCTTTTACAGTTTAAAGAGGGAGTTCTCACGGTCCTAGGGTCCCTTAGAGTTTAATTTGGGGTTCCCCCCCCAAAAAAAAAAATCCTCCCACTTGGGACCTGAAGGGGCATCCCAGGTAGCTTAATAGCGTAAATCCCTCTGGTCATTGCGGCTACATTAAAGTCACCATATGGAGGCTTCTCAGGATACCGGGCTTGGGCTCCCCTCGGGGCAACCCCAGCAGTGTGTGGGTTGTGGGGCATCCCCTGCGGGGGATAATGTACTTGTTTGCATACCTTGTGCTCAGCGGGCCATAACGCAGCAGTCGGAGGCCCAGGCGTCTGGGTCCGGGGTCCCGGCCTCATCTCCTTCCCCACCCTGCCTTATCCGTACCCCTAGTGATGTTGTCACAGGTGGGGAGTCGCAATATGACGTAAGTGCCAGACTGGCTAATATTGAGAAATGTATTTCTGGCTCTGTTGCCAGTAAGGCCTCGGCTAAGCGAAAGCATTTGTCTCCAGCCGCGCCGGCCTTTGAGTTTGATGATTATGATTTCCTTGACTGGACTGATTATTCCCCGCTAGAAGAGGGGGAATTATTTGAGGATTCTGAGGGTTCTGACAATCAGCAGTTTGCTGGTGCTGATACTGAGCAAGGGCAGGGGGATGCTGTGGATACCCCGAAGGTCTTGGCTCACCTTTTTGAGGTTCTGGCAATTTCTCCTCCTGAGGAGGCTGCTCCTCAAAAAGGGGAATTCTTTGGGATTTCCAAGCCGCGCCTGGAGTTCCCAAATCAAAAGCATTTTGATGGCATTATTCTTAAGGAATGGGCTTCCAGGTATTCCTCAAGGTTGGGATAAAAAGTATCCCTTTCCAGTGGACGTGGTAAAACGATGGTCGTCCCCTCCCGAGGTGGATGCCCCGGTGCTCGGGTTATCCAATACTTCTATTTTGCATTCTCCTGACTCCACAACTCTCAAAGATGGTGAGGATAAACGCATTGATCAGATGGCTTGCCACACATTTGCTAGTGTCGGTTCAGCCTTGCGGCCTGTTTGTGCTTCGGCGCTTTTGGCAGTGGCTACCAGGTCTGTGGTTAGAGACCTGTTGAGTACCTCCAGGCTTGACCCGGCTAGTGATGAGTTCGCCGCCCTTAAGCGGTGTGAATTGTTTATGTCCTTTGTGCTTGCCGCCTTGGATGACACCATGGTCATGTGTGGTAGAACCTCGGCCTTGCTTGTAGCTATTCGGCGGTCGGTATGGTTGCGCCAGTGGGCGGCTGATTTTGTGGCCAAAAAGTCGCTTACAGCACTTCCCTTTGTGGGATTGCGGCTCTTTGGAGAAAGATTAGATTCTGTCACGAAAGGAGGGAAGTTACCTCAGCGTAAGAGGCAACGTCGTCCCTTTCGGTGGGCGGCCTCCTTTAACCCTTCATTTCGTGGTTCCAGAACTGGCAGAGTTTTGGCCTTCTCTACCCTCACAGGTGATTCCTGCAGTAGAGTCAGAGGTCGTGGCGTCCAGGTCACAATTGGAGTTCCAAACCCAAGACCGCTGCTAAGCCAGCTCAGCAATGAGGGGGCGCCCTCACCCTTGCGGGTGGGGGGACGGCTGCTGCACTTCTTCCAGGTCTGTGACCAGGAGGTCTCAGACAAATGGATTCTGGAAGTGGTGTCTTCCGGTTACAAGCTGGAATTCGAGATCCGGCCTCCTCCCAGATTCTTCAGGTCTTGAGTGCCTTTGGATCCACTGGCCGCACAGGGGCTCCGGGCGGCAGTAAGTTATCTGCTTGACATGGCTGTCATTTGCCCAGTGCCTTTCGCGGAAAGGGGCTTGGGATTCTATTCCAATCTATTCATGGTGCCCAAGAAGGACGGCTCCGTTCGACCCATTTTGGATCTGAAGCTCCTCAATCTGTTTATCCGCTTCAGGAAGTTTCGCATGGAAACCTTGCGGTCAGCCGTCGATTCTCTTCGTCAGGGGGACTTCATGACGTCCATAGACATCAGGGATGCTTATCTGCATGTACCTATCTTCCTGGCACACCAGAGATTCCTCAGGTTCATGGTGGAAGATCAGCATTTTCAGTTTGTGGCCCTTCCATTCGGGCTTACCTCGGCTCCGAGGGTGTTCACCAAGGTATTGGCGGGGGTGATGGCCCTCCTCAGAGTCCAGGGCATTCGCATTGTACCATACCTGGACGACCTTCTCATTTTGGCTTCCTCTCTCAGCCAAGCGGAGCTAGACACCAGAGTGGTGGTATCCACGCTGGAGAGGTTCGGTTGGGTGATCAACTATTCCAAGTCCTCCCTTTCCCCGTCCAGGGAGGTTTTGTTTCTGGTCATGACTCTGGCCCAGGGTGTTCCTTCCTCAGCCCAGGATTCTTCTGATCCAAGATTTGGTTCGGCTTCTGCTTTCCAATCCTCGCCCATCTATCCGGCTAGGGATGAGATTGGTAGGTCTGATGGTTTCACATGAGGACACTTCAGCTCCATCTTCTAGCAACTTGGGACAAGTGTCCGCTGTCATTGGATCAGTCTTGTCTGCTGTCTCCCCGGGCTCAGCAGTCCCTTCAGTGGTGGCTAGTGTCAAGCAATCTGTTGAAGGGCAGATCCTTTCTGACCCCTTGTTGGGAAACGGTCACCACGGACGCCAGCCTGTCGGGCTGGGGGGGCTGCTGGAGGGAACATCAGTTCCAGGGGTTATGGGGGCAGAGGCTCATACCCCTATCAACGTTTTGGAGCTACGGGCCATTTGGTTGGTTCTGTCTCGCTTGACTCTTCTATTGCAGGGATTGCCAGTTCAAGTCCGATCGGACAATCGGACGACGGTCGCTTACTTTAATCACCAAGGAGGGACTCGCAGCAGGAGTGCCCTCAGGGAGGTATCTCTGATCCTTGTTTGGGCAAAGAGCAATGACCCATGCATCTCAGCCATTTACATCCCGGGAGTGGAGAACACGAGGAGAGGCCGAGGAGAATGGTCTCTCAGTTCCAAGGTATTCCAGTCCCTTTGTCACAAGTGGGGGACTCCGGAGGTGGATCTCTTTGCCTCTCGTCCCAATCACAAGCTTCCTGCCTTTGTGTCTCTCTCAGGATCCTCTGGCCCTGGCAGTGGATGCCATGTCCCTGGCTTGAAGGGAACTGGGGTTTCTATACCTGTTCCCCCCCCCCTTTCTCCATGGTGGGCAAAATGGTGCGCAATCTGACTCTAGAAGGGGCACCAGCAATTCTGGTGGCTCCAAGGTGGCCAAGACGAGTGTGGTTCGCAGACGTCGTGCGGCTGGCAGTAGATCAGTTTTATCTGCCTCTTCTTCCGGATCTTATCACCCAGGGTCAGCTACGCTACCCCAATTTACCAACGCTGGCTTTGACTCCGTGGCTGCTGAAACCTCCATCTTAAAGGAGGAAGGTCTTTCTGATGCGGTGGTTCAGACTCTTGTTAGAGCTAGGAAGAGATCTTCCTCTAACGTCTAATATAGGATTGGAGGTCTTATATTAACTGGTGCGAGGCTAGGGCCTTGCCTTGTAGGGTGTTTCCTATTCCCAGAATTCTGGAGTTTCTTCAACATGGTCTGGACTCGGGGTTCCAGCTTAGTACTTTGAAGGGGCAGGTTTCTGCTCTGGCGGTTTTCTTTCAAAGGTCTTTTGCCCTTCATCCCCTGGCTAAGGCATTTTTCCAGGGGGTTACTCATGTGCGGCCTCCTAGAAAGCCCTTGCTGCCGGTTTGGGATTTAAACTTGGTTCTGTCGGCTCTCCAGGGGCCCCCTTTTGAGCCGGTGCATGATATTGCTCTTTCTCTGCTCACTCAGAAAGTTGCCTTTTTCTGGCTATTACTTCTGTTCGTCTCTGAGTTGGCGGCCTTGTCTATTCAGGCTCCTTACTTTGAGAGGCACGTGGACAAGGTAGTTGTTAGGCGCCGGACACCCTTCTCTCTTAAGCCAGGTAATCCCCAATCTCCAGCGCCTCTTCTGCCTTTAGACAAGTCCCCGCTCACAGGAGACGCGGATTATGCCTCTCCAGACTCAGTTACCCCCAGGACTTAATTGGCGCAAAGATTACCGGCTTAAGGTGGAGACGGATGAACAGCGGGGT
The DNA here is from genome assembly GCA_027917425.1 of Gastrophryne carolinensis. Taxonomy (NCBI): domain Eukaryota; kingdom Metazoa; phylum Chordata; class Amphibia; order Anura; family Microhylidae; genus Gastrophryne; species Gastrophryne carolinensis. The sequence goes on from CM051235.1 coordinate 313,268,983, forward strand.
ATCCCGAATATGGATGCCGGGATTGTAGATAGGATTCAAATGGAGAAACAATCAGAAAGGTCCAGTAACAAGCCGAGGTCAAGCCGAGTGGTCACGGAGCGCGGTTTCCAAGGGATCAAGCGAAGAATAGTCAAAACGAGCCGAGGTCAAACCAGGTGAACACCAAAACGCGGTAACAGAAGGATCAGGCACAAGCGGAGTCAGGACAGGCAAAAAGGTCAGGGCGGGCAGCAGACAAGGATGGTCAGAGACGAAGCCGAGTTGAAAACAATAAACGCACACTAGAACGCACACCCTATTAACCAGAGGTTATAACGGGCACTGGACAATGGGGCAGCATAGTAATAAAGGAAAGACTGGCCAATGGGAAGGGGGAAATGGAGAAGGAGAGGGAAGTGTGGTGATTGGTGCGACTTAACCTATCCAATGGGAGCGGTCCCAGGAACTGGACCTGCCCAGGCCAGATGGGCTATCCAGTCCCTGGGCCCGTCTCCCACCAGGACAGCAGACCTAATTAAGTTTTACACTTGCCCCCGGCGGATGCGCTGGGAACAGCGCCGCCGGGGGGCATATACTGAGGACGGGAGGCAGGTAAGATTCTTACATTACCCCCCCCCCCCCCCGAGGAGGAGCCACCGGACCCTCCAAGCTGGGTTTCTGAGGGTTCTCCCTATGAAATTTTCTCACCAACCTCCTCCGCATGAACCTCCCTAGCCGGAACCCATGACCTTTCTTCGGGACCGTAACCCTTCCAATCAATCAAATACTGAAGGGAATTTCGAAAAAAGTGAGAATCCAGAACCCGAGCAACCTCAAATTCCTGTTGCCCGTCAACTAGAATGGGATCCGGAAGGTTATCAGGTTCGAAGTTTCTGGCAGGTTTCAAAAGGGAAACGTGAAATGAGTTACAAATCCTCATAGAGGGCGGGAGATCCAGACGATAGGTAACCCGATTGATTCTCTGCAGTATGGGAAAGCGACCAATATATCTCGGACCCAACTTGGCAGAAGGTTGGCGTAAGGCCAAATTTTTTGTCGAAAGCCAAACCAAATCGCCGACCAAATAATCAGGATTATTATATCGCCTACGGTCAGCAACATTTTTTTGTTGGAGCCCAGCCTTAGACAGGTGTTGCTGAATCTTATCCCATAACTTCGGCCACTGGGACATCCATTCATCGAGAGAAGGCACTCTAGAAGGCTGGTCCGACAAGGCCGAAAATTTCAAATCTTTTCCGTAAACACAACGAAACGGAGATACCCCGGTGGAGGAATGTGTGGCATTATTAAGGGCAAATTCAGCAAATGGAAGAAACAACACCCAATCCGTCTGGACATCAGAAATGAAACAGCGTAAATATTGCTCCAGGGATTGGTTCGTTCTTTCCGTTTGCCCATTGGACTGAGGATGAAACGCAGATGATAGGGAGACAGTGAACCCCAACTTGACACAAAAAGCCCTCCAAAAACGGGAAACAAACTGGACCCCCCTATCCGAGACAACATCCTCCGGGATACCATGGATTTTAAATGTGTGTCACAAAAAGTTGGGCCAGGACCTGAGCAGTAGGTAGCTTTTTTAATGGAATGAAGTGAGCCATCTTACTAAACCGATCTACCACCACCCAGACGACAGTGCACCCTTGGGAAGGTGGAAGATCGGTGATAAACTCCATGGCCAGATGGGTCCAGGGGCGGGAGGGAATGGGCAATGGAAGTAAAGAACCCTCAGGAGAGTGTCTTAATGATTTACTCCGGGCACAAATTTTACAGGCTCGCACATACTCTTGTGCGTCTTTTCTAAGGGACGGCCACCAGACCTGGCGAGACAGCAAGGAGATGGTTTTCTTGACACCAGGATGACCTGCCGTCTTAGAGTCATGAAACTGATGTAAAACCACAGCCCGATAGGCAGCAGGCACAAATTGGGCATAACTGGGTTTTTCGGGCGGAGCTTCAGACTGGAACTGGGTTAAATCAGGAAGCTCTGGCTGGATAGCAGCTACTACCAGAGCCTGGGGCAAAATGGACAAATTTTTCCCTTCGGGTTCAGTAGAAGAGGAAAAACTACGTGACAGGGCATCAGCCTTCACATTCTTGGAGCCCGGTTTGTAAGTAATGGAAAAATTGAACCGAGAGAAGAACAGAGACCAGCGAGCCTGCCTTGGGGTCAATCTTTTAGCGGATTGAATATACTCTAAATTCTTATGGTCAGTAAAGACAGTAACGGGAAATTGAGCCCCTTCCAGCCAATGTCTCCATTCTTGAAACGCCAATTTAACTGCCAATAGTTCTCGATTCCCAATATTGTAATTTCTCTCGGCAGAGGTAAATTTTTTGGAGAAGAAGGCACAGGGATGAAGGCGCTCAGGAGAACCACTATATTGCGAAAGCACTGCTCCTACACCGAGTTCGGAGGCATCAACTTCCACAATAAAGGGTAATTGGCAGTCCGGGTGTACTAATACAGGGGCGGAACTAAAAACTTCTTTTAATTCCCTGAAAGCCAAGACGGATTGCTCTGGCCAAACAGCAGGATACCCCCCTTTCTTAGTGAGATTAGTGAGGGGGGCTACCAGGGTGGAAACATTTTTAATGAATCTTCTATAGAAGTTGGCGAACCCCAAAAATCTTTGTAAACCCTTTAGATCTTTGGGTTGTTCCCACTCTAGTACCGCTTTAACCTTGGATTGATCCATGGAAAGGCCGGTCTTAGAAATGATTAAACCCAAAAAGGGAACTTCAGTAACCTCAAATTGGCATTTTTTCAGTTTGGCAAATAAATTATTCTCCCTGAGCTTCTGTAAAACCAGACGAACATGTTTACGATGTTCTGATAGCGAGGAGGAAAAAATCAGAATATCATCCAAGTAAACTACAACAAAACGACCCAGGTATTCTCTAAAGATTTCATTCACAAAATCCTGAAAGACTGCGGGAGCATTACAAAAGCCAAATGGCATTACCAGGTACTCATAATGCCCCTCGTGGGTATTAAAAGCTGTTTTCCATTCATCTCCCTGCCGAATCCTAATGAGATTATAGGCCCCACGGAGATCTAATTTGGAAAACACTTGGACCCCAACCACCTGAGTAAACAGACCATCAATTAAAGGTAGGGGATACTTATTTTTAACAGTTATTTTGTTCAAACCCCGGTAATCGATACAGGGCCAGAGTCCCCCATCTTTTTTCTCGACAAAGAAAAACCCTGCTCCTGCCGGAGAAGAGGACGCCCGTATAACACCCTTCTTTAGGTTTTCTGCTATATACTCCCGCATAGCAAGATTTTCGGCTCGTGTTAAATTGAAGATTTTCCCCCTAGGCGGCATAGTACCCGGGAGAAGCTCGATGGGACAATCCCAAGGTCTATGGGGGGGAAGTTTATCAGCCGCTTTTTCAGAGAATACATCAGAAAAATCTAGATATGGGCTAGGCACTTCTTCAGGGGATAATTGAGTGGCTCGCACTGGAAGTTCCAGACAGGAATGAAAGCACTGAGGGCCCCATTTAACAATTTGCTTAATTACCCAATCGATTTGGGGATTATGTTTCTGTAGCCAAGGTAACCCGAGGACTAGAGGGGTTGAAGGCATTTTTAGAGCTAAAAGGGAAATTAATTCAGAATGCCCTGCTCCCACCCTAAGCCAAACTGGTGAGGTTTTATATTGAACGAGCCCCCCCGCAATTGGTGTGTCATCAATGGCAGAGACCCGAATGGCTACAGGAGCGGAATTCCAGGCTTTGAGCTAAATCAAAGTCAAGGAAGTTCCCCGCTGCACCACAATCTAAGAGAGCTTCCAGTTTAATACATTCTAGGTCAAGTTTCACCTGGACCGGAATCATAAATGGAGACAATACACGAGGAGATACCTTACAGCCTAGGTGGGTCCCCTCGATTCCCCCTAGGCTCTGAAGTTTCCCGACGGCTTCTTGGGGCAGGCTCTGACCATGTGACCTATTCCGCCACAGTAAAGGCAGAGACCTTCTGACAAGCGTCGACGTCTCTCAGCTTCAGTGAGCCTGGTAACGCCCAGCTGCATGGGCTCCTCAGAGGAAGGCAAGGCTGGGATTTCGGCTCTCAAGCTGGAGTCGGGATGTGACCCTTTTTCCAGGCGTCTCTCCCGCAGACGTTGGTCAATGCGAATGGCCAAATGCATAGTTTTGTCCAAGGTCTGAGGAACTGGATAGTTCACTAGGGTGTCCTTAATGGAGTCAGACAAGCCTAGCCTGAACTGACCGCAGAAAGGTCCAGTAACAAGCCGAGGTCAAGCCGAGTGGTCATGGAGCGCGGTTTCCAAGGGATCAAGCGAAGAATAGTCAAAACGAGCCGAGGTCAAACCAGGTGAACACCAAAACGCGGTAACAGAAGGATCAGGCACAAGCGGAGTCAGGACAGGCAAAAAGGTCAGGGCGGGCAGCAGACAAGGATGGTCAGAGACGAAGCCGAGTTGAAAACAATAAACGCAGACTAGAACGCACACCCTATTAAACAGAGGTTATAACGGGCACTGGACAATGGGGCAGCATAGTAATAAAGGAAAGACTGGCCAATGGGAAGGGGGAAATGGAGAAGGAGAGGGAAGTGTGGTGATTGGTGCGACTTAACCTATCCAATGGGAGCGGTCCCAGGAACTGGACCTGCCCAGGCCAGTTGGGCTATCCAGTCCCTGGGCCCGTCTCCCACCAGGACAGCAGACCTAATTAAGTTTTACACTTGCCCCCGGCGGATGCGCTGGGAACAGCGCCGCCGGGGGGCATATACTGAGCGTGCTCGCGCGCGAGCGGCCGGGCGCGCTCCCGACCGGGAGAGACACAGCCGCGCCGGCAGGGGATACCACGGGGCCGCCTGCCCCCGCCACACGGCCCGCAGCGAGGCCGCCGCGCCCAGTGCCTCAGAGCGGCGCAGAGGAGCAGCAGGAGGACGGGGCCGCGACTCGCCGGAGGACGCGCCGCGGGACCGAGGACGGGAGGCAGGTAAGATTCTTACAGTAGTTTTCCGCTTTAAGCCGGATTTCCTTCCTAAGGTGGTTTCGGCCTTCCACCTCAATCAGGATGTAGTTCTCCCTTCCTTGTGTCCTAAGCCTAGTAATGACAAGGAGAGGACCTTACATTCTTTGGATGTGGTTCGATGTGTGAAATATTATTGGTGGCTACTTCTCCTTTTCGTAAGACAGACACCTTTTTTGTGGTGCCCTCCGGGCCCAGGAAAGGTCTGGCACCCGCTAAGTCTTCCATTAGTAAATGGATTCGACAGGCCATTGTTGGGGCCTATTCTGCCAAGGGGAGGGTTCCCCCTTTTCGTGTTACTGCTCATTCTACTCGTGCTGTTGGAGCATCTTGGGCTTTTTAGCATCAGGCTTCTGTTGAAGAAGTTTGCAAGGCTGCTACTTGGTCTTTTGGTCTTCTGTTCATACTTTTTCCAAGTTTTATAAGGTTGATGTGCGGGCCTCAGCGGATGCTGTTTTTGGCCGCAAAGTTCTGCAAGCTGCAGTAGTTTGTTTGCATTATTGCCTTTTTGGGATCCCCACCCATTATGGGCACTGCTATTGGATGTCCCAAGTGTCATGAATATTCGGAAGCGGGGTGTGTGACATACTGGGAATAATACCATTTTGTGATTACTCACCTGTAAAATGTTTATTACAAGTATGTCACACACCCCGCTTCATCCCGCCCTTTTTTGGTTTTCTGGGATCCTTTATATGGTGAACCTTTTTCTTTGTTGTTTACATTTGGCTCTTCCTGGTCCCTTTACTGCTGTCTTATACTGGGGAATGGTGGGAGGTCCCAGGTATTTATGGACCGGGAGGGGTTCCTTTTTTTCATGTCATCTCTGCAAGATCGCCCTCTACAGGACAGTTACCCAAGTGTCATGAATATTTGGAAGCGGGGTGTGTGACATACTTGTAATAACCATTTTACAGGTGAGTAATCACAAAATGGTATTTTTTTATTACAAAAAACACAGCAAATTGTAAAAAAAAATTTTTTTTTTGTACATATTTCACCCAAAAATATTGGGAATACACCTAATAATGGCAAACAAAGCATTTCATATTAAAGCTCTGCTGAAAAAAAACAATAATATATTTTCCCTGGGAAATTCCCTCAAAAATCACAGTTGAACATTTGGAGCGCAAAATAGTGCAAAATTGTCTGGCAATAAAGGGTGACAAAATCTCTAGATAGGCTGGTAGTGAAAGGGTTAGAGAGGAACTATTGTCAAAAATTACTATCGTCCCTCTTTAATATCTAGCCCCACTGTGCATCACACACCATTGAAAGAAAGAACTGGCTTTCTGGGTACTCACCTGTTCTGGGATTGGCTGCTAGCCACGCTTATAGGCTGCTCCCGGTCACATGGGAGTGCAAGCCAGTTCTTTGTTTTCTTGCGTGATGCATAGTGCAGCTGCCCTGGTTTCTGACCAAAGTTCATCTTTAAAGCGGGTTTAGTTCTGCACCTGTGGGGCAATTTCAGTGATGGACCGGCATTAAAGGGTGGATTAAAGAACTTGTTGTGGAGTCCTACAAAGCTAGGGCCAAGACTCCTCCTTTCAAAGTAACTGCAATGCTACAAAAGGTGGTAAAGCTAACCTCCGTAGGTCCCCCCTCCACCCCCCCCCCCCCCCCCCTTAGGATGAATAGAATTTTACTTCTTTTCATTAAGAAATATTCCTCATTCCCTGCATAGGAAACTTCCCTACCACACTAGCATGACAGTCATGGGTGATACAGCTTGTCACAAACTCGGCTACCTCAGCTGGGACAAAGGCTTAAGATGAGTAGGGATAGTCTTGCCTACAATGTGTCTTCTCCCAATTAGTACACTTTGACTATGAGTATACATACAAGGAAAATTAAGCATACAAGGAAGCAAGGAGTGCGTACTGAAATGTTTTTTTTTATTGTAGATCCAAAAAAACTGAAGCTGAAGCTGTGAAACTCAAAAAAATTCAGAAGCAGCTCCAAGCATTGGATGACTTGTTGTCTACAGACATTAGCATTTTACGGACCAGGATTGAACATGCCTGTGTAGAATTTTCTCAGGCCAAGTAAGTGGTTTTATTCTGTTTACCTAATATTATGCATCAAGAAGTTTACCTATTTTCAAAAATAAGCCAAAACTGTATGTTTTTGCATTTTTTTAAATTCCTTTTTCAAACTTTTACCGTCTACCCACACTGCTGAGCTGGTATGAGAAGCTGGCGTGGCCTAATCCCAGCGCGCCCCTCTTAACATAAATGGGTGCCTCCCTTCACCTTTGTTTATGGAGGGGCTTATTGATGCTAATGGGAGCGCACTGGAATGAGGCCATGCCAACCACTGCTCTGGCTTTGCATACTGGTGTTGCAGGTGAGCAAACAGCAGCAGAGGAGCAGGTGAAAGATAAGTGGAGTGTCTCCTGCCCAATGACACTCTGATCTGCAGGGCCTAAAAGTGGATTTTCGTCAAAGTAGCATACGTTCATTTAAGAATGACTGTCTGCTCCAAACAGACTAAACTGCTTTTGAGGCATGTATAATGCTTTAGGCTTGTTTCGATGTTTGTTTTTTTGTTTTGTTTTTTAAGCCAAACTTCTTTTATTCTGAGCATGTGGAGGATGCAGCAGCATATTTCTGAATTCTAAACGGTGGGTTGATGGGGTATCAGTAGGGGATTGCAATCCTGAGTACACTACAACCTTCCCCAGCAACAACCGCCAGTTCATAACCAAGGGATAGAGCAAGCAGGAAGTGAGTTGTGGCTCCTCCCCATTCCAGGTATAAGACTCGGCTAGTCTGTAGCATTCCCACTTCTGTTCTAGTATTAGTCAGAGAAGGATCAGGTACCTTCTTTTTCACACTATAAGATGCATCTGACCATAAGATGCACCTACGGTGGAAAATAAGAGAAAATAATATTCTGAACCAAATGGTGTTCTAAAATATTTACCAAATATATAACTGAATAATATTTAACCTTTTCGCTGCCAGCCTACCTGCAGCTTTTGTCACCCTCTGTTGCCAGACCATGTTTCACTATTTTGCGCTACACATGTTCAACTGTGATTTTTGAAAGGATTTCCAGGGATTTCCCAGGAAAATTACATATAGTTTTTTTCAAGTCTGGGCTTCAATATGAAATGTCTTGTTTGACCTTTTTTTAGTGTATTCTTAATACTTTTTGGCGAAATATGTGCAAAAAAAATAAAAAAAAAATCTATTTTTTGCAATTTGTAGTGTTTTTTTTGTAATAAAAAAATGTAAGTTTGTCAATAAAATTGTATTGCGTGCGAAACCCCAATTTATCCCGGTCACAGCAGTACCACATATGTATAGGTAGACACCCTTTCCCACCCAGGAGACTCACCCAAACTGAAACAGAGCTTTAGGAGATTTTCAGATTAAATAAAACTGCGCTATACGCACCTTGCAGTTTCTCCAGAAAAACAACCCTTTACGTTTGAAATACCCCCCACAAACTGTATATTCTCTGGAAGTACACGCCTCAAGCCTTCCAAGCGTACCAAGCTTGTTTATGTGGGCTTAGTTTTCTGGAAGTAATCCCTCAATGTATTCTTTGGTTGCACAAAGTTTCCCTAAAAAAGAATAAAAAGGAAGAATCAAGCCACATTTTCCTAAAAAAAACTATATACAAACAAGAAAAAACAAGTAAAATCTCAAAAAGCAACATGCCCCGAACAGAACGATACCCAACATGCATAGGTACTGTCAAAGGGAAGGGTTGGCAAACATCACAAAGTAAAGCGTGTGCGTAACAGTAATTTTACTTGAAAATTTCAGCTCTGCAGACAAAGTGCGCACCTTGCAATTTTTCAACCAAAACAACCCTTTACATTTGGAATATCCATGATAAACTATATATTCCCTGAAAGTACACATGTTAAGCTTTCTAAAAGTACCCAGCTTGTTGTAGTAGGCTCACCTTTATGGAAGTAATCCCTCAAAGAATTCTTAGGTTGCACAGGGTTTCCCTAAATAAATGAATAAAAAAACTGAATAAATAACATGTTTTCCTAAAATATCAATATGCAAACAAGAAAAAACAAGCTAAATCTGAAAGAGCAAGGTCCTCCGAGCTGAACACCCTGCATGCATAGGTACTATTAACCCTTTTAATTGCCAGCCTACTTGAAGTTTTGTCACCCTCTGTTGACAGGTAATTTTTCTCCATTCTGCGCCATGTTTAACCGTGATTTTTGCTGGAATTTCCAGGAAAATTATAGATATATATTTTGCAGCAGAGTTTAGGCTTTAACATGGAATGTCTTGGTTGTAATTTTTCTACGTTTTTTTTTTTTTTAATTTTTGTGTAAAAAAACAAAAAAATAAATAAATATTTTTTTAGACAAGTGTCTCCTTTATTTTAAATAAAACATTTACTTTATTAGAGAAAACCATATTGCATGTGAAAGCCCAATTTCTCCCGATTACAACGGTACCACATATGTATTGGTAGCCCCCCCATTCTTGCCCAGGAGACCCCCTAAATTAAAAATAGCACTTTATAACATTTACAAATAAAATACTACTACTATCCACACTATAAACATAAAGGGTTAATTAAAAAAAAAATGACATAGGGTCCTCCCTCCTGGGGGGGACCCATTTTTTGGGGAATTTTAAGGGTTAAAAACCCTTAAAACTCCCCCAAAAAATATGGGGTCCCCCTTACACATCATAACCAGCCCTGGACCAGCTATGGGGGCTTGTAGAACAGGGTGCAAGGGAGCCAGCTTTGGTGGCCCCCCACCTTGCAGGCTTGCCCACATAGCCATGACACAGAAACAAGCAGAAAAAAATTTATTTATTTTTTTTTTTTTTAATACTTACCTCCCATCCATCCCTGTGTCCCACGCTGACCAATCTGGCTTCTGCTCTCCTGCTGCAGCTTAGTATACAGTACGTCCTGCTCCAAATAGATTACTTACACTTGGGTTATCCTCCGCCAGATGGCGCTGCACTGCAGAGACATGCAAAACAGGCCTCCCACAAATCCCCAGATTTCTCTGCAGTGCTCACTGCGAAGACATGAAGTATCACTCTCTCGCAGGTGAGCGGGGCTATTCAAGCCTGCTGCCCTGTTGGACTATTCCCACCCGTCCAATTTGTGATGTTCCTCCCAGCCCGGGCTGCGCTGGTCGGGTGAATGTAGGCAGCACCATGTGTACTTATGGAGCGTTGCTCCACCGCAGTCCCCCACCAAATAGTAGGCGGTATAGGCTTATGGTGAGCCTCTATCGGATGCCCCTCCCGCATTGTTGCCCTGTGTAGCGGTGGGCCCTGTACAAAGGGCCGCCATCCTCCCTCGTTCCCCCCCGTAGCCTGGGGGGAAAGAAAGGAGGGTGTGTGTGTTGGTGTCAGTGTGATTACAGCCTCAGACTGGTGAAGGTAGTGTCCTCCAGCTACAGGATAGGGTTTGCTGTGCGGCCTCCCCCAAGGTTATCAGGTCCCAGGTGCTCATGGTCCCTGCCTCTGCTCAGGTGCTGGTGCAGGCCATGCAAGGCCTGCGGGGTCTGAGGGTCACTTGCAGATTGCCCTTAACAGACAGAGGCAGGGGACGTTACACCAATTTTCCACAATTCCCCAAAAGGATGGGTCAGTTTGGCCCATTCTGGATTCACAGATTTCAGCAATTCGTCAATTACGGGCCGTTTCTGCTTGGAAACTCTGCGCTCGGCCATCAGCTCCTTGCACCCCGGGGGCTTCTCGCCGTCTGTGGAGATCAAAGATGCTTATTTTCACATCCCTGTGTCTTCGGGACACCGAGGTTCTTCAGATTCTCGTTGAAAGACCAACACTGCCAATTTGTGGCCTTGTCATCTGGCCTCTCTTCAGCTTCCCAGAGTGCTCACCAAGGTGCTGTCGGGGGTGATGTCCCTGATGAGACCAATGGGCGTCCGCGTGATGATCTACCTGGACGTCCTCATCACTTCCCCATCTCTACGTCAGGCTAAGTTGGATACTCGGCTGGTGGTGTCCATTTGGGAGTCATTTGGATGGGTGATCAAACACCCCAAGTCCTCATTGTCCCCTTTATTGGCAACTCCATTCCTAGGAAAGGATCTGGATACAGTTCAGGCACGGATCTTCCTTCCTCAGCAATAAAGTGGACAATCTGGTTGCACGGGCACAGTCCCTCATAGCTGTCCCCGTTCCTCCACCAGGCAGGGGATGCAGCTGGTGGGCCAGTTGGTGGCGTGCTCCGAAGAGGTCCCTTATGCTCAGTCCCCCTTGGGGCCTTCTGAAACTTCTCCTATTGTTTGTATGGGACAAGGACCCAACATCCCTGGACAGGGTCTGTGTGCCTTCCCCCCTGGTGAGGAGGTCCCTCTTGTAGTGGATGAACTCAAGGAACCTGTCTGGGGGCAGTTCCCTTCTTGCCCCTTCCTGGGAGATGGTCACCATAGATGCCAATCTATCAGGTTGGGGGGGGGGTTCTTCTAGAAGTCCCTGCGGTTCCAGGGAAGGTGGGGCCCTTAGGAGGCCCATGCACCTATCAATGTTTGAAACAAGTGAGCATTCAGGTTAGTTCAAACTTGCTTGACTACTCCTCTTCAAGGCCTGCCTGTTCGAGGGGCGCTAGGTCTATCTGGCGGCAGTGGCCTACATCAATCATCAGGAAGGGACCCGTAGCAGGAGGGTCCTCCAGGAAGTGTCTCTGATCCTGATCTGGGTGGAGGACAATGTTCCCTGCATATCGGCGGTATACGCTCCGGGGGGGGGGGTCCCTCTGCCACAGAGTGTTCCAATCCCTGTGTCACTATGGGGACCAACCAGTTGTGGATCTGTTTGTGTTCCGTTACGATCACAAGCTCTCGGCCCTTGTTTCCCTGTCCTAGGAGTCTCTGGCCGTGGTCACGGTGCCTTAGTAACGTCAGGGCAGGACATTCTGTTCTGTATGTCTTTTCTCCATTCCCCCTGCTAGGCAGGGTCCTGCGCAAGATTGCTCTGGAAGGGGTGTCAGTGATTCTGGTGGCCCCCGGGTGGCCAAGAAGAGTGTGGTTCGCAGGCGTGGTACAGAGGGCAGTAGATCAGTACGTTCTGCCAGGAGTGCCAGATCTGCTCACTCAGGGCCCCTTACGCCATCCCAATCTACAGACTCTGGCTTTGACGGCCTGGCTGCTGAAACATCCATCTTGATGGAGACAGGCTTATCTGTCTCGGTGATTGAGACTTTGGGAAGACTAGGAGCAAACTTCTTCCATCTATTATAAGGTATGGCGTACCGATATTGATTGGTGTGAGTCTAGGTCTCTTCCCTGTCGGGTGTTCTCTGTCCCCAGGGTTCTAGAGTTATTACAGCATAGGTTGGAGTCTGGTCTCCAACTCAGTACTCTGAAGGGTCAGGTTTCTGCCCTGTCTGTGTTCTTTCAGAAGTCTTTAGCTCAGCTTTCCTTGGTTAAGACTTTCTTTCAGGGGGTTACTTATGTGCGTCCCCCACGTAATCCTATGTTCCCTGTTGGGATTTGAACTTGGTTTTGTCTGCCTTGCAGGGTGTTCCCTTTGGACCTATTCAGGATGCTGCTCTGGTTGTACTTACCCTCAAGGTTGTCTTTCTGGTGGCTATTACTTCGGTCAGACGTGTGTCTGAGCTGGCTCTGTCTATCTAGCCCCCATACTTGAGAGACACCAGGATAAGGTGGTGTTCCGTTTTAAGCTGGACTTTCTGCCTAAGGTGGTGTCTACTGTGCTTTTGATTCAAGATGTTGTTCTTCCTTCTTTGTGCCCTATTCCTAGCAACGCTGAGGAATGGGTTCTGCATTCCTTGGACAGGTGTTGGAAGTATTCCGTGGTGGTCACTGCATCCTTTAGGAAAACTGATGCTCTTTTTGGGCCTACGGCCACTCCATCCTGAATGCACTTGATCTCGTTTGATTTCGGGGGCTAAGCAGCGCTGGCCTGGTCATTACTTGGATGGGCTGGTGCTTTCTGGTCCTAGGAAAGGTTTTTGGCTCCTGCCAAGTCTACTATTAGCGAATGGATTCGTCAGGCTGTGACTCTGGCCTATCCCACTAAGGGGAAGAATCTTCCCTTTCGTCTTACTGCTCATTCTACTCGTGCTATTGGTGCCTCTTGGGCCTTTCAGCACCAGGCTTCTGTTGAACAAGTTTGTTAGGCCGCTACTTGGTCTTCTGTTCATACCTTTTCAAAGGTTTTACGAGGTTGATGTTAGGGCCTCAGCTCATGCTGTCTTGGCCGCAAGGTTTTGCAGGCGGCAGTAGTTTAAACTGTCTGCTGTTGCCTTTTTTTTGGGGGATCCCACCCTACTTTATGGACACTGCTATTGGATGTCCCAAGTGTAAGTAATCTATTTGGAGCAGGACGTACTGTATACTAAGAATAATACAATTTTGTGAAGTACTCACCTGTAGAATTGATATTATGAGTATACAGTACGTCCTGCTCCACCCCACCCTGGTTTTTGCATTATTCTGGATCCCCTGTATGGTGATTGTTATCATTGTTATAGTTACCAGTTTTGGTGGTTAAATTCTCCCGGCTTCTTGTTCACTGCTTTTCAATGCTGGTGATTTGTGGGAGGTCCCTGGGTATTTGAGGGGCCGGGAGGAGCCTGTTTTGCATGTCTCTGCAGTGCAGCGCCATCTGGCGGAGGATAACCCAAGTGTAAGTAATCTATTTGGAGCAGGGCGTACTGTATACTCATAATATCAATTCTACAGGCGAGTACTTCACAGAATTGTATTTTTTAGCTGCTGGGCCACAGAACATAAGGGCTTAATTAAAAAAAAGACATAGGGTCCCCCCTCCGGGGGGGGGGACCCCATTTTTTGGGGGGAGTTTTAAGGGTTAAAGGCAAGTCATTTGCGGCTACCGCAGGTGACTTGCCAGCCCCCAGCCTTGTGAACTGGTATAAGGGGTCTCATGGACCCCTTACTAGTTCACAAGGTGTTATATGTAAAAATAAACACACACACAGACATAAGAAAAAAAATGTCATTTATTTTTTTTTTTACAATACTCACCTCCGATCCTGTGTCCCCCGGCGATCTCCGATGACAGCTGACAGTCTGCTCGGGTGTTTGCTGACAGTCTGCTCTTTCCTCCAACCACACGAGCAGAGTCTTAGTCTCGGGTGCTGGACTTAAAACGCCGGCTGCTGGTGACATCACAGTGGCGGGGCTAGCAGTCGCGATCCAGGAAGTGGGGGGAGAGGGCGATTTCTGCCCTCTCCGGGGGGGTGGGGGGGCGATCGGTTAGCAGCTGCTGCCGAAGCGGGGGGGGGGCTATTCTGGGGGCTCTGATGGCACCAAATTAAAGAGGAGACCCGGCCGGATCCAACGAAGGGTCAGGTGAGTATTTTTATTTTTTAACTAGCAGGGGTCATCAAGCACGTAACACCTACGGGCTTGGCACTTAAGGCACAGACATGCGAGCACGTAGGTGTTACGTGCTTGGCACTGAAAGGGTTAAACAATCTTAAGGGAACAGCAGTATTAAGAAACATATTCTCTGATGCTTACTACTTCTGTGTTCCTTGCTGTCCACATGACATGAGCAACCCATCAGGTTCACTGATGTATACACCCTCTGGGTGAACCCAAGAGGCTGCTGTTCAGCTGAACAACAGCCATGAAAGCAAATGCAGAAAAATGTATTGGGCTGTTGGTTCCCAGGCTGTAAAGTAAATACCATGGGGCAACACTATTGGGGCTCTACTTTAAAGTAATCATTCAGTCTTATTTGACAGGAGGGTTACTTTAAAGTGGACTAAATGCTGCCTGGCAGCTCTGCGTCTGCAGAGACCACAAATCACCTACCCTCTGAATTAATTCGATACTCCCACACTGCAGTTCCACACACCTCCTATGTGAGGAGCTGTTATGCTTTTTCCTGGAGATTATCTCTGCTATACAGGACGCACTGATTGCATGAGAGTGTAGGTCAGGTTAGTTTCATGTCCCTTTGTACTAGGATTTCTGTAGGTGGGGAGTGACGCTAACCCCCACCACAGATATCACATTTTACCCCCCCAAGTAGCCTTAGACTGTGTTGGAGTTTACCACAACATGTCCGCAAGGGGCAAAGAAATGTCTTTTAAGGACAGTTATCATTCAAACTGGATCAACAGCCTGGCACAGTTGGAAAAGAAAGCTAGTGGCCATTTTGGAGCTTCCTCTCCCAACATTTCAGCCATGCTGCTGCCTGGATGCAACTGACATAACTGACAATGCACAGTAGCAGGAAGCCCAGCAACACTTCCTGTTCCCGGTGACCTGCAAATGCATGGAGAAAGAGTTAGAAAAAGGTTATTGAATTTTATGTGTAGCAATCTAAATTTCCCTGGAAAGGGATGCATATGAACGCTGTTTGTTGTGTTGGTCTGGTTTAAGTAATTGTCTCAAAACATTCTCCGGGCAGCATACACCTGAGGCTTCGGAGTCCCTCTCCCAGAAAGGGAACACGTGACCACCAGAATACAATAAAAACTTGACTCCACCTCCAATCCTCATTTGTTTTCGTGTGCCTCTGTGAGATAAGAGCCAGACCACTAGCTCCTGAACTAGGGTGGTTTAGGTAAGTATCCGGCGCTGTGGGCCTTTTGCAGGAGGTCTATCTCTCGGTCCTGGAGGCCTTTTGTTGCCATGGGTCTGGGATACCCTCAGAATTTTAGGACAGGATCCTATTCTTTGTTCTGAAAGACAAAGGGGGGGTAAAGCATTTATTTTCCCTCTTACTTAGGACGATTTGCGGAAAGAATTTTATATATATTTATTCTAAGCATACAGTATGTCCTGGTCCAATATAATCCTTACACATGGGTAATCCTCCGCCAGAGGGCGCTGTTCACTGCAGACATGCAAAAAACAGGCTCCTCCCAGCCCTTCATATACCCAGGGACCTCCCACAAATCCCCAGATTTTCTCTGCAGTTCTCACTGCGAAGACATGAAGTATCAACTCTCTCACAGGTGAACGGGGCTATTACAGCCTGCGCCCCTGCGGGACTATTCCCACCCGTCCTCTTCGATAAAGATGTGCCTCCCAGCCTGGGAGAAGTGAAGGCAGCACCTCGGGTGCTCACGGAGCTACGCTCCACCGCAATCCCCCACCATAGGGTAGGCGGTTTAGGCCGATGGTGAGCCTCCATTAGATGCCCCTCCCGCATTGTCGCCCGTGCCCCTCATAGCGATAATACCTGGGTGCAGGTCCGCTTCTCCCTCGCTTCCTCCCGTAGCTCGGGGGAAAAGAAAGGGGGGGGGGTATGTGTGGCAGTACCAGTGTAATGTTAACACGCTATGGCCGTTGATCTTTTATTTAAACCTGGGTGTCAGTGCCGCGCTCCTCACACATAAACCTGGTTGCGCGCGTGTGTGTCTTTTCATTACATAGTGTGCAGCCTGGACGGCAGCATCATTCTCTAGTGTGAGAGCAATCTCCTTAATTACATTACGTATGTGTGTACTATCCACTACTGTCATTCACGTTGCGCTGGTGAGAGCTTCACGCTCTTTGGGGGAGGCGGGGACTCGGCATGACGCGCCCCGCGTCACAGCCAGATCAGGCCTGCCCCTCGAGGTTCGCTTGGCGCCATTTTGATGGTCTTTGCGCGCGCGGTTGCGATCCGCCTTCTCCCTTGGTCATGTAAGTGCCCTCCCGGGCGTTTTTGTTCCTATGATTTTTTATTCTGCTGCGCATGGGACGGACACCCCCCTCCTATCCCATATGTCTTTCAGATGCCAGGATTTCGGTGGCCTCTCCCGGCCTGACATATATTATTGCGGGTCCTCATAACAAATTCTCCCACATTCCTAGCGGGTCTTGGGGCATCCAGGGTTGCCTATTGCGTAAATCCCTGCGGGCATACTGCTCAGATAATCACCATATGGAGGCATCTCAGAATGATGTACCCGGGGTCCCTTGGGGCCATGACCGGCTGTGTACAGTGTGTGGTCAGCCCCATGCTGATGCTGACAGAGCACGGGTCTGCGGGCCGTGTGCTGAACAGGCACTGACCCTGCAATCAGGTTTGCCAGTGGCTGCACCTCCCTTCAATACACCTGTCTCCCCGGAGTCTCACTCGAGCGGGGATGACCAGCAAGTCGTGCCGCGCAGGCTGCCTATGACTGAGCAGGTGCTGTCTAGTTTGGCGGAGTGTATGGGCCCTGGAAAGCAGCGGTCCCTGATGCCTCCTGGCTCTCCGGTTCCTAACGAAACCGATGAATCTGCTGATATGCAGGACCTGGATCCTTCTGATGAAGGTGAGCTATTCTCCGATTCGGGCTCCTCGGATGGGATGCCCCGGAGCCGTGATGATTCTGGCCCCGGTTCTTGGGGCCTGTGTGACACTGATGAACTACTTATAAAGATCTTTGAGGTTTTGTCAATCTCTCCTCCCGGAGAGGCTCCCAAGCCTAAGAGGGAGAGTTTCCACACAATGACACCGCACTTGGAATTTCTGGAACAGGAGCATTTCCAGGCTCTTATATCTTAAGAATGGGATTCGCCTTGTAAACTTAAAGGGGTTCCAGGGGTCTGGGATTGGAAGTACCCTTTTCCCCCTGATGTGGTTAACTTTTGGTCAGCACCTCCCGTGGTGGATGCACCAATTATAGGGGTTACTAACCCCTCTTCATGACTGCCCCTCATTATCGTACCCTTCGGGATGCTGAGGACCGGCGCATTGACAGACTGGCTACCCACGCCTTTTCGTGTACAGGGACGGCTCTGCGCCCGGTCTGTGCCGCGGCCATCACTGCGGTGGCCGCCAGGACTCTCATTAGAAAACTACTTGATCACCGACCTGAGGACCTCCCCTGGGAGGTATTTAATGCGATCTCAGACTGTGATGTGTTTGTAAGGTTTATCCTCTCAGCGCTGGATGACACCATTAAGATGTGTGCTAGAACCTCTGCCCTTGTGGTAGCTATCTGCCGCCTGGTCTGGCTGCGACAGTGGGGTGCTGATGATGATACGAAAAAGGCTCTCACTGGCCTTCCTTTCAGAGGACGGCGTCTATTTGGGGCCCGTCTGGACCTTTTTGGAAAAAATGGTAAGGCACCCCTACGCAGAAGGCAGTCTCGGCCTCCTCGGGGCAGGGACACCCCTCCCTACGTTAGTGTCAAACACGAACCTGAGGTGTGCTTCCAACTTTTCGGAGTGGATTTCCACCACGGGGTGGGCAGACAACGCCCTGGGCCCTCTGGCAGGGCTATGTCCAAATCTGCCAAGACTTCCCAAGCATGAAGGGACGCCCTCGCCCTTCTGGGCGAGGGGACTGCCACAGCACCTGGCTTCTATCTGGGAGCGTATCTTCTCCTTCTGGTGGATCCAGGAGGTAGTTCCCCTGGACACAGGATAGAATTGGCTGGGCGGTCCCTCTCAGAGGTTGTCAGGGTGCTTCAAGCCCCTGTTTTCCTCTCAGGAGTTATTGCAGGCCGTACTCGGCCGGCAGGGTCTGGGCTTACTTGCAGGTTGCCCTTAACAGAATGGGGCGATAGCCTCTATGTTAACCTTTCTCTTTCCCTCAAAATGATGAGGCAATCTGGGCCATGCTGGCCAATGATAGGCTTGGCAATTCTACACTCACAGGTAGTCCCTGTATGATATCTCTGTCTTGGGACACAGGCACCCTGTGTAAGGGGGGCTTCTGGCCTCCTGTGGCGTTCTAGATCCTGTTAGTTCCCCCTCTGTCTTCTGGACACCAAGACCGTTACTAGTCAGTGTTGCAGGACCAACCCTGTGGATTGGGGCCTTGTTTTTGACCTCTCTTCCGCCCACTTTCACCAGGCAGGATTGCAGCTGGGGGGCCCGTTGGTGGCGTATCAGATGATGTCCCTTATATACAGAGCCTTTGGGCTCTTCGGCACAGTAGGTTATTGACCCTAGATGGGGTTCCAGCACCCAAGGAGCTAGGTCTGTGCTCATGCCCCTTCGATACGGTGGTTTCTCTTGAGCTGGTTAAATTCAAGGACCCTGTCAGGGGGCACCCCCTTCTTTATTTGCATCTTCCTGTGAATGGTCACCTTGGGTACCAAGTCACGCAGGTTGGCGGGAAGGGGAATTTCTTCTAAAACCCCCCGTGGTTCCTAGGTAGGGTCCCTTAGAGGGTCCATCTTACCTGTTAAAACAATGAGCCTTCAGTTGGCCTTTTTTATTATTGGTCTGGAGCTTGAAGCAGGATGATTCTCCTGGAAGGTTCCTGATCCTGATCTGGGTGGGAGTCTACGCCCCCTGCTCCTCAGTGGTGTTCGCGCCAATGGATGTCTTTCAGTGGCAGGTTGTGCTATCCTGTTGTCCCTCTGAGAGCCAACTAGGGTGGCTCTGTTGGGTTTCGCTTTGTTTTTACTGCCCCAGAATATTCTGACTCTGGTCGTGGGGGCTTAGTAAATTTATGTCTAGACTTTCTAGCCTACGACCACACCACCCTGAATGCGCCCGATCTCGTCTGATCTCGGAGGCTGAGCAGGGTCGGGCTTGGTCAGTACTTGGATGGGAGACCGCCTGGGAATACCAGGTGCTGTAGGCTTTAACTTCATTCACCCTGCCATGTGGGGTTCTGTGCACGGTCGTGCTGATAAAGAGACCCGTGAGATTGATGGCCCCTGGGTGGCCTAGTGAACTGTGGTTCGCAGATGCCTCTGCTGAGGTCAGCGGACCTGTACGCTCTCTTAGGAGTGCGGTTCTACCCTTGTCAGGCTCCTTCTTATGTCGTCCCAATCTACAGACTCTAGTCTGGGGCTTGACAGCTGATTCATTCACCCCTTGGAGACGGGCTTATCTTCTGGGTGATTTGGTATATGGGGGGCTAGGAGCAAGCTTCTTTGGCTTCCGCTTCCTCCGTCTATTGGGGGTTATGGTGTACCCCTATTGATTGGCATGTGTCTTGGTCTCTCCCCTGTTGGACGTTCTCGGTTCCCAGGGTTCTAGAGTTGTGACAGCATAGGTTGGGGTTGGCTCCCCATCTAGGTACTCTGAAAGTTCAGGTTCTGTCCTGTCTGCCTTCCTGTAGAAGTCTGGTTCTGTCTTCCTTGTTAGGAGTTCTCTTGGGGATTACTCAGGGGCATCTCCCTAGTAGTTCTATGGTCCCTGTTGGGATCAATTTCCATTCTGTTTGCCCTGTGGATTGTTCCCTTGGGATTTATCCTGGATGCTGTCTGAGCTGTGTTGTAGTTCAAGTAGCCCCTCCGGGGGCTGTTGCTTCAGTCAGACGCGTGCCTGAGAAGGGGGTGCTGATTACTTAGCACTCGTTCATTATATAGGCGGACCCTTTAGTCCAAGGTGGTGTTTTATGATTGTTTATATAGATGAAAATAAACACAGAGCAATAAGTATAAGCTGGCAAGTAGTCCCAATGTACGATATCCCACATGCATGCACTTCACACAACAGGGTGCAAGAGAAATCCTCCACTGACAGTGCAAACTCTTACCAGCTTCAAATCAAAACAGCACTTTTCAAATACTCTTAAACAATGTTAAGGCTTCCATATACATCCACTTCAGATAATATCCAGCTCTTAAACAGCGTTAGTGAGGCTTCCATACACATCCACTTTGGATTATATACTTGTCAGGCATAGATTATACCATATGCCAACGTAAACACATGAAACAAAACAGAAGCCAAATATAGTGTAATTCTATAAAACTCAGCAACTTTAATGTATAAGAAGTCCAAAATGCACTCACAAACAGATAATATAAATCAGCTTAAAAGGTTAGGCCCAATCTCACCGGCCCTGGAATCTGACAACCACCGTGGTCGGCCCAAAAGGGAGAAGTTCCATTTAAAATGATGACAAAAGTTAATAGTTGGATCCACCGCTCGCCACCGCCGACGCGTTTCGTCGCCGCAAGGCAACTTTAACTAGGCTGGTGGCCCAGCAGAGCAGCGGAGATTAAATACAAAAGGAGGACGGATCACGTGGTCTAGGTCCTCCAGTCATGTAAGCTTAAAGACTTTTAAATTTAGAAACATAAGCTGTAGGTTAAACTTGTATTAAGATTACTAAATTATTCTAAGTATGTCACACACCCCGCTTCAAGATATCCATAACATGTGGGTAATACCGACCTGAAGGGGCGTTCCTGCAGAGATGATAGCAAAAAAGAAAGCCCCTCCCTGATCCATAAATACCTGGGACCTCCCACTCATCACCCAGTTTTCCATCTCTGCAGACGGCGAGCAAGTCAGAAGATGATGGCTCCTCCTTGCACAGGGGGATTTCAGGTAGCCGGGATGATTCCCGGCCCGCTTTTCATTTATTTCCGTTTGGACCTTTTTTCCCCAGAACTCTATATGCCTCCCAGCCTCGGCTGAGGGTCCAGGTGAGGGTATATCGGCACCTTAGGTGCTCAGGAGCTATGCTCCACCGTGAGACCCTATATGAGAGGGTAGGCGGTTACTCCGGGTTGGTGACCCCGGTTTGGGATGCCCTGTCCCTTACTTGACTTCCAATGGCCCTCCCAGGATCCCCTTCCATAGGTGGGGTTGGGGAGTGTGGGTCCCTTCTTAATCCTTTTCCCAGGACAGCATACTTTGAGTGTTTGTGTGTGAGTGTAGTGTCTCTTTAACTGTATTCACCGCCGCAGCCGTTTTACAGGGCTTGTGCGGTGCTGGCCTGACTTCTTCCCCCCATCTTCCCTTCACTTTTATTAATGGCAGAGGTATTCACCTCATGCCATGTTACTGTGCTTCGGGGGGGGGGGGGGGCGGGGCCGGACCGTCGGCAGGTCCGGGACTTGTCCCTCCCGTTTTCACATGTGTTTGTGTGTGTGTGTGAGACGTGTTTTACTCTGTAACTGGCCGGGCCGGCGACCACTCTTTGCTCTGCGGCGCCGGCCGGCTCTGGGCGCCATTATCTTCTGAGGTGATTCACCTCACGCTGACTGGGGGGGGGGCGGGGCCGGTGTGACGGCGCGTCACCGCTCCCCGCCCCCATCCTTCGCTGGCGCCACTGCGGAGCTCTGTGGAGAGGAGAAGGGGGGCGTTGCCCGGCCTCGCCCGTGTCCCGCGCTGGCCACGCCCCCTTCTCCCTTTCTGGCTGCAGCTCTGGTGTTGATGAGGAGCGTCTGGAAGTAATCCCTCATGGTCGCCATTGCTGTCTATCGGTTTTGTAAGTGGCCTCTGGCCATTCTTCTTTTTTCACTGTATGGTTGATTTGACATGTCTTCATTAGCCTTATTAGTCCTTCTGTTCTGTCTTTCAGATGGTGGTTCAGGAGGTTCGCCAGTAGCATTTAGGGGGTCCCTCCTGATCCTTTATCACTGGGTTAATTTTTTGCCATAAATCCTCCCACTCGGGACATTAAAGGGGCATCCCGGGTTGTCTAACGGCGTAATTCCCTGGGTCATAGCGACTATTTATATAAAAAGTTCACCTTATGGAGGCATCCCCGGATACTGGGCTCGGGGCCCCTTCAGGGCATCCCCAAAAGTGTATGTTATGTGGGGTATCCATTTCTGGGGACGATGTACTTCTGTGTATACCATGTGCACAGCAGACCATCACGCGGCAGTCCGAACCACAGGCGTCTGGGTCAGCACCGCCGGTCGCTTCATCTCCACCTCCACCTCCCGCCTTGACACGCACCCCGTGTGACGTCGTCATGGGCAGGGAGCTGCAATCTGAGATGTGCGCCAGATTGGCTAACCTTGAAAAAATTATCTCTGGCTCGGTCGCCCGTAAGGCTCCGACTAAGAGAAAGCATTTGTCGCCGGCTCCGCTGGTGGAGGACCAGGAGGATGTTAATAATCTGGATTGGTCTGATTATTCCCAGCTAGAGGAAGGGGAAGTTTATGAGGATTCTGATTTTTCGGACGATGAGCAGTCCTTTGACGCTGAAGCCGAGCTGGGTGACATGGGGAGATCCTCTGATACTCCCCACGCTCTGGCTCTGATGTTAGAGGTATTGAATATTTCCCCTCCTGAGGAGGTGTCACAGCAGAAGGGTGAATTGTTTGAGGAATCCAAGCCGCGCTTGGAGTTCCCTACACAAAGGCATTTTGACAAAATTATTGCCAAGGAATGGGACAGGCCGGCTCGGCTCCCTGGCATCCCTCAGGGATGGGATAGAAAATATCCCTTCCCTTCGGAGGCGGTTAAGCGCTGGGCATCTCCCCCCGACGTGGATGCGCCGGTTTTGGGGTTGTCCAATTCCTCGGTTTTAAATAGACCTGATTGTTCCATTCTCAAGGATGGAGAGGATAAACGTATTGACCAGATGGCTTGTCATGGTTTTGCTAGCGTTGGGTCAGCCATGCGGCCTGTTTGCGCATCGGCACTAATGGTGTTGGCTGCCAGGTCCGTGGTTAGGGACCTGTTGACCTCTTCCGGGCTGCGTCCTGGTAGTGCTGAGTTCCTTAGCCTTAAACGGTGTGAGTTGTCTTTATCTTTTGTGTTGACAGCCTTGGATGACACTTTGATGATGTGTGGTAGAACGTCGGCGCTGCTGGTCACTATTCGGCGCTCGGTGTGGCTGCGCCAGTGGGCGGCAGATTTTATGTCCAAGAAGTCACTAACGGCTCTACCCTTTGTTGGATTACGGCTTTTTGGAGAGACATTGGACTCTGTTACCAAGGGTGGTAGGTTACCTCAACGCAAGAAACAATGCCGCCCCTTTCGGGGGGCCCCTTCCTTTCCCCCCTCCTTTCGTGGGGCCAGATCTGGCAGGGGATTTGCATTCCCCTCTTCCAGAGGAGATTCTGGGAGCAGGGGCAGAGGACGTGCCCGTCCAGGATTCAGTTGGGGCTCTAAGCCCAAGCCGGCTCAGCAATGAGGGGGCGCCCTCACCCTTGCGGGTGGGGGGACGGCTGCGACTCTTCTCCCAGGTTTGGGATCAAGAGGTCTCGGACCGATGGATCCGGGAAGTGGTGTCTTCCGGTTACAAGCTGGAGTTCGAGCTCCGCCCCCCTTCCAGATTTTTCAGGTCTCGAATGCCTTCAGAACCTCTAGCGGCGCAGGGGCTTCTGTTGGCAGTGCAGAACCTTCTGGACATGGCTGTCATTTGCCCAGTGCCCCCTTCGGATCAGGGCAGGGGTTTTTATTCCAATCTGTTCAGGGTACCCAAGAAGGACGGATCGGTCCCACCCATCTTGGATCTGAAGTTTCTCAACAGGTTCATCCGGCCACGGAAATTCCGCATGGAAACGCTGCGTTCGGCCATTCACTCTCTTCGTCAGGGAGACTTTCTGACGTCCATAGACATCAAGGATGCTTATTTACACGTTCCAATCTTTCCAGCACACCAGAGGTTTCTCAGGTTCGTGGTGGAGGATCGCCATTTTCAGTTTGTGGCACTCCCCTTCGGTCTCACCTCGGCTCCTCGGGTGTTCACCAAGGTGCTAGCGGGGGTGATGGCTCTGCTGAGGGTTCAGGGTATCCGCATTGTGCCCTACTTGGACGATCTTCTGATCATGGCCTCCTCTTTCAACCAAGCGGAGCTGGACACCAGAGTGGTGGTGTCCACCCTGGAGAGGTTCGGTTGGGTGGTCAATCACCCCAAGTCTTCTCTTTCTCCGTTCAGAGTAGTGACCTTTCTGGGAATGTCTCTGGACACTTCGCAGGCCAGGGTGTTTCCGCCCCAGGCCAAGATTCTTTTGATTCAGGAATTGGTTCGGCTTCTCTTGTCGGCCCCTCGTCCGGCCATCCGCCTAGGGATGAGGCTGGTGGGGTTAATGGTGGCCTCATTCGAGGCAGTTCCCTTTGCGCAGTTTCATACAAGGACGCTTCAGCTTCATCTGTTGAAGGTTTGGGACAAGTCCCCTCTATCGTTGGATCAGTCCTTCCTGATGACTCCCCGAGTCCGTCGATCCCTGCAATGGTGGCTGGGGTCGGTCAATCTGTTGAAGGGCAGATCTTTTCTGGCCCCGTGTTGGGAAACAGTCACCACGGATGCCAGTCTGTCAGGTTGGGGGGGTGTTTAGAAGGACCTCTAGTTTCAGGGTCTGTGGGGCCCGCAGGAGGCTCACGAGCCCATCAATGTTCTGGAATTGAGAGCCATCAGGTTGGTTCTGTTTCGCTTTACGCATCAGTTGCGGGGCCTGCCAGTTCAGGTCCGGTCGAACAACCGGACGGCAGTTGCTTACATCAATCACCAGGGGGGGACTCACAGCAGGAGTGCCCTCAGGGAAGTGTCTTTGATTCTGGACTGGGCGGAGAGCCACGTCCCGTGTATCTCAGCAGTCTACATTCCGGGAGTGGAGAACACGGAGGCGGACTCGCTGAGCAGGCCCTCCTCTCGTCAGGGGGAGTGGTCTCTCAGTCCCAAGGTGTTTCGTTCGATCTGTCTCAGGTGGGGGTTACCAGCGGTGGACCTCTTTGCCTCTCGTCACAATCACAAGCTTCCAGTCTTTGTGTCTCTCTCGCAGGATCCTCTGGCTCTGGCGGTGGATGCCATGTCTCTGAACTGGAGGGATCTGGGGTTTCTTTACCTGTTCCCTCCGTTTCCAATGGTAGCCAGGGTGGTGCGCAAGCTGGCCCTGGAGGGCGCGTCGGCGATTCTGGTGGCACCAAGGTGGCCAAGGCAGGTTTGGTTCGCAGACCTAGTAAGACTGGCAGAGGATCAGTTCGTTCTGCCTCTACTGCCGGACCTGCGCTATCCCAATTTACCTTCGCTGGCTTTGACGGCGTGGCTGCTGAAACCGCCATCTTGAAGGAGGAGGGTCTTTCTGACGCGGTGGTTCAGACTCTTATTAGCGCCAGGAAGCGCTCTTCCTCTACTATTTACTATAGGACTTGGAGGTCCTATATTGACTGGTGTGAAGGTAGGTCTTTCTCTTGTCGGGAGTTCTCCATTTCCAGAATTCTGGAGTTTCTTCAACATGGTCTGGATCTGGGGCTTCAACTTAGTACCTTGAAGAGGCAGGTTTCTGCCCTGGCGGTGTTCTTTCAAAGGTCCTTTGCACTTCATCCCTTAGTCAAGACCTTTTTCCAAGGAGTTACGCATGTACGGCCTCCTAGGAAGCCTGTTGTTCCAGTTTGGGATTTGAACCTGGTTCTTTCTGCTCTTCAGGGTCCTCCGTTTGAGCCCTTGAATGAGATTGCTTTGTCTTCACTTACTCAAAATGTGGCCTTTTTGGTGGCTATCACTTCGGTTAGGCGTGTTTCTGAGTTGGCAGCTTTATCCATTAAAGCTCCGTACTTTGAAAGGCACCAGGACAAGGTTGTCTTTCGTTTCAAGCCGGATTTTCTTCCTAAGGTGGTCTCTGCCTTTCATCTGAATCAGGACATTGTTCTGCCATCTCTATGTCCTAATCCCAGCAATGACAAGGAAAGGGCGCTGCATTCCTTGGATGTGGTTCGTGTTGTGAAATATTATCTGGTGGTTACGTCTTCCTTTCGTAAGACTGATGCTTTTTTTGTGGTGCCCTTTGGACCTAGGAAAGGTTTGGCTCCTGCCAAATCTTCCATTAGTAAATGGATTCGTCAGGCCATCATTGGGGCCTATTCTGCCAAGGGGAGGAGTCCCCCTTTTCGTGTTACTGCTCATTCTACTCGTGCGGTTGGAGCGTCCTGGGCTTTCCAGCACCAGGCCTCTGTTGAGCAAGTTTGTAAGGCCGCTACTTGGTCCTCTGTTCACACTTTTTCCAAGTTTTACAAGGTTGATGTTCGGGCCTCAGCGGATGCTGTTTTTGGCCGCAAAGTTCTGCAAGCTGTTGTGGTTTGAGTTGTGCATTGTTGCCTTGTTTTGGATCCCCGCCCTTTTTATGGACACTGCTATTGGATGTCCCACATGTTATGGATATCTTGAAGCGGGGTGTGTGACATACCTCACCTGTAAAATGGGTATTATAAGTATGTCACACACCCCGCTTCACCCGCCCTTCTTGTATTCAGGATCCTTTATTTTGTGAACATTGCGTGGTTATGACTTATATTTGCCTCTTCCTGGTCCCTTACCTTACTGCTTCTATATACTGGGTGATGAGTGGGAGGTCCCAGGTATTTATGGATCAGGGAGGGGCTTTCTTTTTTGCTATCATCTCTGCAGGAACGCCCCTTCAGGTCGGTATTACCCACATGTTATGGATATCTTGAAGCGGGGTGTGTGACATACTTATAATACCCATTTTACAGGTGAGTATTTCACAAAATGGTATTATCCTTAGTAAGATTTTGTCAATACAGGTCCATGTAATATATCAACAATACTTAAAAAGATTACTTTTCCCAAAACCGCTGCCAGGACCTCAACCGCATGTCTCAAAGCCAGCGAGGTAAAGAAATACCAAGCTCCCGCCGTCGCTAGGAGCACGTGAGGCGGACAGCCAATCCCCGGCTCATGCAAATAGCATCATGACAGGGGCAGGACACATGAGCCGAACGGCCAATCGGCGGCTCATGCAAATAACGTCATGACATCAACAGAAACCTCACCATCACACAAGCAGCCAAGCAGAGCGAGGAAATAAGAGGGATATACCGGCATAGCAGCTAACGCCGTGCCACTCATTGCACTGAAACAATGAAGCATGATTGTAAACCTATAGAATAAGATTAAATAGAATAGAAAAACTAACAACCAGACAACAAAAAAGAACTATTTAACAAAAATATAGATGGTGTAAGCTGTCTGATTCTAGCGCCAGGGGACAAA
Source organism: Gastrophryne carolinensis (assembly GCA_027917425.1). Lineage (NCBI taxonomy): Eukaryota > Metazoa > Chordata > Amphibia > Anura > Microhylidae > Gastrophryne > Gastrophryne carolinensis. Next base: position 313,296,546 of record CM051235.1, read on the forward strand.
ATACATAAAACGAATACATGAAGGTAAAATGAACTGAATGAAAATGTGAGGGGCGTGGCCTGCTAATGGCGCCGTGAGGAGCAATCCCAGGAGGCTCCCCGTTAACCCCTCGGTTTTCACTATATAGACGGACAGCAACCGTGCAGCAAGATTATGTCCAAGAGGCGGAAGACCAGAGGAGTGGTGAGATCTTCTCAGGAGACCCCCATATCCACCTATTTCGGGGCTGTCCCTGCGGGAGCTGTGGAGGCACTGGACAAGATGGCGCCGTCTTCCCCGCGGCCGGCGGAGGCGGGTGCCGCTCCGGACTGCGGCCGCCGGGGCCCTGATGATGGGAGCTGCGGGCTGCGGACCTCTCGGCCCGGGACGACGGGCGAGACTGAGGGCGGCTTGGATCCTGCTGGGGAGCTGACTCCCTTGCCATCTGCCTCCGGTCCTCCGGTAATGCAAAGTGGAGGTGAGGAGAGAAGGAGGGACTGCAGGACCCGGCATGTGGCAGTCACGGTGGCACAGGTGCACTATGCTGAAAATGGGAGGCGGCCAGGGGAATCATATAACAGCATGACGATAGCAGAGGCTGTTCGTAAAGGGACAGTTGCCAGGCCCACCCTGCCACCTGGTCAGCCCCATTCACCTACCCTGTCCCCAGGAGGGGAATTGATTACCTCTGCCCCAGAGCTCCATGAAGGGTGCGTCCCTTCTATCCCAATGGCGGAGTGGGGGCGGGGGGCAGTTTTCTCGCCGGGGCCCTGCAGCCCGACCCCTATGAGACGCTCATGGGGGTCCTGACCCCCACACCTGATGACCTTCCAGCGGTTTGTGAGAGCATGGATTCTCCAGGAGCTTTTTCACCCAGGGCTCTGATCTCAGTCGTCATGGAATCTGTGAGATGTAACGTGGCGGATGCCATTAAATCATTGCCTTCAAGAGCAGATTTTGAGTCTTACATTTCAAGGATGGAGGGGGCTTTTCGCCGAGAAATAACATCCATGCAAAACACCATGGCGGATTTGTCTGACAAAGTGGAAACCAACACAGCCGCACAGTCAGATATCCAGGCCAGGATTTCCGCTCTGGAGCAGGATAGAGATGGCACACGCAGAATGCGTGTCTACAGGTCCAACAGGATGACCTGGAAAATAGAAACCACCGCAACAATATCCGGCTGCGGGGTATCCCGGAATCGGTAAACCCAGCGGAGCTTAATGCAACGGCGTGTAACCTGTTCAACACCCTCTTGGGTCGCCCCTTGGGGGAGACCATTGAAATCGACCGAGTTCATCGTGCTTTGGGCCCTGTGGGCGGCGACCCCAGCAGACCGAGAGATGTTATTTGTAGAGTGCACTTTTTCCAGGTCAAGGAAGCAATTATGCGAGCGGCCTGGAACAAGGGCCCTATTGACCTCAATGGCGCACGTGTCATTCTATTGCAGGATCTGTCCCGCAGAACCCTGCACATGCGACGTCTGATGAGGCCTCTTTTGGATCTCGTGCAGCACCAGGGGGCGACGTACCACTGGCCACACCTTCCTGCTCCTGGTGCGGAAATACCAGAGATCATTTGCCCTGAGATCACTGGAGCAGCTAGCGGGTCTTTTTGAATTCCTGGGATCCGCACCCATAGCCGTCCCGGACTGGCTGGCACCGGACTTCGACCAGAGAGCGGATCCCCTCCCGCTGCGCCCAAGGAGACGGGGACGGGACAGAAGAGGCCCGGCCCGGAGCGCGGGGGAGTCCCCGGCCATATGGAGGTAACGATAATTAGTTGCACACAAATTTTAGACCTATGCTTAGTTGCCGTTTATAATGATCTGGCTCCTATATCTTATTTTTATGCCTGTTATTTATGGTTCCTGCATATATAGACGTTGATAAGTGATGTGCCTGGTGTTTGGTGCTCTCTCTCTATGTGGGGGGTTTGGGGCGCTGGGAGCCGGTTGATCTCGCCGGGGCGGGCGCCGCCGGGTGTCGGTCCGTCGGCCATGGCCTGGTGTCCGTGTCCCCGGTTGTACCTCGGTGGCTCCGTTGGCCGGGTCTGGTGGGGTGGTCCTCTGGCCTTGTGATGTGGTTGCGGCCCTTTCTTCTTGTATGGGGGTTCCCTCTCCCTTTGGCCTGGATCTCCTCCTGACCCATGGTGTCTGGTAGATGGCGGCGGGTTTTCGCTGTGGATGGGGGGCCATGTGGGGCACCCCCCTGGTTGGCGCCGTGGCCCAGTTCGCGGGCTGATTTGGTCCGTGGGTGGGGAGCGGCGCGCGCCTGGGGGTTGTCCGGGCAGTGTGGCCGCTGTGGTTCTGCCCGGGGCGGGGGATGTCCTGTCCTGTCCTGGGTAGGGGTGGGACGGTGTTTTGATTGGCTCTGGGTGCTCTCTCCACTCTGTGGAGCTGTGTGGGTCTGTGGACCAGAGCATTTTCCTGGCGGGGGGTGTGGAGGCCTGAGTGATCGGGGGCCCATATCGCCTGGGAGGTCTATTGCGGGTTTACATTGTCTGTGGCCCCCCTTCTGAGGGGAAATTATAATCAATCTGCCATGAATCTGGGTTGCCCCCCGGGATGGGGAGAGCGGGAGGAGTCACCTGCCCTGAATTGACGGTCGCTATGGCAGGCCGGCGGGGGGGAGCCACCAGGTACGGGGTTTAAATTAGTAATAGGAATGTCTTGTTCACTGAGCCTATATATTGTTATTGTTGCTGTTTTATACAATGTTATGGTTGCTGTTTTACTGTTAATGTGTTATGAGGGGGGGGGGGAGCCTAGATGGAAGAGTAGAAACCGTTGGCTACAACAATCCGCCGGGTTCTGGTTCCTCTTCGCCTGGCGTCCATTTCCCCCAGAGGCCCGTGTGTCCTCCCGAGGGAAGTTTCCGGAGACTCCCCCGGGAACTGCGTGGCCAGACTTCCCTATATTAGTGAAGTCGGTATTAACAATCCTACCAGCCTAAGGATTTCTTGGGCTCTCTCCAGACCTGAAAAGTTTAATTTTTCTTGTTCTTATCTTTTTCTTATCCCTCATCTTCTACTTCCTGAAACTTTCCCTTCTCTCACCGCGCTAGACTGCTGTCCCCCCTGATTTGTGCATCGGGTTCCTGGCGATGTCGGCTGCCGGGGTGGGGGGGCCCTTGTGACCCACGGGAGACACTCTTGAAGGTTGTTTCCTTGAACTGTAGGGGCCTCAATATGCCCGAGAAGAGGTCGGCGATGATCTCGGATCTAAGGAGGATGAAGGCCAAGATCATATTCCTGCAGGAGACGCACTTCAGGGGGGACGCCTGCCCCAGGATGTCTCCCAGGTTCTTTCCCCAATGGTACGCGAGCTCCTCTCCGGTATCTAAATCCAAAGGTGTTGCAATACTATTAGCCAAGGCTGTCCCCTTCCATAAACTGGAAACCTCTGCTGATAGTGAGGGCAGATATACAATGATTAAAGGAACAATATCTGGTGAGTTATATACCATGGCCTCCGTGTATGTTCCCAACAGTGGCCAGGTAGATTTCCTTTTGAAGTTCCTGTCGGAACTGTCAGATTTCCAGGAGGGAAAGGTGCTCCTGGGAGGTGACCTAAACATTGTCCTGGAACCACTTCTTGACTCGTCAACCGGTAAGTCATCTATACCGTACGGTGGGCTACGAAAGGTGAAACAGGTGTTGCATAAACTACAACTGTGCGATCCCTGGAGAATTTTCAACCCTAAGGGTAGAGACTTTTCGCATTTCTCGACAGTCCACGCGACTTACGTGAGGCTGGATTATATATTAGTGTCTCACAGCCTCCTACCCAGAGTGACGAATCCTGACGTGGGTCCGGCTTTCTTATCGGATCATAGCCCTGTATGGTTATTCCTGACCTCGACGGAAAAAAGCAAAAGAGAGTGGACATGGCGTTTAAATGAAAGCCTGTTAAAAGACCCGGTTGTGGAACAAGCAGTCCAGACTGCCCTTTCTGACTATTTTACGCTGAATTGCTCGGAGGAAGTATCCCCAATGACCGTCTGGCAAGCACATGAGGCGGTGATAAGGGGCATTCTCATCCAACACGCCTCCAGATTAAAGAAAGCACACACACTGAGTAGGGACCGCCTTCTCTCGCAAATTCAAATCCTGGAGAGGAGGCATAAGGAATCTCAGGTACGAGACACCCTACGGGAGCTAACCTCCTCCAGAGAACAATTGAACTCCTGTTACTGAAAAAGGCGGCTTTTTTCATAAAGAAATGTAAAAGATACTATTACGAATGAGGGAACAAGAGCGGCTCACTTCTCGCCAGAGCACTGAGGAAGCAACAGTCCCTCAATTTCATTGAGGCAATAAAGGATGCAAAGCAACAGAAACATCACAAAACAGAGGATGTTGCCCAAGTGTTCCAATAATACTATCACGCATTGTATGATTTGGGACCGCGGGGGGGGGGGGGGAGCTCCCGGAGGGACCTTTCTCAAATGCGACAATATATAGCAGCATCCGGTATGCCAAAACTGGAAGACGGGGCCGTTAGCTGGTTGGAGGAACCAATATCGGGGGATGAATTGCATCAAGCCATAAAAGCATCCCCGAACGGTCGATCGCCTGGTCCAGATGGCTTTACTACCGCCTATTACAAAAAATTAAAAAAAATTTGAGAACACCTTGAATAAGCATTTTCTCCAGGCTTTTAATGCGACTGCGGAAGACGAGGAGCCTGTGTTGCTCCCAACGGCAGCACTAGAAGCTCACGTCACACAAGGCTGGAAAAGATCCCCTGTGTTGCAAGAGCTACCGCCCAATCTCACTCTTAAACGTGGACCTTAAATTGTTCACCAGAATACTAGCGAACCGCCTAGCGACATACCTACCCAGCTTGATTGATGGGGATCAATGTGGATTCATCCCTGGCAGGGAAGCCAGGGATAACACCATTAGGACACTGAACCTGATACACAGATCACGAATGGACAATTCCCCGATGATGTTATTGTCCACAGACGCTGAAAAGCGTTTGACCGGGTGGACTGGAACTTTGTGTTTGAGGTGCTGAGGCATGTTGGTCTCCAGGGTAGGGCGCTTAAATATATCCTAGGTATATATTCTACTCCCCAGGCTAGGGTTAAAGTAAACGGTCACCTCTCTCCGCCCTTCCGGATAGCTAACGGAACCAGACAGGGATGCCCCTTGTCACCTCTTATCTTCGCCCTGGTGGTGGAAATAACCCTGAGACATGTTAGAATAAATCCTGAGACATGTTAGAAATAACATAGACCTTAAGGGAATCCAGGTGAAGGGAATCGAGCATAAGATATCTGCTTACGCGGATGATCTTCTGTTCTTTATTTCCAACCCAACGATTGGGCTTCCGGTCCTTATGAAAGAATTTGAAACCTTTGGAAACTTCTCCAACTTTAAAATCAATTTTGATAAATCTGAGGCGCTCAACGTGGGACTGTCAGAAGCCGCGCTGTCGCTGATTAGATCCTCCTTCCCATTCAAGTGGACCCCAAATGCGTTAACTTATCTGGGCACAAAGATTCCGAGTGATATCCGTGAAATTTTCCGGTGTAACTTCATTCCACTGCTCAACAAGGTCAAGTCTGACCTATTGGGCTGGGGCACCCTTACTCTCACGTGGTTAGGGCGCATGAGTGCTATAAAGATGACCATCCTGCCTAGGATCCTATACCTATTTCAAACCCTCCCATGCCACATACCTGCAAGCTACTTCAGGAATCTGAACACAATATTCATAAACTTCATTTGGGCGACTAAGAAACCGAGAATCAAATTCACACTATTACAACAGTCTAGAACTAGGGGGGGATTGGCGGTACCGAATTTAAAGAAATATTGGGGGGCAGCCCACCTGCAGAGATTGGTGGACTGGATGAGGAATGGAGACACCAAGAAGTGGGTGGATGTGGAAGCCGGATCCACGGGTACCCCGTTGAGGGATATCCCGTGGTCGTCAGCAGCTTCGAGCAGATGGGCAGGATCCAACCCGCTTATTAAGGCCACCCTCGATGTCTGGGATGGAGTTAGGGAGAGGGAGGATATTTCGCCTTGGCCATCTCCTTTACTCCCAGTAGTAGGTAACCCTGAATTTCCTCTCAGCCAGAAGTCCTAAGTTGGGGGGATCTGGGACCGATCAGGGCGAAGGACCTCATGAGAGGCCGGAACTGGTGTGACATTGAGGAATTAAGGAGTAGATGGAACAGCCCCCAACTGGACCCTTGGTATTTATTGCTCTTTCAACATTTTCTTCAGAAAGTGGCGCCCAAAAACTTGTGGGGACAAGGCCTTACGCTCTTTGAAAAGTTGGCCACGTGCGGAGACCCCCCGAGAGGGGTAATCTCCCAGATCTATCAATTTCTAGAGGAGGAACGGGATTCGGTTCCTGCTTTCTGTGAGGAGTGGGAAAGAGATTTAGGTAGGAAATTCACGGGAGAAGAATGGAAGAAAATTTTCTCCCTAACCTACAAATCGTCGATATCTGCCCAAACTCAAGAAACTAACTACAAATATTTATCCAGATGGTACTATACCCCGAAACGGTTGGCGTACATCTTCCCGGGATCCTCGCCCGTCTGTTGGAGATGTGAATCAGAAGAGGGGTCACTGTTCCACATTTTGTGGTCTTGCCCCAAAATTACGTCATTCTGGACAAAAATTGCGGAAACCATGTATACGGTAACAGGCTCACAGGTCCCGTGCTGTCCGGCCCTCATGCTCCTGCACCATACTGGATGTAGTGTTCCTAGTTATAAGAAATCGGTTCTGAGACACCTAATTAATGCAGCCAGAGCTCTGCTTCCCAGATTATGGAAAACAAAGTCCGTCCCGACGGAAAACGACTGGTTTAGGGAAGTGGATAGAATAATGGAGATGGAGGAGCTGACGGCTGCAGTCCAGGATAAAGAGGAGACCAGGATTTTGTGGACTTCCTGGTTCATGTTTCGAGCTTCAGTGCAATAAGGGTCATTCCAATGCCTCCCTCTTCCAATTTGGACACGGGATGGGCCTTGGAGATGGGGGGGGGAGCTGCTTTGCGACCCTGGTCTGGGATGCTGCCCCCGCCTGCCCCCCCTTCGCCGGCTGTGGGTCGGGTGGTTCTGGCGCCTCTCCCCCACCCTCCCCGTCATCCTTCTGTTGTCCTCCCGCTCCCCCCCTCATCCTTCTGATGTCCTCCCGCTCCCCCCCTCATCCTTCTGATGTCCTCCCGCCCCCCCCCCCCCTCTATACCCTTCCCCCTCCTCTCTTGGTACTTTTTCCCTTTTATCCGTGTCTCCCTTCCTTCCCTGCACTCTAAATCCACCTACTTCCTTATTTCTCTTCACTTCCTTTCCTCTTGTCTGCAATTTCTAATGGTCTGGCCCAGGTTGGGGGACGCTCCCGACTGACCTCTACTCCACCAAGACGCCCAAACTTGACTTTAAACTGCTACTAGCTAACGGGAAGAGAGTACATATAGGGCGCCTTGGCCGCCCAAATTGGGCACCAAGGAGTGGGCCACAGACAGTGAAAAGGCGAGTAGAAACCAAAACCAGTGTGGGTGGGGCCCGGACCGGGTAGAGCGGGGCTCACCCTCGGACCCGGTTCCTGGCCTAAATATTGATGTTGTCATAGATTTGAGTTTGCCCGAATTTACAGTAGGAGGGAGTTATAGGAGTTGTTGGAGGCTCTCGAACCCTGAGTGTGACCCGGCCTGCGTGCTGGACCTGTTTTCTTACTGTAATGCTTTATTCCTGATTTCCCACTTGTATTGTTTTGTTTTGAAAATTTAATTAAAGAATTTAAAAAAAAAAAAAAATGTATAATATATAACAGTGCACAACAATGAATAAAAGATATATATAAAAATTACATTAAGATGAAATAAAGCAATTCAAATCAAACTCTATATTCAAACCTGCCTGCAGGATGCAGGTTTGAATATAGAGTTTGATTTGAATTGCTTTATTTCATCTTAATGTAATTTTTATATATATCTTTTATTCATTGTTGTGTACTGTTATATATTGTACTTATTTTTATTCAGTTCATTTTACCTTCATGTATTAGTTTTATGTATTTTGTCCCCTGGCGCTACAGCCTACACCATCTATATTTTTGTTAAATAGTTCTTTTTTGTTGTCTGGTTGTTAGTTTTTCTATTCTATTTAATCTTATTTTATAGGTTTACAATCATGCTTGTTTCAGTGCAATGAGTGGCACGGCGTTAGCTGCTATGCCGGTATATCCCTCTTATTTCCTCGCTCCGCTTGGCTGCTTGTGTGATGGTGAGGTTTCTGTTGATGTCATGACGTTATTTGCATGAGCCGCGGATTGGCCGTTTGGCTCATGTGTCCTGCCCCTGTCATGATGCTATTTGCATGAGCCGGGGATTGGCTGTCCGCCTCACGTGCTCCGCTGTTCCCTAGCGACGGCGGGAGCCTGGTATTTCTTTACCTCGCTGGCTTTGAGACATGCGGTTGAGGTCCTGGCAGCGGTTTTGGGAAAAGTAATCTTTTTAAGTATTGTTGATATATTAAATGGACCTGTATTGACAAAATCTTACGAAGGATAATTTAGTAATCTTAATACAAGTTTAACCTACAGCTTATGTTTCTAAATTTAAAAGTCTTTAAGTTTACATGACTGGAGGACCTAGACCACGTGATCCGTCCTCCTTTTGTATTTAATCTCCGCCGCTCTGCCGCGCCACCAGCCTAGTTAAAGTTGCCTTGCGGCGACGAAACGCGTCGGCGGTGGCGAGCGGTGGATCCAACTATTAACTTTTGTGAACTTTTGTCATCATTTTAAACGGAACTTCTCCCTTTTGGGCCGACCACGGTGGTTGTCAGATTCCAGGGGCGGTGGGATTGGGACTAACCTTTTAAGCTGATTTATTTTATCTGTTTGTTGTGCATTTTGGACTTCTTATACATTAAAGTTGCTGAGTTTTATAGAATTGCACTATATTTGGCTTCTGTTTTGTTTCATGTGTTTACGCTGGCATATAGTATAATCTATGCCTGACAAGTATATAATCCAAAGTGAATGTGTATGGAAGCCTCACTAACGCTGTTTAAGAGTATTTGAAAAGTGCGTTACTGATTGGAAGCTGGATATTTGAAGTGGATGTATATGGAAGCCTTATCAACGTTGTTTAAGAGTATTTGAAAAGCGCTGTTTTGATTTGAAGCTGGTAAGAGTTTGCACTGTCGGTGGAGGATTTCTCTTGCACCCTGTTGTGTGAAGTGCATGCACCGTGGGATATCGTACATACTTCGACTACTTGCCAGCTTATACTTATTGCTCTGTTTATTTTCATCTATATAAACTGTGTTCTTTTAGGGATAAGGACTTTTTCACGTTGAGCAATTTTAATGTGTTTTTTTGGAGTTTATTATTCTGATATTTTAGCACGATGTACTAGTGTTTAGGTTATCGAATCCATTGTTACATTATTATCTTTTTTATGATCATTATTTAAGTCCTTTTAGTCTGCCTATGGGCCTTATTCTTAGTAATGCCGAAGTAAGGGGGTCTACATCCCCTCAACAGGTGTTGACATTTTCCTGGTTTTTTCTTGTCCCTTAGGGGGACTGGTGCCCTTTGGGGTCTGCGGGTGCCTCCATATGTGTGCGCCTGATCTCGTTTGCTTCCAGGGCCTATGCGCCCTTTGGACTGATCTTACTTGGATGGTTTGCCTTCCGGGTCCTGAGTAAAGGTTTCGGCTTCTTGCCGATCCTGGTTAGTGAAGGGGTCTGTATCCCCGCCTGTCTTGCGGGAGACCAGTTTGTATTTCCCCGTTGGGGAGAGTTCTAAGTTTTACGAGGCTTCCGTTGCCTTTGGGCTGGTTAGGCCGTTACACTGGCCTATTTCTTTAAGGGGGAAGAATCTTCCTCTCTTTCTCTCTTTATCCTGTTCTCTTGGTGTTTGGGTACCTTTGGCCCTTCAGCACCAGGTTTTCTGTTGAAAAAGTTGCTAGACCGCTGCTTGTTTCTGTTCAATACCTTTTAAAAGGTTTTGTTATGGGATTGACGTTAGAGCCTTTGCTCATGTCGTACTTGGTAGCAAAGTTTGCAGGGGACAGCGCCTCTACTGTCTGCTGTGCCTTTTTGTTGGGGATCCCACCCTACTTTATGGACACTGCTATTGGATGTCCCATGTGTAAGGATTATATTGGAGCAGGACGTACTGTATGCTTAGAATAATACAATTCTGTGAAATACTCACCTGTAGAATTGGTATTATACGCATACAGTACGTCCTGCTCCACCCCACCCTGGTTTTACATTTCTGGATCCCCTGTATGGTGATTTTTTTATCATTACTATTGTTACCAGTTGGTGGTTGGTTTCTCCCGGCTTCTTTTATCACTGCTTTTCAATGCTGGGGATTTGTGGGAGGTCCCTGGGTATATGAAGGGCTGGGAGGAGCCTGTTTTTTGCATGTCTGCAGTGAACAGCGCCCTCTGGCAGAGGATTACCCATGTGTAAGGATTATATTGGAGCAGGACGTACTGTATGCGTATAATACCAATTCTACAGGTGAGTATTTCACAGAATTGTATTTTTTAAATGATGTGGCACATAGGGAGTAGTCCCTGGAAGTTATTTGGTTGCATTGGGGATTTTTTCTCTTCCATCCAGTCCAGGCCGTCCCGATATCTTCACGATTTGGTGTCCGCCCTAGGGGGGGCGCTTGACTGCAAGATTAAAGATGTAGCTCCTCCCGGCCCCCTGTAAAGGCGGCTGCCCCTCTATCATTCCCCAGTTGTTCATCTTGCAGTTGGCTGCATAAGATCGTTAGTCTCTCTCAGAATATGGCAGCAGAGCGGGGCCACCTAGCCTGTCGACCGCTGCAGGACCCTATTCCAGTGGATCTCTTCTGACCCATTCCTGTCTCCCAGCCCTTGGCTGCCTCAGGGATCTGTGACGGTAGGGTGAATGCCGGGGTCTGTGGCGTTCGGCAGAGCACATGCTCTGGGCCGCAGACCTTCTTTTTAAAATTTAGCCGGCCACAGGCTTATGGTGAGCATGATGGGGAACCACTTGTATATATTTTCTTATATATGTTCCTCCCTGCCCACTGATTTATTATGTGTTTGGTGCGACTGTATCACTGGCTGCGCAGCGAGGAGCGGTCTCTGATCTCCTTACTCACCGCCCTGCGTTCCCCCGACGGTGCTGTCTGGGGCGTGCGCCTCTCGCCGGCAGTCGTGCCCCATGGGCCTCCTCCGCACCGCCGTGTGCGGATCCTGCTGAGATGGTCCGTGGATGACGCGCCGCGGGGGGGGCCAGCGTCGGCGCGTAGCTAACGTCGCGCCGGTGAGGCCCCCCCCAAGGATCCATCTAGAATTCGCTATTGTAGCGAGACGCGTTGCTGAGGCCTTGGTGCTGGGAGACGGGCACTCAGGTTTTCTTTGCTGCGGTGCGCTGGCTGTGATCCCTCTTCCGGTTGCGGTGTTGAGTCCCTCTTTTTGCTTCTTGTTGCATCTATACTATATGTCTTCTATGTTAAGGTCTGACATGGGGTTTTTTTTTGTAATTGCTCTCTCTTTCTTTTTGCTTTAGATCGTGGGCTAAGGTTGAGGGTTGTGGTTCCTCCCGGTCCCCATTATTAATTAGAGGGATCGGTTATTAGGCTTAGGCCGTTAGCGTCTAGTAGCCTTATTGAATATTACTATTCATAATCACCATAATGGAGGCATCAGGGGATAGTGAGCCGGGGGCCCCATTTGGGCAGGACAGGCAGAAGGAATCCTCTGGGCGGATTTAGCACTATTTGTCCCACTTACGCCAGAGGCATTGCTTTGGGCCATGAGCTGGTGGTCGCTCCTAGCCCTGTATTACCATCAGCCTCTCCGGACCCTCCGCTGCTGCAGTCGGCCCCTAGTGAAGGGGGAGCCAGCAAGGGGTCTCATGCTGATTTTGCACACAGGCTGGCTAGTCTCGAGAAGCAGATCTCGATGACAGCCCCTAAGAAGGCCTCGAGTAAGAAGCGGCATCTGGAGCCGATTTACTCGGATGATGATTTTTATGATTTCTAGGGATCTGCGGAGGAAGGCGAGTTACCAGATGATTCACTTTCAACGGTGGAGTTTTCCGCTGGTGACAGCATCTCTGGCTCCTCCTCAGACGAGGATTCTTGCCTCCCGGATGATACAGGGAGTTTGCTTTCTTCCATGTTTGATACCCTACACATTGTTCCTCCCAGAGCGGCTAAGAGGAAGCAGGGTGATTTATTTCGGCCTAAGAGGCAAAGACGGGTCTTCCCTGAGCAGCCTAATTTTTCTAACATGATCCTTAAGGAATGGGAAAGACCCAACAAATTGCCGTCTGTCCTAAGGGCCTGGATAGGCGGTACCCTTTTCCTGCTGAACTGGTTCGGCTATGGTGTCACCCTCCCGAGGTGGACCCTCCCGTGTCAGGCTTGTCCAATACTACTGTTATGCTGTCACCTGACTTCATTACGTGACCCTGCAGACAAGCGCATGGATCAGCTGGTCTGCCATGCTTTCACCTTTGCTGGTGCTCTCTTTCACCCTGCGTGTGCCTCGGCAATCGTTTTACTAGCCAACAGGAGAAAGGTGAGACACCTTGTGGCTAGGGCTAAGGCTCGCAAGTAGGGAGGAGGAGTATAAGGAACTCAAGGTCTGCTTGGATTTCATTGGCTTTGTTACTTCCATGGATAATGTGGTCAGGCTTGGCGCCAGAATTTCAGCCTTGCTTGTTGCTTTACGCTCTGATTGAAGCAGTGGTCGGCTTATGCGGCTGCCAAGAAGTCCCTCACAAGTCTACCTTTTGTGGGAATCTGGCTGTTTGGAGAGCGCCTGGACCTCTTGGTCAAGGATGGTAAGCTCCCTCAGAGAAGAAAGCCTCTCTGTTCTTTCGGAACCCCTCTTCTTATCGGTCCTTTCGAGGAGGAAGAGGATCTTCATTTCCAGGTGGCTGCAGAGATACCTGGGGCAGAGGTATGTCCCACAACCAGCCCAACTCCTCCTGGGGAGCTAAGCCCAAACCCCCAGCCAAGCAGCCAAGCCTACTCGGGCATGAGGGGGTTCCCTCACCCATACGGGTGGGGGGGGCGGCTTCTGCTGTTTGCTCAGATCTGGTGGCGTCACGTCTCGGATCGGTGGATTCAGGAGGTGGTGTCCTCCAGTTACAAGATAGAGCTGGCAGCCAGGCCACACACAAAATTCCTTCATTCAAGGATATCCCGAAACCTGCTAAAAGCTCAGGCTTCGAGAACAGCTGTTCAACACCTCCTGCGTATAGGTGTAATTTGCCCTCTACCCCGGCAGGAACAGGATCAGGGATTCTACTCCAACCTGTTCACGGTTCCCAAGAAGGACGGAACGCTACGGCTGATCTTGGACCTGAAGGGTCTCAACAAGTTTGTAAGAGTCAGACATTTCCGCATGGAAACGTTGCGGTCGGCAATAAGATCGCTTTGGCCTGGCGACTTCATGACCACGATGGACGCTTATTTGCACATCCCGATTTTCCAAGGACATCAGAAGTTCCTGAGGTTTGCACTGGAGGATCAACATTACCAGTTTGTAGCACTCCCATTTGGCATATCCTCAGCCCCCCATGTGTTCACCAAGGTGCTGGCAGGCATCATGGCCATCCTGAGGAGTCGGGGTAATCGTGTGTTACTCTATCTGTATGACTTGCTGATTTTGGACTCTACTATGGGGTGCACCACCGATCACTAGTGCGGCTGTGCTCACTCTAAACTATACCAACATTTCCAAAGGGAGCGGCCATGAGAAACCACACACCTCCCTCCCCATCAAGGAGCACCAAAATATCTCAAATTTTAGTATACAAAATTTATTGTAGCCTATAAAAATATGTACATACACACCACATAACACATAACACAAGACAATTAAAAAACCATGAGTCGGGTCCCCAATACTATAATTATCTAAATATCTCTGTTAAACCCAAAACATGGGAAATCAAATATGCCTTATATTACACTGCAAACAAGGCTCCAATATGAAATAGATAAAACATGAATGAATAATAAGGTATCCCTATATAAAATACTAGGGTCCGTAGTGCAGAGGCAACAAATTGCCCCTACACCCACTTCCCCTAATATAGGTGCCGGCACCCAAAGGACCAGAATCAAGGTCTCTAAAGAATAGATATGCCCAACCACACTGTATACAGTAATATATGAATATTTTATATACAATCTGTGTACAAAACCAACAAAAAATATATGTGCAACTACTATAAGGGGAGAAATATACACTATAACTAAATAAAGGTGCTATAAACACATAAACAAAAATATAAAAAATATAATAGAGTGCAAAGTGCTATCAATTATATTGCAGGATATACCCTATGTATCTCTGCTGTATGAATCTGTGGTAATCTAAAAACACTATATCATTACTCATAAGAAATAGAATAAATATATATACACTAAATAAATATACATATGTACAATAACTAATATAACTAACCCCCAACCAAGCAAAGAATACCAATTATATAAAGTAACTCAAAATGAACACAGTGCCAGTAATAAAAGGTGGTTAGGAAACACAGAGGCACAAAGCCACATAATAGGGTGAATGTCAGCACAAAAGATCTATATACATCAGTAATATACTACCAGTGCCATGTTTACACGTATAAGACCAGAGAGCATGTCAGCAGGCATCATGAAAAGGGACCACGAACACAGAACCCGGCCACCCGCGCCCGCCGCCCCCGTGCTGATTTTGGCCCGGTCCCTTCGGGAGGCCGAGGGCGATACTCGGACGGTGCTGTCAACCCTGGAATCCTTCGGTTGGGTAATCTATTATCCCAAGTCGTTTATCATGCCTTCAACAGTTAGATCGTTCCTGGGAATGACAATAGACACCGCTCAGGTCAAGGTTTTTCTGCCACAGCAGAAGGTTTTGTGACTCCAGACGCAAGTGCAGGCCTTGCTGGCTTGTCAACAGCCGTCGGTGCGTCTGGGGATGAGATTGTTGGGCTTAATGGTGTTGTTCTTCGAAGCAGTGCCCTTCACCCAATTTCACATGAGACCTCTTCAGTTGAACCAGCTGACTGGCTGGAATCGGTCGCTGGAATCTCTGGAACAAGTATTTGCGCTGTCCCCCCTGGCCATGCAGTCCCTCTTGGGGTGCTTGGACTCTCAGAACCTGCTGGTGGGCAAGCCCTTCCTGACTCCCCATTGGGAGATAGTTACCACGGATGCCAGTTTGACAGGCTGGGGATGCGTTTGGTAGACCCAGAAGATCCAGGGTCAGTGGGGTCTGCAGGAGAACCGGTTACCCATAAATCTCCTGGAGCTGAGAGCAATCCGGTTGGTTCTTCTACGCTTGACTCCCCATTTAAGAGGCCGTGCGATCCAGGTTCGCTCGGACAATCAGACGGCTGTGGCCTACATCAACCACCAGGGCGGGACTCGGAGCAAGAGATCCCTCAAGGAGGTAAGCCGGATTCTGACTTGGGCAGAGGAGAATGTTCCCTGCATCTTGGCGGTCTACATCCCCCGGGTGGAAAACCAGGTGGCAGACTCCTTGAGCAGGAGTTCCTTGCGCCTGGGGGAATGGTCCCTCAGCAGCGAGACTTTTCAAGCTCTGTGCCTCCGCTGGGGTCAACCAGACGTGGACCTGTTTGCGTCCAGACACAATCACAAGCTTCCAAGGGTTGTCACTCTCTCAAGAGATCCTCTGGCCATAGCAACAGACGCTCTGGCGATCCCTTCGATGCAGTTCAAATTTCTGTATGCATTCCCTCCGTTTCCGCTCCTGGGCAGAGTGCTGCGCAAGATAGCCCAGGAAGGGATACCAGCCATCCTGGTGGCTCCTCGGTGGCCGAGAAGGAGTTGGTTTGCAGACATAACTCAGATGTCAATAGATCACTAAGTCATGCCCGACAACCCAGAGCTTCTCACTCAGGGGTCGCTGCAGCACCCCAATTGACGGCCTGGCTATTGAAACCTCAATCTTGACGGAGAAAGGGTTATCGGCCACGGTTGTTCATACAATGATTGAGGCACAGAAGAAATCTTCTTCCATGATCTACTATATCGCTTGGTGCGAGGCCAAGAGCCTTTCTTGCCGAAAATGTACTATTTCTAGGATTCTGGAGTTTTTACAACACGGTCTATCAACCATAGGTTGATCAAGACTTTTTTCCAGGGAGTTACCCATGTCCGGCCACCGCGTAAGTCAGTTATATCGGTTTGGAACTTGAATATAGTGCTGTCTGCTCTCCAGGGTCCTTCCTTCGCATTGTCTATGTTGACTCTCAAAGTGGTCTTTCTGGTGGCGATCACCTCGGGGCGTCGTGTATCAGCTGACCGCACTTTGTATGAAACCACCCTTTGAGTTGCACAGTGATAAGGTGTTTTTTCATTTTAAACCTGATTTTTTGCCTAAGGTCGTTTCTCCCTTTCACCTTAAACGGTCCTTCACCCTGAATAAGAGTCTATCTTATATGTTTCCCACACCCTGCACATACAGATTGCTTACATTAAAAATCTTCCTAACTGCATCTACCTCATGTTACGAGCTTTTAAAAATCCAAGATGGAGGCTTATGGAACATCAGGCAGCCTGCAAACAGGAAGTGCCTTCTGCTCTGCATTCTGGGACTGCTGACCTTTTCCTGACACCAGCTCTGCTCTGTCTGAGTAAAGCACAGCTATAACCCACCCCCCTGTACTTTATCCCTCTCTCCTCTTCTCAGTAAGTGTGATGCTTCTGAGCCAAGATGGCGGCGCCCGTATCCTAAAGTCCTGAACAGAGTTGCAGCTCAGTGGGGGAAAGAATAAGTAAGTAAGTGACTAAAAACTTAAAATATATTAATTTTAGATGCTGAGGAATCAATTTTAAAGGGTTTGGGCTTTTCAATAAATCATGCTGAAGGTCCGCTTTATTGAAGAAGTTGTCTTACCTTCCTTGTGTCCAGCACTGGCTCATTCCAAGGAACGGACCTTCCATGCCTTGGATGTGGTCAGAGCCATAAGGTATTACCTGGCTGCAACTGAATCCTTCAGGAAATCGGATTTGCTTTTTGTTCTAACAGAGGGTTCTAGGAAAGGATTGCCACCAGCCAAGTCCGCTCTCAGTAAGTGGATTAGACAGGCAGTGGTACAAGCATATTCTGCAAGGGGGAAGGAACCCCCTTTTCGGATCACATCTCATTCTACCAGAGCTATGGGTGCCTCTTGGGCTTTTCAGCATCGTGCATCGGTGGAACAAGTTTGTAAGGCCGCAACTTGGTCTTCTGTTCATACTTTTACAAAGTTTTACAGGTTGGATGTCAGGGCCTCAGCTGACACTGAAAGGTGCTTCAGACGGTATTGAAATGAACTACATGCTGTTCCGCACTAGGGATCCCGCCCATATGGACACTGCTTTTGGATGTCCCAATCGTGAAGATATCGAGATGGCCTGCACTGGATGGAAGAGAAAAATGCAATTCTGTGAAACTCACCTGTAGAATTGTTTTTGTATCCATCCAGTCCTGGCCGTCCCACCCCGCCCTTGTGTTCATTATGTCCTGTATGCCTGTTATGGTGATCAACCATTTTTGTTCATAGGACACTAGTTCTTCTAGTTGTTTGCATTAGAGAGAGTACAAGTTGAAGCTATGTGAGGTAACATGGTTTCTCTTTTTCTTAGGCCTCCCGGCCTGCCCTCTTTTATTGAGTACTGCTTTTAAACCACTGGGGAATGATAGAGGGGCAGCTGCCTTTACAGGGGGCCGGGAGGAGCTACATCTTTGATCTTGCAGTCAAGCGCCCCCTAGGGGCGAACACCCAATTGTGAAGATATCAGGACGGCCTGGACTGGATGGATACAAAAACAATTCTACAGGTGAGACAGAATTGTATTTTTACTATTTGGTGTGATACAGCTTTAAGAGGCGGGGAGGAGAGGAGAATCTCTCCTCTCCCCCCGCCGGAATCTGCTTTATACACCGCGACCATACCTTAGCGGTCAGTCTCCTCCCGGCTCAGGTCGGCAGCTGGGGATGGGGCGCCCTCCTCTTCCTCCGGGTCTGCGGTGACAGTGATCAACATTTTTTCTCTGGATGGAGATGGAGCGTGCGCACGCGCACTGGGAATAAATTTATGGATCAAGGAAGAGGGGGTGGGGGGCGTCAGCTTCTTCCTCCGGGTGGCCCGGTTGGAAAATGACCTCATTACCAAACGCCGCCGGACTTTCTGCAGTAGAAACACGTGCTTGGGCCTTAAAGGGGCAGCACGTATGTTTCAATAAATGTTACTGGCCTCCCTCTGTCAAAAATCCATTACAGGAGGGTTAATATTCATTAAGAGGCTATTGCCCCTGCCCTATTTAGGAGGATTCAGGAAACTAATCCTCTGGTGCCTCAACCCAGGATGGCGGACCAGGCGGATGATATCTGTATTGTGGATCCATTACCGGATAAGATGGGAAATGCTTCCGCAGATCTTTTTATTGCGGACCTGAATCCATTTCTTCTTCTGTCGACTGCTGATTCTGGAAAGAACCTCTCCCCCGGTAAGTGTCTATACTTACGCGGTACCTATCTTTAAGTAGAGAAGGGTTGCCTTACTCCATTTTTTGTGTCTTTTTTAGTCAAAGACCCCTGACAAATCTATCCAAAATGCGTCCAAGCCTTCTTCGGGATCTAAATCACTGAAGAAGAGCAGGAGATAACCCGATGTCCCATATGTGAGAATAAGTTAGCTGATTCCTACAAGAAGCCCTTATGTCATGCTTGCACGGGAAAATGTGGTGAATAAGGAGCGAGAGTCAAGCTTAATGGAAATGATGAAGGATTTAAAGAAGCAAATTTCATCATCTCTGGGGGTGGGGGTTGATAGCAGCCTGGGGGTTTAGGGAACCAGGTTAGCTTTTCTCAATCAGCCACAGAACCCTTTGATTCCTCCTCTATGTTTGGGCCCACAGGAGGGTCCTCTTATTTTTCCACTCAGGAGACAGACATGCCAGATGTGGATTCGGACCAGCGGGAAGTGTCTTCCCTAGGCGAGGAAGATCAGGCCTCTGTTTCAGGGTCTTCTTCCCAGGGGAGGTTTTTGTTTCCCCCGGGGGACTTACCTTTCCTTTTACATATGATCTATTTATCTATGGGTATAGAGGAAAAGGAGTCAGGACCTAAATCTAAACATGATGGGTTTTATCATGATTTGGCTCCAGATTCATCATTATCATTCCCTTTTCTTAGTTCTCGCAAGGATATAATTTTTGAAGAATGGAGAGCTCCATCTAAGAAGGTTTTCAGGTCCCGGGGTTTGAAAAGGAGATATCCTTTTGCGGAAGAAGATTCTGACTTTTGGGAAAAATCCAAGTTGGATGCACCTTTTTCTAAAGTATCCAAAGGGGCGTATTTGGCGTTTGAGGATTTCGGGGTGCTTAGTGACCATTTAGACAAAAAGATGGATTCACTTCTTAAAAGTGCCTGGCAGGCGGAATCTAACTCAAGGCCTATATTAGCTTCCACTTGTGTAATTAGGAATTTGGGATTTCGGATTTAGCAAATGAAAGATTGATTGTTGGAGTGAACTAGTATGAAGAAAATACTTAAAGCTCTACCTATCATTTTTTCAGCTACAGCATTTATTACAGATGCTATGGCTGAGTCAGTAAGCTTTTTGGCACAAAGTATGGCTGTGACCAATTCTGTGCGCAGGACTCTGTGGTTGAGAACCTGGTCTGGGGATATTGGATCAAAGATGTGATTTTGTGCTAAGCCTTTTAAGGGATATTTCCTTTTCGGGTTGGAATTGGAAAAGGTTTTGGCTAGATCGTCTGATTTCCTACCCGTCCTAGAGTCTTAGCTAGTAGAATTTTTTTTTCCAGGGCTTCTTTTAGACGCTCCTTTCTTAACAGGGAAGCCTCTAAGAGAACAAGAGGTGCCTCCTCCTCTGCCTCAACCTCCGCAGGGAGAGGAGGGTTTAGAGGTTCCACTTTGTTTGGAACTTATCAATCTAAATCAAAGAAACAATGATGCCAGGCTTAAGTTAGGGGCCAGGGTAAAATGTTTTCACAGTTCTTGGATTGCCCTTTCATTGCCAAAGGGATAAGAGACGGGTTTCACATAGAATTTTCTCAAACCCCTCCTTCAAAAATTTTGGTCTCCCCTCAGGTGAGAGATTGGCAATTCAGGAAAATTTACATATAATGTTGTCCAGAAGGGTGATTATCTCAGTCCCATATCATCAGCAGGGGGCAGAATTTTACTCCAGCATCTTTCTGGTAAAAAAGGCCGTGGGGGGGGGGGGGGCTCTAAAGAAACTCGATCTCAATGTTCGGTACAGGCATTTTCGCATGGAAACTATTTTTTTAGTCAAGGACATGTTTTCCCAGGGCTCTTTTATCGTTTCAATAGGGTGCTTACTGGCAGATTCCGATGAGTACCCGGGCACAGTCTTTTCTAAGGTTTGCAATAAGAGGCAGAGACCTTACATAGTTACATAGTTAATACGGTTGAAAAAAGACATATGTCCATTAAGTTCAACCAAGGTTGTTGGGGTAGGGGAAGTTATTTTTTATTTTATTTTATAGGGAAAGCTATTTATTTTATTTTCAGTTTTTTTACCGATAACCGCTAATAGTAACTGTTAATGTTATTTTCTTCTAAATAAGCATCTAATCCTTTTTTGAAGCTGTCAGTGGTTGATGCTGTAACAAGCTTCTGTGGGAGGCTATTCCATAGATTTTTAGTTCTTATGGTAAAAAACAATTGTCGTCTCTAGAGACTAAATTTCTTTTTTTCCAATCGAAGGGAGTGCCCCCTTGTCTTTAGAGAGGATTTTACTTGAAATAGTGTTCTTCCATATTTTTTGTATGGATCATTTATATATTTTTTTACAAGTTAATCATGTCCCCCTCTCAGCCGTCTCCTGTCAAGACTAAACCAATTTAATTCTCGTAATCTTTCCTCATAACTAAGATCTTTCATTCCCCTTATTAGTTTGGTGTCTTTCCTCTGCACCCTTTCCGCAGTCAGAGCGTCCTTTCTATGAATGGGTGCCCAGAACTGGAAGGCATATTCCAGGTGAGGGCGCACCAGTGCCTTGTAAAGAGGCAAAATTACATCTATATCCCCTGATTCCATGCCTCTTTTAATGCATGATAATATATTGGTGGCCTTGGAAGCAGCTGCTTGGCATTGCATGCTGTTATTTAGCCTGTGATCTACCAGTACCCCCAGCGAATCTCCCAGTTTTACTTCCCTGAGGACATTCAGGTTATTAGACCCCAAGTGCATGCAGTTTTTCACATTGAACTTCATTTGCCAAGTGGATGCCCAGACACTCAATGTGTCCAAGCCAGCCTAGAGACAGTGCTTTTAATTCCATCTTCTATGTCGTTTATAAACAAGTTGAATAATAGTGGGCCCAGCACTGAACCCTGGGGTACACCACTTACAACCGGTAACTATTCAGAGTAGGTATCATTAACCACAACTCTCTGCACACGATCCTTCAGCCAGTTTTCAATCCAGTTACAAACTGTGTTTTCAAATCCCGAAGATCTCTATTTCCCCAATAAGCATCTATGGGCGACAGTGTCAAATGCTTTTGCAAAATCCAGAAAAACTATATCCACAGCCGCCCCTCTGCCCAGGCTTCTACTCATCTCCTCATAGAAGCCAATCAGGTTAGTCTGGCAGCTTCTGTCCTTAGTAAAACCATCTTGGTTGTCTCTTATAATATTATGGATAGTTACATATTCGTGTATGTAGTCCCTTAACACTTTTAGTGCCAGCTACGTAGCTGACTTTCAACCCCTACAGAAAAAAAAGTATAAAAGTAAAAAACTCACCTGACCCCACGTTTACTCACCTGCGGCAGCGATCCCTCCCGCGGGGTCTTCTCCTCACCGGGGGGGGCCTCCGATCACCCCCCCCCCCGGACTCTTCCGTAGTGAGAAGAGGTAGAGAAATTGCCCTCTCACTCACTTCCTGGTTCGCGGAGGGGGCGGGGCTAATGGCGTCATTGTGACGTCACCTGTCAGTCAACACCCCATCTGAGCCGAGAAGCTCAGTCGATGCCGGTGATCAGTGGAGGCAGGTCAGAGGGGGAAGATGGCTCTGATCATCTTTCCCCCCCCCCCCCCCCCCATCCAAACTCCACTGATCACCTGCATCTGTCATCGGAGCTTCATGGGACACGATCGTCGGGGGACAGCAGAGGATCGGAGGTGAGTAAAGTAAAAAAATAAAAAATAATTGTGTGTGTTTAATTTTTTACTGTTAACCCCTTGTGAACAGGTAAGGGATCCATGAGATCCCTATCCCAGTTCACAAGGCTGGGGGCTGGCAAGTCACCTGCAACTAGCGGGTGACTTGCCATTAACCCCCAGCAACCCAATTACCTGCTCCCCAAAGCCGGGGGGGGGGGGCAGAAGAGCCCAGGCCCACAGAGGGTATGTGAGCTTGTAGGCTGCAGGGTGGGGGGCCACAAAAGCTGGCCCCTGCACCCTGATCTACAAGCCCCCATAGCTGGTCCTGGGCTGGTTACACTAGGCAGGGGGGACCCCATGTCATTTTTGGGGGGGATTTTTAAGGGTTTTTAAGCAGCTATAAAAGGCTTCCAGCTGCAGCAAGAGAGCAGAAGGCAGAGTGATCAGCGTGGGACACAGTGCCCAGGGATGGATGGGAGGTATGTATAAAAAAATAATAAATAAATAAAATATTTTTTCTCTGTGTGTGTGTTTCTTTTGCACCTTCCATGGATCCATGAGACCCCTATACCAGTTCACAAAGCTGGGGGCTAGCAAGTCACCTGCGGCTAGCAAGTGACTTGCCATTAACCCCCGGCACCCCCAATTACCTGCCTCCCCAAAGCCCGGGGGGCAGAAGAGTCCGGCCCACGGAGGTTGTAGCCGGCAGGGCGGGGAGCCACCAAATTGGCCACTGCGCCCTGTTCCTACAAGCCCCTTATGTTTATAGTGTGGATAGTAGTTGTATTTTATTTGTAAATGTTATAAAGTGCTCTTTTCAGTTTGGGGGGGGTCTCCTGGGCAAGAATGGGGGGGGGGTACCGATACATATGTGGTAACGTTGTAATCGAGAAAAATGGGGCTTTCACATGCAATATGGTTTTCTCTAATACATTAAATGTTTTATTTAAAATAAAGGAGACACTTGTCTAAAAATACTTAATTTATTTTTTTGTTTTTTTTTATGCAAAAATATTAAAAAAAAACAGAGAAAGAAAAATTGCAAACAAGACTTTTCATGTTAAAGCCTAAACTCTGCTGCAAAATATATATCTATAATTTTCCTGGAAATTCCTGCAAAAATCACGGTTAAACATGGTGCAGAATGGGGAAAAATGACCTGTCAACAGAGGGTGACAAAACTTCAAGTAGGCTGGCAATTAAAAGGGTTAATAGTACCTATGCATGTTGGATATTATTCTGCTCGGGGACCCTTGCTTTTTCAGATTTAGCTTGTTTTTTCTTGTTTGCATATTGATATATTCTTGGTGTGCCACACACCCGGCTTCACTTCTTAAATATTCATCCATTATTGGGTTAATCCACCGCAGGTGACGTAGTGCAGAGAGGAAGTCTTGTAACGAGCCCCCTTCCGGCCTATATATACCTGGTACCTCCCTTCAATCACCAGTATTTTTTCTCTCTGCTTGCTGACAAGTCAGAAGATGGAAGTCTCCTGCTTACAGGTAGGCCGGGGTATTCTTACCCCGCCACCCCCCTTTTGGTCTATTTCTGCCCGGTTTGAGTTTGTATACCTTTATGGTGAAATGGAAGCCTCCCAGCCTAGGCTGCTCACCGGGCAAATGGTAGATGGCACTTTAAGTGCCTAGGAGCTTATCTCCTACCGCTTGACCTCATGCGTGGGGCAATGAGGCTAACCGGCATGGTGATCCGGAAATGGGATGCCCCTGTCCCGAGGGTCCCCGTAGCCCCTTACTCTCCCGTTATGGTCCCTTCTCCCTTCACTATGGGGGGGTGTGTGTGAGGGTGTGCTTTTAGTATGTGTGTTTCACTTGTATCACTGCATGTTAACATATGTGTCATGTTTATGCATTCACTGTAGCATGTGTATATTTTTGGGTCTGCTTTAAGGGCAGGCTGCGCTGGGTAAAGGCTGGCCACTTCTCTTGCAGTTTGTTGCTTTGTGGCCCCCTACCCCCTCCCCCCTCTCCCCTCTCCTCGCCTGGCATTCATGTTTGCATTGTACAGCACCATGCGGTCCCTCCCCCCTCCGCCGCCTGGGCGCACGTGCTGTGGCCCAGCTGTAAGTGATTCCAGCTGATCGGCGTAGGGGGGGGCGGGTCCCGCTGACGCGGCGCCGACGTCATGCGGCGTCTGCGGCGGGCCCAGCGTCCTTGCTTCCTTCAAAACACAGGAAGTCGCGTGGGCGCACGGCCGCACTTTGTCTTCATGCTGGCTCATGGCTGCTGGCTGCAGGCTTGCCGGCTGATTTTGCTGTCCAGGTAAGCGGCCCCTCCCGTTGGGGCCGTTAAGTGGGGAATACTTTTAACAATATAGTGAGAAGTCACTATTTATTAAGGGGGCGTCATTTAAGGGCACTTGGTGCCATGCTTATATGTTTATACACATGTGAGGATCTGATGGTTGTTTCTTTGCCTTGCAGATCCTGGGATCCCTGCTTATGCTGGCCCTCCGGCTCTATGTGCCTGGCTAATTATTGGGATTGCTTTGAATGTTTATATACATAGACTATATATATATATATAGTTTCTATTAAAGGGGACCTTAACTTAAAAAAAAAAAAAAATCCTCCCTTCCGGGACATTACTAATAAAGGGGGCATCCCGGGTCGGCTTATGCCTTAAAAGTCCCAGTATTGCGAATACCATAAATCACCATATGGAGGCTTCCGTAAATTCCGGAAACAGTTCTGCTGAGCCGTTTGGGGGGTGCGTAGGTTGTGGGGTTCCACTCCCAGCTGATGATATCTTTATTTGCATCCCTTGTGCAAAACAGACTATTGCGCGCCAGTCCGTTGCTTCGGCTGCGGGGCCATCGCATCCTTCATCATCTCCTACCTCTCCCTCCCTATTCCGGACCCCGCATGACACTGTCAAAAGTGGGGATTCGCATTCCGAGGCGGCAGCACAGCCCAGCCCCCGGAAAATGATGCCCGTTAAAGCAGCGTTGAAGGCCGCTGCAAAACGAAAGCACCTGACTCCGGTACCTTCGGCTCCACAGGACCAGTTTTGTGAACCTGTGGAATGGTCCGATGGATCCCCGGACGAGGATGAACTCTCGTCGGAGTCAGATGAGCCGACTTGTCAGCTTGTGGCTGATGAGATCGGCGATTGGTCAGAGGGGGTTGTTTTTGACACCCCCTCTATTCTGGCTCAAATGTTTAAAATTTTGAGTTTAGATACGCCTGAGGCGGCCGCCCCGCCAAAGGGTCAGTTGTTTAAAGAGCCTCAGCCGCGTTTGGTTTTTCCCAGACAACACCACTTTGAGAGGGTGGTTCTTAAGGAATGGGAACATCCCACGTGGTTATCTGGAATTCCTTCCAGTTGGGAAAAGCGTTATCCTTTTCCGCCAGAATTGGTGAAGCTTTGGTCTGTCCCTCCGGACGTCGATACCCCTGTACTAGGGCTCTCCAGCTCGGCTATGGTACAATCTGCTGAGACCACTGTCCCCAAAGATGGGGAAGATCGTCGGATTGACCAATACGCTCGACATGGTTTTATCTATTCCGGGTCAGCGTTGCGCCCGGTATGTGCTTCAGCCCTTCTTCTATTGGCAATTAAGTCCCTAATTCAGGGGCTATATGAGGATCTTGATCCCGCTTGCAAACAGTTCACTGCACTTAAGCAGTGTGAATCTTTTGTGGCTTATGTCCTGGCCGCTCAGGACGATGAGCTGACTATGAGTAGCAAGGCGGCAGCTATGCTGGTGGCTATTCGCAGGTCAGTATGGCTACGTCAGTGGTCAGCAGACACGGCTTCCAAAAAGGTGCTCACAGCTCTCCCCTTTTTGGGGTTGCGCCTGTTTGGGGAGAAAATTGATTCAGTCGCAAAGGGTGGTAAGATGCCACAACGCAAAAGGCCTCGTGGTCCCTTCAGGGGGACAAGTTCCGGTAGGCCTTCCTTTCAAGGGTTCAGAGCGGGCAAAGGTGCGTCCTTTCCCGCTACCAGTGGCGCAGGTTGGACTCGGGGGAGGGGCCGTGGCCGGCCCACTCAGTCCTGGGGCACCAAGCCCAAACCTGCTGATAAGCTCACTCAGCAATGAGGGGCTGCCCTCACCCGTGCGGGTGGGGGGACTATTGCGACACTTCTACCATTGGAACCATGTGGTTCCAGGCAGATGGATCCAGGAGGTAGTGTCGCCCGGTTACAACCTGGAATTCGAGTCTCACCCTCCCTCACGGTCCATTCATGGGTCGGTTCATCCCGGCCTGAACTCTCATCAAGACGGAGTGTGTCTTTCCTTTGCCCAAATTCACACAAGAACGCTTCAGCTATTTCTGTTAGCGTGTTGGGACCAGCAACCTCAGTTGTTGGATCAGTCCTTCCAGTTGTCCTCCCGTGTACGGCAGTCCCTCCTGTGGTGATTGGTCTCGACCAATCTTGTATAGGGCAGGTCTTTCCTGACCCCCCTTTGGAAAGGTGTCACCACGGACACCAGTCTGTCGGGATGGGACGGATTCTGGAAGGAGCTGCGGTTTCAGGGGCAGTGGAGGCCCCACTTACCCATCAGTATTCTGAATCCGAGAACCATTTGTCAGGTGTTTGCTCTCCTGACTCAGTACGTTCTGGGCCTTCGGGTCCAGATGTATTCAGACAATCGATCAGCAGTTGCTTACGTCGGTCTTCAGGGAAGGACGCGCAGTCTGAGTACTCTCAGAGAAATGTCCCTGATCCGGACATGGGCAGTGTTCCATGTTCCCTGTCTCTCGGCGGTTTACATTCCAGAGGTGATGGAACAGGTAGCGGACCGGTTGAGCAAGTGCTCTCCCCGTCTGGAAGAATAAGCTCTCCATCCTCGGGTGGTTCACTTATTGTGTCTCCAATGGGAGACCCCGGAGGTGGACCTGTTGGCCCCTCATCACTATCACAGGCTCCCGAACTTCGTGTCACTCTCCCGGGATCCTCTGGCTCTGGCAGTGGACGCCATGTCCCTGAACTGGGGAGCTCTGGGATTTCTATACCTGTTTCCTCCGATGCCCTTGCTGGGCAGGGTTCTTCAGAAGTTGGCTCTGGAAAAGGTGTACGCCGTTCTCGTGGCCCCAAGGTGGCCAAGACGAGTAAGGTTCGCAGACATCGTTCGGCTGGCAGTGGACCAGTTCGTTCTGCCTCTTCGGCCCGGTCTGCGCACTCAGGGTCAGTTGGGTTGCCCCAATTTACCAGCACTGGGTTTGATGGCCTGGCTGCTGAAACCTCCATCCTGATGGAGGAGGGTCTTTCTGATTCGGTCATTAAGACTTTGATCAGTGCCCGGAAGAAGTCTTCTTCCATGACCTACTATAGGACTTGGAAAGCCTATATCACTTGGTGTGAGATAAGATCTTTTCCTTGTAGGGTCTTTTAGGTCACCAGGATTCTGGAGTTTTTACAATCAGGGCTGGACTCTGGTCTCCAGCTAAGTACGTTGAAAGGGCAGGTCTCTGCCTTATCTGTCTTTTTTCAGAAGCGTGTTGCGCTTAAGCCTTTAGTTAAAACTTTTTTCCTGGGGGTTACGCATGTGCGGCCTCCCAGGAAACCATTACTCCCTGTTTAGGATTTGAATTTGGTTCTTTCGGCTCTTCAGGCTCCTCCTTTTGAGCCTTTGCAAGATATTGCTTTGTCTACCCTGACTCAGAAGATTGTCTTCTTGGTAGCGATCACTTCTGTCCGGCGTGTCTCAGAATTGGCGGCCTTAACTATCCAGGCGCCTTACTTCGAGAGGCATCAGGATAAAGTGGTCTTTCGGTTCAAGCCAGACTTTCTTCCTAAGGTTGTTTCTGCTTTTCATTTGAACCAAGATATTGTTCTTCCCTCCTTGTGTCCTAATCCTAAGAATGACAAAGAGAGGGTTTTGCATTGTTTGGATGTAGTACGCTGTGTTAAGTACTACTTGATTATCACGTCTCCTTTCCGTAGGACGGATTCCTTTTTTGTTGTGCCCCATGGGCCTAAGAAGGGTTTGGCACCAGCCAAATCTGCCATTAGCAAGTGGATACGTCAGGCCGTTACTGCGGCCTATTCGGCTAAGGGAAGAGTTCCCCCTTTTCGTATCACTGCTCATTCCACTCGCGCTGTTGGGGCGTCTTGGGCATTTCAGCACCAAGCTTCTGTTGAACAGGTTTGTAAGGCCGCCACCTGGTCTTCTGTTCACACTTTTTCTAAGTTTTACAAAGTTGATATGCGGGCCTCAGCGGATGCTGTTTTTGGCCGCAAAGTTCTGCAGACTGCAGTCATTTAAGTTATGCTTCACCTGGCCTTGAGATGCCCTTCCCTTGTGGACACTGCTTTTGGATGTCCCAATAATGGATGAATATTTAAGAAGTGAAGCGGGGTGTGTGGCAGACCAAGAATAATACCATTTTGTGAGTACTCACCTGAAAAATGGATATTGTTGGTGTGCCACACACCCCGCTTCACCCCCACCCTCTTCGGTATTACCGAAGCATTTATATGGTGAAGCCCTTTTTTATTTATATCAAAATTGATTTTGGAGGTTACCGGTGGAATACTGGTACCTTGTCTTTCTGCTTTTTAAATATACTGGTGATTGAAGGGAGGTACCAGGTATATATAGGCCGGAAGGGGGCTCGTTACAAGACTTCCTCTCTGCACTACGTCACCTGCGGTGGATTAACCCAATAATGGATGAATATTTAAGAAGTGAAGCGGGGTGTGTGGCACACCAACAATATCCATTTTTCAGGTGAGTACTCACAAAATGGTATTTTTAGGAAAACGTTATTTATTTCTATACATTTTTTTAGGGAAACCCTGTGCAACCTAAGAATTCTTCGAGGGATTACTTCCAGAAAGATGAGCCCACTACAACGAGCTGGGTACGCTTAGAAAGCTTAACATGTGTACTTTCAGGGGAGGTGGTTCATGGGGGATATTCCAAATGTAAAGGGTTGTTTTGGTTGAAAAATTGCAAGGTGCGCACTTTTTCTGCAGAGCTGACATTTTCAAGTAAAAATAACCGTTATGCACATGCTTTACTTTGTGGTGTTTGGCAACTTTTCTTTGACAGTACCTATGCATGTCAGGTATTGTTCGGGGCATGTTGCTTTTTGAGATTTTACTTGTTTTTTCTTGTTTGCATATAGTTTTTTTAGGAAAATGTGGCTTGATACTTCCTTTTTATTCTTTTTTAGGGAAACTTTGTGCAACTAAGGAATTCATTGAGGGATTATTTCCAGAAAACTGTGGCCACATAAACAAGCCTGGTACGTCTAGAAAGCTTGAGGTGTGTACTTCCAGAAAATATAGTTTGTGGGGGGTATTTCAAATGTAAAGGGTTGTTTTTCTGGAAAAACTGCAAGGTGCGCATAGCGCATATCACTGTTGTATTTTATCTGAACATTTCCTAAAGTTCTGTTTCAGTTTGGGGGAGTCTCCTGGGCAGGAAAGGGTGTCTACCAATACATACGTAGTACCGTTGTAACCGGTAGAAATTGGGGTTTCACACTTACATTTTTTTTTACAAAAAAAAAACACTACAAATTGCAAAAAAAAAAAATAGATTTACACATTTTTTTTTGCACATATTTCACCCAAAAGTATTGAGAATACACTAAAAAGGCCATACAAGACATTTCTTGTTGAAGTCCAGACTATGCTGGAAAAAACAATATATAATTTTCCTGGGAAATCCCTGGAAATCCCTTCAAAAATCAAGGCTGAACATGTGTAGCGCAAAATAGTGAAACGTGGTCTGGCACTTAAAGGGTTAAAAGCCCCTCTAGCAATTTCCCCACAATGGACGTTAAACCGAACCTTCACCATGATTTATTGAAAAGCCCAAACCCTTATAAAACAATTCCCCAGCATCTAAAATTAATATATTTTAAGTTTTTAGTCACTTACTTATTATTCTTTCCCCCACTGGGCTGCAACTCTGTTCAGGACTTTAGGATACGGGTGCCGCCATCTTGACTCAGAAACATCACACTTACTGAGGAGGGTTATAGCTGTGCTTTGCTCAGACAGAGCAGACCTGCGGTTAGGAAAAGGTCAGCAATCCCAGAATGCAGAGCAGCACAGTCAGAAGGCACTTCCTGTTTGCAGGCTGCCTGATGTCCCATGAGCCGCCATCTTGGATGTTTAAAGGCTCATAACATGCAGTAGATGCAGGTAGGATGATTTTTAATGTGACCAATCTGTATGTACAGGGTGGGGGAAACATATAAGATAGACTCTTATTCAGAGTGAAGGACCGCTTTAAGCTAACAGGTCTGTAATTGCCTGGAGATGACCTAGAGCCCTTTTTAAAAATGGGCACCACATTTGCCTTGCGCCAGTCCCTTGGCACTATACCAGTTGCTAGTGAGGCTTTAAAGATCAATAACAGGGGTGATGACATAACGTTCTTTGAGAACTCTTGGGTGAAGTCCATCTGGTCCTCCAGTCTTCACATTTAAATTATTGACAATTCCCGACTTGTTAAACCATCACTGGGTACAGCTGGCATAAGATCCCTACTCATGGGCTCTGTTCGCCTGGCCCTCTTGTTGGGGCCCTGTTGTAAGCGATTGAGACCTGTTATGACTTGTGCCTCTTCCCCCCCCCCGGCCTCTTGCACCTATTTGTCCCAAAAATGGTGCAGACTTGAACCTCCTTCAGATGACTTGCTGGAAAAAGATGTATTCCTACTTGATGATCTACTAGCAAAGTAGTGCCCCGTTTCCTGATTGCCTACGTGCCTCCACCTATACACACGATTATGTTGAAAATCTAGCCTATCCCTTTGTAACTTCTCCTCTTTTTTATGCATCACAGAGTTTTCATATTTTCCATGTCTGTCAATCTAACCCTGTAACTTATCATTTTCACTCTATGGTATAACCCTTTTTATGTTTTTTTTCACACTATTTAAAGTTGTCTTGTCCATCTCAATTAATACTTCCATTAGTCCCATGGAGCACCTGTTAAGGCGTGTTTCCCATCTTTCCCTATTATTCTCTGGTATTTCCCACGCCAGAAATATTTGAACTCTTTAAGGCCTCTGGGTATAAATCCCTGCTCCTTATTGATTTGTAAACTAGTCGAGTATGTTCCATCAGAGCTTCGTATATTTAATCTGTTCTCGTCTAATTTGTCTGAAAAGATCTTTCAAAGCCGGGGTAGGCTCTACCTGCGTGGTCCCGCCATTCCCCTTTGAATACACACTATACAGACTGTCCAAGTTAGTAGGTAGTTATACACCCAGATAAGTAATGGATTCTTTCTGCCACTTAAATTCGTTTGTAGATGTCTTAGGGTGTCACATTTTTATATTGTGATATTTATGTTATGCCTCCCAGCCTTGGCTGATGGGCTCGGGCAAAGGTAGATACACCCTTGGGTGTATATGGGAGCTTGCTCCCTCCGTGAGACCTCAAATAAGGGGTAGGCAGAATCCGGGTTGGTGTCCCCCGGCGTGGGATGCCCCGTCCCTTTAAATCTCCTTGTGCCTATTGGGTGCTTATTGTTTTCCCCCCTTTGGCCCTCCTGGACCCTGCTGGGGTGATGGGGGGGATCTTTATTTAGGGAGTATCTTTTGGCCTATGCATTTGTTTTTAAAAAAAAAAAAAAAAAAGGAAAAGTTAAGAAAGTAACATACCTGTTTTGGTTTTTTTAAATTTCCCTCTCTTTTTTTCGTTCGGCCCCATTCTATGATGTCATGCTATTGTCCTTGGCTGGCCCGCCCTCT
This sequence comes from Gastrophryne carolinensis, assembly GCA_027917425.1. NCBI lineage: Eukaryota > Metazoa > Chordata > Amphibia > Anura > Microhylidae > Gastrophryne > Gastrophryne carolinensis. The sequence goes on from CM051235.1 coordinate 313,328,358, forward strand.
GCTTTCTGAGCAGTGCCAGGTGGTGGGCGGGGCTTCTAGTCGGCGTCGCATTTCTGCTTCCTCTTCCTGTTTGACATGTGGTTTGCTGGTTCCTGTTCTGGTGCTGGCCTCCACTGGTCCTGGCTGCTGCGTTGGTGCTGCTGCTGGGCTTTTCTTATATCGATTGTTCGCAGGGCTGTCGCTGGGCCATTGTGGTCACTGTGAGTACCCTTTAGTTATACTAAAGGGAAATCTTTTTTATTTACTGTCATTTCTTTCTTGCATATGCATAAGGCTTATTGTGTTTTCTCTATCTTCCAGGGGGAAACTCTCTTTAGGGGTTTCTCCTGGTCCTTGTTTAAAATCCTCCCACCTAGGGACTATTAAGGGGCATCCCGGGTAGCTTCGGCTGTAAAAATCCCATATACTTGGCGACTATAAAAAAATTAAGTATTTTAATAAACACCATAGGGAGGCATCTCAGGATACTGGCTTTTCAGTACCTGCGGGACAGACTCAGCAGTGTTTGCGATGTGGGGCATCCCTTGTTGGGGATAACGCTTTTTTTTTGTGTATATTGTGTTCAATTAGTTATAATGCAGCAGTCAGGGGCCCAAGCCTCCGGGTCGGTGGCTCCTGCCTCTTCCCCCACACCGCCTTGTCTTGTCCATACCCCCAGTGATATTGTCATGGGTAGAGAGTCGCTTTCTGATGTATGTGCCTGATTGGCTCACATTGAAAAATAAATGTCTAGCTCTGTGGCCAAGAAGGCCTCAGCTAAAAGAAAACATTTAGCTCTGGCCGTTGAGGCAAATGAGGTTGATTGTAGCGAGCATTTTTGATTGTTCTCTGTTTGAAGAAGGAGAATTCTTTGAAGAATCTGATGTTTCGGATGTTCAGCAATTTGTGGGTATTGACGCTGAACAAGGTGAAGGGGAGAATTTTGACACTCCTAAAGCTCTTGCTCAATTATATGAGGTCTTGACTATCGATTTTCCAGAAGCAGTCCCTCCTCAGAAAGGGGAGTTCTTTGGCGCCTCCAAGCCTCGTTTTGAATTTCCTAATCGGAAACATTTTAAAGATATCCTTAAGGAATGGGAAAAGCCTGTGCGGCTTCCTGGCATTCCTTTGGGCTGGGATAAAGAAAAAAAAATATCCCTTTCCTGCAGACACTGTAAGCGTTGGTCATCCCCCCTGTGGTGGATTCACCTGTGCTCAGTTTGTCCAATTCCTCTGTTTTGCATTCTCCGGAATCTACTTCCCTTAAGGATGGGGAGGACAAACGTATTGATCAAATGGCTTGCCATGCGTTTGCTAGCGTTGGCTCGGCCTTGCGGCCTGTGGGTACCTCGGCACTTATGGCAGTCGCTATTAGGTCTGTTATTAGAGACCTGTTGAATACCTCAGGGCTTGATCCAGCCTCTGATGAGTTTTCCACTCTCAAGCGATGTGATTTATTGGTGTCTTTTGTACTTTCTGCTTTAGATGACTCTATGGTCTTGTGTAGCAGAACTTCTGCCTTGCTTGTTGCGATTCAGCAGTCTATTAAAGGAGGCAAATTGCCTCAGCGTAAGAAGCAATGTCGGGGATCGGCTTCCTTTTAACCATTCCTTTCGTGGTTCCAGAATGGGCAGAGGATCGGCCCTTTTCAGCCCCAAGGGGGACTGCATGGAACAGAGGAAGAGGACGTGGCCGTCCAGGTCAGAGTTGGGGATCTAAGCCCAAGTCCACTTCCAAGCCTGCCCAGCAATGAGGAGGTGCCCTCACCCGTACGGGTGGGGGGACGGCTGCGATTCTTTTTTCCAGGCTTGGGTCAAGAGGTATCAGACAGATGGATTCTGGAAGTTGTGTCCTCCGGTTACAAGCTGAAATTCGATGTTTGGCCTCCTCCCAGATTTTTCAGGTCTCGGATGCCCGCAGATCCGGTGATCGCACAGGGGCTCCGGGCAGCTGTGGCGAACTTTTTAAACATGGATGTTATCCGCCAGGTTCCTCCAGCGGAAAGAGGTCTGGGGTTTTACTCCAACCTATTTACGGTTCCCAAAAAAGGGACGGCTCTGTTCGGCCTATTCTAGATTTGAGACGACTCAATCAGTTTATTTGTTTCCGAAAGTTCCGCATGGAGTCATTGCGTTCAACGATCGACGCTCTCCGCCAGGGGGACTTTGATGTCCATAGACATCAAGGATGCTTATCTGCACATTCCTATTTTTGCCGCTCACCAAATGTTTCTCAGATTCACAGTAGAAGGCCACCATTTTCAGTTTGCGGCTCCAAGAGTGTTTACCAGTGTCCTGGCAGGAGTAATGGCTATTCTCAGGGTCCAGGGCATTCGCATCGTGCCATTGCTGGACGACTTGCTCATCACAGTGTCATCTTTCAATCAGACGGAATTGGACACCAGAACAGTGGTGACTACACTAGAGAGGTTTGGTTGGGTGATAAACCATGCCAAATCCTCTCTTTGTCCCGTAAGGTAGATTCCCTTTCTGGGCTTGATTCTGGATACCCTTTAGGCCAGGGTATTTCTTCCTCAGTCCAAGATTGTTCTGATTCAGGATTTAATTAATCTGTTCCTGTCCAATCCTCATCAGCCTATGCGCTTGGGGATGAGATTAGTGGGGTTGATGGTGGCCACGCTCAAAGCGGTTCCTTTTGCTCAGTTCCACATGAGGACGCTTCAGCTCTTTCTCCTGGCGAAGTGGGACAAGCGCCCATTGTCTTTGAATCGGACTTGTCTGTTGTCTCCCCTCGTCCTGCAGTCCCTCCAGTGGTGGCTGATTTCGAGCAATCTCAGGGACGGCAAATCATTTCTGACCCCTTGTTGGGAGTTGGTCACCACAGATGCCAGCCTTACGGGCTTGGGGGGGCATCTGGAGGAGACACCGGTTTCAGGGGTTGTGGGGGCCTCTGGAGGCTCACTCCCCAATCAATTTATTGGAACTTCGGGCCATTGGTCTTGTGCTGCTCCGACTGACTCATCTCTTGCGGGGTTTGCCGGTTCAGATTCGGTCAGACAACCGAACAGCAGTTGCATACATCAATCACCAGGGAGGGACTCGCAGTTGGGGTGCCCTCCGGGAAGTGTCTCTGATCCTTCAGTGGGCAGAGATCAATGTTCCCTGCATATCGTCAGTTTACATTCCGGGGATAGAGAATGTGGAGGCAGACTCCCTGAGCAGAGCATGCGCTCGCCAGGGAGAATGGTCTCTCAACCCCGAGGTCTTTTAGTTCCTTTGTCACAAGTGGGGAACTCCGCGGTTGGACCTGTTTGCGTCTCACCACAACCACAAGCTTCCAGCCTTTGTGTCTCTATCCCAGGATCCTCTGGCAGTGGCACTGGATGCCATGTCTCTTGCCTGGAAGGATCTGGGGTTCCTGTATCTTTTTCCCCCATTCTCCATGATAAGCAAGGTGGTGCGCAAGTTGGTTCTGGAAGGGGCACCAGCAATTCTGGTGGCTCCAAAGTGGCCAAGACGCCTGTGGTTCGCAGAGGTCACAAGGCTGGCAGAGGCTCTGTTGCCTCTGCCTCTTCTTCCAGATCTCTTAACTCAGGGTCAACTTTGTTACCCCAATTTACCAACGCTGGCTTTGACGGCGTGGCTGCTGAAATCTCCATCCTGAAGGAGGAAGGCTTTTCTGATGCTGTCATTCTGACTCTTGTTAGAGCTAGAAAGAAGTCTTCCTCTGTGGTTTATTACAGGACTTGGAGGTCCTATATTGACTGGTGTGAGTCTAGGTCCCTGCCTTTCAGGGTATTTTCTATCGCTAGGATTTTGGAGTTTCTGCAACGGGGTCTGGATTTGGGCTTCCAGATTAGTACTTTGAAAGGGCTCTTCATCCTTTGGTTAAGACTTTTTTCCAGGGGGTCACGCATGTGCGGCCTCCTAGAAAGCCCCTACTTCCAGTTTGGGATCTTAATCTGGTGCTCTCTGCTATGCAGGCGGCTACTTTTGAACCTTTACAGGAGGTTCCTCTTCATATTCTCACTCAGAAAGTTGCCTTTTTGTTTGCTATTACCTCTGTCCGTCGGGTTTCTGAATTGGCGGCCCTGTCAATACAGGCTCCTTACTATGAGAGCCATCAGGATAAGGTGGTTTTCCGTTTTAAACCAGATTTTCTTCCTAAAGTGGTGTCTGCCTTCCACTTAAATCAGGATATAGTTCTTCCTTCATTGTGCCCTAATCCTAGTAATAACAAGGAAAGGGTTTTACATTCTTTGGATGATGTTCATTGTGTTAAGTATTATTTGGTTACTACTTCTTCTTTCCGTAAGACAGATGCCTTTTTTGTTGTGCCTTCTGGGCCTAGGAAGGGTTTGGCACCCACCAAATCTTCCATTAGTAAATGGATTCGTCAGGCCATTGTTGGGGTTTTACACGGTTGATGTGCGGGCCTCAGCAGATGCTGCTTTTGGTCGCAAGGTTCTGTAAGCTGCAGTAATTTAAGTTATGCCTTATTTTCCTTGTGGGATCCCCGCCCATTATAGACACTGCTATTGGATGTCCCAAGTGTCATGAATGTTGGAAGCGGGGTGTGTGACATACTAGGAATAATAATAATAATAATTTGTGAGTACTCACCTGTAAAATGGGTATTACGAGTATGTCACACACCCCGCTTCCCCCGCCCTTTTTTGTTCTGGGATCCTTTATATGGTGTTTCTTATTATTTTTCACTATATAATTTGCTCTTCCTGGTTCTTCACTGCTTTTTTAAAAGACTGGGGAATAGTGGGAGGTCCCGGGTATTTATGGACCAGGAGGGGCTCCTTTTTCTCATGTCATCTCTGCAAGATCGCCCTCTACGGGCCGGTTACCCCAAGTGTCATGAATGTTGGAAGCGGGGTGTGTGACATACTCATAATACCCATTTTACAGGTGAGTACTCACAAAATGGTATTTTTTTTTCCAATCAAAGGCAGTGCCCCCTTGTCATTTTACATGATATAGTGTTCCCCCATATTTTTTGTATGGGCCATTTATATATTTATACAAGTTAATCATGTCTCCCCTCAATCGCCTCCTCTCAAGACTAAACAGATTTAATTCTCGTAATCTTTCCTCATAACTAAGATCTTTCATTCCCTTTATTAGTTTGGTGGCTCTCCTCAGCACCCTTTCCATAGTCAGAGCGTCCTTTCTATGAATGGGTGCCTAGAACTGGACGGCATATTCCAGGTGAGGGTGCACCAGTGCCTTGTAAAGTGGCAAAATTATATCTCTATTTCCCGTGATTCCATGCCTCTTTTAAAAACGTTATTAAAAAATGTACAACGTGAATCCTTCCGGGCCTGGGCTTTTTTCCCCACTGGAGTCCCTTTAATGGCCTTCCCTACCTCCACTTCCCCAAAAGGGATCTCCAACGAATCTCTCGTCTCCTCTGGCGGAGGGGGAAATGCCGTTTCCTCTATGTATTCCTGTATGCGGGCATCTAATTCCTCTGGGGGAAGAGTATCCCCTCTACCCTTTATGTTGTATAGTGCTGTATAGTATTTCTGGAATTCCTCCACAATCTGGTTTGGTTTGTGGATCTCCCTCCCCTCCTTATCTCTAATGACTGGTACATCCGTTAGGCCCCTCCTTATCTCTAATGACTGGTACATCCGTTAGGTCCTGTCTAGGATGTAGAGACCTGGCTAGTAGTCTCCCGCATTTGTCCGAGAATTCATAAAACTTGGCTCTACACCTATCCCTGTATTTTAGATGGCATTGGTCATATAACCTTTTTAAGTGTCTCCCTAACTGCGACTAGTTCCACCAAGTCCCCATTGGAGTGTGTATTCTTATGTGTTTGTTCGAGCATTCGGATATGGTCTAGAGTAGACCAAAACTGTTGCGTCCTCTCTCTCTTCAAGTTTCAAAAATATCCCTCTAAGAACACATTTCATCGCTTCCCATTGTGTTGGTAAGGAGGTGTCATTTACGTGATCCACAATGAAGTGTGTTATAGAGCTTTCCACCTCCTTCATACATATGGGGTCCTGGAGTAAATACTCGTTAAGTCGTAAGCCAATTGAACTGTCTTCTGGCCCCTCCCCTGACCAGTAGGTTGAGATACACTAGGGAATGGTCTGACCAAATGATAGGGCCAATTGAGGCATCCAGGTCTCTATCCAGGGCATGATGACTGACAAATATGTAGAGAAAAACGTGTAGTCTCTAGCCCCTTGATTTAGAATTCTCCAGACATCAACCACCTGAAAGTCGCTCAGCGCCTTTTTGAAGGTCGCCAGTTTAGCTTGTGAGATTGCTGACCTGCCCTGAGAGGTGTCTAATGCCATGTTGAGGTCCCCTCCCAGGATTATGCCCCCTTCTGCAAATTTCTCCAGTAGGCGGAGGAAACGTCCCACCCCTGCTTGGTCTTGATTGGGCAGGTATGCTATAGTATAGGTCTCCCTGCCCGCTGAGAATTTCAGAAAGATGCATCTCCCCCGGGGGTCGACCTTTGAATCCAGTGGCTCCAAATGAGCATTCTTATGAATAGCGATCGACACACCTTTGGATTTGATGTCTGGATTTAGGGAGTGATACCATCTCGTGAAGTATTTATTTTTGATTTCTGGAATTCTCCCGCCACTGAAGTGTGTCTCCTGGAAAAGTATTACATCTACCCTTTCTTTGTGCAGGCCATATAGTATCTTAGCTCTTTTTTCAGGTATGTTTAAGCCTTTAGGGAGCATATCTTCAAGTTAGCCATACCGCCAGACCCTCCCCCCTCCAAAGCAAGTCAAGAGTAGAGGATAAGAGGGGCGGGAGGGCAGTCCCGATACTAGGGGGCTGAATCAGCGGGCTAGTAAATAGAAGGGGTACCAGTCCAAAGTATCTAGGTGTCTTAACCCTTGGGGATCTAGGAGCAGGGTAAGGAAAGGATGAGAGGAAAAGAAAGGGAAAAAGAGAACCGAAAAATAGAGAAACACTCTATAGAGTAAGAGGGCGGGTTCTAGCAGTGGAACTACTGTTCCTTATTCTGCTTAGTCCCACCAGGCAAAAGCTCTGTGAGAGAGAGCAGAAAGCTATTAGGGGGTAAAGCAACCTCGCATCTCGGGCGGGGCCCCAGCAACCCCGTCTCTAATCCACTAACCCTCGGGACCAGCACGTAATGAGCCTCTGGGCCACCGGTCATCAGCTTAGAGAGGGGGCAATTCAAAAACACTTGGCGATAAGCCATGGTTGTACGAAGCATCTAGTGAGCAATATAACTTCTAATAATCAGCTAAACATTTAAGAACATAAGGCAGAGAAAAAAACATGTAACAAAATGCAGAATGATCGCAGGCTATGAGTAGCCACATCTCAGGCAGCAGCAGACATTTCTCAAGAAAGGATACTTTTACATCCGGCACGTGTCCATTTAGTCAGGGCATCTATGTCCAAGTCCCAGCGCCCTATATCCGTGGGCCTGGACGAATGACCCCTCCACCACTACCTCTTTGAAGGTCTCTTCTGCCCCATTGATCTCCACGTGGGGGTGGATCTATGCTAAAGTCCAGCCTGTCGGGGACTTCAACGGGGTCAGCATCTAGAAATCTAAACAGGTCAAGAAGGTCTTCTCTGCATCGTAGGGTAAATGTGGCATTGTCTCTGCAGACAATAAGGTGGAATGGGTGCCCCCACTTGTATGAAGCGTTGACCTCCCGAAGCTTTTCCAGGAGGGGGCGCATCACTCTCCGCATGCGTAGTGTGTGTCGGGAAAAATCTGGGAGAATTTGAATCCTGCGGTTATTCCACTCCACCTGTCGTTGTTCCTAGGCTTTGCATAGAATATCCTCTTTGACTGTGAAAAGGTGTATGCGACATAAAACATCTCATGGCGCATCAGCTTCACCCGCTGGCTGACTAGTCACCCTGTGGATACGGTCTATGTTTATCTCTAATTCTCTTGGGCTTCCCAGTACAACATTAAAGATGTCAGAGGCAGCTGATCGTAATGGACTTGAGGGTATTGATTCCAGGATGCCCCTCAGCTTCAAATTATTGCGCCTGTTCTTGTTCTCCAGGTCGTCGGCTTGTAGTATAACATCTGTGAGTTGTTGTTTCTGGCTGCGAGTTGCCCGTTCCAGCTCAGCTATTCTGTTTTCATGGTTTGTGCTGGAGCTCTCTAAGGAGGCTACTCTAGTATCCAGAGCTGACGTTTGCTGTTGTAGATCCTCTAGCTCTTTCCTAAACGCTCGCTCAATCCCCAGTGCAACTGCCTCTAGATCTTCTTTTAGATCCGCTTTAGTGGAAAGAAACTGGAGGAGAAGTTTAAAGGCTGGGATCCAGCTCAGTAGGGATGCCCCATGTTGATTGGGTTAGGCGGAGGCTGGGATGAGGCTGACCTCTAGGGGTGTCTGAAGGTCTCTTCTCCGGATCTGGGTTGCTACAGTATCCTTCCTGTGGGCTTGCTCTCTCCTGTGGGTCTCTCTCAGGACTCGAGTACCAGGCCAGCGGCGGCGTGTGGCTGGGAGGCAGTGTGGGGCTTTGGATTGGCGACCACCCCACTTTGTTGCTTTCTGTATGGGGTTCCTGTTCTGTGGGTATGGTGTCTGCAGGGGGAAGGGATCGGTTTAGCAGGCTGTCTGAGGGAGGTGGTTGATGCACTTCACATTCAGCCCTTAATATATGTGCAGGGTATTGTGGTGTGACATTCCTCTCTCTTATTGGTGAGAGTGCCAGCTGCCTCATGGCTTGATTCTTTTTAGAACTTGTGATGGGGCTTATCTGTGGAGGGGAGATCCCCTTTCCTGTGGGATTTCGCCCTTCCGCTCCACGTGGCAGCAGGAGCTCCATCTGCCTGGTTGCTGGGTTCCCCCCCTCCTCGCTCCTGTCATCAGCGGCTGGGGGATTGTACTGCGAGAGGTCTCCCTCTCTCGCTTCCGCTGCTATCTCCACCGCACGTGCGTTGTTCGAGTGGCTCCCTTTCTCCTCTGTCTTATTTTTAATGGCTGGGGAATGGCAGTGCGGGAGATCGCTCTGTCTTGTCTCCACCGCCGAACGCGTGTCACCCGAGCTGCTCTTCGTCTCCTGCTGCTGACGCTGCCTCCTCTCGACAGATCTCAGTCTCCCTGTTTCACGCTGCGGGAGGCTCGCTCCTCTCCCCTCCCCTCCTGCGCCATCTTGAGAGATGCTGCCAACTCCCTGGACCCTTCCGGGACCAAGAAGCGTGCAATACCACCTTCCATCTCCACCTCTCTGAGTCTTCCTCTTCTTGTTGCTTCTCATGGCAAGGTTCTCTGCCCTGTTGGTCGACTGCAAGACGGGTAAGTTGCCGGAGCCCCTCTTCTGAGCGTCCTCGCTCCGCCGCTTTAACAGTGAGGACCTCTTTAGCAATTTGGTCTCCAGTTCCGGTCAGTCAGAGGGGGAAGTATCGTCTAGCGGCATAAAGGAGTCGGACTCTGAGCATGCGCCCATCACTTCTTTATATAATGCGACGATCAGGTTGATGAGCTCATAGAGGCAATTTTAGAGGTCCTGCACTTGTCTTAACTCTTTTGCGGCAGAAGAGGCGGGGTATGCCCTTCAAGCGCCAAAAGGTTAGGCAGGTGTTTCCCAGACTTTCCCATTTTGACAGGCTGGTGGAAAAAGAAAGGAGGAAGTTGGATAAGCTTCCATCTCTCCCTAAGGTTTTGGATGGCAGATACTCCTTCCCAGACTAAGTGGTTAAGGTCTGGTCTTTGCCACCTGAGGTAGACTATCTGATATCAGGGCTGGCTCGGCATACTCTGATCCTACTTTGGATAGCGATACCTTGAAAAATCCAGTGGATTAGAGGTTGGACCAGCTTGATTGGCATGTATACTCCATGGTGGGGTGGGTTTTGTGCCTGACGAGCGCCACGTCCATTGTTTGCATGATGTACACGTCGGGTACATCATGCCAGCAATGGATAACATGGTATGTCTGATGGCTAGGGGTCTGGCCTTGTTAGTCTCCTTGCAGCACACAGTCTGGCTGAAGCAGTGATCGGCTGACATTGTCCTCCCGATTTCTAGGGGTTGCATTTTCAGTGAACCTCTGGATTGACCTAGTCAGGAAGGCCAAGGGAGGGAAATCAAGTAGGCTTCCGCAGAAGTGGCAACAGAGGACCTTGTTTTGAAATTCGGACAATTCAGTTACCAAGGCCGTGAACTACAAGACGAGAGATGTGGCTCCTGCCGGCCTATATCCTTCCGGCTGTCTTCTCAAAATCCAATTTTTCTCTTGCAGTTTGAACTGGACTGCAAGGTGTGCTGTGAGCTCTTCTCTCAGTTTATTTTTGTTTTTAAGGATTTTACCTTGGAAGCAAGGGAATTAGCCCCGACTGTCTTCCTGGCCCTTATATTCCTCTGATCTGGATGGACCTACAATGCCTCGTCAGCTATGCTGTATGCGGATCATGATGTAAGTGTAAGCGCCAGGGTCCTGGAGCGCTTTGGGGTGTCACTTTTGTTTTTTAAAAAGGTGATCACTCCTGGGCTGCAGTTCCGCTTTAACCCTTTCAGTGCCAAGCACGTAGATACTACGTGCTTGCTTCCACTCCACTTAAGTGCCAAGCACGTAGTATCTACGTGCTTGACTTTCCCCCCTGCTAGTAAAAAAAATAAAAGTCAAAAATACTCACCTGACCCCTTGTTGGATCCGGCCGGGTCTCCTCTTTAATTTGGTGCCATCCGATCCCCCGTGGGGGGTCGGATGGCTCCAGGAGAGCCCCCGGAATAGCCCCCCCCCCCCCGTTTGGCAGCAGCAGCTGCTAACTGTAAAAAAAAAAAAAAAATAAAAATGACATTCACTTACCTGTGTGTGCGCTGGCTCCCGCTGTCCCTCCTCTTCACCTGGGGGGCCTCCGATCGCCCCCCAGGACTTACCGATCTTCAGGAGAGAGCCCGGAAGGCTCTCTCCTCTCTCCTCTTCGATGGCGGCCGCCATCTTGCCGCTAAGCCCCGCCCCCTTGGGGGCGGGGCTATGACGTCATCCCGGTCCGTCGCAGCGTCAAGCCCCGCCCCTTTTGGGGGCGGGGCTATGACGTCATCCCAGCCCCGATCACCGGCTTCAGCGTTCTCAGCTGTCAGATGCCGGTGATCGGCAACGGGGAAGGAGGTGGCAGGAGATCCTCTGATCTCCTGCCTCCCCCTTCTCTGATGCCGATCACCGGCATCTGTCAGCAGAGCGGCGCGGGACAAAGGAGCTTACAATCGGAGGTAAGTACAGTAAAAAAAAAAATTTTTTTTTTTTTAATAAAAAACTTTTGTGTGGCGTTTTTTTTCATTTAACCCTTTGTGAACTGGTAAGGGGTCCATGAGACCCCTTATACCAGTTCACAAGGCTCTGGGTATGGCAAGTCACCTGCAGCTAGTGGGTGGCTTGCCATTAACCCCCAGCCCCCCATTACCTGCCTCCCCAACGGCCAGGGGGGGGCAGAAGGGCCCGGGCCACTTAGTGGCTATGTGGGCTAGTAGCCTGCAGGGCCAGGGGCCACCAACGCTGGCCCCTGCGCCCTGTTCTACAAGCCCCCATAGCTGGCCCGGGTCGGTAATGCTGGGTAGGGGGGACCCTACGTCATTTTTTTTTGGGATTTTTAAGGTTTTTTAACCCTTAAAATTCCAAAAAAAAATGGGGTCTCCCCCCCTAGGAGGGGGAACCCTATGTCATTTTTTTTTTTAATTAACCCTTTTGTTTTCTGTCATCCAGCAGCTATAAAGGCTGAAAGAGTGCTCCACTATGGATTGGAGGTAAGTATTAAAAAAAAAAAAATAATAAAATATTTTTTCTCTTTGTGTGTCTGTGTTTTATTTTTACATTTAACCCCTTGTGAACTGGTAAGGGGTCCATGACCCCTATACCAGTTCACAAGGCTGGGGGAGGTGGCAAGTCACCTGCGCTAGCCGGTGACTTGCCATTAACCCCCGGCACCCCCATTACCTGCCTCCCCAAAGCCCAGGGGGGGGCAGAAGAGCCCGGGCCCACTGGCTATGCGGCCTTGTAGCCTGCAGGGCCAGGGGCCACAAAAGCTGGCCCCTGCGCCCCGTTCCTCCAAGCCCTGCATAGCTGGTCCCGGGCTGGTTACTTTGGGTAAGGGGGGGCCCATGTCATTTTTTTTTATTTTTAAGGATTTTTAACCCTTAAAAATCCCCCCAAAAAATGGGCCCCCCCTCCCGGGAGGGGGGACCCTATGTCATTTTTTTTTCTCGATTTAACCCTTTGTAGTGTGGATGGTAGTTGTATTTTATTTGTAAATGTTAAAAATTACTTGTTTCAGTTATGGGGGTCTCCTGGGCAGGAACAGGGGGCTACCGATAAATATGTGGTACCGTTCTAATCGGTAGAAATGGGGCTTTCACATGCAATATGGTTTTCTTTAATAAAATAAATTTTTTATGTAAAATAAAGGAGTCAATTTTCTAAAAAAAAATTTTATTTATTTTTTTTTTTTTTACTTAATAATAAATAAAATTAATAATAAATAAAATTTACAAACAAGACATTTCATGTTAAAGCCTAAACTCTGCTGCAAAAAATATATATATAATTTTCCTGAAAATTCCAGCAAAAATGACACAAAACATGGCGCAAAACATGACGCAAAATGGGGAAAAATGGCTTGTCAACAGAGGGTGACAAAATCTCAAGTAAGCTGGCAATTAAAAGGGTTAATAGTACCTCTGCATGTTGGGTATTGTTCTGTTCGGGGGACCTTGCGCTTTCAGACTTGGCTTGTTTTTTCTTGTTTGCATATTTATATTTTAGTAAAAGGTGTTTTTTATTCTGCTTTTTTATACATTTTTTAGGGAAACTCTGCGCAACCAAAGAGTTCTTTGAGGGATTAATTCCAGAAAGATGAGCCCACTACAACAAGCTGGGTACGCTTAGAAAGCTTAACATGTGTACTTTCAGGGAATATATGGTTTATGGGGGATATTCCAAATGTAAAGGGTTGTTTTGGTTGAAAAATCGCAAGGTGCGCACTTTGTCTGCAGAGCTGAAATTTTCAAGAAAAATTACCGTTACGCACATGCTTTACTTTGGGGTGTTTGGCAACTCTTCCCTTGACAGAACCCATGCATGTTGGGTATCGTTCTGTTCGGAGGATGTTGCTTTTTCAGATCATACTTGTTTTTTCTTGTTTGTATATAGTTTTTTTAGGAAAATGTGGCTTTGATTCTGCTTTTTTATCCTTTTTTTAGGGAAACTCTTTGCAACCAAAGAATACATTGAGGGATTACTTCTAGAAAACTGTGGCCACATCAACAAGCCTGGTACGCCTAGAAAGCCTGAGGTGTGTACTTCCAGAGAATATATAGTTTGTTGGGGGTATTTCAAATGTAAAGGGTTGTTTTTCTGGAAAAACTGCAAGGTACGCATAGCGCATATCACAGTTGTATTTTTTCAGAAAATCCCCTAAAGCTCTGTTTCAGTTTGGGGGAGTCTCCTGGGCAGGAAAAGGTGTCTACCTATACATATGTGGTACCGCTGTAACCGGGAGAAATTGGGGTTTCACACGCAATAAGATTTTATTGACAAACTTACATTTTTTATTACAAAAAAACACTACAAATTGTAAAAAAATTTATTTTTTTAAATTTTTTTGCACATATTTCGCCAAAAAATATTGAGAATACACCTAAAAAATGACAAACAAGACATTTCATGTTAAAGCTCAGACTCTGCTGAAAAAAACAATATATCATTTTCCTGGGAAATCCCTGGAAATCCCTTCAAAAATCACATTTGAACATGGGGAGCGCAAAATAGTGCAAAATGGTCTGGCACCAAGGGTGACAAAAACTCCAGGTAGGCTGGCAGCGAAAGGGTTAAGGAAGTCAGCCTCATGTTTTGTCTGGTGAGTCTGATTGGGGGAGGGGGGACCAGGGGAATTTTTGATTTTCAAATTTTGTGCGTCTTCAAGAGACAGTCGCTTCCTTCTGCCGGACAGCAAGGGGAGATTGCTGCTTCATCCGCCGCCTTAGCCTGTGGAGTTGGCGTGCAGCTTGCTTTGCTGCTGCACTGTTGCCGCCGGTCCTGCTCCGGTTTGCGGCACTCTCCTTCCCTGTGAGCAGGGTCGCTTTTTCAGCCACACTGCCGCCTATTCTCGCTGCAGTGTGAAGCTTTAGCTGTGCGGGCTGACGCTTGCCATTTCTCCTCTTGGCCGCTGGGTGGGGTTTCGGAGTAGTCGCTTGTGACTATCATGATCTGTTATATACTTCTTAGAGCCCCAGGGAGTTAGACTGTATTAGATTCACCATGACATCTGGGGTAATCGGATCTGGTTCATTAGCAGACAGTTTTACTCCATGTCTAGTATGCATGCAGGTGGCACTGGACGAGGACAGCTCAGTGCACAGGGATTGTGCAACAGTAGTAGTTGCTAAATATGGAAGACAGTTGTCTCCCCCTGCAAGGTTTCCGACCCCTGTGCCCAGGCCCTCAGAGCCTAAGGCCCCCTCAGCAACCCAGCGTCTTGTCCTGAATGTCCTCCAGGAGATTTCGGATAGGTTGGCTCGCCGAGAGAGTCGCTCAGAGGAACTGGCTCCAAAGAAGGCTTTAAAGAAAAAGAGGCGTTTAATTTCCTCAGATTCTGAAGAGGATATTTTTGCTGCGATAGTCTCCTAGGAATAATTATCACTTGGGGAGGATTCATCAAATTTTGACGTGGATTCAGAGTCCTCTACACAAGTGGGCACTTATTGTAAGGATGGGATGAATAGTTTGATTACTTCCATTCTGGAGATTTTGGATATCTCTGGCCCGGGGCCCCCGAAATGAAGAAGGGCGATTAGTTTAAGCTGGAAAAACAGAGGCAGTTTTTTCAATGCATATGTATTATTCTAATCTAATTCAAAAGTAATAGCAGAGGTTTGCAGTAGATAGCATACATCTTCAGTTTGTGGCTCTGCTCTCCGGCCTGTCATCAGCTCCAAGGGTGTTTACCAAAGTGTTGGCAGGTATGATGACTTTTCTAAGAAGTCAGGGGATACCTGTAATCCCTTACTTAGATGATCTGTTGATATGGGCCCCATCATTTCAGGAGGCCCAGAAGGATACACGGATTGTCTTATCGACGTTAGAAGAGTTCGGCTGGCTAGTCAATTATCCAAAGACGAATATCATTCTTTCAAGAGTTTTTTTTCTTTTCTGGGAATGTCATTAGACACTTCTTAGGTAAAAGCTTTTCTTCCGGAATAGAAGAGATTTTCACTTCAGGCTAGGGTACAGGAGCTCTTGTCTTGCTCTCACCAGATGATTCGTCATCTGCTGACATCTATGGGAGACTATGTATCGGATCAACACAATCCAGATCCAAGTACACCAAATATGCTTTCCTCCAGTCAGTCTGGGAAGGAGAGGTCTAGCTCTACTCCGGTAAGTCCCTTTTTCTTTTCGGGCTCAAGATTTAAAGCTGCAGTATCTTCGATCCTTGCGGCCTCCCCCCCTCTTTATTGTTTTGTCATTTTAGACCAAGCCCCACACAACTTTTGCCTTGAAAGTTATCTAAACCTGGCTCCAATGTGTGAAGACCTGAAGACCTTGCGGGATTGGTCTGAACATGGTGCATCCCTTTTGACACCCCTTTTAAAGTGCATTCAGATACTCTTACTTCCAAGGGGAATGAAGGCCCATCCGCTTCTGAGGAAGAGGGCCCTGGCTCAGGATCAGAATCCTCCACTCTGAGAATAAGCATGGAACCCCTAGATGATGTGTTTTACCCAGACTTTGTTCCAGAATCCCCTATGTCATTTCCCATTCATAAGTCAGTTAAAGACGCTATCCTTGATGAATGTAGAGACCCTGTAAAGAAGGTATTTAGATCAGGGGCTCTTAAGAGGTGTTTTGTGAAGAGGATTCTCTTTTGGGATAGGTGTCCTAAGTCCCACCTTTTGCTAAGGTTTCTAAGGGACAGACAAGAGGATGGGTTTCCTTTAACCCTTTAAGTGCCAGCCTACCTGGAGTTTTTGTTACGCTTTGTTGCCAGACCATTTTCCACTATTTTGCACTATGCATGTTCAACTGTGATTTTTGAAGGGATTTCCAGGGATTTCCCAGGACAATTATATATTATTTTTTTCAGCAGAGTCTGGGCTTTAACATGAAATATCTTGTTTGTCAAGTGTATTCTTAATATTTTGGGGTGAAATATGTGCTAAAAAATAAAAAAATACAATACAAATACAATTTGTAGTTTTTTTTTTGTCATTAAAAATGTAAGTTTGTCAATAAAGTGTTATTGCGTGTGAAATCCTAATTTCTCCCGGTTACAACGGTACCACATATGTATTGGTAGACACCCTTTCCTGCCCAGGAGACTCCCCCAAATTGAAACAGCACTTTAAGAATTTTTTAGATCAAATACAGCTATGCTAAGCGCTATGTGCACCTTGCAGTTTTTTAATAAAAACAACCCTTTACATTCGAAATACCCCCCATAAACTATATATTCTCTGAAAATACACACTGCAAGCTTTCCAGGCGTACCAGGCTTGTTGATGTTGCCACAGTCTTCTGGAAGTTCTCCCTCAATGTATTCTTTGGTTACACAGAGCTTCCCTAAAAAAGGATAAAAAAAGCACACATTTTCCTAAAAAAAAAAAAAAAAACTATATGCAAACAAGAAAAAACAAGTTAATCTGAAAAAGCAACATCCCTTGAACAGAACGATACCCAACATGCATAGCTACTGTCAAAAGAAGAGTTGCCAAACACCAAAAAGTAAAGCATGTGCACAATGGTAATTTTGCTTGAAAATTTCAGCTCTGCAGACAAAGTGCGCACCTTGCGCTTTTTCTACCAAAACAACCCTTTACATTTGGAATACCTCCCACAAACCATACATTCCCTGAAAGTACACATGATAAGCTTTCTAAGCGTACCCAGCATGTTGTAGTGGGCCCATCTTTCTGAAAGTAATCCCTCAAAGAATTCTTTGGTCGCACAGGGTTTCCTTAAAAAATGTATAATAAAGCAGAATAAAAAATGAAGCAGAATAAAAAATGAGTTTTCCTAAAATATCAATATGCAAACAAGAAAAAAACATGCTAAATCTGAAAGCGCAAAGTCGCAACGATAACCAACATGCTTTTAATTCTTTTATCTGCCAGCCTACTTAAGGTTTTGTCGCCCTCTCTTGACAGGTAATTTTTCACCATTTTGCGCTATGCTTAACTGTGATTTTTGCAGGAATTTCCAGGAAAATTATATATTTTATTTTTGCGGCAGAGTTTAGGCTTTAACATGAAATGTCTTGTTTGTATTTTTTTAACTGTTTTTTAAATATTTTTGAGTAAATTAAACAAAACAAAATAAAAAAAATATTTTTTAGAAAATGGTCTCCTTTATTTCAAATAAAACCTTTTTTTATTTTTTTTTTTTTTAAAGAAAACCATATTGCATGTGAAAGCCCCATTTCTCCTGGTTACAATGGTACCACATATGCATCGGTAGCCCCCTGTTACTGTTCAGAAGACCCCCCCCCAAACTGAAAAGAACACTTTATAACATGTAAAAATAAACTACAATCCACACTATAAAGGGTTAAATCAAGAAAAAAATTGGTGTGGGGTTCCCCATTTTTTTTTTATTTTAAATTCTCATAAAAATGACATGGGGTCCCTCCTACCCAGCATAACCAGCCCGGGGATCAGCTATGCAGGGCTTGTAGAACAGGGCGCAGGGGCCAGCTTTGATGGCCCCCCGCCCTGCCAAGTACAAGCCCGTGCCTTTCTGCCCCTCCTGGGCTTTGGGGAGGCAGGTAATAGGGGGGCTGGGGTTAATGACAAATCACCCGCTAGCCGCAGGTTACTTGACAGCCCCCCAGCCTTGTGAACTGGTATAGGGGTTTCATGGACTCCTTACAAGTTCACAATGGGTTAAAGTGGACCAACACCCAGGGCTGATCGGCCAGGAATCTATAAGATTCCCAGACCGTTCTACTCCCTCCCCCCGGGGGGGTCCAAAATCGGGATGCCCCTCTGTGTGAAACCCCCTGGAACACCCGCTACCACTTACCTGAATCCCGGTCCTACGGCGCATGCGCGGGCCGACTCCCCGCTATCCCTCTAGCAGGGCGCGTGCCCGCACTGGCTGTTTATGAATGACCGGCGCGCTCCCTGTTAGAGGAAAGTGGGGGATGCGGTCTCCAGCACGCTCAGAGTGGTTGAGCTTAAACATCTCTTAGACGTCCATAACTCAGCCGCTCTGAGCGCCCTGATTGGACGAGCGGCCGCGCATGCACCGGGGTGAGATGAGTTATTGTGGGCGATCGTGGGGGGGTTTAGGAGATCAGAGGATCTCCTGCCCCGGGCACCGATCACCGGCATCTGACAGCTGAGAGCGCTGAAGCCGACGATCGGGGCCGGGATGACGTCATTAGCCCCACCCCCAAAGGGGCGGGGCTTAGCGGCAAGATGGCGGCCGCCGGAGGAGCAGAGGGGAGAGAGCCTCCCGCTCTCTCTCCTGAAGATCGGAAAGACCTGGGGGGGATCGGAGGCTCCCCAAGTGAAGAGGAGGGACAGCGGGAGCCAGCGCACACGGAGGTAGGTAAATGTCATTTTTTTTTTTTACAGGAAAAGTCGGAGGCAGCTGAAACGGGGGTGGGGGCACCCTATTCCGGGCCCTCCCCTGCAGCCGGTGGAGGTCCGACCGACGATCAGAGCCCACCATCTTGAAGAGGACACCCGGCTGAATCAAATGAGGGGGCAGGTGAGTGTCTTTTTTTTTTTTTTTGCCAGCTAGCAGGGGGGAAAGCCAAGTACGTAAAATTTACGTAGCTGGCGTTTAAGGACAGGAGAGGCAGTTGCGTGAATTTCACGTAGCTGGCAGTTAAAGGGTTAAAAGAAGGCCTCTACCTGTGTTGCTAGGAATTTGAATTATTCCAGCAGCTTAAGTCATATGTGTTAAATAGACTGTCGGACACTACAGCTGAATCAGTAAGACTTTTTGCCCAGACCATGACTCTGACCAATTCGGTTTGCAGGACCTTGTGTCTACAAACCTGGTCAGGAAGCACAGGCTCTAGGATACACCTGTGTACCATGCCCTTTAGCCGGGAATTCCTTTCTGAGCCAAGGCTAGAGAAAGTATTAGTTAGGTCAGCTGACTAGAACAAATGCTTTCCCACTAGGGGTAAGTACTTGTTCAGAGGAACCAGAGGTGCCTCCTGTTCTGCTAGGAGGGGCAAATTTAGAGGATCCACCCTGCTTGGTACCACCCAGGAGTCCAACTCTAATAAGCAATGATGTCAGGTCCCTTATAGGGGCTTGACTAAAATTCTTTTACATTTGGTGGGAAGCCTTACTAGATTGCCCCTTTATTTACAAGGGTATAAGAGAAGGCTTCCCAATGGAATTCATTAATTCCCCTCCCACAAGTTTTTGTTACTCCTCTCCCAAGAGACAGGAAGAAAAGACTGGCTATAAGGGCAGTCTATATTCCATGTTGGACATGGGGGTGATTGTCTTGGTTCCCCGCCAGCGGTGGGGAAGGGGTTCTATTTGAGTGTAGTTCTGGTTGAAAAAGACTTCCAGTTCATTTTCAACTAAATCAAAGAAACTGAATCTCTCGGTATGTTAGAAGATAGATCCCATGCGGAAATGCCTCTATGTCAGAAATCTGCTTCTGCTGGGTTCCTTTATGGTCTCAATAGACCTGAAGGATGCCTCTACTGGCAGATCCCAATTAGCCATTATGCTCAAACTTTCCTGAGTTTTGCAATAAAGATAGGCGACCAATAGCTCAACTTTCATTTTGTCTGTCTTCTCTTTGGTCTGGCATCAGCTTCCAGGATCTTTTACCATAGTTCTAGCCGAACCTCTCGCTTCTTTAAGGCTAAAAGGGATTGTGCTTATAGTTTATTTGGATGATCTACAAATTATAAGGCAACATATTGTTGCCCAATTTAATGTGAACTCCTGCTAAATATTTGGATGATCTCCTACTTTTTGCCCCGGGATGGGAGAAATTCAGGATCTATGTGTAACAAGGGATTTGTTGCTTCAAATAGGTTGGGTTCTGAGTCATGACCTGAGACATCTAGTTCCGTCTCAGGTCATGGCATGTCTAGGTTTTGAGATCAATAGATCCTTCAGAATATTCTCTTGCCTTCCCAGAATATAAGAATCTTTCAGGGAACTGTTTATTTTTGTGCTCCAGTCAGACTGCCTCGATGCATCAAGCTATGAGGTTTTTGGGGTGTTTCACCTCAGCCTTCCCGACGGTAAGGTTCCCACATTTACACAGCTACATTCAAGGACTCTCCAGCTGTACATCCTGAGCACCTGGGACAAGTCCCTGATCTGGTAATGAGCTCGCTGAGGTGGTGGCTGTGCGAAGACAGATTTTTATCTCCCAATCCATTTCAGGCGTCTGCTTCTGATCAAGCCAGTTTCACTCTTGCAGTTGGACTGTGAAGGTCGCTTGAGTTTTCTTTCTCAAGTTTTCTAAGTTTCAGCAGAAAGCGGGGGTTTGACCCTGTCCGCTTTCTGCACACCCTTATTCCCACTCATCCCCGGACCCATTTTGCCTCCCCAGCTCTGCTGATTGGGATCTGTGTGTGGTAAAGTAAGCACCGGGGTCTTGGGGTGCTTTAACTCCACGCCCACAACAGGACACTAGCTGGGGATGGGGGGGCAGACGCTGGAACCAGGTGGCCTAGAGGAGCTGGGCGGGCCCCCTGCGAGATTATCCATAGCAGACGGGCTTGCTGCTACATCTCCCCACACTTGAAGCACTTAAAAGCTCTGCTCCTGAGGCTGTGGACTCATCTGATCTCTTTCTTTGTCATCTGTGGCTGGGCGGCCCGGGGCCCTGCTGCACCACCCCTTTTCTGGCAGCCCCCCTGGCCCTCCTACTGGCCGGACTCCGGCTCAACGTAATTGACTGATCTGTGACTTGGCTTTGGGTGGGGTGGGGCCTGGGCGCCCCGCTGCACCGGGCGCAGGTTTTCGAGCTAATGGTTCATTTAACCTGTTGATGTTTTCGGTTGGGTGCTGCATCCGTTTGGGGTGGCCCCTTCTGGGCTCAGCCTGGGTGGGGGGGT
Source organism: Gastrophryne carolinensis (assembly GCA_027917425.1). Lineage (NCBI taxonomy): Eukaryota > Metazoa > Chordata > Amphibia > Anura > Microhylidae > Gastrophryne > Gastrophryne carolinensis. The sequence goes on from CM051235.1 coordinate 313,349,322, forward strand.
CCCGGGGGGGGCTCCTGTGTGTAATGTGGGGGGCTTCTGTCAGGGATGTCTTGCCAGGCGGACTCAGACGTGAGAGACGGTTGCGGATGCTCCGGATGTGGGTCCTGGCACCTGGGGGGGGGGCGGTCTGGGCTGGGCATGAAGTTCAGGTTTAAAATTTAAGTTGTCAGTTCAAGATGTCTGATTCTGGTTTTGTTAGTCTGGGTCGTGGTTCCCCAGTTGAGGCCATGGCACATCTCCTGGCCAGGACCTGTGCGGTCAGTTAGGGTATTAACCTCGTCGGCCGCCGGCGGGATGAGGTTTTGGTGGGCTGGGGCTGAACCCTCGCAAGCATTGTTGGTCATAGTTTTTACCTTAAGGAAGGCGCATCTTTCGCTGCATGGCTTTCTGCTCTCCCGATATAGACCTATTTTTCCTCTTCCTCAGTGGGTAGAGGGAAGAACATAATGAGTTACATTTTAGTGACCCACCCTTCCCCTTGTTTGTCGTCCTCCCTTCCTTAACCCTAGAACCTACTCCCCCCTCTTCTCACCAACATTGGTCCCCCCCCCTATTGTTTATGCTTTACTTGGTTTCCCTCTCTTTCTTACTGAGGGGAGTGAGTGGATTTACACCAGACTCGGCCCCTCGTAATGGCAGAACTGTTAGTTTGTTCATTTCATGTAAGAGGATTTAATATACCAGAGAAGCGGTCCAAGGTCCTTTTTATGATCTCCATAAACAAAAGGTAAAAATTGCCCTTTTTCAGGAGACACACTTTAGGACAGACCACATCCCCAACATTCATGACAGGCACTTTATTTCCTGGCATCATTGCTCGAACCCAGAGGCCAAAACTAAAGGGGTCTCAGTAGCATTCCACAGTTCACTTCCACACAAGGTCCTTGACACGAGGGTTGACCCACAGGGCAGATTCTTGTTCATCAGAGTTACCCTTTTTAATAAGAAATATACCATAGTGAACATCTACGCACCCAACACTGATCAGGTTGGCTTCTGTATTGGGGTGCTCAGGCTACTGGAGGAGTTTGCAGAGGGAGTGATTATCACTGGAGGGGACTTTAACGTGCCCCTCAAACCTGCCATTGATGCCTCTTCTGGGAGGGTGACTGTATCGCTGAGCAGGATTAATACATTGAAAAGGTCTTTGGTGAACCTTCAACTAGCCGACACATGGAGGGTACTTAATGTGTCCGAGAAAGATTACTCATTCTTCTCCCATGCGGCTAATTCTTACAGCAGGATTGATTATCTGCTGCTTAGCCACTAGGACCCCAAAGCGTGGATTGGGCCTATAGTGTGGTCTGACCACCCCCTCATTTTCATCTCGGTTCATCTCCCGGGCCTGGTCCTACCGGGCTGGTCCTAGAGACTCAATGATGACCTGCTTGGCAATGCAGTCTGTTCCTCTGCAGTGGGAAGCATCATTGAACACTTCCTCGAGGACCCAACCCCCTTGCTGTTCCAATGGGAGGCCCTGAAGTGTGTCATTAGAATGGAGCTAATAAAACACTGGTCAAAGGGAGCGGGCCTCACTAATAACCCAATCCCTGAATAAGTTCCGCTTCTTAGAAGGGGAGCATAAAAGCAGGCCCATGAATGACACACTTTTGGAGCTCCAGGAAGCCAGGGAAAAGCTTCAAAATCTATAAAATCATTCCTACCTTAGCTACAGAGACAAAGGTAAAGCCTGGTTCCATGAGATGGCAAATAAATGTGGACACATGTTAGCCAGAGCCCTGCACCCTAGATCGACTGCGACCTATATACCTACTCTTAAGAAGTCTGATGGCACTGTGGTGCAAGCCCCTTCTAGTATAGTGCCCACCTTTAGGGATTTCTACAACACGCTGTATAATATACACGGCCCCACCTTCCCACCCAGGGCCACAAGTTATCTCCTGAGGCAGTTGAGGCTTGTATAGCAAGCACCCCACTTCCCGTTGGTCCTCCTGAGGAAGTAGAGTCTTTGGAATTACCTTTGACAGAGCAGGAGGTCCGGGACCAGATGGATATTCCCCAAAATTTTATGAACACTTCTTCGCTTAGTTGACTCTTAGTTTTCTAACAAGGACTTTCAACGCTGTAAGCGAATGCTGCCCCTTTCCAAAACAGTCCCTGGAAGAGAGTATCTCGGTCATACCCAAACCTGGCAAGGACTCAACCTTGTGTGCCAACTTCAGGCCAATATCGCCCATTAATCTTGATCTAAAGCTCTTTTCTAAGACTATCGCCTTGAGGCTTTAACCTCTTCTGCCAGGTCTAATGGCTCTTCGACTAGGACGCCAGCCTGCCTCCTCTCGTGTGATGCAGAGAAGGCATTTGACAGAGTAGACTGGACTTTCATGGCAGCTTCCCTCAAACAGATTGGTGTTGGCCCTGGCCTTCTCTCCAAGATCCTTGCCTTATTACCCTCAGAGTTAGGGTCAATGGACTCCCCTTCTCTATAAGTAATGGTACACGCCAGGGATGCCCCTTGTCCCCTCTCCAACAACCCAGACATTAAGTTAGGTGGTAACCAATATAAAGCCTCCCTCTTTGCAGATGACTTGATGTTGCACCTAACGTTGCTGCATACTACTTTCCCCGCTGTCCTGAGGGAATTCTTCAGTGCCGTGAGTAATTTTAAAATCAACTATTCAAAATCTGAGGCGCTCAACCTCTCGCTTCTGTGCCAAGAGACGCGCCAACTAGAAGCTAACTACCGTTTCAGATGGAAATCTCAGGCCATCAAATATCTATGAACTTAACTACTCTTCCTTCCTCACTAAAATAGGTACGGACTTAAACTCATATGCTAGGAAGCATATCTCATGGTTTGGGAGGATCAATAGCTTGAAAATGAATGTGCTCCCAAAACTCCTATATATTTTCCAAACGTCTCACATAAGGCTGCCCAGGAGCTTCTTTGGTAGGCTGAGATCGACATTTCTAAATTTGTTAGACTCTCGACCCTCTCTAAGAATCAAAGAGAGGGGGGCTTAGGCCTCGCTGACTTAAAGGCTTACCATACAGCTGTAATCCTACAGAGGGTGGTGGACTGGACACGCAGGAGTGAAGATAAGCTGTGGGTACAACTAAAAAAGGCGCTCTCTTTTTAGAGACTTGGGACCCCCTTCAGAGTAAATATAAGTTGGTTCATAGACCTGGCTCCCTAACACTGATATTTTACAATCCGGCATTTGAGCTTGGCTGCCCTCTGGGGGGCCTTGTCCAATATCACAGTAGGACAAGTGTTCCCACGCTGGAGGACCTAAGGGGGGGGGTAAATATGTTTCTTGACTATTACACAGACCGCTCCACGCATTTGTTGCCGGCAGTATATATAACGGAAGCAATGCAAAGCCCCAGACGGAGCTCCTCCCACCCCTGTGGTTTCCTCCCTCTACGTACTTCTTAAAACAGAAGGAATGGCTTGACGCCTCATAAATTTATATGCAGATGTGAAAAGGAGCTGGGTCTCCAGTTCTCTGAGGCCGAATTAATCAAAATATATGCAAGTGCCCATGGCACATCAATAGCAAGCACTGTTCAGGAACAAAAAATTCTAGCACGATGGTATAGGTGCCCGGCAAATATCCACTGGTTTGCTGGGTCATACACAGACAAGTGTTGGAAGTGCCAGAGGGAAGTAGGCAACATGACCCATATCTGGTGGAGTTTCTAAATTTTGAAAGCCATATTGAACCAATTTTTTGCCATCTATGAACAGATCTCCAGGAATATAACTGTCAATACACCCCAGTTAGCTTTCCAATCTTATCTAATTCTGTATCTAGCCTAAGGCACTCCGTGGCAGCGATGAGGGCGATTATTCCAAGACATTGGAAGACACAGTACCTCCCCAAACAAATAGAATGGATACAGGAATTAGTCAATTCGTTTTATGGAAAGCCTAGTATTCTTCCCTGCTACAATCTCAGGGATAGACCCTGGACTCTTATAGGGGATGTTTTGCCACTTCCTGGGGCCTCCCCCGGTGCAGCGATGGCCAGGACCCTCAATCCAATGGTACCTTTGCCAGATTTTAGGGCCAGAGAGCCATATGGACATACCCCGTTTCACTCTCTGAAGTCTCTCGACCTGTTGATGACCCACTTGCAAGGTGCTGCGGTCCACTCACCCCCATCCTCCTCCAACCCTATAAAGTCTTTCTATCTTACCCTGCTGTCTCCCAACTTCCTAGGCAGGGAATAGCATACTCAATCTTAGTTTGCAGCCTGTCACAGACTATTTTGTAAGGCAAGTGTGGGACTAGAGCGGATTGACTCGATTGTGGGCAGTAGAGGAAGATGGGCTGGCGTTTTGGGCAATATATTTGAATGTGTGATTGCATATACTGTACACCTGTTACCGATCCCCCTACCCCATCCCCTCTTGCTTTCTGTACCCCCTTCCCCTATATTTTGAAAAACCAATAAAACTTCTCTAAATATTCCAAGTATACAGCACGTCCTGCTCCAAAAATAATTCCTTACGTTTGGGTTATACATCCACAAGATGGCGCTGGACTGCAGAGACAGCAAAAAAGTGGCTCCTCCCAGCCCCTTATATACCAGGGTCCTCCCACAAATTCCCCGGATCTTCTCTGCAGTCTGCGCTGCGATGACAAGAAGATGGCTTTCTCTACTCGCAGGTGAGCGGGGCTTATTAGCCTGCGGCCCTGTCGGACTATTCCCACCTGTTCAGTTTTTTAAATAGCCTCCCAGCCTTGGCTGCGCTGGTTCGGGTGATGGTAGGCAGCACCGCTGCAGGTGCTTAGGAGCGCTGCTCCACCGCAATCCCCCACCAAAGGGTAGGCGGTATAGGCACATGGTGAGCCTTATGGGATGCCCCTCCCGCACTATCGCCCCGGTCCATCGGTGGGCCCCTGTTAGGGGCCGCTGCCCTCCCTCGCTCTCCCCTGTAGTTCTCGAGGGGGGGGGTGTATTTATACATTCACTCTTTGTATGTTATACTTAGTTCGGTTTTACAGTCACCGCAATGAATTGGTTGCACTGGTTGCTTTTAAAATTGCCGCCGACGCGCGTGCTTGTACGGCGTTCCGCGGTCGGCGGCGACATTGGTTATGGTTGTCACGTGGGCGGCTTCGCGCTCTTCGGGGGGGCGGGCCCTGCGGCTGGCACGTTCTGCATCCACGGGCCCCTCGGGGTATACTCGGCGCCATTTTGCTTCCCTTCTGCTGCGTGGCTGGTGTCTGCGTACCGCGGTCCGTGAGTTACCCATGCGGGCTGATTTGTATTTTGATACTTGTATGCATGCCGCCTACGGGGTCTTTCTATTTATGTCTTGCAGGCGGGTCAAACCTAATGGTGGTTTCTCCCATTCCTTTCCCATCTATTAAGTTCGAACTTTATTGAGGCCTATTGCTATTTCCTCCCACTTCCCTAGCAGGTCATTGGGGCAACACGGGTAGCTTCTTAGGCGTCAATCCCGATTGGCCTGTTGGGCCACAATAATCACCATATGGAGGCTTCACAGGATAATGTGCTTGGGGTTCCTTTGGGACAAGCCCGGCTGTGTACTGCATGTGGGGTGGCCCCTCTGAGTGATGATGTCAGGGTCTGTGCACCCTGCGCCCGGCAGGCGCTCTCGCTGATATCGGGGTTGCCTGGGCCTGCGCCCATGGGCTCACCTACCCCCCCCCATGTTTACATCTGACTCCCAGTGATCTGAATACTAGTGGGGACTCTCAACCTGATTTGTCGTCTAGCATTGAGAAGCTGATTGCTGGCTCTACGGCGCGTAAGGCCTCTGCTAATAGGCGGCATTGGGCGCCTGGTGTTAACATATTTCCTATGGAGACTGAGGAAATTTTTGACCTGGCTGGTTATACCCCCCTGGAAGAGGGGGAGTTGTTTTCTGATTCAGAATCATCTGAAGGGTAGCCTAAGGGTTAATGCTGACTCTGGCTCTGATCCATGGGCTCCAGATGATACTGACAGGCTTCTGGCTCATATATTTGAGGTACTTGCTATCTCCCCTCATGCCGCGGCCCCTGGACAGCAGGGGGAGCTGTTTCACACTGCTAAGCCACATTTGGAGTTTCCTGAGCAAACTCACTTTAATAATCTTGTGCTTAAAGAATTGGAGGGCCCTAGCAGGCTCCCTGGGGTGCCTAAGAGTTGGGATAGGAGGTATCCCTTTCCTGCTGAAGTGGTTAAACATTGGTCATCCCCTCCAGAAGTGGATGCACCAATTTTGGGATTGTCTAACACTTCTGTCATGCATTCCCCTGACTCTACTACACTGAAGGACGGTGAGGACCGGCGCATTGACCAGCTGGCTTCTCATGCCTTTGCTTGTGTGGAATCTGCACTGCGCCTGGTTTGTGCCTCTGCCATTACAGCTGTAGCTATTAAGACCCTGCTCAAAAGCATTTTAGATGGGGCTCCTGATGATGCTGCTAGTGATGAGTATAGAGCTCTTATACGTTGTGAGGAATTTGTTACATATGTCCTCTCTGTTTTGCATGATACCATTAGAATGTGCTGCAGGGCTTCTGCCTTGGTGGTGGCTATACGCCGCTCGGTTTGGCTGTGCAGTGGGCAGCTGACAACGCTGCTAAGAAGGCTCTCACTGGGTTTCCCTTTACAGGACTGTGACTATTTGGGGACCGCCTGGACCTGTTTGCTAAGGGAGGCAAGTTACCCTAGCGCAAAAGTCAGTCTCGGCCATTTCGGGGGTCAGGTTCCTTTCTTCCCTCCTACCATGGGTCCAGAATGGGAAGAGGAGTCTCATTTGCAGGGGCCCGTGGAGATCTCTGGGGCAGGGGAAGAGGACGTGCCGCCAAGTCTTCCCCCAAGCCCTCTCAGGCATGAAGGGGCGCCCTCACCCGTCTGGGTGGGGGGACGGCTTCGGCTCTTTGCTCACGTCTGGAGGTGTCATGTCTCAGACCGGTGGATTCAGGAGGTAGTGTCCTCCGGTTACAAGATAGAGTTTGCAGCCTGGCTGCCCCCAAGATCCATCAGATCCCGGAGGGCTCAAAACCCCCTGTCAGCTCAGGGTCTGTTTCTTGCTGTGCAAAACCTTCTGGAGCTGGGTGTCATTTGCCAGGTGCCCTTCAGGGAAAGGAGCGAAGGCTTTTATTCCAACCTTTTCACTGTGCCCCGTCAGACCCATCCTGGATTTAAAGCTTCTCAACAAATTTGTCAAGTTCAGGCACTTTCGCATGGAGACGCTGTGACTTCATTACGCCCAGGGGACTTCATGACCTTCATATTCCAATCTTTTCAGGTCATCAGAGATTCCTCAGGTTCGCTCTGGAGGATCGGCACTATCAATTTGTGGCGTTGCCTTTCGGCCTCACTTCGGCTCCCAGGGTATTCACCAAGGTGCTGGCGGGAGTGCTGGCTCTGCTGAGATCTTGGGGCATTCGCATTCTTCTGTATTTGGACGACATTCTCATCACTTCTCAGTCCTTCCAACAGGCAGAGCTGGATACTCACCGGGTAGTGGCAACCCTGGAGTCATTCGGCTGGGTGATCAACCATGCCGAATCTTCCACGTCTCCCTCCTTTGTGACATCATTTCTGGGCATGAATCTGGATACAGCTCCGGCCAGGATTTTTCTTCCTCAGCAGAAGGTGGACAGTCTGCAGGCGCAAGCTTAGTTCCTTCTGTCTTGCCCTCATCCTTCCATCAGACAGGGCATGCAGCTAGTGGGCCTGATGGTGTCTTGCTTCGAGGCGGTGCCTTATGCCCAGTTTCACATGAGACCTCTTCAACTCCACCTCCTGTCAGTATGGGACAAGGACCCTGTGTCCCTGGATCAGGAGTTTGCTCTGTCCCCCCTGGTCAGGCGGTCCCTCGCGTGGTGGCTTGACTCAAGGAACCTGTTGGCGGGCAGATCCTTTCTGGCCCCTTGCTGGGAGACAGTCACCACGGATGCCAGTCTGACGGGTTGGGGGGCTTCTGGAACTCTGACATTCCAGGGGCTGTGGGGCCCTCAGGAGGCCCACACCCCGATCAACATTATGGAACTGAGTGCGATCAGGTTGGTTCTAGCCCGCTTGACCCCACACCTTCGGGCAGACCTTCTGAGCAGGGGGTCTTCTCGTCTGGGGGAATGTCTCACTACCTGTGTCACCGTTGGGGTCAGCCAGATGTGGACCTGTTTGCGTCCTGTCACAATCACAAGCTTCCAGTCTTTGTGTTTCTGTCCCAGGATCATCTGGCCTTGGCCATGGATGCTCTAACGCTGCCCTGGAAGGGGTTTCAGCGTCTGTATGTCTTTCCCCTGTTGGGCAGGGTTCTGCGCAAAATAGCTCAGGAAGGGGTGCCAGCAATTCTGGTGGCCCCCTGTTGGCCAAGACAAGTGTGGTTTGCAGACATTGTGCAGCTGGCGGTAGATCAGTACACCCTGCCCAAGGATCCAGATCTGCTCACTCAGGGGCGGCTACGCCACCCCAATTTACAAACGCTGGCTTTGATGGCCTGGCTGTTGAAACCTCCATCTTGATGAAAAAGGGGCTGCCTGCCTCTGTTGTTAACACCATGATCAGGGCTAGGAAGAAGTCTTCTTCTTCTATCTAGTATAGGGTGTGGCGTACCTACATTGACTGGTGTGAGTCTAAATCTCTTCCCTGTCGGGTGTTCCCTATTCCTAGGATTCTGGAATTTCTTCAACATGGTTTGGATCTGGGGCTTCAACTCAGCACTCTGAAAGGTCATGTTTCTGCCTTGGCTGTTTTCTTCCAGAGATCTTTTGCTCAGCATAATCTGGTCAAGACTTTCTTTCAGGGGGTGACTCATGTGCGTTCCCCTCTTAAGCCTATGTTGCCAGTCTGGGACTTGAACTTAGTCCTATCTGCCTTGCAGGGGTCTCCTTTTGAGCCAGTGCAAGACGCTGCTTTGTCCATTCTTACTCTTAAGGTAGTGTTTTTGGTGGCTATCACTTTTGTTAGGCGTGTTTCTGAGTTGGCGGTGCTTTCCATCAAGCCCCCTTACTTTGGTGGCTACTGAACCCTTCAGGAAGACTGATGCTCTTTTTGTGGTCCCTTCTGGTCCTAAGAAGGGTCTGGCTCCAGCTAAGTCTACTATCAGTAAGTGGATCCGTCAAGCTGTGGTTCAAGCCTATTCTGCTAAGGGGAGGCATCCTCTATTCCGCCTTACTGCTCATTCTACTTGTGCTATTGGTGCCTCTTGGGCTTTTCAGCACCAGGCTTCTGCTGAACAAGTTTGCAAGGCTGCTACTTGGTCTTCTGTTCATACCTTTTCTAAGATTTACAAGGTTGATGTTAGGGCCTCGGCTGATGCTGCCTTTGGCCGTAAAGTTCTGCAGGCGGCAGTGGTTTAATCTGCCCGTTGTTGCTTTTGGGGATCCTCAGCGGATTGGGCAGCTCATTCTACGAGAAGTTTCTCTACATCTTAGGCGGAGAAAGCTGGGGCCTCTATTGAACAGTTTTGTAACGCAGCCACCTGGTCTTCAGCCAAGATGTTTTTTAAACATTACTGTTTGGACTTACTAATGTTAGATGATCAGTCCTTTGGCAGGAGTGTGCTTGGGGCAGCCTTTCCCACCCAGAAGACGTAGATCTCGCTTATCCTCTCAAAAATATGCTGCCCTAAGGGTGTTTTGAGAAAACTTAAGTTAGTTACCTGGTAACTTCTTTTCTAAACGTCCGAAAGGACAGCAATACATGTTTCCCTCACTCAGGATATCATTGAATGCATTTTTTTTCATGCTTAATTACCAGTAGTGTTTTGGTCTGTCTTTGTGATTTGCAGATCTTTAAACAACTGGAGGCTGGGGGGAGGAGCCAAAGCTTTATTCATTTCTGGTGGTTAGGTGTTCCTACCTAGGGGCGGATCCATAAGGTCTCAAGAGTATGCTGCCTTTTCGGATGTTTAGAAAATAAGTTTCCTGGCAACTATATTAAGTGCTTTCCTTTTTTTCCTACTTTTTATGCTTGGTGATTGTGTACTTTATGTTCAGCTCTGAGTTCCTTTTGCTGAAAGCTGTGCTCTGGCCTCTGTGGTTCTCCCCCTTCTCAAAGAAGATGACTTATTTAAGGTGGTGCTGCCATGGATTTCTGGTCATGGGATTGGGTGAGTACACTGCCCTGTCACTCCATGTCTCCCCCTTTTCCCCACACCTGAAAGCATCTGTGAACACCTTTTCACTTTCTGGCTGCAGGCTAGAGGAAGTTTGTCTTGCTTCAAAAAGAGCTGAAAAAAAATCTCATTGTAGTAAAAATTCACATTATGAGAAGCATTAGCATTTCACTGTTGCTGAATCATCAGCTAGGAGAACAATGAAAGAATGTCACTTTTTTACTCCTGAAAAAGTAATGAACATTTTATTGTTTTTTACACTAGTAAAAAGTCAATTGAATGCCATTGTCCTTTGATCTGGTGATTCGGTAAGTGACATTTTTTCTCATCAAGTGATTTTTTTACCACCATGAGAACTTTTTTCAACTCTTATAAATTGAGGCCCTTGTCTCGCCTCCCAGAATATTGCAGTATACCCTCTGTTTTTACACATTACTCATGGCGAATGTTGGGCACCATTTTAGGGGAGCAGGAAATTGACAGTGCTGAGAAAAATTATTGTTTTGCTTTTTGATTACAATAATTCTTGTATGTGTAGTCTGTTTAGAGAACCAGGCATGTCAGCCCCACTCTATTATGTTTGCTGGCTTGTCTACTGCTACTGAGAGACCAGGGGAAGATTAGTCTTTCCTCTCCAAGGCACAGCTACCAGGAAATAACCTTTAAAAGCCATGTAACCTAACCTTGGTGTGGTAGCTTTTACATGGGTCATCTAGTCCTAAAGAAAAGAAACAGGAAGCCCTAAAGAATCTCAGTTGCTAAGATGGTCACTTAATAATCAGTGTTGTGTTGCGACTGGGCTTTGTCCAGGTTTCATGCTGAAAGAAAGGTATACTCTGCTTGGTTGGTCCAGGCTGTCCAAAGGGCCTTGAGCTACCCTTCTCAGTAGTTAATCCTGCTTTGGCTGTAAAAAAAACTTTCACCTTTTTTTTTCCCCTGTTTTCCTTGTATTCTACTTAGTTGTCAGTAGTGATTGGGCATCTCCTGACAGCCCATTTGCAATTCCTAGTTGCTCTCTTGTCTTTCAATTAATTCTGGGACAACAATGCTAACTACAATAGACTGAAAACATCAAAAATAGAAACTCCTTATATTACTACTACTAGCTATGAAGCTTTTTAATTGTTTTGTAGGGACACTTGGGATCAAGTTGACACTGGTGAATACCCCACAAGGACTCCTATAATTTGAATTCAACGTGTGAAAAACTGTCATATTCTAAGTATGTCACACACCCCGCTTCAAGACATTCATTACATGTGGGTATACTGACCTGTAGATGGTGATCTTGCAGAGATGATCAAAAAAAGGTTAGACCCTCCCGGCCCATAAATACCTGGGACCACTCACTCCCCAGTCTTTCATCTCTGCAGTGGCGAGCAAGTCAGAAGATGATGTCTCCTCCTTGCAGGTAGCCGGGATGGCTCCCAGCCTTCTTTTCTTCTATTCCTGCCCGGATCCCCTTATTTAAATTCCTGCCTCCCAGCCTTGGCTGCTGGTCCGGGCAAAGGTAGTTGGCACCCCTGGTGCTTAGGAGCCGTGAGACCCCATAACAAGGGGTAGGCGGCTATCCGGGTTGGTGATCCCGGTTTGGGATGCCCCGTCCATTGGCCCTACCCTGGCATGGATTCCCCCTCTCCCGGATACCCTTAGAGGGGGGGGGGGGCGGGTCCCTTATGGATTTCACTTCTTTATTTCTGTGTGTATGTGTGAGTTTGCTTCACTGTGTGTGTGTCTTTTACTTTTGTTGGCGCCCTGGCGTGCTGCTAATGGCGGCGGTTAGGCCATGAGGTCCTCTCCTCTGGGCAGGGCCGGGCGCCCGCGGCCTGCCCCTGTGCTGTGGGCGCGTTTGCCATGTCCCGACTTCTGGCCGGGAGAGACGGGGGCGGGCCGGGCGCGAACCGCGCCGGCCCGCCCTCCCTCCTCCTACTGTACATTGCGGTCTTCATTGTGCCTGGACGTGCGGTTCTGTAGGTCTGGTGAGTGGCCTGATGGCCATCAGCTTCAGCTGTCTTTTAACCCTTTATACTTGCATGGTCTGAGTAAGTGCTTGTCTTTGTGTTCAGGTGGACCATTCAGCATATTAAAGGGGGGTTTTCCCGGTCCAAGGGGTCCCTGGTTAAAATTTTAGCTGGCTTAAAATCCTCCCACTCGGGACTTTAAGGGGCATCCCGGGTTGCATTATTGCGTAATTCCCAAAAAGAGCATTGTACACACATATTTGTACATATATTATATAAAATATCACCATATGGAGGCTTCCCCGGATACTGGGCTTGTGCCCAATCCAGGCTATGTTTGGGGTGTGGGGTATCCCTTTTGGGGGATGATGTATTTCTATGTGTACCCTGTGCGCAGCAGTCTATTACGTGGCAGACCGGATCTCAGGCATCCAGTTCTGCTCCACCAGTCTCCTCTCCGTCTCCCCCTCGCTTGACACGTACGTGTGATGTGGTCATTAGCGGGGAGTCGCGATCTGAGGTGTGTGCCAGATTGGCCAATCTTGAAAAATAGTTTTCCAGTGCCGTTGCTAAAAAGGCCACGGCAAAGAGAAAACATTTGTATACGGCTGCGCAGGCCTTTGATAGGGAGGATTTTGACTCCCTGGATTGGTCTGATTGTTCCCCGCGTGAGGAAGGGGAGTTGTATGTGGAGTCTGATGACTCCGATGATCAGCAGTTTGTGGGCGCTGATACCGAGCAGGGCCAGGGGGATTCTTTGGATACCGCTAGGGTCCTGGATCATATGCTATTTCTCCCCCCGAGGCGGCTCCTCCGCTGAAGGGGAGTTCTTTGAAGTGACTAAGCCGCGCTTGGAATTTCCTTATCAAAAGCATTTTGATGGTATCATTCTCAAGGAATGGGAGAGGCCGACTCGGCTTCCGGGTGTCCCACCGGGTTGGGACAAGAAATATCCCTTTCCGGCGGACGCGGTGAAGCACTGGTCGTCTCCCCCCGAGGTGGATGCTCCTGTTTTGGGGTTGTCCAGCTCCTCAGTCCTCCATTCTCCGGAGTGCACTACTCCTCAAGGATGGTGAGGATAAACGCATTGACCAGATGGCTTGTCATGGTTTTGCCAGTGTTGGATCGGCCTTGCGGCCGGTTTGTGCTTCTGCGCTTGTATTGGTAGCTGCCAGGTCGGTCGTTAGAGGATTGTTGACCTCTTCCGGGCTTGACACGGCTAGTGAGGAGTTTGCCGACCTTAAGCGTTGTGAGTTATTTTTGTCCTTTGTGCTGTCCGCCCTGGACGACACATTGGTGATGTGTAGCAGAGCTGCGGCCCTGCTTGTGGCTATCCGCCGGTCGGTTTGGTTACGCCAGTGGGCGGCTGATTTTGTGTCCAAAAAGTCGCTCACGGCCCTTCCCTTTGTGGGGTTGCTGCTCTTTGGAGAAAAATTGGATTCAGTGGCAAAGGGAGGTAAGTTACCTCAGCGTAAGAAGCAGCGTTGCCCATTTCGGGGGGCGGCTTCCTTCTCTCAGTCCTTTCGTGGGGCTAGAGTTGGCAGGGGCTCGGCCTTCCCTTCATCCAGAGGTGATTCCTGGCCTAGGGGTAGGGTTCGGGCCCGTCCAGGACACAGTTGGGGTTCCAAGCCTAGAGCCGCTGCCAAGCCAGCTCAGCAATGAGGGGGCGCCCTCACCCTTGTGGGTGGGGGGACGGTTGCAACTCTTCTCCCAGGTCTGGGTCCAGCAGGTCTCGGACAGGTGGATTCAGGAAGTGGTGTCTTCCGGTTACAAGCTGGAGTTCGAGTTCCGGCCCCCTCCCAGATTCTTCAGGGGCTTCGGGCGGCAGTAGCAAGTCTCGTGGCCATGGCTGTCATCTGTCCGGTGCCCCTCTAAGACCGGGGCCTGGGCTTCTATTCCAATTTGTTCACGGTGCCCAAGAAGGACGGTTCCGTTCGTCCCATTCTGGATTTGAAGTTGCTCAACAGGTTCGTCCGTCCCCGGAAGTTCCATATGGAAACTCTGCGCTCAGCCATCCATTCACTTAGTCAGGGGGACTTCATGACGTCCATAGACATCAAGGATGCTTACCTGCATATTCCAATATTTCTACCACACCAGAGATTCCTCAGGTTTGTCGTGGACAATCGGCATTATTCTCAGTGTGCCACACACCCCGCTTCCCCTTTAATTCTTACGATCGGGTTACTCCACCAGCAGGTGGCGACGTTGCAGGGAGAAGTCTTGAAAACGAGCCCCTTCCGGCCTACATATACCTGGGACCTCCCACTTAACACCAGTTTTTTCTCTCTGCATGAAGCGACAAGACAGAAGAAAGAAGTCTCCTGCTTGCAGGTAGCCGGGGTCAAACCCGGCATCCCCTTTTAGTCTATTTCTGCCCAGTTTTATTGTGTTGTTTATGCCTAGTTAAACGGAAGCCTCCCAGCCTAGGCGGCTGGCTGGGCAAAGGTAGATGGCACTTTAGGTGCCTAGGAGCTTATCTCCTCCACTCGACCCCACTTGTGGGGCAATGCGGCTATCCGGCATGGTGATCCGGATTTGGGATGCCCCTGTCCCGCTCGGTCCCTTCAGGTCACCTTCTCCCGCTCGGTCCCTTCTCCCTTCGCTAAATGGGAGGGGGGGGGGGTGCGTGTTGCATGAGGTGCTTTACTTAGTGTTATGTGTGGAAGTGCTTTGGCAGGGCAGCGCTGCGGTGGCGGCGTGTGGCTTGGGCTGCTGGGGCCTTTGTTTGTGTTGCACTTTCAAATTTCCCCCCTTTTTTTGCTGTGTCCGGGCCCCCCCTTCACTTCCCCTGTCTCATTAGAGACAGGTGTGCTGAAGCCGGTGGGGGAAGAGGTCCAGTGCGGCTTGAGCTGTAGAGGTAAACGGTCCCCACCATCGCGCACGTGGGGCCGTCCTTGTACTTTGTTATTGCCTGCCATGTATAGCGTTTTTTCCTTGGGCACTTCTGCTTATGTATGGGTCAAATGCCTGTATTTGGGTATGTGTGTGTGTATGTGTGGTTATATGTATGTATATATATATATATATATATATATATATATATATATATATATATTTATATTTATGCAGGTATATACTCTTATTTTTTATTGATGCACTCTCTGGCTCAATTCAAGAAGCCTCGTCGCTCCTTTCGGGGTGCGAGTTCCTTTAGTCCCTCCTTTCGAGGAGCCAGAGCGGGCAGAGGGGCTTCCCTTCCCGTTACCGGGGGTGTAGGTTGGTCCCGGGGTAGAGGTCGTGGCCATCCCGGTCAGTCCTGGGGCGCCAAGCCCAAACCTACTGCTAAGCCCGCTCAGCAATGAGGGGCTGCCCTCACCCGTGCGGGTGGGGGGAAGATTGCGACACTTCTCCCTGGTTTAAGGCCGCGAGATTCCGGACACGTGGATCTGGGAGGGGGTGTCGCCCGGTTACAAACCGGAGTTCGAGTCTCGCCCTCCTTCACGGTTTTTCCTGGAAATGGCGGGCATCTGGCCTGTGCCGCGCTTAGAGGTGGGCCTCGGTTTTTGCTCCATTCTCTTCGCAGCCCCCAAGAAGGACCTTCCCAGGTCCTCCCTTGCTCAGGCCAGGGTGGTGTCCTTTCTGGGAATGCGGTCGGATTCCGGTCAACACAGGGTGTTTCTCACTCAGTCCAAAATTTGTCTGATTCAGGAGTTGGCTTGGGTCCTTCTTTCCAACCCTCGGCCGTCTGTTCTGGAGCTGAGAGCCTTCCGTCTGGTTCTTGCTCTTTTGTCTCATCAGGGTCTGGGCCTTCTGGTTCAGCTTCGCTCGGACAATCAAACAGCGGTTGCTTACATCAGTCATCAGGGAGGGACTTGCAGTCTGGGTGCCCTCAGAGTGGTGTCCCTGATCCTGACCTGGGCGAAGGCACATGTTCCTTGTCTCTCGGCAGTCTGTAGTCCGCTCCGGTGGGGGACACCGGAGGTGGTCCTGTTTGCTTTTCGTCACAATTGCAGGCTCCCGATCTTTGTGTCGCTCTCCCAGGATCCTCTGGCTCTGGCGGCGGAAGCCATATCCCTGAGCTGGGGGGACCCGGGGTTTCTGTACCTGTTTCCTCCGATACCCATGCTAGGCTGGGTAGTACGGAAGCTGGTTCTAGAAAGTGTGTCCGCCATTCTCGTGGCCCCAAGATGGCCAAGACGAGTATGGTGCGCAGACATCGTTTGGCTGACAGTGAATCAGCTCATTCTGCCTCTTCGACCCGATCTGCTCACTCAGGGTCGGCTGTCTTACCCCAATTTACCAACGCTGGGTTTGACGGCTTGGCTGCTGAGACCTCCATCTTGGAGGAGGGTCTGTCTGACTCAGTTATTAAAACTCTGATCGGTGCCCGAAAGAGGTCTTCTTCTATCACCTACTATAGGACTTGGAAAGCCTATATCGCTTGGTGTGAGGTTAGATCTTTGCCTTGTAGGGTCTTTTCGGTCTCCAGGATTCTGGAGTTTTTACAATCAGGGCTGGACTCTGGTCTTCAGCTGAGTACTCTGAAAGGGCAGGTTTCTGCCTTATCTATCTTTTTTCAGAAGCGTTTTGCGCTTCTTCCTTTAGTTAAAACTTTTTTCCAGGGGGTTACGCATGTGCGGCCTCCCAGGAAACCATTACTCCCTGTTTGGGACTTGAATTTGGTTCTTTCTGCTCTTCAGGCTCCTCCCTTTGAGCCTTTGCAAGATATTGCTTTGTCTACCCTGACTCAGAAGATTGTCTTCTTGGTAGCTATCCGGCGTGTCTCGGAGTTGGCGGCCTTGTCTATTCAGGCACCCTACTTTGAGAGGCATCAGGACAAAGTGGTCTTTCGGTTCAAACCGGACTTTCTTCCTAAGGTTGTTTCTGCTTTTCATTTGAATCAGGATATTGTTCTTCCCTCCTAAGCCTAAGAATGACAAGGAGAGGGTTTTGCATTGTTTGGATGTAGTACGCTGTGTTAAGTACTATTTGATTATTACTTCTCCTTTTCGTCAAACTGATGCCTTTTTTTGTTGTGCCCTGTGGGCCTAGGAAGGGTTTGGCGCCGGCCAAATCCTCCATTAGCAAATGGATACGTCAGGCCGTTATTGCAGCCTATTCTGCTAAGGGGAAAGTTCCCCCTTTTCGTATCACTGCTCATTCTACTCGCGCCGTTGGAGCGTCTTGGGCTTTTCAGCACCAAGCTTCTGTTGAACAAGTTTGTAATGCCGCTACTTGGTCTTCTGTTTTACAAGGTTGATGTGCGGGCCTCAGCGGATGCTGTGTTTGGCCGCAAAGTTCTGCAGACTGCAGTCATTTAAGTTATGCTTCACCTGAAAAATGGATATTGTCAGTGTGCTACACACCCCGCTTCACCCGCCTTTTTGGTATCCTGGATCCTTTATATGGTGAAGCTTTTCTTTATTTTGAGGTTACCGTTGGATTTCCTGGTACCTTGTCTTTCTGCTTTTTAAATCACTGGTGTTAAGTGGGAGGTCCCAGGTATATGTAGGCCGGAAGGGGCTCATTTTCAAGACTTCTTCCTGCAACGTCGGCACCTGCTGGTGGAGTAACCCGATCGTAAGAATTAAAGGGGAAGCGGGGTGTGTGGCACACTGACAATATCCATTTTTCAGGTGAGTACTCACAAAATGGTATTTTCAGTTTGTGGCTCTTCCGTTTGGCCTTACCTCTGCTCCAAGGGTGTTTACCAAGGTGTTGGCAGGAGTGATGGCCATTCTCAGAGCCAGGGGGTATCCGCATCGTGCCTTATCTGGACGATCTTCTCATCATGGCGCCTTCCCTCCGTCACGCGCAGCTGGATACCAGGACTGTGGTGTCCACTCTGGAGAGTTTCGGTTTGGTGATCAGCTATCCCAAGTCCTGCCTCACTCCCTCCAGGGTGTTGGAGTTCTTGGGAATGTCTCTGGATACCTCTCAGGCCAGGGTGTTTCTCCCCCGAGCCAAGGTTCTTCTCATTTAGGAATTGGCTCAGCGTCTCCTATCCATCCCCCGCCCGTCCATCCGGCTAGGGATGCGACTGGTGGGATTGATGGTGGCGTCGTTCGAGGCGGTTCCCTTTGCCCAGTTTCACACAAGGACGCTCCAGCTCCATCTCTTGGCGGCCTGGGACAGGTCCCCGCTGTCATTGGATCAGCCCTTTCTGATGTCCCCCCGGGTGCGGCGTTCCCTCTGGTGGTGGCTGAAACCGAGCAATCTGACAAGGGGCAGGTCCTTCATGACCTCTTGTTGGGAGACGGTCACCATGGATGCCAGCCTGTCAGGTTGGGGGGGATTTTGGAAGGATCTTCAGTTTCATGGGCTGTGGGGGCTTTAGGAGGCTCACGACCCAATCAATGTTTTGGAGCTGAGAGCCATCAGGTTGGTTCTGGCTCACTTTACTCCTCAGTTACGGGGACTACCGGTTCAAGTTCGGTCGGACAATCGGATGGCGGTCGCCTACATCAGTCACCAGGGAGGGACTCGCAGCAGGCGGGCCCTCAGGGAGGTGTCTTTAATACTGGATTGGGCAGAGGGCAATGTCCCATGCATCTCGGCAGTGTACATCCTGGGTGGAGAACATGGAGGCGGACTCCCTGAGCAGGGTGTCATCTCGCCGGGGGGAATGGTCGCGCAGCCCCAAGGTGTTTCGGTCGCTTTGCCACCGGTGGGGGACCTCTTTGCCTCTCGTCACAATCACAAGCTTCCGGCATTTGTGTCTCTCTCGCGGGATCCGCTGGCTCTGGCAGCGGATGCCATGTCTCTGAACTGGAGGGATCTGGGGTTTCTGTACCCGTTTCCCATGGTGGGCAAAGTGGTGCGCAAGCTGACCCTAGAGGGCGCATCAGCAATCCTGGGGGCTCCAAGGTGGCCAAGACAGGTTTGGTTCGCAGACGTGGTAAGGTTGGCAGAGGATCAGTTAGACCTGCCCCTTCTGCCGGATCTGCTCACTCAGGGTCCACTGCTCTACCCCCAATTTACCAACGCTGGCTTTGACGGCGTGGTTGCTGAAACCTCCATCTTGAGGGAGGAAGGTCTTTCTGATGCTGTCATTCAGACTCTGGTTAGGGCTAGAAAGCAGTCCTCCTCCGCCATCTATTATAGAACTTGGAGGTCTTATATTGATTGGTGTGAGATTAGGGCCTTGCCTTGCAGGGTGTTTTCTATTCCTAGGGTCTTGGAATTTCTGCAACATGGTCTGGACCAAGGTTTGCAGCTTTGTATGCTGAAAGGGCAGGTTTCTGCCCTGGCGGTTTTCTTTCAAAAGTATTTTGCTCTTTATCCTCTGGTTAAGACTTTTGTCCAGGGGGTTACGCATGTGCGGCCTCCTAGGAAGCCTTTGCTCCCAGTTTGGGATTTGAATTTGGTTTTGTCGGCCTTGCAGGGTCCGGCTTTTGAACCTTGTCCATTCAGGCCCCTTACTTCGAGAGGCATCAGGACAAGGTTGTTTTCCGCTCCAAGCCAGATTTCCTTCCTAAGGTGGTCTCTGCTTTTCATCTGAATCAGGATATTGTTCTTCCCTCCTTGTGTCCTAAGCCCAGCAATGACAAGGAGAGGGTCTTGCATTCTTTGGATGTGGTTCGCTGTGTGAAGTACTATTTGGTGGCTACTTCTCCCTTTCGTAGGACTGACGCCCTTTTTGTGGTGCCCTCTGGGCCTAGGAAGGGTTTGGCTCCTGCCAAGTCTTCCATTAGTAAATGGATTCGCCAGGCCATTGTTGGGGCCTATTCTGCCAAGGGGAAGGTTCCCCCTTTTCGTGTTACTGCTCATTCTACTCGTGCTGTTGGGGCGTCCTGGGCCTTCCAGCACCAGGCTTCCGTTGAGCAGGTTTGTAAGGCTGCTACTTGGTCTTCGGTTCACACTTTTTCCAAGTTTTACAAGGTTGATGTTCGGGCCTCAGCGGATGCTGTTTTTGGCCGCAAAGTTCTGCAAGCTGCAGTGGTTTAAGGTTGTGCCTTGTTGCCTTGTTTTTGTTGCCTTGTTTTTGCCCTTTATGGACACTATTGGATGTCCCACATGTAATGAATGTCTTGAAGCGGGGTGTGTGACATACTTAGAATAATACCATTTTGTGAATACTCACCTGTAAAATGGGTATATCACACACCCCGCTTCACCCTGCCCTTTTGTATTCTGGATCCTTTATATGGTGAACCTTTGTTAGTTTTAATTGGCTTTCCTGGTCCCTTGATCTTACTGCTATCTTTATACTGGGGAGTGAGTGGGAGGTCCCAGGTATTTATGGGCCGGGAGGGTCTTACCTTTTTTTGATATCATCTCTGCAAGATCGCCATCTACAGGTCAGTATACACACATGTAATGAATGTCTTGAAGCGGGGTGTGTGACATACTTATAATACCCATTTTACAGGTGAGTATTCACAAAATGGTATTTTTTTTTACTCGGATTTGCATTTTTTGGCAAAGCTTGAAGACTCATTGCAGAATTAAACGAACATGTATGACAAATATCTAGCCCACTAACAAAATAAAATGGCACTTTCCTACGTCAATCCTTGTCTGATACAAAAATAACCTGCAAAAAAAAGAAATTTTAATGTCTGTCTCTATAAAATATAATCACAAAGTATCCGCACACTCGTATGACATAGGTCAGTAGGGTGCTCGGCCCGGGGTAGTCCCAAACCCCACAGCAATGCGTCAAAAGGAAGGTGGCGGGTCCTCACTCCTTAAAAACTTGAATTTTTATTGTCGTAAAATGAAAATCATCTCCATCCAAATCATAGGCAGCAAAGCATAAAATCCAAAATAACAGACCAACGGGGATGTTGTAATCCTCTGACGCGTTTCGGGTCATAATAGCCCTTAGTCATAGATATCTATGACTAAGGGCTATTAGTACTATTGGATGGAGATGATTTTAATTTTACTACAACAAAAATTCAAGTTTTTAAGGAATGCGGACCCGCCACCATCCTCTAAAATATAATGTCTGTACCTAAGAAATCCACCCTCAAGTGACAGGTTGATGATGTCTCAGGTAGACCCATTGCTAAATAGCTTTGTTTTGCTCTGTTGTAATCTGTGGGGTATGCCAGGACAGCTGCAACATTTTGCATATTACTGGAACTATTGGGACTCATTTCCACAAATCGATTTGTGAATGAAAAAAAATGCTAAATTGAGCACAATCAAATCAGAATGGATGAGTAAAAATTCAGATTCATTCACTAGTCAAGCCACGCTTTCCCGGGTCTGTGCGGCCAACGCACAGAAAAACACATAGCGTCATTAGCGGCAATGTGTGTGCTCCCACCTGTCTATTCACTTGAATGGGTGGGACTGTGAATGGGCTTAGAGGAAGCGCTTTGTGATTATTCTCAGTGTGCCACACACCCCGCTTCCCCTTTAATTCTTACGATCGGGTTACTCCACCAGCAGGTGGCGACGTTGCAGGGAGAAGTCTTGAAAACGAGCCCCTTCCGTCCTACATATACCTGGGACCTCCCACTTAACACCAGTTTTTTCTCTCTGCATGAAGCGACAAGACAGAAGAAAGAAGTCTCCTGCTTGCAGGTAGCCGGGGTCAAACCCGGCATCCCCTTTTGGTCTATTTCTGCCCAGTTCTATTGTGTTTATGCCTAGTTAAACGAAAGCCTCCCAGCCTAGGCTGCTGGCTGGGCAAAGGTAGATGGCACTTTAGGTGCCTAGGAGCTTATCTCCTCCGCTCGACCCCACTTGTGGGGCAATGCGGCTATCCGGCATGGTGATCCGGATTTGGGATGCCCCTGCCCCGATGTTCCCTTTAGGTCACCTTCTCCCTTCACTAAAGGGGGGGGGGGGGGTGCGTGTTGCATGAGGTGCTTTACTTGATGTTATGTGTGGAAGTGCTTTGGCAGGTGTCAGCGCTGCGGTGGCGGCGCGTGGCTTGGGCTGCTGGGGCCTTTGTTTGTGTTGCACTTTCAAAATCTTTTTATTTGGGTTTTCAACATTTTTCCAGCATATAAGGTACATAGTTTGATCTTCTCAAGAAATTACAGCATAGTAAAAGAGGTACATACATGACATTGCTTAAAATTGAACATCATTTTTCCTTTTAGCAGTGTATATCAAAATTAGGTTTCCAACAATGAAACGTCTGGTTTGAGTCTCCATTGTATGACTATAAGACGCCCCTTACACATGGTCCCGCCGCTCAAGATGGGGGCCGCGCACCTCGTTCGCATCCACCCCCCCCAAGCCTAATTGGATCGTCTCCTTCCACCATTCTTGTCAAGTACCAAGTGGTGTCTTGAAATGTCCGATATAGTTTTTGTTTGGTTTCTGTATTTAAAGTATCAATAAAGCTTTCCCACGTGTTAAAGAATTTGGGCGTTTTCTTTTCTTTATCTAAGGTTGCTTCAGCCCATTCAAATTTAAAGAGCTGTTGCAATTTTTCCATAAAGTGTTGGAATGGGGGCGTATCGTTCCCTATCCATCCTTGAAGAATAACCTTCTTAGCTACTGTGGCTATCAGTAGGACTAATTTTTTAGTTCCTCTGTCTATCCTCTGGGTATTGGTGTCTATGGAGCCGAATATTGCCCACCTTGGAGTGAGGGGTAAGTAGCTTGTCAGTCTTGTGATCATGTATCTATGCACTTTCCTCCAAAATTGATTAATCACCGGACATTCCCACAAACAGTGATATAAATCCTAAAG
The DNA here is from genome assembly GCA_027917425.1 of Gastrophryne carolinensis. Taxonomy (NCBI): domain Eukaryota; kingdom Metazoa; phylum Chordata; class Amphibia; order Anura; family Microhylidae; genus Gastrophryne; species Gastrophryne carolinensis. The sequence continues at coordinate 313,371,942 of CM051235.1, forward strand.
CACGTCGAGCAGTTCTCAATTTAAGTAACCATAGTGTTTTCTAAATTCAAGCCTTAAGATAGCAGCGCGGGTTCTTCACATTAGTGATATAAATCCGCTCTCTCCTTCCCACACTTTTTACAGTGATCGGAGTCAGACAGTTTCATCTGTACTGATCGAGCTGGTGATACATAATTGTAATGGTACAGCCTGAGCAGCATTTCTCTATAAGAGGATGCCTGCAAAGTTGTCCAGGAATAGTTGTACATTTTTAGCAGTTCGGTAATATCCAACTCTGGAAAGTGAGCACACCATCTGACCATGCCTGTACTGAGTTCTTCATAGTGAAGAGTATGTCTTAGAAATTTGTAGTGTGTCGCTATGGCTTTACTATTTGGAGGTGTTGTGTTCAGCAGTATGTCTAGCTCATTTTCCCAGAGAAGAACATTTTTTGATTGTTTTCTTGACATAGGACGATAGTTGAAAATATGCAAAAGTGTGTGGGGCTGTGAATGGGAACTTTTCTTTGGTTTCTTGGAATGTAAGTATTCTTTTGTCATTTCGCTTCAATAGTTATCCAATATGTTTAAGTCCTGCTTTTTCCCATTCCGTGAAAGGGCGCGTTTGGTTCCCGTTCAAGAAATCTAAGTTGCCCGTGATGGGTAATAGTACTGATAGGTGAGGGTTCAATTTATATCTTTTTCTCAGTTTTTGCCAAAGGCCCCAGATGGACATCAATAGCGGGTTTAGGGTAACTTGTTCAGGTAACTCTGTTCTTGGCATATGGATCAAATAGACTAGTTTAATATCTGGTATCATATTCTGATCTAACTGTGGATTTGTATGTATATGTGTATTTTTGATCCAGTCTCTCAGCACTCCAAGCAGTGCCACTGTATTGTAATTAAAGGGATCTGGGAGGTTTACTCCAGCATTCTCCCGTGGTTGCTACAACACCCTTCTGCTTATTATTGCTCTTTTCTTGCCCCAAATGAATTCTCTGAACCTTTTATGCAGTTCTGTGATTTCCTTATCCTTGAGGAGTATAGGGAGTGTTTGTAGGTAAAACAATAGCTTCGGGAACGCTATCATTTTTATTAAGTAGATTCGCCCCAGGTATGAGAGGGTCAGGCTAGCCCAGGTTTGTAAGTTTCTTTGTATTTCTCTTATGACAGGCTTGATATTTATGTCATAGAGTAGGTGTAGATTTTTGGGTATTAAAACACCTAGATATTTAACATGCTGCCTGTTCCATTTGAAAGGGAAGCCCTCTCCCCAGGCCGGTTTTGTGCGGCCATCAAGGTACAAGGCTGCCGATTTTTCTAAATTAATTGAGTAGCCCGTGACAGCGCCAAATTGGGTTATAATTTCTAATATCCGTGGGAGAGTAGCTTGGGGGTTTGCTATATACAATAGGACATCATCTGCAAAAGCTGTTATTTTTATCTCTTCTTTCCCTATTTTTATTCCCTGAAAGGCGGTTTCCCCTTCCAATAGTCTAAAAAGGGGATCAATTGCTAGGTTGAATAATAGTGGTGACAGGGGGCATCCTTGCCTGACCCCTCTCCCCAGTTGGATGCTGTTGGTAAGTTGACCATTGACTAGCAACTGGCAAGTTGGCGTTTTGTATATGTATTGTATTAAGGATTTGAACGTGTTACCGAAGGCTCTTTCCGCTAACACAGCATTAAGCCATGGCCACGCAATTTTATCAAATGCTTTTTCAGCATCCAGACTGAGGAGAAGGCCCTTAGATTTACCCTTGGTAGTAATTGCTGCTATTGCTGTGCGTATTCCTATTGAGATGTGTTTGCCCCTGACAAAGCCCAGTTGGTGTCTGGTAAGCAGCCCCGGGAGAAGGCATTGAAGTCGATCCGCCAATATTTTAGAAAGAATTTTATAGTCTGTGTTTAGTAACGATATTGGTCTATAAGATTGGACCAATTCTGGGTCTCTGTCTGGTTTTGGTATTAGAATTGTATAAGATTCAGCAAATCGGGGCATTGGGGTCCCATGGTGTATGATGCTGTGAAAAACTTCTCTAAGTATGGGTATTACTGCAGGGTTCAATAGTTTGTAAAATTCAGTTGTGTAACCATCGGGGCCCGGGGTTTTTTGGTTTTTGAGGTTTTTGATTGTGTTTTCTATTTCCTGATCCGTTATGTCCGCTTCCAACATGTTCCTCTGTTCTGTTGTGAGTCGTGGGAGCTGTGTCTTTTCCAGTATGTCCTGTGTGGTGGTGTAGTTTGTCACAGTGGGTGAATATAATTCTCTAAAGTATCCTTCAAATTGTTCTGCTATACTTTTAGAGTCATGTGTTCTGTGTCCTTTGGATGTGTCCTTTATAACATTGATAGCTCTATTGTTTCCCCTTGTTTTTACCATATTAGCTAATAGTGACCCAGCTTTATTTCCAAACCTAAAGTATTTGGCGTTCTGGAATTGTAATTTATTTTTGGCTTCTGCTCCCAAGTATGTATCCAGTATTAGGGAGGCTTCCAACCAGCATTTTTTATTTTCTGGTGTATTGTGTGCTATGTAGGTTTTATAGGCTTTGGTAAGTGCGTTGTAAAGGAGTGCATGTTTTGCCTGGGCGTCTCTCCGTTGTTTAGCAGTGTATGTTATGATCTGTCCTCTTAATACAGCTTTCACCGTTTCCCATAGCAGTGTTGGGTTATTTATGTGCTGAATATTGTCATCTAAGAAGTCTCCCCAACTTTTCGTCAGATATTCTTTACATTATGGGGATGTGTATAGATAATTTGGAAATCTCCAAATTCTAGAGCTGGTTTGTGCTGTTTCCAATTTGATTGTCAGTGAGAGGGGTGCATGATCCGACATTGTGATTGGCCCGATGGAGGCATCCGCAACCTCCCCCCATCAGTTGTTCATCTATTAAGGTATAATCAATTCTTGATAGTGTTTTGTGGGCTACCGAGTAGCACGTGTATTCCCTGGCTGTGGGATATAAGAGCCTCCACGGGTCAACCAATGCCGTGTTTTGTAACAAAAACTTGAGAGAGTCTCCCATGTATTGTGTAGTTCGTGATTCTTGCCTGTCCATCTTGGGGTCTATGGTGGCGTTAAAGTCCCCTATAACGATTAGGTTCTGTGCCTGTATTGTTATTAATTTTTGTGTGAGTTCCGTGTAGAAGTCTGCGTTTGAGCCATTGGGTGCATAAATGTTGGCTAGGGTGAAGTTCTGTCCCGCCACGTTGATTTTCAGAATTATGTATCTGCATTCAGGATCAATATGTTTTTCTATTATCTTGTATCGCAGATGTTTGCCAATTAGTATGGCAACCCCTCTTTTCTTCTGCGTGTAAGTGGTGGCAATTTCCTCCCCTATCCAACTGGCTTTGAGATTGCCTTTCTCCCCAGTTTTCCAATGGGTTTCCTGTAACCCCACAATGTCTGGGTTGAGGCGGTGAATTGATGTCAGGGCCTTTCTCCGTTTGACGGGGTGATTTAGGCCACCCACATTCCAGGAGACTATTTTAAGTGTGTCTTTCACTATAGTGTCTGTCATTGCTTTATCGGTTGCCATGTGTTATATGTATTGACAAATTGAATGGGGCGTACCTCACAGTCCCGTGTCTCTTGTCTTCTAAATGCTTACCCTGCTTACGAGATTTCAAAGGCAGCTAGGTATGGCTGCCCCAGTGGACGGCGGACCTTAACTCTAAAAGGGCGCTTACAGCGCTACCTTTCTTAGGTTTACGCCTTTTTGGCAAGAAATTGGATGCTGTTACCAAGGGTGGTAAGTTGCCTCAATTCAAGAAGCCTCGCCGCTCCTTTCGGGGTGCAAGTTCCTTTAGTCCCTCCTTTCGAGGAGCCAGAGCGGGCAGAGGGGCTTCCCTTCCCGTTACCGGGGGTGTAGGTTTGTCCCGGGGTAGAGGTCGTGGCCGTCCCGGTCAGTCCTGGGGCGCCAAGCCCAAACCTACTGCTAAGCCCGCTCAGCAATGAGGGGCTGCCCTCACCCGTGCGGGTGGGGGGGGAGATTGCGACACTTCTCCCTGGTTTAAGGCCGCGAGATTCTGGACACATGGATCTGGGAGGGGGTGTTGCCCGGTTACAAACCGGAGTTTGAGTCTCGCCCTCCTTCACGGTTTTTCCTGGGAATGGCGGGCATCCGGCCGGTGCCGCGCTTAGAGGTGGGCCTCGGTTTTTTTCTCTTCGCAGCCCCCAAGAAGGACGGGTCGGCTTGCCCCGTTCTGCATCTGAAGTTTTTCAACCTTCCCAGGTCCTCCCTTGCTCCGGCCAGGGTGGTGTCCTTTCTGGGAATGCGGTCGGATTCCGGTCAACACAGGGTGTTTCTCACTCAGTCCAAAATTTGTCTGATTCAGGAGTTGGCTTGGGTCCTTCTTTCCAACCCTCGGCCGTCTGTTCTGGAGCTGAGAGCCTTCCCTCTGGTTCTTGCTCTTTTGTCTCATCAGGGTTTGGGCCTTCTGGTTCATCTTCGCTCGGACAATCAAACAGCGGTTGCTTACATCAGTCATCAGGGAGGGACTTGCAGTCTGGGTGCCCTCAGAGTGGTGTCCCTGATCCTGACCTGGGCGAAGGCACATGTTCCTTGTCTCTCGGCAGTCTGCAGTCCGCTCCGATGGGGGACACCGGAGGTGGTCCTGTTTCCCTTTCGTCACAATTGCAGGCTCCCGATCTTTGTGTCGCTCTCCCAGGATCCTCTGGCTCTGGCGGCGGAAGCCATATCCCTGAGCTGGGGGGACCCGGGGTTTCTGTACCTGTTTCCTCCAATACCCATGCTAGGCTGGGTGGTACGGAAGCTGATTCTGGAAAGGGTGTCCGCCATTCTCGTGGCCCCAAGATGGCCAAGACGAGTATGGTGCGCAGACATCGTTTGGCTGACAGTGAATCAGCTCATTCTGCCTCTTCGACCCGATCTGCTCACTCAGGGTCGGCTGTCTTACCCCAGTTTACCAACGCTGGTTTTGATGGCTTGGCCGCTGAGACCTCCATCTTGAAGGAGGAGGGTCTTTGACTCGGTTATTAAGACTCTGATCGGTGCCCGAAAGAGGTCTTCTTCTATCACCTACTATATCTCCTAGCCTAGCCTATATCGCTTGGTGTGAGGTTAGGTCCTTGCCTTGTAGGGTCTTTTCGGTCTCCAGGATTCTGGAGTTTTTACAATCAGGGCTGGACTCTGGTCTTCAGCTGAGTACTCTGAAAGGGCAGGTTTCTGCCTTATCTATCTTTTTTCAGAAGCGTTTTGCGCTTCTTCCTTTAGTTAAAACTTTTTTCCAGGGGGTTACGCATTTGCGGCCTCCCAGGAAACCATTACTCCCTGTTTGGGACTTGAATTTGGTTCTTTCTGCTCTTCAGGCTCCTCCCTTTGAGCCTTTGCAAGATATTGCTTTGTCTACCCTGACTCAGAAGATTGTCTTCTTGGTAGCTATCACTTCGGTTCGGCGTGTCTCGGAGTTCGGCTTTGTCTACTCAGGCGCCCTACTTTGAGAGGCATCAGGACAAAGTGATCTTTCGGTTCAAACCGGACTTTCTTCCTAAGGTTGTTTCTGCTTTTCATTTGAATCAGGATATTGTTCTTCCCTCCCTGTGTCCTAAGCCTAAGAATGACAAGGAGAGGGTTTTGCATTGTTTGGATGTAGTACGCTGTGTTAAGTACTATTTGATTATTACTTCTCCTTTTCGTAAAACTGATGCCTTTTTTGTTCTGCCCTGTGGGCCTAGGAAGGGTTTGGCGCCGGCCAAATCCTCCATTAGCAAATGGATACGTCAGGCCATTATTGCAGCCTATTCTGCTAAGGGGAAAGTTCCCCCTTTTCGTATCACTGCTCATTCTACTCGCGCCATTGGGGCGTCTTGGGCTTTTCAGCACCAAGCTTCTGTTGAACAAGTTTGTAAGGCTGCTACTTGGTCTTCTGTTCATACTTTTTCTAAGTTTTACAAGGTTGATGTGCAGGCCTCAGCGGATGCTGAGTTTGGCCGTAAAATTCTGCAGACTGCAGTCATTTAAGTTATGCTTCACTTTGCCTTCGGATACCCATCCCTTGGGGACATTGCTTTTGGATGTCCCGATCGTAAGAATTAAAGGGGAAGCGGGGTGTGTGGCACACTGAGAATAATACCATTTTGTGAGTACTCACCTGAAAAATGGATATTGTCAGTGTGCCACACACCCCGCTTCACCCGCCCTTTTTGGTATCCTGGATCCTTTATATGGTGAAGCTTTTCTTTATTTTGAGGTTACCGTTGGATTTCCTGGTACCTTGTCTTTCTGCTTTTTAAATCACTGGTGTTAAGTGGGAGGTCCCAGGTATATGTAGGCCAGAAGGGGCTCGTTTTCAAGACTTCTCCCTGCAATGTCACCACCTGCTGGTGGAGTAACCCGATCGTAACAATTAAAGGGGAAGCGGGGTGTGTGGCACACTGACAATATCCATTTTTCAGGTGAGTACTCACAAAATGGTGTTTTTCCCAAGATGGTGTCACCCTGGACCCGAAATATGGAGAGAACAGCGCTGGACCGAGGCTGAGGTAAGGGTTTTCTTCTTTGTAACCCACTGTCCTGCATTGGTACCAAGGGAGGGTGTCGGGGCGAGGGATTTACCCCATGACTGGTCTGCTTTAAGCTGATACTGAATTGTGCATGACATGTGGGGTAAATGCTGTATGCTAATAATAAAGAACTCTGCCAGCGGGAGTAGTAGCGATCTGAACTCATTGTTGTGACAGTTGTTCTTGATCGAGTACCATTAGATTTAAAAGCCTATCCAGATAGCTCAGTTGGTAGAGCTTTAGACCTTTAACCTTAAAATCCAGTGTTTACGCCCTCACTTGGGAAATGTAGATGCCACCAGCAATTTGAACAGAGCCACAAACTGTTTTCTGTATAAATGGGACTACGCTGCTTGCAGCACCTTCTCCTAGTACTGTTATGCTTCTTGTGGCTGGCAGTTGCTCTTTTAACCAGTCTATTCCTAGTATACTACCAAGGATGGAGAGCCCTAGATTGGCCCCAATTGCCCCTATATATGACTACTGCACACCAAAATCATATCAATAAATAAAGGAATAAATTTATTGAATCATTCTTGAAAAATGACAAACAACATTGAAGACTAGATTAAAAAACATATACACAAATAAAGGATGCTGGAGATATATATTGGTGACAGAAAGAAGAATAACAATGCAGTCTCAAAAATTAGAAATAGGGAAAATAAATATATTGACGGAGATAAGGCTGTGGCTGACCATCTGAATAGCTACTTTTGTTCTGTATTTTCAGATAGTAGCAGGCATGGCCATAGCACAGCATCCCGCTTGGAGGGCACAGCTCCAGAGTTTCTGGAGGCTGATGTCCTATCCGAGCTGGCACATCTAAAGGTAAGTAAGGCGATGGGTCCAGATGGAATCCACCCCAGAGTTCTAAGGGAACTTAGGTTTGTGATTGCAGCCCCTCTGACTGATTTACTTAACCATTCCCTTTCAACTGGTGAGGTTCCAGATGATTGGAGAATGGCCAATGTCGTACCAATCCATAAAAAGGGGAGTAGAGAAGAAGCCAGTAATTACAGGCCAGTTAGTTTAACATCTATAGTGGTCAAATTAATGGAAACACTCTTAAAAAACAGATAATTTCCCATCTAAAAATGTATGACCTATTGGACCCAAAACAGCACGGCTTTACTGAGGGCAGATCATGTCAGACCAATCTTATTGATTTCTTTGACAATGTCACAAGTGTTAGATGAAGGTGGTGCTGTGGATATCGCCTATCTGGATTTTAGCAAAGCCTTTGACACTGTACCACATAAGGAGCTCATAGATAATTTATTGAAGGTAGGACTCAATCCCTGGATAGTTCAGTTGATTTCCAGTTGGCTGAGGGATCGGTATCAGAGCGTTGTTGGTGTGCAATCTGAACAAAGGCGAGTTACAAGTGGTGTGCCGCAAGGCTCTGTCCTGGGCCCCATTCTTTTTAATATATTTGTAAGTGACATAGGAGAAGGCTTGGTAGGAAAAGTTTGTCTGTTTGCTGCTGATACAAAGGTTAGTAATAGGGTGGATATTCCTGGAGGTGTCTGCAACATGGAAAATGATTTAGCTTTACTGGATAGATGGTCAAAACTGTGGAAACTAGAGTTTAATGTCTCTAAATGTAAAATCATGCACTTGGGTAGAAGGAATCCCTGCTCTGAGTACCGTATGGGCAGCACTGTGTTAGCCAGGACCTTGGAGGAGAGAGATTTAGGGGTACTGATTACTGATAGCTGCAAGATGAGTGGACAGTGTAGCCAGGCAGTGGGAAAAGCAAGCAGGATGCTCGGCTGCATAGCACGAGGCATCACCAGTAGGAAGAGGGAGGTTGTGATGCCGCTGTATAAAGCCCTGGTAAGGCCACAGCTAGAATACTGTGTGCAATTCTGGAGACCTTACCTGCAAAAAGACATTATTCAAATAGAACACGTCCAAAGGCGGGCAACGAAAATGGTGGAAGGACTTAAACTTAAATCTTATCAGGAGAGACTTAAAGAACTTAATTTGTACAGTCTGGAGGAAAGAAGGGAGAGGGGGGACATGATTGAGACCTTTAAATATGTGAAAGGATTGAATAAGGTTCAGGAGGGAAGTGTTTTTAAGAAGAAGCTTAATGATAGAACAAGGGGGCACAACCTGAAGCTAGTCGGGGGGAAGATCAGGAGCAATGTTAGAAAATATTATTTTACAGAAAGAGTAGTAGATGCTTGGAACACACTTCCAGCAGAGGTAGTTGAAAAATCAACAGTCACTGAATTTAAACATGCCTGGGATAAGCACACATCTATCCTAAGATAAAGAGTACATACAGTATACACATAAGGGCAGACTAGATGGACCGTATGGTCTCCTTCTGCCGTCAACCTTCTATGTTTCTATGAGATAATTGTCCTGTTAAGAGCTATAATTCGGGTATAAAATATATTTTATCACAAATGTATTAGAATTAAATAAATATGCTTGTATGGCTGTATGGTGGCATTGTTTAAAAGCAAGAAAGGTGCTACAAAATCCAAGTGTGTGATCAGAGAATACTTGCAATAATAATGATAAGTGAAAAAGAATATTAATAAAGTGCAAAGTGCTTGAATGTGAGAACTGTGCAAAGTGCCAAGTGAGAATGGGCCAGTGAGGACGTGCAGGCAGCCCGCTCCTGGCAGCAACAGCGTATATAAGCGCAAAATAGCGAACCTGTGGAGCCCAAATTTAAGGGATCACTCACCTTTTGATGGCAGGATCCCACTGATTCATCACGGATCGCACCTTGTATAGCATTGCGGTCTGGGGAGCTGCCGCCTGGTCACGGCCGCCATCTTGCCTGACGTCTCCAGTTCTCCCGGAGCAGAGGTGAATAGAGGTTAGGGGTGGCGGGTCTCGGACCTTCTGGGGACCCTTTCACTGCCACTCCCCTTGAGACACCAGCAGAGACGGAGCCGGAGGCTGTGCGTGTAGAGCCGCAACGTGCAGAAGCAGCGGCCATCTTAGAAAGGCGCCCCGGCCGACGGAGACAGCGGGGCTGAGGAGAACAACAGCTGAGGTGAGGAGCGGGTGGGGACGTCGGGCCCCGGCCACGTGGGGGATTCCTCTCTGCTTCCTGTCCCCCTCTTTGAACGCTATCCGGAGCGGAGCTGGGTGCGGGTGCATGCGCTGGGCACCAATCTCTTTGTACCTGCACCAGTGAGGGGCACCTACTGAAGGGAAAGCTGCAGCATCCAGCTGGCATCATCCTGCTCACTGTCCTTCGGCCTGAACTGGAGGCGCAGAGCTCCCTACCATTGTGAGGGGGGTGCAGGCGGAGGGTCTGTCCTCACAGCTCCCCCAAAGGGGGAAAAAAGGGGGGGGTTAAAGGGAGCACCTTTGGATATCCTGGGCTGGACGCCCCCCCCCCTTTGGCCTCCTCCAAGTTTCCTGGATGGGATGCCCCTTGTTTACCAGCACCCATGGCACCCTCATTTTAGCGCTTTTTATACACTCTCCATTCAAGCACCCTTTATGCCCCTGGGATCTGACAGCTCTCAGCGAAATGCCTTCAAGTCTTTTAAGCCTGAAATCCCTCAGTTAAGCACCTTCAAAGCCTCTGGGCCCTGGCAGCCCCTGCTGAAGCACCCTCAAAGCATTCTGGGTTGGGCGCCCTCAAAGCACTCTGAGCAGGACATTCCTCATTAATCACCTTCAAAGCACCTGGGCTCTGGTAGCTCTACTTGAAGCGCCTTCAAGCACTACAGGCTGGTTACCCCTCATTTAAGTGCCTTCAAGCATCCTGGACTGGATATCCCTCATATAAGTGCTTATTTTGTATCTGGGATTGGTCATCCGTCGCCTAAGCGCCCACAAGCTCTCGAGGCCTGACAACCCCCCGTTGAAGTGTTCTTAGGCACCCCGGGACTGATAACATTCATTTGGGCTCCGTCAAGCATCCTGGAGCTGATAGCCCTTTTAGAAGCGCCCCTATAGCACCTTCATCCGGTCAGCGCTTAGTTAAACACACGTAAAGGCCCCCTGAATTGCGCATTTAAGTACCCTCAAAGCGACCTGGGCTGGCCATCCCTCATTTGGACACCTTCAAAGCTTCCAGGACCAGGTTCCCTCATAAGAAGTCCAGAAATGGAAGGTGGCAGCAAACCTAAGGATAACAGGGGTCAGACAAGAAGCTCGACGGCAGCTACTCAAGGTGATCTAAAACGTTACATATCCAAGCCTACGGATCCCGCCCGTGAGTCGGGCCCCGCTGGAGAAGCCCCTCGGGGTGGGGGCGAATGGGGGAGTCTGCGAGTGGTGGGGGAGGTCCTACGGGCTCGGGCCCTTCCGCATCTGATAACACCTTGTCGGATATCTGGGCCCATCTGCGATCTATGCCGACTAAGGAGGATCTCGCCACGATCACCCGTTCAATCAGCGAGAAACTGTCTGAGGAGGTGGGGCTCCTGAGGGGAGATCTTAAGCAACTGGACTCTAGGTTGGCTGGGGTTGAGCATGACAGAGCCACTATTCAACAACTCATGTGCTGCTTGCAGGCGCAGGAATCAGCGACTGCTACTCTAGATCTTCATCTGGAGGACTTAGAGAACTGCAATCGGCGGAATAACATACGCATTAAGGGGGCTCCCGGAGGCTACGCAAGCGGAGGACCTTCTACCTACCGTACAGGGGATCTTCTCTACGTTGTTGGGGGAATCGTTGGGTGGTGATTCCAAGATAGAGATAGACCGGGCGCATAGAGCAATCGCCCCCCCCCCACCCTCCTCGTCAGAATGAACCCCCAAGAGACATTATCTGTAGAATTCACTTTTTCCAAGAAAAAGAAGCAATTATGGCGGCCGCTAGAAGAAAAGGTCCTCTGGACTTTGATGGGGCAATCCTGCACTTCTATTCTGATCTCTCCTGGTCCACCTTGGCGAGGCAGAGGATCCTTCGGCCTCTGTTGGAGACTCTCAAGCAGAACAATGTCACATACAGATGGGGGTATCCCTTTGCCCTAATTGCCTCCAAGCAGGGGAAGACCTTCTCACTTCGTAAGCATGAAGATTTACCTGGCCTATTTAACCAGTTTGGCCTGCGCCCCGTTCGGGTCCCAGACTGGCTCTCATACTCCCTGGCCCCCTACTCTTCGCAATCAAGAAGAGGGTCAAGTCCGACTCATAATACAGCCCGAGCAACTGCAAGAGGGTCCTACCGCTGATCTGGCTGTGGGCTCCTTCTAATCCCACGTCTCTGGACACTTCTGTTTAGGTCGTATGATTCTGACGCCGCTATCCGCTATGATACTATACTTTTGTAATATATGAAGCTGATTGATCTGGCCTGTGCCACCTGCCTGATCATGGCCCTGAGCCACTGGCCCCGGTCTATAGTTGGGCGCTGTGCTTGGTGGCTCGGCTCACCCTTTATGGGGGGGGTTCCCAGAAGTCCGCTGCCCCTGGCATGATTAAGTTGGATGTGGACCTCCTGATCGATCGAGCGGGCGGCAAGGTAGATCTTTAACTTGTTTTATGGAGCACTCGGGCTCTCAGGTTTAACAGTTTGAATTGTTTAAGAGTTTTCACTTTGCACTTCTGATTGGTTGGCTGCCGGGAGCGGATGCTCACCCTGTGCTGGTGGACTGCGCGACCGCTACGTGGACTGCGGACGCCGTTGGTGTGTGGCCTCTCGGGCCCCACATTTCGGCACGTGGGAGTGTCGCAAAACCGGGATCGGTGCTTCGTTGGTGGTTCCGGCTCGCTGATCGCGCCTCCAGCGCCTACCGGTGCGGGTGTCCCCCGCCTCGGTGACCAACAACTGGTTTTAACAGGTTTGAACTTTAGAGGTAATAAGTTTGAAGTGTTTATATACTGTTTTCTCTCTCCTTACTTTTAGTTTTCTTTCTCTTTTTCCCACTGTCTAGTCCTACCCCCTTTTCTTTTTCCTTCTTGTCTCCCGGTCCTTCTCCTTTGGTCCCCCCCCCATCCCTTGCTAGTCCACTCTGAGCCAGGGTAGGCTCCCGCCTTGATTTGGTCACATGGCTGGGGATGGTACACGGTGCGCCTGTGCGGTAGGCGCCCCTGCCCCTCCTTTCACACAGAAGCTCAGGGTGATATCGCTGAATGCCAGGGGCTTGAATACCCCCCTGAAGAGATCTAAACTGTTCCAGGAATTGACCAGGCACAAGGCGAATATTGCATTTATACAGGAGACGCACTTTAAGGGCGGAGGGGCCCCCAAACTGTCCTCCAGGTCCTTTTCCCAGTCCTACACAAGCAATGCACCAGATGTTAAAGCGAGAGGGGTTGCGATTTTAATTGTGAAAAACACCCCTTTTCGAGTCTCAGATAGGATAGCGGACAAACAGGGTAGGTACTTGATCCTTAAGGACTCCCTGTTTAATAAGAAACTTACCCTGGTGGTGGCCTATGCTCCCAATTATGGGCAGGTGGCTTTTATTGAGGCTTTCATAAACAAACTCTTGGCGGTGCAGGAAGGCCCCGTCATCCTTGGGGGAGACCTAAATGTGGCAATGGATCCTTTGTTGGATTCTTCCACGGGGCGATCGGCTCTGGCATACGTGGCATTGAAAAGAATAAAGAAAGCCCTTCAGAGAGCTCAGCTTTGTGACCCTTGGCGGATTAGCCATCCTACGACTAAAGACTATTCATTTTACTCCTCGGTCCATGCCACATATTCCAGAATCGATTATGTTCTATTATCCCATGGACTACTGCCCCAAGTGGTGGACACTAAAATAGAACCTACGGTCATATCTGACCATGCCCCGGTGGCCCTTGCTATCAACTTGTTCGGGGGTTCGAGGGGGGAGTGGACGTGGAGGCTGAACGAATCCCTTCTGCAGAATGAGCCATTGGTCCAGGACCTGCAGGGAACTATCAAAAGCTACTTTGAACTTAACAAAAGCGCGGACACTTCTCCATTCAATAATTGGCAGGCTCACAAAGCAGTCATCAGGGGCTCGCTCATCAGACACGCGACTGCGATAAAAGGGGATCGGGAGCAGGAGTTGCAGAAGCGTCTCGAGAAGATCCAAGAATTAGAACGCATAACGCCTCATTGGCCAAAAGTAACCTTCTGGCACTCACAGAAGCCAGAGCTGCTTTGAACTCACTACTGACCTCAAGAGCTGCATATATTATAAAGCGTTGTAAAAGATTATACTTTGAATGGGGGAATAAGAGTAGTGCACTCTTAGCGAGGGCCCTTAGGAAGCAGCAAACGCTAAACTTTGTGGAAGCAATCGTTGACAGGCAACAAAAAAAGTTGTATAACACGCCGAATATATCAAGAACCTTCCAGTCCTTTTACCAGAAATTATACAACATTTGTCCCCCGGGGGGCAGACCCGGACCGGGGGCACCTAGATCTGATTAAGCGATGTATAGAGGAGTCCGGAATGCCTGTGCTTCGGGGGGGGGAGAGGGAGGCACTGGAGAGCCCAATTTCCCTAGAGGAGTTGAGCGCCGCAGTTAAAGGGTCCCCTAATGGGAAGTCACCGGGGCCAGACGGATTTTCTGTGGCCTATTATAAGCAATTCTTCTCGCCCCGCATTTTCTCTCGGCCTTTAATTCACTCATTGCATCCCCTGACCCGGCCGCCATCCCGAGTGAAGCGTTATCTGCTTATATCACGATTATCCAGAAACCAGGGAGGGACCCACTCTCCTGCGGAAGTTACAGGCCCATCTCCTTATTGAATGTGGATCTCAAGTTATTCGCTAAAGTGCTGGCTAACAGGCTGTCGGAGCTGTTATCGGCATTAGTGGATGGTGACCAATCAGGCTTTGTTCCGGGCAGAGAAACCCGGGACAACACGACCAGGGTCCTGAACCTGTTGCATAGGGTTAGACAGACTGGAGAGCCGGCTGTCTTGCTGTCCACTGATGCCAAGAAGGCCTTTGACCGGGTAAATTGGCAGTTTATTAGAGCAGTCTTGGAACACATTGGTCTGGGCCCTAAAGCCCTACAGATGATTATGGCCTTATATTTGGACCCGTCGGCAAGGATCAGGGTTAATGGCGCTCACTCGGGGCGGGTGGACATTAGAAATGGCACTAGGCAGGGATGCCCACTCTCCCCGCTGATTTTCGCCTTATCCATGGAGCCTTTTTTATGCAGAATTAGGGGGCGGGGGGACATTCGAGGGATCTCGGTGGGCTCGACCACACATAAGATCTTAGCATATGCAGATGATCTTTTGTTTTTCATCGCAAACCCAGCGGTTGGGCTACCGGTATTGCTGAAGGAATTCGAGCAATTCGGTAAGTTGTCTTTTTTGAAGATAAACTATGATAAATCGGAAGCCCTGGGGGTGAATCTCCCGAGAGAGTTGGAGGCCCAACTGAGGACATCCTTCCCATTTCGATGGCCCCCTTCAGCTATTACCTACTTAGGTACTAAGATCACGAAAACGGTGGATGGGATCTACGCAGCGAACTTTGTCCCTCTATTAACCAAACTTAAAGGCTATTTGGCGAATTGGGACCTCCCCACCTTCTCGTGGTTAGGCAGAATCAATATTCTTAAGATGACGGTCCTACCAAAGATACTATACTTGCTCCAGGCCCTCCCAATTCGAATCCCCAGGGCGTTCTTTAAATCCCTAAATTCGTTGTTCATTAAATTC
Organism: Gastrophryne carolinensis; assembly: GCA_027917425.1. Taxonomy (NCBI): domain Eukaryota; kingdom Metazoa; phylum Chordata; class Amphibia; order Anura; family Microhylidae; genus Gastrophryne; species Gastrophryne carolinensis. The sequence continues at coordinate 313,387,047 of CM051235.1, forward strand.
ATTTGGCAGGGGCGTAAATCAAGGTTGAAGCTGCAGCTCCTCTTTAGGTCAAAACAAACGGGCGGGCTTGCTTGTCCAGAACTTCTACGATATTGGCGGTCAATTCACCTTCAACGTATTTTAGATTGGCATCACCAGGGCGCAAGGAAGAAGTGGGTGCACCTGGAGGAGACCTGGCTTCATACCCCATTGAAGGACATAGCTTGGGCTGCCAGGTCGGGGTATACCCTCTGTAGAGATCACCCACTCATTTCCACTACCCTTAGAGTCTTTGATAAGCTCAGGGCCAAGCAGGAGATGTCCCCGTGGCCGACCCTCTTGGTGCCGTTGGTGCACAACCCATCCCTCCCCATAGGCATTCTCCCTCGTCTTCGCGAGAGCTTTGAGGAAAAAGGTGTCCCGAGAGGGTTGGATCTTATTCTACCCAGTGGGTGGGCGCGATTGGAAGATTTGAGGGGAAGGTGGAACACACCCTTGCTCGATCCGTGGCTTTTGTTCACATTTCAAAGCTTCCTCTTGAGCTTAGGGCATAGACAGGCAATGCTCAGGACCCTCACCCCCTTTGAGCAATTAGCAAGGGCAAAGGAACCCCCTGCGAGGGTGGTCTCTCAACTGTACGGTCTTTTGGGGGAGGGCGAAGATGACCGGATGCCCCGCTTCTGCACGGTCTGGGAGAGGGACCTGGGCAGACATCTGACGGAGGAGCAGTGGAAATACATTTTCCTGGCTACGCACAAGACTTCCATCTCTTCCAAGAGACTAACTTTAAGTGCCTCTCGAGGTGGTACTACACCCCGGAGAGGCTACATGGTTTTTTCTCGACCCATTCTGCCGAGTGATGGAGGTGCCGGAGAGCAGTAGGTAGCTTCTTTCACATCTTCTGGGAATGCCCTAAGATTGTTCCCTTCTGGCGGTCGGTGGCTGGGATATCTGAGGAAATTTTTGGGCAATCCGTGGCCTGGGACCCCTCTTTGCTCCTCCTGCACCTGGCAGACACCCCCCTGAAATCCTATAAGAAGTCGCTCTTGAGGCATTTCATAAATGCAGCAGGGGTTTTGATTCCCAGTTTGTGGAGATCCGAGGCGGTTCCCTCGGTGGTGGACTGGGTCGGGGAGATTAACCATATAATGGAAATGGAGGAGCTTACTGCCTCTGTGCATGAGAGCATGGTGCAGTTTTTAAAGACTTGGATGCCCTGGTTTCTCTTTAGAGAAACGGACAGATTTAAGCAACTTATGGCCTCCCACCCCCCCCCCCCCCCCCCCCCCGGGGCCCTTGTGTGCAGTTAGCTCTCGTGCTCACGTAGGTCTGGTGACAGTGTTAAAGGATACTGATGAAGATAGCTAAAAATGCGCTCATGAAGTACGGAGAAGCGTACTGATGGGCTGCTTCCCCCCGGTTCAACCCTTCCTCTCTCTTACCTCTCCTTCCCCGTTCTTCCTCCCCCTATCTTCCTTTCCTTTACTTCTTCCTTTTTTCTCTCTCTTTTTATTCTTCTTTTATATATATACGGCTCTCATAGACTAAGCCACTCTTATTTTGAAGCAAGGAACTCTAAGTGGAGCAGGGTGGACCTTAGGTTGGGGACCCCTTCCAGAGTGGGGAGCTCTGCGCAGCCTGGCTGACAGATTGATGATAGTTTTCTGTTGTGTAAGCATACATACGATACGCCTAGGATTTGCATGTATATGCCCTGTTCACCTGTTTATACAAGATGGCTTTGTAAACTTGCAAATGTACTTCCCAATTGTTTCTTTATTAAAAATGAAAATAAAGAATTAAAAAAAAAAAAAGGTTTATAGTACACATTAAGCATTGTGCAAGGACAATAATAAAAATTTAGAGATCAGTGCAATACAGGTGGTGCATACGCCATCATACAGACAAATGCATTTAAATAAGAAATTAGTAAATGGATAACATCACCACATTCTCTGTGTTCAGGACCTCCAGGACCACAACCTTCTGTCTATTCCTAGTATGTCACACACCCCACTTCCAAATATTCATGACACTTGGAGACCCAGCCTGTAGAGGACGATCTTGCAGAGATGACATGAAAAAAGGGAGCCCCTCCTGGTCCATAAGTACTGGGTTCCTCCCACTATTCCTCAGTCTTTTCGTCTCTGCAGTCGGCGAAGCATTCAGAAGATGACTCCCAGCCCTGGCTGTATGGTTCAGGCAAAGGTAGATACATACACCTTCTGGTGTATACAGGAGTTTTTACTCCTCCGTGAGACCGAAATGTGGGTAGGTGGTTTCCGAGTTGGTGTTCCCGGCATGGGATGCCCCTGTCCCTTTATAATCCCCTTGTGCCTTATGGGTGCATTTCTATCCTCTCCCCTTTAGTTATCCTTTACCCTGCTGGGGTAAAAAGGAGGGCGTTATCTGGGCTTATTTGTCACCATGCACACACACAAAAAAAAAAAAAAAGATATATAAAATAAATCTTTGTTTACTATACTATTTAATAGGATATGTTTTATTTAGATTTTCCTATCTGTCTAGGCAGCATTCTTTTTTTGCTTACCTGTTAAAGCTCTTTGTTTCTGACTGTGTTCAGATTTGAATTTCCCTCCATTCTTGGTCATGTGATTCTGGGGGTGGGCGGGGCTTAGGCACACAGCATCATTTCATTCCCAGAGCACCCTGGTGTGCTCTCTTTGTCTGCCTGGCTCCTGCTGCTTCCCTATGTTCTTCCCTCATGGTGCGAGCTGATTTCCTGGTGCTGTGAGTACCCCTCAGCTTGCTGAAGGGAGTTTTCTGCCATTTTTTTCATGCTTTGTCATTTATTGTATTGTGTGCATTGGAGACTGTTTGTTTTCTTTGTAGGTGGAAACTCTTTATTTTAAAAGGGGTTTCTCCTGGTCTTTAGCCCTAAAGCCTTATTTGGGGGTCCCATATATACTTGGCGACTATAATCAATTATAGTATAATACTAAACACCATATGGAGGCATCTCAGGACAACGGGCATGCAGTTCCCTCTGCACAGACTCGGCAATGTTTTGGATGTGGGGCATCCCTTGTTGGGGATAACGCAATTCTTTGCGTCCCTTGTGCTCAATTAACTATTATGCAGCAAACTGGGGCCCAGGCTTCGGCGTCTGCCTTATCTCCTACTCCGCCATGTCTTGTCTGTACCCCCAGTGATATTGTCATGGGTGGTGAGTCGCATTCTGATTTATGTGCCAGATTGGCTCATCTTGAAAAATTAATGTCTAGCTCTGTGGCCAAGAATGCCTCAGCTAAAAGGAAACATTTGACTCAGGCCGTTCCGGTAAGTGAGTTGGATAATTGTGAAATGCTTTATTGGTCTGATCCTTCTCAGTTAGAAGAAGGAGAATTATATGAGGAATCAGATGTTTCTGATGAACAGCAATTTGTTGGTACTGTGATTGAGCAGGGTGAAGCTAGTGTTGTGGATACCCCAAAGGCTCTTGCTCAGTTATTTGAGGTTTTGGTTATCACTCCTCCTGAAGTAGTCCCTCCTCAAAAAGGGGAATTCTTTGGAGTCTCTAAACCTCGTTTAGAAATTCCAAATCAAAAGCATTTTGATGAAATTATTCTTAAAAAATGGGAGAAGCCTGCGCGGCTTCCTGGCATTCCCTTGGGCTGGGACAAGAAATATCCCTTCCCAGCTGATACTGTTAAGCGTTGGTCATCACCACCTGTGGTGGATGCCCCTGTGCTTAATTTATCCAATTCTTCTGTGTTGCATTCTCCTGACTCCACTACACTTAAAGATGGAGAGGATAAGCGTATTGATCAAATGGCGTGCCACGCTTTTTCCAGTGTGGGCTCGGCCTTGCTGCCTGTTAGTGCTTCAGCGCTCATGACAGTGGCTATTAGGTCTGTTGTGAGAGACCTAATGAATTACTCAGGGCTTGATCCGGCCTCTGATGAGTACGCCGCTCTTAAGCGATGTGAGATGTTTGCATCTTTTGTACTTTCTGCCTTAGATGATACTCTGCTCATGTGCAGCAGAACCTCTGCCTTGTTAGTCGCCATCCGGCAGTCAGTATGGTTGCGGCAGTGGGCAGCTGATATTGTAGCCAAGAAATCGCTTACAGCGCTCCCTTTTGTGGGATTGCGCCTCTTTGGAGAAAAATTGGATTCTGTCACTAAAGGAGGTAAATTACCTCAGCGTCGTTCCTTTCGTGGAGTGGCCTCTTTTTAACGCTTTCTTTTGGGGGTCTAGATCCGGTAGAGGATTGGCCTTTTCAGCCCCTAGAGGGAATGCATGGAATAGAGGAAAGGGACGTGGCCGTCAAAGTCAGAATTGGGGGTCCAAAACCAAATTTGCCACTAAGCCTGCTCAACAATGAGGGGACGCCCTCACCCTTACAGGTGGGGGGACGGCTGCGGTTTTTCTTCCAGGTCTGGGTTCAGGAGGTATCAGACAATTGGGTTCTGGAAGTAGTCTCTTCCAGTTACAAACTGGAATTCGAGTCCCGGCCTCCTCCCAGATTTTTGCCGTCAGATCCGGCAATTGCGCAGGGACTGCGGGCAGCAGTAGCGAATCTGTTAAACATGGCTGTCATCTGCCTAGTGCCTCCAGCGGAAAGGGGTTTGGGGTTTTACTCCAACCTATTCAAAGGACTGCTCTGTTCGGCCTATCCTAGACCTAAGGAGACTCAATCAATTTATCTGTTTCAGAAAATTCTGCATGGAGTCTCTGCGATCAACGATCGATGCTCTCTGTCAGGGGGACTTCATGACATCCATAGACATGAAGGATGCTTATTTGCACATTCCTATTTTTCCGGGTCACCAGAGATTTCTCAGGTTCTCGATAGAAGACCAGCATTATCAATTTGTGGCCCTGCCGTTCGGCCTTACCTCGGCCCCAAGAGTCTTTACCAAGATGCTGGCAGGAGTGATGGCTATATTCATGGTCCAGGGCATCCGCATTGTGCCTTTTCTGGACGATCTTCTTATCGCGGCCTCCTCCCTCGAACAAGGACACCAGGATGGTGGTCTCTACGCTAGAGAGGTTCGGATGGGTAATAAGTTACCCCAAATCCTCTCTCTGTCCGTCCAGGGAAATTCCCTTCCTGGGCCTGATTCTGGATACTTTTCAGGCCAAGGTTTTTCTTCCTCAGTCCAAAATGGTTCTGATTCAGGACTTGATTCGTCTATTCTTGTCCAACCCTCGTCAGTCTATCCGTCTAGGGATGGAACTAGTGGGATTGATGGTAGCTGCATTCAAGGCAGTCCCGTTTGCCCAGAAGGGCAAGTCATTTCTGACTCCGTGTTGGGAACTGGTTACCACGGATGCCAGCCTGGTGGGCTGAGGGGGCTTCTGGAAGAAGCATCAGTTCCAAGGATTGTGGGGGCCTCAGGAGGCTCATTCTCCAATCAATGTATTAGAGCTTCGGGCCATACGTCTTGTTCTACTTCAACTGACCCATTTCTTACAGGGTCTGCCAGTTCAGATTCGGTCAGACAACCGAACAGCTGTTGCATACATCAATCACCAGGGAGGGGCTCGCAGTTGGGGTGCCCTTCGGGAAATGTCTCTGATCCTTCAGTGGGCAGAGATCAGTGTTCCCTGCATATCAGCAGTTTACATTCCGGGGATAGAGAATGTGGAGGCAGACTCCCTGAGCAGGGGATGTTCTCGCCAGGGAGAATGGTCTCTCAATCCAAGGGTCTTTCAGTTCCTCTGTCACAAGTGGGGGACTCCACGGTTGGACCTGTTTGCTTCTCTCCACAATCACAAGCTGCCAGCTTTTGTGTGTCTATCCCAGGATCCTCTGACAGTGGCAGCGGATGCCATGTCTCTGGCCTGGAAGGATCTGGGGTTCCTGTATCTGTTTCCCCCATTCTCCATGATCAGCAAGGTGGTGCGCAAGTTAGCACTGGAGGAGGCGCCAGCAATTCTGGTGGCGCCAAAATGGCCAAGACGTCTGTGGTACGCAGACGTCGTAAGGCTGGCAGTGGATCGTTTCCATCTGCCTCTTCTTCCAGATCTCATCACTCAGGGTCAACTTTGTTACCCCAATTTACAAACGCTGGCTTTGACGGTATGGCTGCTGAAGTCTCCATGTTGAAAGAAGGTCTTTCTGATGCGGTTATTCAGACTCTTATTAGAGCTAGGAAGAAGTCTTCCTCTGTCATTTATTCTTGGTGTGCCACACACCCCGCTTCACTTTTAAATATTCTTCACTTAATGGGTTAACTCACCGCCAGGTGACACTGTGCAGAGAGGAAGTCTTGTAACGAGCCCCCTTCCGGCCTATATATACCTGGTACCTCCCTTCAATCACCAGTATTTTTCTCTCTGCCTGACGACAAGACAGAAGATTGAAGTCTCCTGCTTACCCCGGCACCCCCCTTTTGGTCTATTTCTGCCCGGTTTGAGTGTTTATACCTTGATGGTGGAATGGAAGCCTCCCAGCCTAGGCTGCTCACTGGGCAAATGGTAGATGGCACTATAGGTGCCTAGGAGCTTATCTCCTCCGCTCGACCTCATGCGTGGGGCAATGCGGCTATCCGGCATGGTGATCCGGAAATGGGATGCCCCTGTCCCGAGGGTCCCCGTAGCCCCTTTCTCTTTCGTTACGGTTCCTTCTCCCTTCACTATGGGGGGGGGGGTTAGAGGGTTGTGCATTAGGTATGTGTGTTTCACAAGTATAATATAACATATTACAACATGTGTGTGTTTACGTTATGCATTGAGCTTACTTCAGCATGTGTGCACTCTTTTTCCTTCCAGCCAGGTCTGTTGTTATACTCCTGGCCGGTTTTTGTGTTTAGGTCTGCTTGGGGGCAGACCGCGCTGGGCAGGTTGGCTTGCCGCCTAAGTAGCCCCCTTCCCCCTTCCCCGCTGGTCTTGTGGCCACTGTATGAGGTCTGCTTTGGCATGGCTGCGCTATGCGGTTTTTCCTCCTACTCCCCCCTCTTTCTTCTCCCCCCTCCGCCTGCCTCCTGCTTGTGTGCGCGTGTAGTGGCTCATCTGGTGTTAATCCCCAGTTGATTTGGCCGCACTGATCGAGCTTAGGGGGCGGGTCCCGGTGACGCGGCGACGGGGGCGTGGCGCCGGCGGTGGCGTCATGCGGCGGCCCCAGCTTCACTTCCTTCCTTTCAAAAGGGAAGTCACGTGGGGGCGCGCGGCCGCACTTGGTTTCATTTCTCCTGTGCTGCTGGCTGCTGTCTCGTCCCTCCGGTTGCTGGTCTCGGTCCTTCCAGGTAAGCGTTGAGTGGGAATTGAATATCTTTCATGTGTAGATATGGGGGTGAGTTGTTTTTTATTAAGGGGCATGGCTTTTTGCTCATTTAAAAGGCACTTTGGTGCCATGCATACATGGGTTTTTTGGCTTGTTACACACATGTGGGGATCTGATTGTGGTTTTTTATTTTCCTTACAGATCCCGGGATCCCTGTTTATGGTGGCCCTCCGGCTCTATGTTTCCTGGCTAGTCTTTATTTAAAAAAAAAAAAAAAAAAAAATTAAAATAATAATAAATTGGGATATTTTTATATTTAAGAATGCACATATATAATATATATATATATATATATATATATATATATATATATATATATATATAGATTATTAAGGGGGACCTTCCTTTTTGAAAAAAAAAAATATATAAATAAAAATCCTCCCTTCCGGGACATTTACAAATAAGGGGGCATCCCGGGTTGGCTTATGCCTTAAAGCCCCAAAATTGCGAATACCATAAATCACCATATGGAGGCTTCCGTTATTGCCGGAAACGGTTCTTCTGAGCCATTCAGGGGTGCGTAAGTTGTGGCGCTCTACTCCCAGCTGATGATGTCTTTATTTGCATCCCTTGTGCAAAGCAGAGCATTGCGCGCCAGTCTGTTGCTTCGGCTGCTGGCCCATCGCAACCTTCATCATCGCCTACCTCGCCCTCCCTGTTCCGGACCCCGCATGACACTGTCAAAAGTGGGGATTCGCAGTCCGAGGTGGCGGCACGGTCGGCCAGCCCCGGAAAGTAGTGCCCGTTAAAGCAGGGTTAAAGGCCGCTGCAAAACGGAGGCACCTGACTCCGGTACCTTCGGCACAGGGCGAGTTATGTGAGCCTGTGGAATGGTCCGATGGATCCCCGAACGAGGAAGAATTCCTGTTGGAGTCAGATGAGCCTGCAGATCAGCTTGAGGCTGATGCGATTGGCGATTGGTCGGAGGGGGTTGTTTTTGACACCCCCTCCATTCTGGCTCAAATGTTTAAAATTTTGAATTTAGATCCGCCTGAGGCTGTCACCCTGCCAAAGGGTCAGTTGTTTAAGGAGCCTCAGCCGCGTTGGGTTTTTCCCAGACAGCACCACTTTGAGAGGGTGGTCCTTAAGGAATGGTAACATCCCACGCGGTTATCTGGAATCCCTTCCAGTTGGGAAAAGCATTATCATTTTCCGCCAGAGTTGGTAAAGCTTTGGTCTGTCCCTCCTGACGTCGATACCCCTGTGCTAGGGCTCTCCAGCACGGCTATGGTACAGTCTGCTGAGATCACTGTCCCTAAAGATGGGGAAGATCGTCGGATTGACCAATACGCGCGCCATGGTTTTATTTATTCCGGGTCAGCGTTGCGCCTGGTGTGTGCTTCAGCCCTTCTTCTTTTGGCGATTAGGTCTTTAATTCAGGGGCTATATGAGGATCTCAATCCCGCTTCTAAAGAGTTTACTGCGCTTAAGCAGTGTGAATCTTTTGTGTCCTATGTCCTAACCGCTCAGGACGATGCGCTGGCTATGAGTAGCAAGGCAGCGGCTATGCTGGTGGCTATTCGCCGGTCAGTATGGCTGCGTCAGTGGTCGACGGACGCGGCTTCTAAAAAGGTGCTCACAGCTCTCCCCTTTTTGGGGAGAAAATTGATTCAGTCGCAAAGGGTGGTAAGATGCCACAACGCAAGAGGCCTCGTGGTCCCTTTAGGGGGGCAGGTTCCGGTAGGCCTTCCTTTCGAGGATTCAGAGCGGGTAGGGGGGCTTCCTTTCCTGCTACCAGAGGTGCAGGTTGGACTCGGGGGAGGGGCCGTGGCCGGCCCACTCAGTCCTGGGGCACCAAGCCCAAACCTGCTGATAAGCCCACTCAGCAATGAGGGGCTGCCCTCACCTGTGCGGGTGGGGGGACTATTGCGACACTTCTCCCAGGTTTGGAACCAAGTGGTTCCAGGCAGATGGATCCAGGAGGTAGTGTCGACCTGGAATTCGAGTCTCACCCTCCTTCACGGTTCTTTCGGTCTCGGGTGCCCATCGATCCTTTGGCCACGCAGGGGCTCCTGGCGTCGGTAAGGAATCTGTTAGAGATGGCGGTCATCCGGCCGGTGCCGCGCTTAGAGATGGGCCTCGGTTTCTACTCCAATCTTTTCGCAGTCCCCAAGTGAGATGGGTCGGTTCGTCCCGGCCTGGACTCTCATCAACACAGAGTGTTTCTTCCTTTTGCCCAAATTCACACGAGAACGCTTCAGCTTTTTCTGTTAGCGTCTTGGGACCAGCAGCCTCGGTCGCTGGATCAGCCCTTCCAGTTGTCCTCCCGGGTCCGGCAGTCCCTCCTGTGGTGGTTGGTCTCGACCAATCGTGTGTAGGGCAGGTTTTTCCTGACCCCCCTTTGGGAAATTGTCACCACGGACGCCAGTCTGTCGGGATGGGGCGGATTCTGGAAGGAGCTGCAGTTTCAGGGGCAGTGGGGACCTCAGGAGGCCCACTTACCCACCAATATTCTGGTACTGAGAACCATCCGTCGGGTGCTTGCTCTCCTGACTCAGCACGTTCTGGGCCTTCCGGTCCAGGTGCGTTCAGACAATCAAACAGCGGTTGCTTACATCGGTCATCAGGGAGTGACTCGCAGTCTGAGTGCTCTCAGAGAAGTGTCCTTGATCCTAACCTGGGCGGAGTCCCATGTTCCTTGTCTCTCGGCGGTATACATTCCAGGGGTGAAGAACCAGGTGGCGGACCGGTTGAGCAGGGGCTCTCCCCGTCTGGGAGAATGGGCTCTCCATCCTCGGGTGTTTCGCTCACTGTGTCTCCAATGGGGGACCCCGGAGCTGGACCCGTTTGCCTCTCACAGGCTCCCGAACTTCGTGTCACTCTCCCAGAATCCTCTGGCTCTGGCAGCGGACGCCATGTCCCTGAGCTGGGGAGTTCTGGGATTTCTATACCTGTTTCCTCCGATACCCATGCTGGGCAGGGTGCTTCGGAAGTTGGCTCTGGAAAAGGTGTCCGCCGTTCTCGGGGCCCCAAGGTGGCCAAGGCGAGTGGGGTTCGCAGACATCATTTGGCTGGCAGTGGACCAGTTCGTTCTGCCTCTTCGGCCCGATCTGCTCACTCAGGGTCGATTGTGTTACCCCAATTTACCAGCGCTGGGTTTGATGGCCTGGCTGCTGAAACCTCCATCCTGAAGGAGGAGGGTCTTTCTGATTCAGTCGTTAAGACTCTGATCAGTGCCCGGAAGAGGTCTTCTTCCATCATCTACTATAGGACTTGGAAAGCCTATATCGCTTGGTGTGAGATAAGATCTTTTCCTTGTAGGGTCTTTTCGGTCTCCAGGATTCTGGAGTTTTTACAATCAGGGCTGGACTCTGGTCTTCAGCTAAGTACGTTGAAAGGGCAAGTCTCTGCCTTATCTATCTTTTTTCAGAAGCGTGTTGCGCTTAAACCTTTAGTTAAAACTTTTTTCCAGGGGGGTTACGCATGTGCGGCCTCCCAGGAAACCATTACTCCCGGTTTGGGATTTGAATTTGGTTCTTTCTGCTCTTCAGGCTCCTCCTTTTGAGCCTTTGCAAGATATTGCTTTGTCTACCCTGGGTCAGAAGATTGTCTTCTTGGTAGCGATCACTTCGGTCCGGCGTGTCTCAGAGTTGGCGGCCTTGTCTATCCAGGCGCCTTACTTTGAGAGGCATCAGGATAAAGTGGTCTTTCGGTTCAAGCCAGACTTTCTTCCTAAGGTTGTTTCTGCTTTTCATTTGAACCAAGATATTGTTCTTCCCTCCTTATGTCCTAATCCTAAGAATGACAAAGAGAGGGTTTTGCATTGTTTGGATGTAGTACGCTGTGTTAAGTACTACTTGATTATCACGTCTCCTTTTCGTAGGACGGATTCCTTTTTTTTGTTGTGCCCTATGGGCCTAAGAAGGGTTTGGCACCAGCCAAATCTGCCATTAGCAAGTGGATACGTCAGGCCGTTACTGCGGCCTATTCTGCTAAGGGAAGAGTTCCCCCTTTTCGTATCACTGCTCATTCTACTCGCGCCGTTGGGGCATCTTGGGCTTTTCAGCACCAAGCTTCTGTTGAACAAGTTTGTAAGGCCGCCACTTGGTCTTCTGTTCATACTTTTTCTAAGTTTTACAAAGTTGATGTGCGAGCCTCAGCGGATGCTGTTTTTGGCCGCAAAGTTCTGCAGACTGCAGTCATTTAAGTTATGCTTCACCTGGCCTTGAGATGCCCATCCCTTGTGGACACTGCTTTTGGATGTCCCATTAAGTGAAGAATATTTAAAAGTGAAGCGGGGTGTGTGGCACACCAAGAATAATACCATTTTGTGAGTACTCACCTGAAAAATGGATATTGTTGGTGTGCCACACACCCCGCTTCACTCCCACCCTTTTCGGTATTTCCGAAGCCTTTATATGGTGAAGCTTTTTATTTATATCAAATTGATTTTGAGGTTACCGGTGGAATACTGGTACCTTGTCTTTCTGCTTTTTTAATATACTGGTGATTGAAGGGAGGTACCAGGTATATATAGGTCGGAAGGGGGCTCGTTACAAGACTTCCTCTCTGCACAGCGTCACCTGGCGGTGAGTTAACCCATTAAGTGAAGAATATTTAAAAGTGAAGCGGGGTGTGTGGCACACCAACAATATCCATTTTTCAGGTGAGTACTCACAAAATGGTATTATTACAGGACTTGGAGGTCCTATATTGATTGGTGTGAATCCAGGGCTTTGCCCTGTAGAGTATTTTCTATTCCTAGAATTATGGAATATCTGCAACGAGGTCTTGATATGGGATTCCAGATTAGTACTTTGAAAGGGCAAGTCTCTGCCTTTGCTATTTTCTTTCAAAGGTCGTTTGCTCTTCATCCTTTGGTTAAGACCTTTTTCCAAGGAGTCGCGCATGTGCGGCCTCCCAGAAAGCCTATATTTCCTGTTTGGGACCTTAACCTAGGTCTTTCAGCTATGCAGGCTGCTCCCTTTGAGCCTTTGCAGGATATTCCTCTTCTTATTCTTACTCAGAAGGTTGCCTTTTTGGTTGCTATTACTTCTGTCCACCGAGTTTCTGAACTGGCGGCTTTGTTTATTCTAGCCCCTTATTTTGAGAGGCATCAAGATAAGGTTGTTTTCCATTTTAAACCGGATTTCCTTCCTAAGGTGGTGTCTGCTTTCCACCTAAATCAGGATATAGTTCTTCCTTCCTTGTGTCCTAAACCTAGTAACGACAAGGAAAGGGTCTTACATTCTTTGGATGTAGTTTGTTGTGTTAAGTATTATTTAGTTACTACTTCGGCCTTCCGCAAGACGGATGCCTTTTTTGTTGTGCCTTCTGGGGCCAAGAAGGGTTTTGCTCCTGCCAAATCTTCCCTTAGTAAGTGGATACGTCAAGGCATCATTGGGGCCTATATGGCTAAGGGGAAGGTTCCCCCTTTTCGTGTCACCGCTCATTCTACTCGTGCTATTGGAGCTTCCTGGGCTTTTCAGCACCAGGCTTCTGTTGAACAAGTTTGCAAGGCTGCAACTTGGTCTTCTGTGCATACTTTTTCTAAGTTTTACAAGATTGATGTGCGGGCCTCAGCGGATGCTGCTTTTGGCCGCAAAATTCTGCAAGCTGCAGTAATTTAAGTTATGCATTATTCCTTGGGGATCCCCACCCATTATAGACACTGCTATTGGATGTCCCAAGTGTCATGAATATTTGGAAGTGGGGTGTGTGACATACTAGGAATAATACCATTTTGTGAGTACTCACCTGTAAAATGGTTATTACGAGTATGTCACACACCCCACTTCCCCCCGCCCTTTTTTGTTCTAAGGGATCCTTTATATGGTGCTTATTATTTTCAAACTATTTTTCAATTATTGAATATAATTTGCTCTTCCTGGTTTTTCACTGCTTTTTAAAAAGACTGAGGTATAGTGGGAGGAACCCAGTACTTATGGACCAGGAGGGGCTCCCTTTTTTCATGTCATCTCTGCAAGATCGCCCTCTACAGGCCGGGTTCCCAAGTGTCATGAATATTTGGAAGTGGGGTGTGTGACATACTCGTAATAACCATTTTACAGGTGAGTACTCACAAAATGGTATTGTCAGGACTATACCAAACACCCGTCTGTCTTAAGCCAGTATCCCCCAATCTCCACCGCCACTTCCGCCTATAGACAAGCCCCCGCTTGTAGGAGACACGGGTAATGCCTCTCCCAGTCGGTTGCCCCCAGGACTTAACAGGCGCAAAGGATAATAGCTTAAGGTGCAGCTTGGTGTTTGGCAGGGAATCCCGAATGAGGATGCCGGTGCGAAAGTCCGTAAATCAGGCCGAGGTCAAACCAGGAGGTCACAGGCGAGGTATCCAAGGGAGATAACAAAGAATGGTCGAGGGTAGCCGAGGTCGAATCCAGGAGGTCACAGGCGAGGTACAGGAGGGTCAGGCAAGAGAGTGGTCAGGCAAAGCAGGAGGTCAGGGCAGGCAGCTAGCAAGAATAGTCGAAGTCCAAATCCAAATTCTTCACTAAGGTACAGCAACGCACATCCAGAACCCAGAAGCTATAACGGGCACTGGGAAACTGGAGTAGTGCAAATTTATAGGGAAGTCTGGCCAATGGGGAACAGGGAAAAAGGAGGGAAGGAAGGTGCTTGGTGCAACAGTAAAAACGGGAGTGGTCCCAGGAACTGGACGGCCCAGGCCAGACAGGCCGACCAGTCCCTGGGCTCCCTCTATGAGCAGGGCCAGGGTTGGATGGAACAAACTCGCCCCCGGCAGGCGCGCCGGGGAAAGCGCCGCCGGGAGGCATAAAGGTGACGTGCTCGCGCGCGCGAGCACGTAGATGATCGAGCGCGCTCCCGCCAGGAGGCGGAAGCGCCGCACAGTGAGGGAGCCCGCCAGGCCCGCGCAGCCGCGCAGAGCGGGCTGCGGCGCGGCCGCCGACACCACCTCGCGCCCCTGACCGCCGCCACCACGCTGGGGAGCCAGGACGCCCGGGGAGCGCCGGGCAGCAACCAGCCGGGGACCGCCCGACAGCGCGCCGCGGGACCCGGGACGGCGACGAGGTAAGTGCCTAACATTACCCCCCCCCTGAGGAGGGGACACTGGACCCTCCAAACTAGGTTTTAAAGGATTCTCCCTGTGAAACCTTTTTACCAAATTCTGCGCATGAACTTCTCTGGCAGGAACCCAAGATCTTTCTTCCGGACCGTACCCCTTCCAGTCAATAAGATATTGAAGAGAGTTCCGAAAGAAACGAGAATCAAGAACCCGGGCAACCTCAAACTCCTGATGCCCATCAACTACCACAGGACTAGGAGGACTATTAGGTTCATGGTTTCTTGCGGACTTAAGAAGTGAAACATGAAAGGATTTACAGATTTTCATGGATGAAGGGAGGGCCAACCGGTATGTAACCTGATTAACTTTGTGTGTTATGGGGAAGGGGCAAATAAACTTAGGTCCTAACTTAGCGGAGGGTTGGCGTAGCGCCAAATTCTTGGTTGAAAGCCAAACCCAGTCACCCACTTTAAGGTTAGAATTAGACGATCGCTTGCGATCAGAAAATTTTTTCTGCTGACGAGCGGCCCTAGTTAGATGTTGCTGGATTTTATTCCACTCCCCTGGCCATTTGGAAACCCATTCATCCACGGAGGGAACTCTAGAGGGTTGGTCCGAAAGAGCAGAAAACTTCAGATCCTTGCCATAAACACAGTGGAAAGGAGAAACCCCTGTGGATGAATGCGTGGCGTTGTTAAGAGCAAATTCCGCAAATGGTAAGAAGAAGGCCCAATCAGTTTGAGAACCAGCCGTAAAACAGCGCAAATATTGTTCCAGGGACTGGTTCGTTCTCTCGGTTTGACCATTCGACTGCGGATGGAAGGCCGAGGAAAGGGAGACGGTGAAACCCAACTTGGCACAGAAAGCCCTCCAGAACCGGGAGACAAACTGGACCCCCCTATCCGAAACAACATCCATGGGAATACCATGAATCCTAAAGACATGAGTAATGAAGAGTTGAGCAAGAGTTTGAGCTGAGGGGAGTTTCTTTAAAGGGACGAAATGGGCCATCTTGCTAAAGCGGTCCACAATTACCCAAATAACCGTATGTCCCTGAGACGGGGGAAGGTCAGTAACAAAATCCATGGCCAGATGTGTCCACGGGGAGGCAGGAATGGATAATGGAAGGAGTGGGCCTTCCGGTGAGCTCCTCAAGGACTTACTTTGGGCACAGACTTTGCAAGCGGAGACAAACCTTTGAACGTCCTTCCTAAGAGAAGGCCACCAAACTTGGCGTAACAATAAAGCTATGGTTTTCTTAATCCCTGGATGTCCGGTTGTTTTGGTATCATGAAAATGGGACAAGATCTCAGACCGGTAAGTGGAGGGCACAAACAGGGCTGAAGCGGATTTCCCAGGAGGAGCTTGGGCCTGGAACTGAGTAAGATCAGGAAGTTGGGGTTGGATGGCGGCCACCACTAGGGAGCGAGGCACGATGGGAGACACCACCCTTTCCGGTAAGTCAGGGGGAGAGAAACTCCGAGACAGGGCGTCCGCCTTTATATTTTTAGACCCGGGCTTATACGTTATAGAAAAATTAAACCGAGAAAAGAATAAGGACCAACGAGCCTGTCTAGGAGTTAACCTCTTGGCGGACTGGATGTATTCTAGATTTTTATGGTCCGTAAAGACCGTAACTGGATACTGAGCCCCCTCCAGCCAGTGTCTCCATTCCTGGAAGGCAAGCTTGATGGCCAGTAATTCTCTGTTGCCGATATCATAATTCCTTTCGGCCGCTGAGAATTTCTTGGAGAAGAAGGCACATGGATGGAGGCGTGCAGGTGAGCCGTAGTATTGAGACAAAACCGCTCCGACCGCTATTTCTGAAGCATCCACCTCCACAAGGAAAGGTCGTTGTTCATCGGGATGGACTAGGACGGGAGCAGCACTAAATACCTTCTTAAGATTCCCGAAGGCCTGAACAGCTTGAGCCGGCCAAACCGGGGGGTACCCGCTTTTCTTAGTTAGGTTAGTTAGTGGTGTAACCAGGGCAGAGAAATTCTTAATGAACCTTCTATAGAAATTGGCAAAACCCAAAAACCTCTGCAGGCCCTTCAGATCTCTGGGCTGCTCCCACTCTAAAACAGCCCTCACCTTAGATTGGTCCATAGACAGACCAGATTTGGAGATAATGTAACCGAGGAACGGAACCTCAGATACCTCAAATCGGCATTTCTTTAACTTGGCATATAAACAATTCTCCCTAAGTTTCTGCAAAACTAGGCACACGTGTTTACGATGCTCGTCAAGGGATGAAGAAAAAATTAAAATGTCATCTAAGTAGACAACCATAAACCGGCCAAGATAATCCCTGAAAATTTCATTGACAAAACTTTGAAAGACCGCAGGGGCATTACACAGGCCGAAAGGCATAACCAAATATTCATAATGCCCTTCAAGGGTATTAAAGGCCGTTTTCCACTCATCCCCCTGCCTAATTCTTATGAGGTTATAGGCCCCTCGGAGATCCAGTTTAGAGAAGACCTGCGCCCCAACCACCTGAGTAAAGAGTCCCTCAATAAGCGGTAGGGGATACTTATTTTTTACCGTGAT
Source organism: Gastrophryne carolinensis (assembly GCA_027917425.1). NCBI lineage: Eukaryota > Metazoa > Chordata > Amphibia > Anura > Microhylidae > Gastrophryne > Gastrophryne carolinensis. The sequence goes on from CM051235.1 coordinate 313,403,819, forward strand.
GTTATTTAAGCCCCGGTAATCGATACAGGGGCGAAGTCCCCCATCCTTTTTCTCCACAAAAAAAAACCCTGCCCCTGCTGGGGAAGATGAAGGCCGAATGAACCCTTTTTCTAAGTTCTCGGCGATATATTCCCGCATGGCAAGGGTTTCAGCTCAGGTCAAATTAAATATTCTCCCTCTGGGAGGCATCGTACCTGGGAGCAGTTCTATTGGGCAGTCCCAAGGTCTATGGGGAGGAAGTTTGTCTGCTGCCTTTTCTGAAAAAACATCAGCAAACTCCAAATATGGAGTTGGAATCCCAATAGGGACTAGGCGCGTGACCCTGAGGGGAAATTCTAGGCAGTTCCGAAAACACTGGTGTCCCCACTTGGTAATTTGCCCCGAAACCCAATCAATTTGAGGATTATGCTCCTGCAGCCATGGCAACCCCAAAATCAAAGGAGTACCAGGCATGCTCAAAATCAGGAACCTGATAACCTCAGAATGACTGGCTCCTACTTTGATTTGCATAGGAGGGGATTGGAACCGAACTAACCCCCCGTCCACTGGAGTGCCATCAATGGCTGAAACCCGGATAGGAGTTGGCAAGGTCTGTACCATAATTCCTAAAGTCTGTGCTAGATCAGAGTCTAGGAAATTCCCAGCTGCTCCAGAATCTAGAAGAGCCTTTAGATTAACACATTTAGCACCATTCATAAACTGAACTGGGACAAAAACTGGAGACGATACTTGAGGAGATACCTTACAGCCTAGGAGGGCCCCCTCGAAACCCCCTAGGCTCTGAAGTTTCCCGACGGTTTCTTTGGGCAAAGTCTAACCATGTGGCCGGTCCCACCACAGTAAAGACAGAGCCCCTCGGATAGGCGTCGTCGTCTCTCGCCTTCGGTGAGCCTGGTGGCACCTAGCTGCATGGGCTCTTCCGAAGGTTGAGCGACTAGAGCCTCAGATTTAGAAGCTGATTCAGGATGTGATCCTTTCTCTAGGCGCCTTTCCCGGAGTCGACGATCAATGCGGATGGCCAAATGCATCAATTCATCCAGAGTTTGAGGTTCCGGGTAGTTCACCAGGGTGTCCTTGATAGAGTCAGCCAGACCTAATCGGAATTGGCCGCAGAGGGCAGGATTGTTCCAACGTGAGTCAACTGCCCAACGCCGGAATTCGGAACAGTAATCTTCGGCTGGACGGCGTCCCTGGCGGAGGGTACGTAACTTAGCGTCAGCTGAAGCCCCTTTGTCAGGTCATCATAAAGGACCTCCATTGCAGCGAAGAAACTATCCACCGATTGGCGGATTGGGTCCTGAGCTGATAAACTAAAGGCCCAGGACTGAGAGTCTCCATGTAACAGGGAAATAATCAAGCCCACCTTTTGTTCCTGTGAGCCTGAGGAAACCGGGCGAAGCTGGAAGTATAGTTTACAAGAGTCCCGGAAATTGGCAAATTTTGCCCTGTCGCCAAAAAACTTTTCTGGGAGTGGGATCTTGGGTTCCACAGTCATTGCGGCCGGAGTCCCCTGAGAAGTGGGGACGATGGGAGTAGGACGGTTCTCCTGGGCCGCAACTCGATGAGCCAGGTGCTCCACCGCCGCTGTCAAGGCTTGCACCTGCTCCAGAATTTGGTCCATTCTTCTTTTCTGGCCCGTTATAATGTCAGGACTATACCAAACACCCGTCTGTCTTAAGCCAGTATCCCCCAATCTCCACCGCCACTTCCGCCTATAGACAAGCCCCCGCTTGTAGGAGACACGGGTAATGCCTCTCCCAGTCGGTTGCCCCCAGGACTTAACAGGCGCAAAGGATAATAGCTTAAGGTGCAGCTTGGTGTTTGGCAGGGAATCCCGAATGAGGATGCCGGGTGCGAAAGTCCGTAAATCAGGCCGAGGTCAAACCAGGAGGTCACAGGCGAGGTATCCAAGGGAGATAACAAAGAATGGTCGAGGGTAGCCGAGGTCGAATCCAGGAGGTCACAGGCGAGGTACAGGAGGGTCAGGCAAGAGAGTGGTCAGGCAAAGCAGGAGGTCAGGGCAGGCAGCTAGCAAGAATAGTCGAAATCCAAATCCAAATTCTTCACTAAGGTACAGCAACGCACATCCAGAACCCAGAAGCTATAACGGGCACTGGGAAACTGGAGTAGTGCAAATTTATAGGGAAGTCTGGCCAATGGGGAACAGGGAAAAAGGAGGGAAGGAAGGTGCTTGGTGCAACAGTAAAAACGGGAGTGGTCCCAGGAACTGGACGGCCCAGGCCAGACAGGCCGACCAGTCCCTGGGCTCCCTCTATGAGCAGGGCCAGGGTTGGATGGAACAAACTCGCCCCCGGCGGGCGCGCCGGGGAAAGCGCCGCCGGGAGGCATAAAGGTGACGTGCGCGCGCGCGCGAGCACGTAGATGATCGAGCGCGCTCCCGCCAGGAGGCGGAAGCGCCGCACAGTGAGGGAGCCCGCCAGGCCCGCGCAGCCGCGCAGAGCGGGCTGCGGCGCGGCCGCCGACACCACCTCGCGCCGCCGACCCCTGACCGCCGCCACCACGCTGGGGAGCCAGGACGCCCGGGGAGCGCCGGGCAGCAACCAGCCGGGGACCGCCCGACAGCGCGCCGCGGGACCCGGGACGGCGACGAGGTAAGTGCCTAACAGGTATTTTCTTTTAAGGCTGGTGTGTGTGTTTTTTGTAATGGCAGCTTTTGCTGCTCGTGTTTTTCCTACAGCTGAGTTCACAGCTGATGGTTGACGAGGGGGCGGGGCCGGCGCACGTTGCACGGCCCGCCTCCCTCCATGGGTGACTCGTCGTCCATACCAGGTGTTGGGGACGGGGCTTAGACGCAGCGGGCCTCTCGCACTGGCCGCATGTCTGTTTCCTGTTATTTCTGCGCTCTCATGGCTGGCTGATGGCGCCTTTCGTGCTCCTCATCACTGGTGGTGCCGTGAGTAATCCCTTTTTCACTTGATTTCTGGTCTTTGTTATGGCGAGTCCTTTTGTATCGTATGCAGATATTTGTGTATGTTATTTAGTGTTCTTTTTGATGATTCCTGTGGCCTCTTCTATTGTAGCTTGCAGGCTGTTTTTAGTTGGAGCATGGATATGTATATGTTTGTTGTTTTTTAGCGTGCATGTGACTTTTGTCCTTTTCCTTATGTCTTCCAGGGGGAATCTCCTTTAAAAAGGGGGTTTCTCCCGGTCCTTGGGTCCTGGAGTTTTTTTGATTGGGGCCCATATAATTATAGGAAAAATGTATATATTTAAAAAAATAAATAAATAATAAAGTAAATCCTCCCACCTGGGACTTCAAAGGGCATCCCGGGTTGCTTATAGCGTAAATCCCTCTAGGTATTGCGACTGCCTTTCTAAAAGAACACCATATGGAGGCATCTCAGGATATCGGGCTTGGGGTCCCCTCGGGGCAATCCCGGCAGTGTATGAATTGTGGGGTATCCCCTGTTGGGGATAATGTGATAATTTGTGTATCTTGCGCTCAGCAGACCATTGCACAACAATCTGGGGCTCAGACCTCTGGTTCAGGGGCCCCGGCCTCGTCTCCTTCCCCATTTGGGGAGATTGGCTATCATTGAGAAGTTTATTTCTGGCTCTGTGGCTAAGAAGGCCTCAGCTAAGAGAAAGCATTTGACTCCAGTCATTCCAGCTGGTGAATGTGAGGAGTGTGAGTTGCTTGACTGGTCTGATTATTCCCCGCTGGAAGAGGGGAAATTATTTGAGGATTCTGAAGGTTCTGATGATCAGCAATTTTTTGGAGCTGATACTGAGCAGGGTCAGGGGGATGCTGTGGATACCCCGAGAGCCCTTGCTCACCTTTTTGAAGTTTTGGTGATTTCTCCTCCAGAGGAAGTTCCTCCTTTAAAGGGGGAGTTTTTTGGGGCTTCTAAGCCATGCTTAGAGTTCCCAAATCAGAAGCACTTTGAAGATATCATTCTTAAAGAATGGGAGAAGCCTGCTCGGCTTCCAGGTATCCCTCCGGGTTGGGACAAGAAGTATCCCTTCCCGATTGACGCAGTCAAGCGCTGGTCATCCCCACCTGAGGTGGATGCCCCGGTTCTTGGTTTGTCCAATACTTCTGTTTTGCATTCTCCTGATTCCACCACTCTTAAGGATGGTGAAGACAAACGTATTGATCAAATGGCTTGCCATGATTTTGCTAGTGTCGGATCGGCTTTACGGCCTGTGGGTGCCTCGGCTCTTATGGCGGTCGCTACCAGGTCTGTAATTAGGGACCTGTTGAGCACCTCGGGGCTTGATCCGGACTGTGATGAGTTCGCTGCTCTTAAGCGGTGTGAGTTGTTTATGTCCTTTGTGCTGTCCGCTCTAGATGACACTATGGTTATGTGCAGTAGAACCTCGGCCTTGCTTGTAGCTATCCAGCGTTCTGTGTGGCTGCGCCAGTGGGCGGCTGATTTTGTGGCCAAAAAATCCCTTACAGCACTTCCTTTCGTAGGCTTACGGCTTTTTGGAGAAAAGTTAGATTCTGTCACGAAAGGGGGGAAGTTACCTCAACGTAAGAAGCAAAGGCGCCCCGTCAGGGGGTGGCCTCCTTTAACCCTTCCTTTCGTGGTGCCAGAACTGGAAGAGTTTTGGCCTTTCCTGCCCACAGAGGTGATTCCTGGATCAGGGGCAGAGGACGTAACTGGGGTTCCAAGCCCGCAGCCAAGCCAGCTCAGCAATGAGGGGCCGCCCTCACCCTGGCGGGTGGGGGGACGGCTGCGGTACTTCTTCCAGGTATGGGTCCAGCAAATCTCAGACAGATGGATTCTGGAAGTAGTGTCTTCCGGTTACAAACTGGAGTTCCGACACCCGGCCCCCTCCCAGATTCTTCAGGTCTTGGGTGCCTTCGAATCCTTTGGCCGCCCAGGGACTTCGGGCGGCAGTAAAGAATCTTCTGGATATGGCTGTCATTTGCCAGGTGCCTCCCGCGGAAAGGGGCCTGGGTTTCTATTCCAATCTATTTACGGTGCCCAAAAAGGACGGCTCCATTCGGCCCATTCTGGATTTAAAACGTCTCAATCAGTTTATCCACTTCAGGAGGTTTTGCATGGAAACCTTAAGCTCGGCCGTCGATTCACTCCGGCAGGGGGACTTCATGACGTCCATAGACATCAAGGATGCTTATCTGCACGTGCCTATCTTCCCGGCACACCAGAGATTCCTTAGGTTTACGGTAGAGGATCAACATTTCCAGTTTGTGGCCCTTCCGTTCGGGCTTACCTCGGCTCCAAGGGTGTTCACCAAGGTTCTGGCGGGAGTGATGGCCCTTTTCAGACTCCAGGGGATTCGCATTGTCCCGTATTTAGACAACCTTCTCACCATGGCTTCCTCCTTCATCCAAGCGGAACTAGACACCAGAGCCGTGGTATCCACGCTAGAAAGGTTTGGTTGGGTGATCAACTATCCCAAATCCTCTCTCTCCCCATCCAGGATGATTTCGTTCCTGGGCTTAATTCTGGATACCTTTCAGGCCAAGGTATTTCTTCCACAGCCCAAGGTTCTTTTGATTCAAGATTTGATTCGTCTTCTGCTAACCAACCCTCGTCAGTCTATCCGGCTGGGGATGAGACTGGTGGTATTGATGGTGGCAGGTTTCGGGGCAGTCCCTTTTGCCATGAGGGTGCTTCATCTTCTGGCAACCTGGGACAGGTGTCCGCTGTCATTAGATCAGATTTGTCTGTTGTCTCCCTGTGTCCTGCAGTCCCTCAGGTGGTGGCTAGTATCGAGCAATCTGATGAAGGGCAGGTCCTTCCTGACCCCTTGTTGGGAAACTGTCACCACGGATGCCAGCCTAATGGGCTGGGGGGGTTTCTGGAGGGAACATCAGTTCCAGGGACTATGGGGGCCTTAGGAGGCTCACACCTCCATCAACATTCTGGAGCTGCGGACCATTTGGTTGGTCCTGTCCCGCCTAACTCTTCATTTACAGGGGCTGCCAGTTCAAGTCCGATTGGACAATCAGACAGCAGTCGCTTACATCAATCACCAAGGAGGTACGCACAGCAGGAGTTCCTTCAGGGAAGTCTCTCTGATTCTAGCCTGGGCTGAGAAAAATGTTCCTTGCATATCAGCAGTTTACATTCCGGGAGTGGAGAACTCGGAGGCGGACTCCCTGAGCAGGAGCTCATCCCGGCGAGGGGAATGGTCTCTCAATCCCAGGGTATTCAAGTTCCTTTGTCGTAAGTGGGGGACTCCGGAAGTGGATCTCTTTGCCTCACGGCACAACCACAAGCTTCCGGCCTTTGTGTCTCTATCCCTGGATCCTCTGGCGTTGGCAGTGGATGCCATGTCGCTGAACTGGAGTGATCTGGGGTACCTGTGCCTGTTTCCTCCCTTCTGCATGATAAGCAAGGTGGTTCAAAAGCTAACTCAAGAAGGGGCACCAGCAATCCTGGTGGCTCCAAAGTGGCCAAGACGTCTGTGGTTCACAGTTTTATCTGCCTCTTCTTCCGGATCTTATCACCCAGGGTCAACTACGTTACCCCAATTTACATACGCTAGCTTTGACGGTGTGGCTGCTGAAACCTCCATCCTAAGGGAGGAGGGTCTTTCTGATGCAGTGATTCAGACTCTCTTTAGAGCTAGGAAGAAGTCTTCCTCTACCATCTACTATAGGACTTGGAGGTCTTATATTGACTGGTGTGAAGCTAGGGCCTTGCCTTTAGGGTGTTTTCTATTCCCAGGATTTTGGAATTTCTACAACATGATCTGGACTTGGGGTTCCAGCTTAGCACCTTGAAGGGGCAGGTCTCTGCCCTGGCAATTTTCTTTCAGAGGTCCTTTGCTCTCCATCCTCTGGTTAAAACTTTTTCCAGGGGGTTACGCATGTGCGGCCTCCTAGGAAACATTTGCTCCCAGTTTGTGATCTGAATTTTGTGCTTTCTTCCCTCCAGGGTCCTCCTTTTGAGCCCTGCAGGATACTGCTCTTTCTATACTTACTCAGAAAGTGGCTTTCTTGATTGCTATCACTTCAGTTCGGCGGGTTTCAGAGTTGGCGGCCTTGTCTATTCAGGCCCCTTACTTTGAGAGGCATCAGGACAAGGTTGTTTTCCGCTTCAAGCCGGATTTCCTTCCTAAGGTAGTTTCTGCTTTTCATCTTAATCAAGACATTGTTCTCCCTTGTGTCCTAAGCCGAGCAATCACAAGGAGAGGATGTTGCATTCTTTGGATGTGGTTAGATGTGTGAAATATTATTTGGTGACTACTTCTGCTTTCCGTAAGACGGACGCTTTTTTTTTTTTTTGTGCCCTCTGAGCCTAGGAAGGGTTTGGCGCCAGCCAAATCTACCATTAGTAAATGGATACGCCAGGCCATTGTTGGGGCCTATTCTGCCAAGGGGAAGGTTCCCCCTTTGGTGTTACTGCGCATTCTACTCGTGCTGTTGGAGCATCTTGGGCTTTTCAGCACCAAGCTTCAAGTTTTATAAAGTTGATGTGCGGGCCTCAGCAGATGCTGTTTTTGGCTGCAAAGTTCTGCAAGCTGCAGTGGTTTAAGTTTGCACATTATTTCCTTGGTTTGGATCCCCACCCTTTATGGACACTGCTTTTGGATGTCCCAAGTGTTATGACTAGTTGGAAGCGGGGTGTGTGACATACTGGGAATAATACCATTTTGTGAGTACTCACCTGTAAAATGGGTATTACAAGTATGTCACACACCCCGCTTCCCCCGCCCTTTTTTGTTCTGGGATCCTTTATATGGTGAACTTTTTTGTTGTACTCTTGTAATTGGCTCTTCCTGGTCCCCTTACTGCTGTCTTATAACTGGGGAATGGTGGGAGGTCCCAGGTATTTATGGACCGGGAGGTGCTCCTTTTTTTCAAGTCATCTCTGCAAAGATCGCCCTCTACAGGTCGGTATCCCAAGTGTTATGACTAGTTGGAAGCGGGGTGTGTGACATACTTGTAATACCCATTTTACAGGTGAGTACTCACAAAAGGGTATTTTTCTGATCACACTATGTTTTAGCAGTATTAGCTAGAGGCACAACAGTGCACTTATTGTTTTCTATGAAATATGTAAATGGTACATACCCACTGTTTCTCATTTTTTTTCTCTGCATCATCAATGCTCTAATACTAATTGTGGTCCCATTGTCTTGAGCTACACGTTGCACTGCCCCAAACTTCACAACTTTAAGATCTGTTTTGTTTTTCTTAACCAAAAGTAACAGTTACCAGAAGAAATTAGATATTTTTTTTATGTATTCCTAGGAAACGGTATGATCGAGCAGAATCTGAATTTGTTGCAGCCAAGCTGGACTTGCACAAGAAATCCCAAATTAAAGAGCAACTAGCAGAACACCTGTGTACAATCATACAACAGAATGAGCTGCGCAAATATAAGCGTCTTGAGGAACTTATGCAACAACTAGAAGTGGAAACTGATGAAGAAAGTCTAGAGCTAGAAATTGAGGTGGACCTTCAACAACAAGCAGATGAAACAAGAAAACCTTTAACATCTACAACTGAACAAGACCCAAAGCATGCAACAATACAAGAGCTACCTTCAAATGAAAAAGAAAAATCTACTAAAATAGAGATTACTAAACCTACTACAGAAATAAAACACAATGAAACAGATCCTGCACACGAACTTAAAAGCAGAAGTTACCAGGGCACTTTTATAGATTCCAAAATAAATACTTTTACTGAATCATAACCCCATAGAAAGCATACTTAGTATTAGTTCTGTATGTTCATTACAGTATATATGTAATTAAACTGTTATGATTTATTACTTGTGGCACTTATAATTTTTAGTCTTTCAGTAGGAGTAAAAGGTGGTTCCCAGCACAAATATGGGCATTTGTTGAGACTAAATACCCACATTTGGGTCAAAGACCATATAAATGACAGATATTCATTTGAGTTTGGCTTAAAAAAACTTTGTGCTTGTGCATCAAAATAAAAAGAATAAAATAACACCACCCTCCTTGTCCCTCACATTTATTGTGTGGGTGCTTACAGTGTGTGTGTGTGTGTGTGTGTGTGCGCATGTTGCGGTGTACTGTCACTTTGCTGTGGGTCTGCACCATGCTGTGCAGCGTTTAGCAGAGGGAGCTTCTCCCCCTCAGGCTGCGTGTTTGGGGGGCGGGGCCGGGGGAACGGCCACGGCCCGCCCCTCCCCCTCGTTTTGGCGCCTTGCTGAGGCTCGGCCCACAGCCTGGATCCGCGTTGCTGGACTTGCGGGAGGGGGCGTGGCCTAACGAGCGCGCATTCTGCGCTGACCCGCCCCTCTTCTTCTCTTCTCTCCCTCCAGGTAAGGCTGTGCTGGGCTCCGGTGGCCATCTTGTTCCTGTTGCTGCTGCGGACTCCGCTGTTTTGTGCGTGCCCTGTGGGCCCCCTTTCTTCCTGTTATGGCAGCACCCCTCTCCACGGGGGGCTGCGCTGTCCTTATTGTACATATTGTGTATATAGATGTATCTATATAGATATATATATATATTATAGCATTAGGTAATGTATGAGTGTTAGCTGATGGGTCCCCTTTCATTTGTGTCTTTCAGGAGGACTCCCTGTGTTTTGCATATTAGGAGGTTCTCCCGGTCCTAGGGTCACCTTTTCCAAATCCTCCCACTGGGACTTTAAAGGGGCATCCCAGGGTTGCTTACCAGCTTAATTCCCTAGGGTCATTGCAACTACCCCAAAATACCACCATATGGAGGCTCCACAGGATACTGGGCTTGGGCTTCCTTCGGGACAATCCCGGCCGTGTGTGGGTTGTGGGGTATCCCTTATGGGGGAGAATGTGCTAATTTGTATTCCATGTGCACAAAAGCCCATATCGCGGTAGTCTGCTTCCCAGGCTTCTGGGTCAGCACCGCCCGCTTCATCGCCTACCCCTCCCCGTCTTATCCGTACCCCAAGTGACATCAGTGGGGAGTCGCACTCTGATGTTTGTGCTTGCCTGGCCAGCATTGAGAGTTTTCTTTCTGGCGCAGTGGGCAAAAAGGACCATGCTAAGAAGAGACATTTATCGCCGGTATGGCCGGCTTTGGATTTTGATGAGGATGAGTGGTCAGATTATTCCCCGTTAGAGGAGGGGGAGTTGTTTGAGGAATCAGAATCTGACGATGTGCAGTTGTGTGATAATGGTGTTGGGCAGGCGCTGGGGGATGCCGTTGACACTTCTAAAGTTCTGGCCCAACTCCTGGAGGTTTTGGACATTGCCCCACCGGAGGCGGCCCCTCCCAAAAAAGGGGAATTTTTCAGGTCCTCTAAGCCCCGCTTGGAGTTTCCTACGCAAAGTCATTTTGATGCATTGATCCTTAGGGAATGGGAGAAACCGAGTCGGCATCCCGGTGTTCCTCAGGGATGGGATAGGAAGTAACCCTTCCCGGTTGATGTGGTAAAGCGCTGGTCTTCCCCTCCCGAGGTCGACGCGCCTGTTTTGGGGCTGTCCAACACCTCTGTGGTCCACACCCCTGATGTCACTACCATCAAAGATGGTGAGGATAAGCGCATTGATCAGTTGGCTTGCCATGCCTTTGCCAGTGTGGGTTCAGCCTTACGGCCTGTGTGTGCATCTGCGCTAGCGGCTGTGGCTAATAGATCCCTTGTCAAGGAGTTTTTAAATGGTGCCCATTTTAATCCGGCCAGCGCTGAGTTCGCTGCCCTTAAAATATGTGAATTGTTTATGGATTTTGTCTTGGCTGCTATGGAAGACACTATTGTTATGTGTAGTAGAACTTCGGCCTTATTGGTGGCCATGCGCCGATCGGTCTGGCTTCGCCAGTGGGCGGCGGACTTTGCAGCCAAGAAATCGCTTACCGCTCTTCCCTTCCTGGGTACGCGGCTGTTTGGAGATAAGTTGGATGCGGTGGCTAAGGGTGGTAAGCTCCTTCAACCCTTCCTTTCAAGGTGCCAGAGCCGTCAGAGGTTTCGCCTACTCAGGCGTCAGAGGTTCCTCCTGGGGCAGAGGCAAAGGACGGGCCCGTCCAGCATTTGCCTGGGGCTCCAAACCTAAGCCCCTTGCCAAACCAACTCAACAATGAGGGGGCGCCCTCACCCGTACGGGTGGGGGGGCGGCTGCGGCTCTTCTTCCAGGTCTGGGCCCAGGAGGTCACAGACAGATGGATTCTGGAAGTCGTCTTGTCTGGGTACAAACTGGAGTTCGAGTACTGGCCCCCTCCAAGATTCTTAAGGTCTCAGGTGCCCACGGACTCTCAGGCTGCACAGGGGCTCCTGTTGGAGGTCCAAAATCTTCGGGACATGGGAGTCATATGTCCTGTGCCTCTCTCGGAGAGAGGCAGGGGCTACTACTCCAATCTTTTCATGGTCCCCAAAACCATAGACATCAAGGATGCTTACCTGCATGCTCCAATCTTCCCAGCGCACCAGAGATTTCTCAGGTTTGCAGTGGAGGATCTTCATTCTCAGTTTGTGGCCCTCCCATTCGGGCTGACCTCAGCACCAAGGGTTTTCACCAAGGTTCTGGCGGGCATAATGGCCCTTCACTTCAATTCGCATTGTGCCGTATCTGGACGACCTGCTGATTTCAGCTTCTTCCTTCCGTCAGGCGGAACTGGACACCAAGACTGTGGTGTCGACTCTGGAGAGGTTCGGATGGGTGATCAACCACCCCAAATCCTCTCTTTCTCCTTCCAGGGAGATTTCATTCCTGGGCATGAATCTGGATGCCACTCAGGCCAGAGTGTTTCTACCTAGACCCAAGGTGCAGGGGGTTCAGGATCTGATTCGCCTTCTGGCCATTCATTGCCCCTCTATCCGGATGGGGATGAAACCGGTAGGTTTGATGGTGGCTTCCTTCGAGGCAGTCCCCTTTGCCCAGTTCCACTTGAAGTTGCTCCAGCTTCTCCTGTTGTTGCATTGGGACAGATGTCCGAAGTCCTTGGATCAGTCCTTCCGGATGTCTCCCAGGGTTCGGCAGTCACTTCAGTGGTGGCTGGAGCCAAGCAATCTGTTGAGGGGCAGGTCTTTTCTGACCCCTTGTTGGGAAACGGTGACCACGGATGCCAGCCTTTCGGGCTGGGGAGGTTTCTGGAAGAGTCATCAGTTCAGGGGGGTTGTGGGGTCCTCAGGAGGCTCACACCCCCATCAATGTCCTAGAGCTCAGAGCCATCCGGCTTGTTCTGTCAAGGCTGACACCTCACTTACAGGGCTTGCCGGTTCAGGTTCAATCAGACAATCGAACGGCGGTGGCCTACATCAATCACCAAGGAGGGACTCGCAGCAGGAGTGCCCTCAGGGAAGTCTCTCTGATCTTGACTTGGGCGGAGAGCAATGTCCCTTGCTTTTTGGCAGTTTACATTCCGGGAGTGGAGAACACGGAGGCGGATGCCCTGAGCATGGGCTTCTCTCGCCGTGGGGAGTGGTCTCTCAATCTCGGGATTTTTCGGTCCCTGTGTCACAAGTGGGGGATTCTGGAGGTGGATCTCTTTGCCTCATGGCACAATCACAAGCTTCCATCCTTTGTGTCTCTATCTCAGGACCCTCTGGCTCTGGCGGTGGATGCCTTGTCTCTTGCCTGGAGGGATTTGGGGTTCCTGTATCTGTTTCCCCCCTTCTCCATGGTGGTCAAGGTAGTTCCCCCCTTCTCCATGGCATGGAAGGGGCGCCAGCAATTCTGGTGGCCCCAATGTGGCCAAGACAGGTTTGGTACGCAGACGTCGTAAGACTGGCAGTAGAGCAGAACAGACTGCCCCTGGTTCCGGACCTGATATGTCAGGGTCAACTACTTTACCCCAATTTACAAATGCTGGCTTTGACGGCTTGGCTGCTGAACCCTTCATTCTGAAGGAGGAAGGTTTGTCTGAGGCTGTCGTTCAGACTTTGATTAGAGCTAGGAAGAGGTCTTCCTCTGGTATTTACTATAGGACTTGGCGGTCCTATATTGACTGGTGTGAGGCTAGGGCCTTACCTTCTAGGGTGTTTTTCTATCCCTAGGATTTTGGAGTTTCTTCAACACGGTCTGGATCTGGGGTTCCAGCTTAGTACCTTGAAAGGGCAGGTCTCTGCCCTGGCTGTTTTCTTCCAAAGGTCTTTTGCTTTGCACCTTCTGGTTAAGACTTTTTTCCAGGGGGTTACTCATGTTCGGCCTCTGATGCTGGCAAAAACAATCCGGACGATAGATCCATGCTTAAAAACAAAAACTACAAATTCCCCAGCCAAATCTGTGCCAGAGGAATTTTTTGACTTTTAGGAATCTGAGCCTCATTACCTTTCTGACAGGGAAGTAGCATTCGATGGACACGACGAGTTTGGATTCTGAGCCAGAGAAAGAGGTTTCAAGTCAACAGAACGATTACGTTTATACCTGTAGTTTTACCTGGATCTTTAGAGATTCTCTTGGTCTAAAATCTACTACTATCTCTGTTGCTTTGGTTGAAGAATTAGATGCCTACTAGAATGAGCCTGTACACAGTACTTCTCTGAAGCACATGATAGATAGGAAACTGGATTCAATAGCTCTAAGCCCTACTTACTACTTCCCTGTTTTCCTAGCAGCTAAGTCTTGTGGGCAAAGGGCATGCATTCTTCAGAGGGATCGAGGAGAAGATCCTATAGTACAGAAACTTCTGCACAGTTTAAAATTTACTAAATTTACAAGGGAAACTATGAAGGAAATGCCTAAACTGCTTTCTAGAAATCTTATTCTGTCAGTAACTATGCAGCGTGCTCTTTGGCTAAAAAGCTGGTCTGCAGACATCACTTCCAAAACTCTTGTGCTGTTCATAGGCAGACAACTTGATGAGTTGCTCTTGCGGGCAATGGGTAGTAAGAGTACTAGATTTCCTCAACAGAAGAAACCTAGCTAACAATGTCAAAGAGGTCCTCTTTTTCATCCATTCCACAGACGCGAAAAGACAAGTTCTGGCACAGGGAACCCTTAAGAGAAAGACCATGAGTAATTCCAAGTCTCTGTGGCACCCTAGACCTAGGCCCAGCCAGGCATGAGGGGACGTTCTCACCCATTTAGGTGGGATGGCATCTAAACAAGTTTACACCTGTCTGGCAAGCTGAAGTGGCACACAACTTGGTCAAGGAGGCGATATTCTTGGGATACAAAATAGAGTTTGAGAGGTGGCCTCAAACCAACAAACCATAGTCATTACAGTTCCACTTGAGTAACCACTTGAAAATTCAGCTTCTCTTTCAACCTTGTGGTTCCCAAAAAGGACGGTGGAGTACAGTACATTTTAGACCTCAAGGGCCCCAACAACTACATTTACACTACCAAGTTCAAAATGGAGTTGCTTCTATTAATAGTATCCACTCTCTTCTGTAATTAAGCCATGTCCCTGTATGTACAGTTTGACAGGAAAAATGCTATTTTTGTACATACCTTGTAAAATGGTTTTCCTTTAGTTTGTATACAGGGACACTAAACCCACCAAAGGGTATTGTGACTGTGCCTAATTCTTTGCCACTAACAATATTGTCTTAGACCATTGCCTTTTTACTTTTTTCATTATTACTGTGGTCATTCCTCCCAAAGGCTTGGTTTTGTACTGGTAAAGCTACCGGCACGTTGGTCGTTATATCTGCAGTTGAGGGAGGAGTCGCAGCTCTCTTCCTGCTTTATTCCCGCCTCTGTTTTCTGAGCTATACCCAATGAAGATTTGTCTCTATTTTACAAGCTTTGTACAAAAATTATATTTTTTCACTACAGCAGAATTTCCTAGCAGCTATTACTAGAGATGTATTAGTACCTGTTGTTGTTTTTTTAATATGACCTGCTGGCTTATTATTTTTTTCCTATTGTAACTTCAGAAAATGAGCTTAAAGTAAAAAATGAATTGATGCTTGATAAAATAAGTTAATAAGGTAGCATCTCCATGTAGGATGCCTTGCTGTGCATACCACTGCTGTAAAGCTGATGCCAGGCAGAGGTAATCACCTACTTCTATATTCCCTTGTCTAGACACAGGATCTCACAGTGACTGCTGCTGATCATACAGGTTTGTCGGGTGGACATGCATCCTGTGGAAACACCCAAACCCCACCCGCAAACCTCCATGGCCATGAAACGGCCCATAAACCTGTAAAGGAACACAGATGTAGGTAAGTGGCGCTGCCCACTTTCAGGCTTCCAGCATTGGTTTTTGCAGTTCCTAATTGGGATGTCCACCTTTCCTCACTGCCTTTTTGATATGCCCCCCCCCCCCGTAGGCTTGGTTAGTCCAATAAAAAGGCACTTGAATTTCTCTATTATAAATTCATACCATCATATTTTCTTCATTTAATTCCTGTCAGCCTTTAAATCCTTCAAGTTCTTAACTCATAGCTTAATCACCAGGCTTGACAGGACTAAAAAGTATGAAAACACCTCCCAGAGCATATAACTTTTCACTCTCCCTATTATGCTTTTCAGCCTAGCTAGGGACTGTGAAGATACACATTTATTGTTTTCCCCTTGTGGGGGTAACTCTCCTTTGTGAACTATGTTGGAAGTCAGCTCTCCAAGGATGACGTTGGGGAGAGAGGACTACTGTGTCTAGTCTAGACCAGTGGTTGTATTTAAGAGCCGTTTTTAGGTGGTACTCAGAGGTCGGTACCCCAAACACATCTGCTTTCATCTATAGTCTACTTAAACTTGATTTGCTGTATAAGTACAAACCAGCTTCAAATGACAGTGTAACCTATTGATGTGGCTATTTATGTGCATTTCATGCAGCTGTTTATTCTAAGTATACAGTACGTCCTGCTCCAGATATAATACTTACACTTGGGTTATCCTCCGCCAGATGGCGCTGTGCACTGCAGACATGCAAAAACAGGCTCCTCCCGGCCCTTCATATACCCGGGGACCTCCCACAAATCCCCAGATTTCTCTGCAGTGCTGACTGCGAAGACATGAAGTATCACTCTCTCGCAGGTGAGCGGGGCTATTACAGCCTGCGGCCCTGTTGGACTATTCCCACTCGTCCTTGATGTGATGTGCCTCCCAGCCTGGGCTGCGCTGGTCGGGTGAAGGTAGGCAGCACCATGCGTGCTTAACGGAGCTATGCTCCACCGCAGTCCCCCACCAAAGGGTAGGCGGTTCAGGCTGATGGTGAGTCTCTAGTGGATGTCCCTCCCGCATTATTGTCCCATGCCCCGTGTAGCGGTGGGCCCTGTGTAAAGGGTCGCCATCCTCCCTCATATTCGGGGGAAAAGATTGAGGGGGTGTGTGTGTGTGGCGGTCTCAGTGTACTGTATTGTCACGCTTATGGCCGTAGTTTTGCCCTTGACTGGTAACCGGGTGTCAGAGCTGCGCTGCTTGCTCTTTTTATTTTGGCCGCCGCCGTCTTGCCTTCTAATTTTTTTTATTAAAATTTACTGTGCTAGGTGGCGGCGCCGTCAGACTACGAGTATCCATTAGCAGATGCTCTTACTAGCATATCCTATGCTTGCTTGTCAAGCCTGGACGGCTGCCTCAGAGCTTCGCGCTCTTTGGGGGAAGCGGGGACCTGGCGTGGTGCGCTCCGCGTCACGCCCAGATTGGGCCCG
Organism: Gastrophryne carolinensis; assembly: GCA_027917425.1. NCBI lineage: Eukaryota > Metazoa > Chordata > Amphibia > Anura > Microhylidae > Gastrophryne > Gastrophryne carolinensis. The sequence continues at coordinate 313,420,257 of CM051235.1, forward strand.
CCCTTCGAGGTTCGGTTGGTGCCATTTTGTTGCTCTTCGCGCACGCATTTGCGGTCCTTCTCCTCCCCAGGTCGGTAAGTGCTTCTCCTCCCCAGGTCGGTAAACCAAAATAAAACGATTTCATCCTTAGTATCTTTTCTGCTGCGCATGGCCCTGACACCTCTTATTCCCCTCCTGTCTTTCAGGTGTTAAAGACTCCGGTGCTTCTCCCGGCCTAACATATATTGTAGCGGGCTTACTAAATTCTCCCACATTCCTAGCGGGTCTTTGGGACATCCAGGGTTGCCTATTGCATAAATCCCTACTGGCATATATTGCATTGATAATCACCATATGGAGGCATTATGTGACCGGGGTCCCTCCGGGACAAGACCGGCTGTGTACAGCGTGTGGACAACCCCATGCTGATGCGGACAGAGCACGGGTCTGCGGACCATGTGCTGAACAAGTACTGGCCCTGGTTGCCAGTGGCTGCGCCTTGTTTCAATACACCTGTCTCCCGTGCTTAAATCTCTCTCCTGATGAGTCGCACTCGAGCAGGAATGACCAGCAAGTCGTGCTGCGCAGACTGCCTACGGCTGATCAGGTGATTTTGAGGTTGGCAGAGCGCTTGGGCACTGGTAAGAAGCGGTCCCTGACGCCTGCGGTTTCGCCCATTCCTTCTGAAACTGAGGAGTTCACTACTGAGCAGGGTTTTGCTCTTTCTGATGAAGGTGAGCTGTTCTCTGACGAGGGCTCATCTGACGAGGGGCCGAGGAGTCAAGATGATACGGGCCCTGGTTCCTGGGGCCTGTGTGACACTGATGAATTACTGATAAAGATCTTCGAGGCCTTGTCTATCTCTCTACCTGTTGAGGCTCCCAGGCCTAGAAGGGAGAGTTTTCATACAGCGACGCTGCGTTTGGAATTTCTGGAGCAGGAACACTTCCAGGCTCTTGTACTCATAGAATGACAATGTCCTAGTAAACTTCCAGGGGTTCCAGGGGACTGGGATTGGAAATACCCCTTTCCCCTGAGGTGGTTAACTGTTGGTCATCACCTCCCGTGGTGGATGCACTGATCATTGGGGTTGTTAACCCCCTCTTTATTGCAGCCCCTACTTATCGTACCCTTCGGGATGCTGAGGACCGGCACATTGACAGGCTGGCTTCCCACGCCTTTTCTTGTGCAGGGACAGCTCTGCGCCCGGTCTGTGTCGCGGCCATCGCTACAGTGGCCGCTAGGACCCTCATCAGAAAGATGATTGATCATCAACCTGAGGATCTCCCCTGGGATGTGTTTAATGCACTCTCCAGTTGTGATGTATTTGTAAGGTTTATCCTTTTAGCGCTGGATGACACCATTAGGATGTGCGCAAGAACTTCCGCCCTTGTAGCTATACGCCGCTTGGTCTGGCTGCGACAGTGGGGTGTTGACGATGCTACTAAGAAGACTCTTACTGGGCTTCCCTTTAGAGGGCGACACCTATTCGGGGCCCGTCTGGACCTATTTGGAAAAAAGGGCAAAACACCCCTTCGCAGAAGACGGTCTCGGCCTTCTCGGGGCAGGGGCACCTGTCCCCTCCCCTATGTTAGTGTCAAACCCGAACCAGGGGTGTGCTTCCAGCTTTTTGGTGTAGATCCCTGCCCCAGGAGTGGCAGACAACACCCTGGCCCCTCCGGCAAGACTAAGTCCAAATCTTTCACCCAAACCCCCCAAGCATGATGGGGCGCCCTCACCCTTCTGGGCGAGGGGATGGCCGCAGCACCTTGCTCCTATCTGGAGGCGTCATGCCTCGTTCTGATGGGTTCAGGAGGAAGTTTCCTCAGGATGCTTCTGGTCCCTGTCTCTCTTCTGGAGTTGGCGCAGGTCACGCGAGGTCTGGGGTCACTTGCCGGTTGCCCTTAACAGGCAGAGGAAGGGGCCTCTACACCAACCTTTCCACATTCCCCCAAAAGGATGGGGCACTCTGCCCATTCTGGCCTTCCATAGGTGCGGCAATTTACATTCACAGGCATTTTCTGCACGGTTTCTCTAAGTTGGGCCGCCAGTGCCCTGTGTCCAGGGACCTCTTGCCGTCTGTGGAGATCTAAGGTGCTTATTTCATTGCCACTGTGTCTTCTGGGCACCGAGAATCTTACAGGTTAGTGTTGGAGGTCCAACACTGCTGATTGTGGCCTTGTTATCTGGCCTCTCTTCTGCTCCCAGAGTGATCGCCAAGGCGATGACGGGGGTGATGTCTCTGATGAGACCAAGGGGGCGTCTGCGCGAGGAACTGCCTGGTCGTCCTTCTTTGCTTCCCAATCTCTACGTCATGCCGAGTTCGTTACTCGGCTGGTGGTGTCCTTTGGGAGTCTTTGGATGGGTGCTCAATCACCTCAATTCCTCATTTTCCAGTTATTTGGTATCTCCATTCCTAGGGTTGAGCTTGGATTCGGTTCAGGCGGGAACCTGCTTCCTTGACTATAAAGTGGACAATCTGGTTACATGGGCTCGGTCCCTCTTTGCTGTTCCCGTCTCTTCACCAGGCTGGATTGCAGCTGGTGGGCCTGTTGGTGGCTGCTCAAAGGTTGTCCCTTATGCTCAGTGCCCTTGGGCTCTTCTGCAACTTATATTGTAAATGCTGGACTGGATTCCAGCTTCCCTGGAGCTGGGTCTGTGTACCCTTCCACCTTGGTACGGTGGTTCCCCTTGAGACTGTTGTACTCAAGGAACCAATCAGGGGGCACCCCCTTCCCTGAGTCTTCCTGTAGATGGATGCCAAATCTATCAGGTTGACGGAGGGGGGATTTTTTCTTCCCCTGTGGTTCCGGGGGAGGTGGGACCTTTAGGGGTCCATTCACCTGTCTAATTTTTGAAGCGGTGGGCTTTCAGGTTGGCTCTGTCTCGCTAGACTTCTCCCTTTCGGGATCTGTCTATTTGGGGCTCCTTGTTCTCTCTGATGACAGGGACTGTATTAATTATCTGTGTGGACACGGAGCAGGCTGATCCTCCAGGAAGGTATCTGACCCTGATCTGGGTGGAGGACAGCGTTCCCTGCATATCAGCAATATTCGCTCTGGTGGATGTCCTTCTGCGACAGGATGTGCTAATTCTTGTGTCACTATGTGATCCATCTAGGGTGGATCTTTTTGGGCCCCGTCACTTTCAGGGGTTCTAGGCCTTTGTTTCCCTGTCTCAGTTTGTTCTGACCTTGGTCATGAGACTGGCTGGACATTCTATTCTGTATGTCTTGTCTTCATTTACCCTGCTAGGCGGGTTTCTGCGCTAGTTTACTCTGAAAAGGGGGAACCAGTGATACTGGTGGCCTAGTGGAGTGTGATTTGCGGATGTGGTACTGAGGACAGCGGACCTGTACGTTCTGTCAGGAGTGCTGATCTGCTCACTCAGGCCCCCTTTGTTATTTCTCCCCAATCTACAGGCTCTGGTCTGGATGGCCTGACGGTTGATTCATCCACCTTGATGGAGACGGGCTTATCTTCTGGGTGACTGTGACTTCTGAAAGCCTAGGAGTTGGCTTCTTCTTCTTCAGTCAATTATGGGGTATTGCTTACCCATATTGATTGGTGTGAGTCTTGGTCTCTCCCCTGTTGGGCGCTCTCTGTTCCCAGGGTTCTAGAGTTATTACAGCATGGGTTGGCGTTGGCTCTCCTACTCGGTACTCTGGAGGGTCGGGTTCTGCCCTGTCCGCCTTCCTGTAGAAGTCTTTACTCAGTTTTTGCCTTGGTTAAGCATTCTTTCGGGATTGCTCGGGTGCATCCCCCGTGTAGTTCTAGGGTCCCTGTTGGGATTTTAATTTTATTCTGTTTGCCTTGCGGGGTGTTTCCCTTTGGCTCTATTTCGGATGCTGTCTGACTGTTCTTATCCACAAGGTTGTCCTTCTGGGGGCTGTTACTTCAGTCAGACGTGTGCCTGAGTGGGCAGCTCTGTTTAGCTAGCCCTCGTTCTTTTATATATACTCCAAGATGAGAGGTGTTCCGCTTTACGCCGGACCTTCTGCCTAAGGTGGTGTCTTAGGCTCATGTATTTAAGACGTTGTCTTTCTTCTGTGCTTTTTCCTAGTAACGCTGAGGCAAGGGGATCTACTTTCCCTCAACTGGTGCTGGAATTTTTTCCTGGATTGTCTCTTGTCCCTTAGGGGGACTGATGCCCCTTGGGGTTTGTGGGCACCTACATCTCTATGTGCCTGATCTCATCTGCTTCCAGGGGTTACGCGTTTACTGGGATGGTTGTCCCTTCTGGTCCTAGGGAAGGTTTGGCTTCTTCCTGGGCTACTTTTAGTGTTTGATCTTGTCAGGCTGTTACTCAGGCCTATTCCTTTAAGGGGAAGAGTTTATTCTCACTTTATTTCTGATTATATTGGTGCCTTGGTATCTTTGGGCTTTTCAGCACCAGGTATGGTTGCACAAGTTTGCTAGACCGATACTTTTTTGTTCGTACCTTTCAAAAGGTTTTCATGATGTTGACGTTAGAACCTTCGCTCACGTCGCTCTTGGTAGCAAGGTTTGCAGGTGACAGTGCTTTTTCTGTCTGCTGTGCCTTTTTTGTTGGGGATCCCACCCTACTTTATGGACACTGCTATTGGATGTCCCAAGTGTAAGTATTATATCTGGAGCAGGACGGACTGTATACTTAGAATAATACAATTCTGTGAAATACTCACCTGTAGAATTGGTATTATACGTATACAGTACGTCCTGCTCCACCCCACCCTGGTTTTTGCATTTTTCTGGATCCCCTGTATGGTGATTGTTATGATTGTTATTAGGGATGAGAGAATCGATCCGGACGAACCCGGATTCGATCCGAATTTCAGGAAAAATTTGATTCGGATCGAATCCGAATTTCCCCGCGATTCGATCGCTCGAAGTTTTCCTTTAACATTCATTCATTTACATTACAGGCATTCTAAGATGGCGGACGGGACATGTCCAGACATGTAAGCTGGGGCAGTGTATGCTGGGACAGTCACATGCAGCCTATCAGCAGCCAGCAAGCCCGGTGACGTCACAGCGGTATTTAAGGCCGGCCATCTTGCTTTCCTGCCTCATTTCTCTATTGCATTCATGAGAGACAGAACGCTGTGTAGCTGAGGGAGAGACAGTTAGACAGGCAGGGACAGGCTGGAGACAGGCTGGAGACAGGCTGGAGACAGGCTGGAGACAGGCTGGAGACAGGCTGGAGACAGGCTGGAGACAGGCTGGAGACAGGCAGGAGACAGGCAGGAGACAGACAGGAGACAGACAGGAGACAGACAGAAAGTCAGCGAAAAACAGGGAAAGGAAGGGAAAATCGGAGGCTGTCAGTTTTTTTTTTTTTTTCATCCAGCCTGACAGGCTTTGTTAGCGTTTTCAGGCTGCTTATACTAACTAACTGTGCATATATACTGAACTGATCTTAAGTCTGCTGTGAGGCATCCCATTCTGTGACTACAGCAGCCTCTGTTTAGGACCATATAACCATTTGCTCTTATTATATTTGAAATTAGCCTGTTAAAGACACTTTTGCTGGGCATAGCACTACTTGTCCCTGCCAGGGCATCCCATTCTGTGACTAAAGCAGCCTCTGTTTAAGACCATATAACCATTTGCTCTTATTATATTTGAAATTAGGCCTGATAAAGACACTTTTGCTGGGCATAGCACTACTTGTCCCTGCCAGGGCATCCCATTCTGTGACTAAAGCAGCCTCTGTTTAAGACCATATAACCATTTGCTCTTATTATATTTGAAATTAGGCCTGATAAAGACACTTTTGCTGGGCATAGTACTACTGGATCTTTTTTGGGGGCATCCCATTCTGTGACTAAAGCAGCCTCTGTTTAAGACCATATAACCATTTGCTCTTATTATATTTGAAATTAGCCTGATAAAGACACTTTTGCTGGGCATAGTACTACTGGATCTTTTTTGGGGGCATCCCATTCTGTGACTACAGCAGCCTCTGTTTAGGACCATATAACCATTTGCTCTTATTATATTTGAAATTAGCCTGTTAAAGACACTTTTGCTGGGCATAGCACTACTTGTCCCTGCCAGGGCATCCCATTCTGTGACTAAAGCAGCCTCTGTTTAAGACCATATAACCATTTGCTCTTATTATATTTGAAATTAGGCCTGATAAAGACACTTTTGCTGGGCATAGCACTACTTGTCCCTGCCAGGGCATCCCATTCTGTGACTAAAGCAGCCTCTGTTTAAGACCATATAACCATTTGCTCTTATTATATTTGAAATTAGGCCTGATAAAGACACTTTTGCTGGGCATAGTACTACTGGATCTTTTTTGGGGGCATCCCATTCTGTGACTAAAGCAGCCTCTGTTTAAGACCATATAACCATTTGCTCTTATTATATTTGAAATTAGCCTGATAAAGACACTTTTGCTGGGCATAGTACTACTGGATCTTTTTTGGGGGCATCCCATTCTGTGACTACAGCAGCCTCTGTTTAAGACCATATAACCATTTGCTCTTATTATATTTGAAATTAGCCTGATAAAGACACTTTTGCTGGGCATAGCACTACTTGTCCCTGCCAGGGCATCCCATTCTGTGACTAAAGCAGCCTCTGTTTAAGACCATATAACCATTTGCTCTTATTATATTTGAAATTAGGCCTGATAAAGACACTTTTGCTGGGCATAGCACTACTTGTCCCTGCCAGGGCATCCCATTCTGTGACTAAAGCAGCCTCTGTTTAAGACCATATAACCATTTGCTCTTATTATATTTGAAATTAGGCCTGATAAAGACACTTTGGCTGGGCATAGCACTACTTGTCCCTGCCAGGGCATCCCATTCTGTGACTAAAGCAGCCTCTGTTTAAGACCATATAACCATTTGCTCTTATTATATTTGAAATTAGCCTGATAAAGACACTTTTGCTGGGCATAGTACTACTGGATCTTTTTTGGGGGCATCCCATTCTGTGACTACAGCAGCCTCTGTTTAAGACCATATAACCATTTGCTCTTATTATATTTGAAATTAGGCCTGATAAAGACACTTTTGCTGGGCATAGCACTACTTGTCCCTGCCAGGGCATCCCATTCTGTGACTAAAGCAGCCTCTGTTTAAGACCATATAACCATTTGCTCTTATTATATTTGAAATTAGCCTGATAAAGACACTTTTGCTGGGCATAGTACTACTGGATCTTTTTTGGGGGCATCCCATTCTGTGACTAAAGCAGCCTCTGTTTAAGACCATATAACCATTTGCTCTTATTATATTTGAAATTAGGCCTGATAAAGACACTTTTGCTGGGCATAGCACTACTTGTCCCTGCCAGGGCATCCCATTCTGTGACTAAAGCAGCCTCTGTTTAAGACCATATAACCATTTGCTCTTATTATATTTGAAATTAGCCTGATAAAGACACTTTTGCTGGGCATAGTACTACTGGATCTTTTTTGGGGGCATCCCATTCTGTGACTAAAGCAGCCTCTGTTTAAGACCATATAACCATTTGCTCTTATTATATTTGAAATTAGCCTGATAAAGACACTTTTGCTGGGCATAGTACTACTGGATCTTTTTTGGGGGCATCCCATTCTGTGACTAAAGCAGCCTCTGTTTAAGACCGTATAACCATTTGCTCTTATTATATTTGAAATTAGGCCTGATAAAGACACTTTTGCTGGGCATAGCACTACTTGTCCCTGCCAGGGCATCCCATTCTGTGACTAAAGCAGCCTCTGTTTAAGACCATATAACCATTTGCTCTTATTATATTTGAAATTAGGCCTGATAAAGACACTTTTGCTGGGCATAGCACTACTTGTCCCTGCCAGGGCATCCCATTCTGTGACTAAAGCAGCCTCTGTTTAAGACCATATAACCATTTGCTCTTATTATATTTGAAATTAGCCCTGATAAAGACACTTTTGCTGGGCATAGTACTACTGGATCTTTTTTGGGGGCATCCCATTCTGTGACTAAAGCAGCCTCTGTTTAAGACCATATAACCATTTGCTCTTATTATATTTGAAATTAGCCTGATAAAGACACTTTTGCTGGGCATAGTACTACTGGATCTTTTTTTGGGGCATCCCATTCTGTGACTACAGCAGCCTCTGTTTAAGACCATATAACCATTTGCTCTTATTATATTTGAAATTAGGCCTGATAAAGACACTTTTGCTGGGCATAGCACTACTTGTCCCTGCCAGGGCATCCCATTCTGTGACTACAGCAGCCTCTGTTTAAGACCATATAACCATTTGCTCTTATTATATTTGAAATTAGCCTGATAAAGACACTTTTGCTGGGCATAGTACTACTGGATCTTTTTTGGGGGCATCCCATTCTGTGACTAAAGCAGCCTCTGTTTAAGACCATATAACCATTTGCTCTTATTATATTTGAAATTAGCCTGATAAAGACACTTTTGCTGGGCATAGCACTACTTGTCCCTGCCAGGGCATCCCATTCTTTGACTACAGCAGCCTCTGTTTAAGACCATATAACCATTTGCTCTTATTATATTTGAAATTAGGCCTGATAAAGACACTTTTGCTGGGCATAGTACTACTGGATCTTTTTTGGGGGCATCCCATTCTGTGACTAAAGCAGCCTCTGTTTAAGACCATATAACCATTTGCTCTTATTATATTTGAAATTAGCCTGATAAAGACACTTTTGCTGGGCATAGTACTACTGGATCTTTTTTGGGGGCATCCCATTCTGTGACTACAGCAGCCTCTGTTTAAGACCATATAACCATTTGCTCTTATTATATTTGAAATTAGCCTGATAAAGACACTTTTGCTGGGCATAGTACTACTGGATCTTTTTTGGGGGCATCCCATTCTGTGACTACAGCAGCCTCTGTTTAAGACCATATAACCATTTGCTCTTATTATATTTGAAATTAGCCTGATAAAGACACTTTTGCTGGGCATAGCACTACTTGTCCCTGCCAGGGCATCCCATTCTGTGACTAAAGCAGCCTCTGTTTAAGACCATATAACCATTTGCTCTTATTATATTTGAAATTAGGCCTGATAAAGACACTTTTGCTGGGCATAGCACTACTTGTCCCTGCCAGGGCATCCCATTCTGTGACTAAAGCAGCCTCTGTTTAAGACCATATAACCATTTGCTCTTATTATATTTGAAATTAGGCCTGATAAAGACACTTTTGCTGGGCATAGCACTACTTGTCCCTGCCAGGGCATCCCATTCTGTGACTAAAGCAGCCTCTGTTTAAGACCATATAACCATTTGCTCTTATTATATTTGAAATTAGGCCTGATAAAGACACTTTTGCTGGGCATAGCACTACTTGTCCCTGCCAGGGCATCCCATTCTGTGACTAAAGCAGCCTCTGTTTAAGACCATATAACCATTTGCTCTTATTATATTTGAAATTAGCCCTGATAAAGACACTTTTGCTGGGCATAGGCTTACTGCTGCCTGCCAGGTGCACTTCTGTTGAGGCATCCCATTCTGTAACATAGCATACCCCTCTTTATTTACACTAAGCAGCTCTCTTATTTACACTAAGCAGGCCTGTTGGAGGCTGAGTGTTACTGCTCATTTTTGGTGTGCATTATATTCTGTTTCATATAGACCCACCGCTGCCCGGGGGTTCTTTAAATATCACCTACTACCACGCCAGTTAGACTATGTCGGGCAGACAAGGGCCTGGAAGTGAAAAGAGGAGTGGCAGAGGCCAAGATTCCGCAGGCAGAGCTCGCATCAGACTGGGGGCCAGTAGCAGCAGGAGTCACGCTGAGAGACCTAATCTGCCAGTATCTGCTAGCGGTCGGGTCTCCACCAGTAACGCATCTGCCGTGGTAGATTGGTTGACGTGCTCATCAACAACATCATCACAACTTACGTCTGAGACCCCCAGTCTAGGGTCGGTAGGTTCCTCTGACACAACCCTGAGTTGGCATGCCCCGAGAGCAGTCCCTGTCCTCCCATTCCCTCTGTCCTACGCTGTTCCCTCCCCCAGCGACGTATCCTATGCTTTGGGTTCAGCTCCACTCTTTAGTGAGGAGGACCATCAGATAGAGGACAGTCAGCAGCTACTGCCCAGCCAAGAAATGGAGGTGGCTTCTCTAGCTAGGCAGACAGATAGTGATGTGGACAGTGTCGTGGGTGCTGCGAGCGTTCCAGCTCCTGCGCCAGACACTGTTGACGAATCCACGAACATCAGTGACGTACAGCCACAACTCAGTGATGATGATGATGACGATGAAGCCGATCGCACTTGGGAGCCGGGAGATGAAGGGGCTTCATCGTCATCATCAGGAGAAGAGGGGCGCAGGTTGTCAGCAGCTGAGGCAGCAAGGTGGTAGCAGTCAGCATGGGGGCACAATTCCAAAGGCTGGAGCCGGCCGGGGCCGGGGTAGAGCACCTGCTGTGCGGCAGTCTACCTTATCGGGAGGTAGTGGAGCAGGGGTTCCTGGAGTTGGCAACAGCAGCAGTGAATCAGTGAGGCCAGGGGGTGGGAAAAGTAGCTACTCGGCAGTGTGGCAGTTTTTCCTGAGGCATCCGCAGGAGGGTAACATGGCCACATGCAAGATATGTAGGCAAAAGGTGAAGCGTGGCCAGGGTCCAAATGTTGGCACCACGGCCCTGCGTCAACATATGATGCGTCACCATAAAACGACCTGGGAGAACCGAGGCTCCCAAGGGGTGGTCCAGTCTGCTTCCTCACCAAGTGAGCTCCCAATTTCTGCCAGCCAAGGCTCCAGCACCTCAGCCGAAGGCAGCTGTGCGTCATACCCATCCTCTGTCGCTCCTGCTCCTCCTCCTCCAAGTCATGCATCCCGCCAGCAATCCATCAGCGAAGCCATGTCCAAGAGACAGCAGTATGCGCCCACTCATCCTACGGCGCAGAAGCTGAATGTGCTCCTGTCCAAGTTGCTGGTGCTGCAGTCGCTCCCTTTTCAGGTGGTGGAATCTGCACCTTTCAGAGAACTGATGGCTTGTGCCGAGCCGAGGTGGAGAGTCCCAAGCCGTCATTTCTTTGCCAAGAAGGCAGTACCAGCGCTGCACACTTTTGTTGAACAGAAGGTGGGCCAGTCCTTGAGCCTGTCGGTGTGTAGCAAAATACATGGCAGCGCCGACATCTGGAGCTGTAACTACGGTCAGGGGCAGTACATGTCGTTTACGGCCCACTGGGTGAATGTGGTCCCTTTGCAGCAGCAACTTGGACAGGTCACGCCGCTTCGGCCTCCGCGCTCTCTGCCCATTGGGCCTGTGACACCGTGCGACTTGGCCTCCTCATCCTCCGCCATCTCCTCACCCTCCACTGTAGGCTCAAGTCTCAGTGCCCCTCCAGTCTACCATGTGTGCAGGGCACGGAGGTGTCACGCAGTGCTTCACATGGTTTGTCTTGGCGAACGGAGTCACACAGGGGAGGAACTGCTTAAATGTATTCATCAGGAAATCCAAACATGGCTTACTCCGAGAAAACTTAAAATGGGAATCATGGTTACCGACAATGGGAAGAACATTTTGTCTGCGCTGCGCCAAGGAAGCCTGACCCATGCCCCCTGCATGGCTCACGTCTTCAATCTGGTTGTCAAGCGGTTTCTGAAGTGTTCCCCCCATCTGCAAGACATCCTAACAACTTCAAGGAAACTTTGCATGCACTTCAGCCACTCCTACACCGCCAAACACACCCTTCTTGAGCTACAGCGTCAGAATGGTATCCCCCAACATAGTCTGATTTGCGATGTTTCCACCCGTTGGAATTCCACCCTTCACATGTTGGACCGATTATATGAACAGAGAAAAGCCATCACGGATTTCCTGATGATCCAAGCAGATAGGGGGACTCCCCTGTGTAACTTCAATGTCAACCAGTGGCAGCTCATACGTGACACCTGCCGTTTGCTCAGGCCCTTTGAGGAAGCCACTTTATTTGTCAGTCGGCAGGATTACGGGATGAACGACGTGATTCCACTGCTTCATGTACTACAGCACATGTTGGAAACCATAGCTGGTCAGGGCACTGGAGACATGGCGTTTACATCTTACGGCCACATGAACCCCGTTGGAGCTGAACTGGAGGAGGAGGAGGAAGAGGAGGAGGAGGAGTTGCCCAGCGAAACACAGTTTAGGCTTGGCGAAATGGCTGGTTTATCTAGTCAGCGGACAGGAGAGGAGGAGCAGGAGCAGCCAGAGGAGCTAGAGGTTTTTGAGGAAGGCGAGACAGAGGACCCGGGCACACCGTGGCAGTATGCAGAGGAGATGGAGACAGGTAGTCCATCCGAGTCACTTGCGCAAATGGCACGAAGCATGCTCACGTGCTTGCGTAGTGACCCCAGAATTGTTTCCATCTGTCGGCGGGATGACTTCTGGCTGTCCACCTTATTGGACCCTCGCTTCCGGCACAAAATGGGGGCATTTTTTAAACCCACCGAGAGGGAGGACAAACTCAACTACTACAAAGACATTCTACGTAGGCAGTTGGCCGATGCCTATCTGCGCCATGGTCCATACTCTCGCAGGTCTGACTCGAGGGGACCTCTGCGCTCACCTTCCACTGCCATGGCCGCTGGGGGGGTTGGCAGGAGCAGCAGCAGCAGCTCCATCAGCAGCAGCAGCCTCAGTCTTCAGTCGCTAATGAGTAGCTTTCTACACCCGCATAGTGAGGCTACTCATGAGCAGCAGGAAGACCTGGAGCAGGACCTCAACCAGCAGGTCATGTCATACTTTGACATGACCATGCCAACACACCTTGAGGATCCGCTGGACTTCTGGGCAGCCAAACTTGATTTGTGGCCGCAACTAGCAGAGTTTGCCCTGGAAAAGCTGTCCTGCCCGGCAAGTAGCGTGCCATCTGAGCGGGTGTTTAGTGCGGCGGGGGCCATAGTTACGGCGAGGAGAACTCGTCTGTCAACTAAAAATGTGGAGAGACTCACCTTTGTCAAAATGAATCAGGGATGGATCAGCCAGGATTTCCACCCACCAATGCCTGATGCATGCGACTAGATTCAGCATGGTGCCACATTTTACACTTTCCAAATGGTGCAAAACATATTTATGTCTTTAGGCCATTTTTTGGGCTCCTGCTGCTGCTGCTGCCAACTTCTGCCAACTCCAGGGTGTGATTCATCCAATTGTTGGGCTCCTGAAGCCAACCCCAGTGTCTCTTTAAAGTAATATTTGGGCTCCTGCTGCTGCTGTCAACTCCTGCCAACTCTAGGGTGTGATTCATCCAATTTTTGTGCTCCTGAAGCCAACTCCAGTGTATATTTGGGCTCCTGCTGCTGCTGCTGCCAACTCCAGGGTGTGATTCATCCAATTTTTGGGCTCCTGAGGCCAACCCCAGGGTCTCTTTAAAGTAATATTTGGGCTCCTGCTGCTGCTGCTGCTGCTGTCAACTCCTGCCAACTCCAGGGTGTGATTCATCCAATTTTTGGGCTCCTGAAGCCAACTCCTGTGTATATTTGGGCTCCTGCTGCTGCCAACTCCAGTGTGTGATTCATCCAATTTTTGGGCTCCTGAAGGCAACTCCAGTGTATATTTGGGCTCCTGCTGCTGCCAACTCCAGTGTGTGATTCATCCAATTTTTGGGCTCCTGAAGGCAACTCCAGTGTATATTTGGGCTCCTGCTGCTGCTGCCGCCAACTCCAGGGTGTGATTCATCCAATTTTTGGGCTCCTGAAGGCAACTCCAGTGTATATTTGGGCTCCTGCTGCTGCTGCTGTCAACTCCTGCCAACTCCAGGGTGTGATTCATCCAATTTTTGGGCTCCTGAAGCCAACTCCAGTGTATATTTGGGCTCCTGCTGCTGCTGCTGTCAACTCCTGCCAACTCCAGGGTGTGATTCATCCAATTTTTGGGCTCCTGAAGCCAACTCCAGTGTATATTTGGGCTCCTGCTGCTGCCAACTTCTGCCAACTTCAGGGTGTGATTCATCCAATTTTTGGGCTCCTGAAGGCAACTCCAGTGTATATTTGGGCTCCTGCTGCTGCTGCTGTCAACTCCTGCCAACTCCAGGGTGTGATTCATCCAATTTTTGGGCTCCTGAAGCCAACTCCAGTGTATATTTGGGCTCCTGCTGCTGCTGCTGCCAACTTCTGCCAACTCCAGGGTGTGATTAATCCAATTTTTGGGCTCCTGAAGCCAACCAACTCCAGTGTATATTTGGGCTCCTGCTGCTGCTGCTGCCAACTTCTGCCAACTCCAGGGTGTGATTCATCCAATTTTTGGGCTCCTGAGGCCAACCCCAGGGTCTCTTTAATGTAATATTTGGGCTCCTGCTGCTGCTGTCAACTCCTGCCAACTCCAGGGTGTGATTCATCCAATTTTTGGGCTCCTGAAGCCAACCCCAGTGTCTCTTTTAAGTAATGTTTGGGCTCCTGCTGCTGCTGTCAACTCCTGCCAACTCCAGGGTGTGATCCATCCAATTTTTGGGCTCCTGAAGCCAACTCCAGTGTATATTTGGGCTCCTGCTGCTGCTGCTGCTGTCAACTCCTGCCAACTCTAGGGTGTGATTCATCCAATTTTTGTGCTCCTGAAGCCAACTCCAGTGTATATTTGGGCTCCTGCTGCTGCTGCTGCCAACTCCAGGGTGTGATTCATCCAATTTTTGGGCTCCTGAGGCCAACCCCAGGGTCTCTTTAAAGTAATATTTGGGCTCCTGCTGCTGCTGCTGCTGTCAACTCCTGCCAACTCCAGGGTGTGATTCATCCAATTTTTGGGCTCCTGAAGCCAACTCCTGTGTATATTTGGGCTCCTGCTGCTGCCAACTCCAGTGTGTGATTCATCCAATTTTTGGGCTCCTGAAGGCAACTCCAGTGTATATTTGGGCTCCTGCTGCTGCTGCTGCCAACTCCAGTGTGTGATTCATCCAATTTTTGGGCTCCTGAAGGCAACTCCAGTGTATATTTGGGCTCCTGCTGCTGCTGCTGCTACCAACTCCAGGGTGTGATTCATCCAATTTTTGGGCTCCTGAAGCCAACCCCAGTGTCTCTTTTAAGTAATGTTTGGGCTCCTGCTGCTGCTGTCAACTCCTGCCAACTCCAGGGTGTGATTCATCCAATTTTTGGGCTCCTGAAGCCAACTCCAGTGTATATTTGGGCTCCTGCTGCTGCTGCTGTCAACTCCTGCCAACTCCAGGGTGTGATTCATCCAATTTTTGGGCTCCTGAAGCCAACTCCAGTGTATATTTGGGCTCCTGCTGCTGCTGCTGCCAACTTCTGCCAACTCCAGGGTCTCTTAAACGTAATATTTGGGCTCCTGCTGCTGCCAACTCCAGGGTGTGATTCATCCAATTTTTGGGCTCCTGAGGCCAACCCCAGGGTCTCTTTAATGTAATATTTGGGCTCCTGCTGCTGCTGTCAACTCCTGCCAACTCCAGGGTGTGATTCATCCAATTTTTGGGCTCCTGAAGCCAACCCCAGTGTCTCTTTTAAGTAATGTTTGGGCTCCTGCTGCTGCTGTCAACTCCTGCCAACTCCAGGGTGTGATTCATCCAATTTTTGGGCTCCTGAAGCCAACTCCAGTGTATATTTGGGCTCCTGCTGCTGCTGCTGTCAACTCCTGCCAACTCCAGGGTGTGATTCATCCAATTTTTGGGCTCCTGAAGCCAACTCCAGTGTATATTTGGGCTCCTGCTGCTGCTGCTGCCAACTTCTGCCAACTCCAGGGTCTCTTTAAAGTAATATTTGGGCTCCTGCTGCTGCCAACTCCAGGGTGTGATTCATCCAATTTTTGGGCTCCTGAGGCCAACCCCAGGGTCTCTTTAATGTAATATTTGGGCTCCTGCTGCTGCTGTCAACTCCTGCCAACTCCAGGGTGTGATTCATCCAATTTTTGGGCTCCTGAAGCCAACCCCAGTGTCTCTTTTAAGTAATGTTTGGGCTCGTGCTGCTGCTGTCAACTCCTGCAAACTCCAGGGTGTGATTCATCCAATTTTTGGGCTCCTGAAGCCAACTCCAGTGTATATTTGGGCTCCTGCTGCTGCTGCTGTCAACTCCTGCCAACTCCAGGGTGTGATTCATCCAATTTTTGGGCTCCTGAAGCCAACCCCAGTGTCTCTTTTAAGTAATGTTTGGGCTCCTGCTGCTGCTGTCAACTCCTGCCAACTCCAGGGTGTGATTCATCCAATTTTTGGGCTCCTGAAGCCAACTCCAGTGTATATTTGGGCTCCTGCTGCTGCTGCTGTCAACTCCTGCCAACTCCAGGGTGTGATTCATCCAATTTTTGGGCTCCTGAAGCCAACCCCAGTGTCTCTTTAAAGTAATATTTGGGCTCCTGCTGCTGCTGCTGCCAACTCCAGGGTGTGAATCATCCAATTTTTGGGCTCCTGAAGCCAACCCCAGGGTCTGTTTAAAGTAATATTTGGGCTCCTGCTGCTGCTGCTGCCAACTCCAGGGTGTGATTCATCCAATTTTTGGGCTCCTGAAGCCAACCCCAGTGTCTCTTTAAAGTAATATTTGGGCTCCTGCTGCTGCCAACTCCAGGGTGTGATTCATCCAATTTTTGGGCTCCTGAAGCCAACCCCAGGGTCTCTTTAAAGTAATATTTGGGCTCCTGCTGCTGCTGCCAACTCCAGGGTGTGATTCGTCCAATTTTTGGGCTCCTGAAGCCAACCCCAGTGTCTCTTTAAAGTAATATTTGGGCTCCTGCTGCTGCTGCCAACTCCAGGGTGTGATTCATCCAATTTTTGGGCTCCTGAGGCCAACCCCAGGGTCTCTTTAAAGTAATATTTGGGCTCCTGCTGCTGCTGCTGCCAACTCCAGGGTGTGATTCATCCAATTTTTGGGCTCCTGAAGCCAACCCCAGGGTCTCTTTAAAATAATGTTTGGGCTCCTGCTGCTGCTGCTGCCAACTCCAGGGTGTGATTCATCCAATTTTTGGGCTCCTGCTGCTGCCAACTCCAGTGTCTCTTTAAAGCAATGTTTGGGCTCCTTCTGCCCCTCATAGTGATGCCACTTCAACTCTCTTGAATTCAATTGTGCCGCTCTGCGATTCTATTAGCGATGCCTCTGATCTGCATGTGATATTTCTTCAAAGTATTATTTAACTAACCCAGCACGCATCCTGTGCGTGTTACAGCAAGGCAGAATGGTTTACAACCCTATTGAGGCTCTAGGAGGCTCAGAAATAGCCGTTTTTAATAGCGATTCGTCGCGAATTTATTCGGGTCGAAACGATTTTTGTCGGAAAATTCGGCGAATCAGTCGAATCGAATTTTTCAAAAGTTCGCTCATCTCTAATTGTTATCATTACCAGTTGTTTTTTTGGTGGTTAAATTCTCCGGCTTCTGGTTCACTGCTTTTCAATGCTGGGGATTTGTGGGAGGTCCCCGAGTATATGAAGGGCCGGGAGGAGCCTGTTTTTGCATGTCTGCAGTGCACAGCGCCATCTGGCGGAGGATAACCCAAGTGTTATTTATCTGGAGCAGGACGTACTGTATACGTATAATACCAATTCTACAGGTGAGTATTTCACAGAATTGTATTTTTGTGTTTAATTCTGTTTTATTGAACATCAAAAAGAAAAAAGAAAATGGAATTCATGTATAAAAATGGGCACACCAGCAGATGTTTAAAGGTAAACAATATTATTTATTAATGGCATGAAAAAGTTAAAAATACACAAAAGACAAGACAATGTTAAAAACAATTAATGGTCTGATTATATTCTACTGAATGTTGCTATAACCTCCAGCACCGATACAAAAAGATGTTGGACTAAACCAATATATACCACAACAATTATTTAATTAATACTATACGCAATATATACAAAAATCGAATAATAATACCAGGTATGGGTGTTAAGAAATAAAAAAAATGTGAGTCAAGTAAAAAAAAAATATATATATATATATATATATATATGTGGCTGGATACTAAAAAACCCAATTCTTTAAGAGAATGATATAAAACCCTCCTAATTAATCACTGCCAAAAGAATGCAGTGATTACATTGATGCAACCATGATTTTGTGCTCAAAGATGGAAACAAACCATATTATAAAGATACCCTAATAATTATTAACTAATGTGTGTCCTCAAATGTGCCCTAATATGGGGGCCTCAAATTAAAATTACAGTGACAGTGCTAATCATGTATCAACCATAAAATACAAAAACAGTGACAAAATGTAAGAAATGTGTTAAGAAATCCAAGGGCTAACTGCTGCCCGTTATTCATGCATAGCTCAGGTGTTACAAATGTAATGTAACTAAATGTAAACATCAATCATAAAGACAAAAGAAAAAAAGTAAATACCGCCCAATACATGGTACAATAAATGCCAGGAGACCAATGCTGCCCCGCGTGCTCCGCCGTTACCACACGGCTTCTGATTGGGGTGCCAGATCACCTGCATGCAGCTCCTTTGTACTCAGCGGCGCGGGCTGCACGCTGCGCTGCTCGCTCCCGTCACCGGAAATCCAGGTGAGGGCTCAACGTCCACCCACCCCCAGGCGGTCACGCCCCCCGCGATGACCCGGCCGCCGTCATCGGCTGCAAGAGGGGGGCAGGAACGCCCGGAGGGGAAGTGGAGGGAAGCGCTGACGCGAGCATGGGGCCCCGGTCGCCCCCGAGCACAACAAAAGGGGCCCATAATGCATAACTAAGTACCATACAAACAATGCAATGCCAAACCAATAATTGAACAGTACATAATTAAATACCCAATGCTTATATAATCACAAATACTCTGCATATTACTATTAGTGAAAACCCTTATTGGCCCATCTTGAAGCGTTACTGTATTAAGTCCAATTCGAATTCCAAACAATCGGACGCCAAATAAGTCTTTGGTGACTCCATATATTGTCCCATATTATTCTCTCAAGTAGTTGGATTTAAAGTGCACAGCACAATTTCAGACCAAACAACTAGATCTCACTTCACGTCCTTGAACTTGGATAGGCGAAAAACTAAAATCAATCTGCAAATTCCAGCATATGGGTCCTCTATGATTTTGTGGCATGGCCCATATAAAAAAAAAAAAAAAAAAAAGGAAACATCTGTTGATATGTATATAGGGACCCAGAATTCCTTATGCCTTGCTGTATTTTGAACTATACATATTCCAATGTATTGGATAATTCTGTTTTAGGTGACTGACACCCAAGTGTTACTTGAGATAATTAAAAAAATGGAAAGTGGGGGGCATGGCTTGACATGAGGGGGTGAAGTTCTGAGGTAATAAATAACAATTTCTCAACATTTTAGACACCTATTTGGACAGAAAAAAAGGGTCAGCTCTTCTCATCAGCTCCTTCGACTAGGAAAATTAGTATCTATATGGAGAGAAACAGACCCGGAGACCCATGGGGTAAGACACACAAGATGATGCCGGCCTGCTGTGCTGGGGAAGAAGAGAGTAATATGGATGCACATGTAGCTGCACCATATTGGTCTCCAGTACCCACCTTGGCTGGAATTGAACCAAGAGAGGAAGAAGGCAAGGATTCAATGGACACTAAAGGTGAGAGAGTGCAGTGCTTCTGAGCTGGCAAGATGGCTGCCAAAAGCAGCAACTGCTCAAGCACCTCGGCCCCAGTTCTAATTTACAAAGCCCTATAGCACCCTACGTGCAGTTGCCCAGGTGCTCTGCATCCCAACCTCCTCCCCGCAGCAGCATGTAGTAACTTCGGCGACCAATGCCATCACTCTTATCCCGCTGCTGATCACTCAGTTTCCAGCGTGTCCAGGACAAGGGAATGCAAAGCATCATCTCCAGCCACCATTTCTAACCCACAGGCTCATGTGCTGCACAACCTAAATATACAGCAACCAGGACAGATCACTGGCAGCCTGTCCCCCACACATTTAAGACGGTACATTACCAAGCACACGCAGATGTTTGATATGGATCAACAATCATTCTCGCTTTATCCAAGCTTTGCCCAGACATGCGAGGAGTTTTCTCCAGAATAGGACAGTAAGGCATCCATCTAAGCACTCACTACATCCCCAGTAACCCCAGAATATACCAGGCCCAACTCCACATTGTCCTCACAAAGCCTGAACTCACTTGCCTTTACAGAGGAACAATAAAGTCCTGGATCCTAATGGTTTTCTTCAGCCACAGCCTAAACCCAGACCTGGTGGAAATCACACTCGGGATCTGGTAATAATTCTTGGTGCTCTACCCTTCATAACACAGAAAATGCCACAAATATAGCCCAGGTGTCTTAAAGAGAAAATGAGGATAAGGGGAAAGGAATATTGGCTGACTACTAATTTTAAAAAGGTATCCCCAACAAGCACTACACCTATGAAGGCCCTCATCACACTAAAACTATACAAATTTCCCAACACCAGTATGCTTCAACAGGCCTCGCTGCCATCAGAGCGGAAATTAAAGCTCTTCCTTTCAAGGCAGATCTAGAATCATTCATTCTGAGAGGGGAGGATACCTTTAAAAAATATATTTCTGATTTTTAGCACTCAGTCATATCTAAACACTAAAATTGCAGGTTTTAAGCAGTCACAGGAATCTGCTATACAGAGAATCGAGCAACTGGAGAGAACTATTTTCCCAACCATCTTTAAACCAAGCCACGCTTCTACAACTAGACAATCTAGAAAACAGAAATCGTAAAAACAACATTTACCTCAGATACCTTCTAGAATCAACTATCCAGGATAACCTGCTACAAACAGTCACAGTAATATTCCATGGTCTTCTTGACCAACCACCATCCACTGAAATCCTGATGGACAGAATTCACTGAACTCTGGATCCTAAATCCAACAACCCAAATAGACGACGGGACATTATATGTAGAATACATTACTATACCTTAAAGGAGAGAATCATTAAAAGGCCTGGGAGAAAGGTCAAAGAAAATTTGATGGAGCTGTGCTAGAAATCTTCCTGGGCATCTGTAAACTCTTGAAGCCTTGCTTGACAAAATACTGGAACTCCACCATTTGATGTTCTGGATTTGTTAAACCCTCCAGTAACCAGCTCTAGGGTCCAGAGAAGGTGGTACTCAGAGAGACCCAGACCACCTAGAAATCCGAGCCTGGCCAGCGGATGGGGTGGTAGGGTGGCCGGGGACCCACAGACAAGGAACAATAATCACCTAACATCAGTTAAAAATGTTGGAAGCCCTTCTTCCTTCTCTAATAACTAAAATGTTACTTTCACTGGTTTTATTACTGTTTTATGGATCCCAATGCATGCAGCGACTTATTGGGGCAACTGTAAGATCAAGCGGGGAGGCCGATTCATTAATAGCACCAGGTAGCGACAGTAGCAGTATATTCTTGGTGTGCCACACACCCCGCTTCACTTCTTAAATATTCATCACTTCATGGGTTAATCCACCGCAGGTGACGTAGTGCAGAGAGGAAGTCTTGTAACGAGCCCCCTTCCGGCCTATATATACCTGGTACCTCCCTTCAATCACCAGTATTTTTTCTCTATGCTTGCTGACAAGTCAGAAGTTGGAAGTCTCCTGCTTACAGGTAGGCCGGGGTATTCTTACCCCGCCACCCCCCTTTTGGTCTATTTCTGCCCGGTTTGAGTTTGTATACCTTTATGGTGAAATAGGAAGCCTCCCAGCCTTGGCTGCTCACCGGGCAAATGGTAGATGGCACTTTAAGTGCCTAGGAGCTTATTTCCTACCGCTCAACCTCATGCGTGGGGCAATGCGGCGAACCGGCATGGTGATCCAGAAATGGGATGCCCCTGTCCCGAGGGTCCCCGTAGCCCCTTTCTCTCCCGTTCGGTCCCTTCTCCCTTCACTATGGGGGGAGGAGGGGGGGTGGTGTGGGTGTGCTTTAGTATGTGTGTTTCACTGTATCACTGCATGTTAACATATATGTCATGTTTATACATTCACTGTAGCATGTGTATATTTTGGGTCTGCTTTAGGGCAGCTTGTGCTGGGTATGGGCTGGCCACCTCTCTGGCAGTTGGTTGCTTTGTGGCCCCCTACCCCCTCCCCCCTCTCCCCTCTTCTCGCCTGGCATTCATTGAGCTTTGTCAGCACATGCGTTTTTTACCCTCCCCCCTCCGCCGCCTGGACGCGCGTGCTGTGATCAGCTGTAAAGTGTTCCAGCTGATCGGCATAGGGGGGGCGGGCCCGCTGACGCGGCGCCGACGTCATGCGGCGTCAGCGGCGGGCCCAGCGTCCAAGCTTCCTTCAAAACAGGAAGGCGCGTGGGCACACGGCCGCACTTTGTCTTCTGCCGGCTCATGGCTGCTGGCTGCAGGCTTACCGGCTGATTGCTGTACAGGTAAGCGGCCCCTCCCGTTGGGGCCGTTAAATGGGGGATATTGTTTAATAATACAGTGAGAAATCACTATTATCAAGGGGGCGTCATTTAAGGGCACTTGGTGCCATACTTATATGTTATACACATGTTAAGGATCTGATGGTTGTTTTCTTGCCTTGCAGATCCTGGGATCCCTGCTTATGCTAGCCCTCCGGCTCTATGTGCCTGGCTAATTATTGGGATTGATTTGAATGTTTATATACATAGACTATATATAAATATATATATATATATAGTTTCTATTAAAGAGGACCTAAACTTTAAAAAAAAAAAAAAAAGTATATAAATCCTCCCTTCCGGGACATTACTAAAATAAAGGGGGCATCCCGGGTCGGCTTATGCCTTAAAAGTCCCATTATTGCGAATACCATAAATCACCATATGGAGGCTTCCGTAGTTTCCGGAAACGGTTCTGCTGTTCCGTTTGGGGGGTGCGTAGGTTGTGGGGTTCCACTCCCAGCTGATAATATCTTTATTTGCATCCCTTGTGCAAAACAGACTATTGCGCGCCAGTCCGTTGCTTCGGCTGCGGTGCCATCGCATCCTTCATCATCTCCTACCTCTCCATCCCTATTCCGGACCCCGCATGACACTGTCAAAAGTGGGGATTCGCATTCCGAGGCAGCAGCACAGCCCTGCCCCGGAAAATGATGCCCGTTAAAGCAGCGTTTAAAACTGCTGCAAAACGAAGGCACCTGACTCCGGTACCTTCGGCTCCACAGGACCAGTTTTGTGAACCTGTGGAATGGTCCGATGGATCCCCTGACGAGGATGAACTCTCGTCGGAGTCAGATGAGCCGACAGGTCAGCATGTGGCTGATGAGATCGGCGATTGGTCAGAGGGGGTTGTTTTTGACACCCCCTCCATTCTGGCTCAAATGTTAAAAATTTTGACCCCGCCAAAGGGTCAGTTATTTAAAGAGCCTCAGCCGAGTTTGGTTTTTCCCAGACAGCACCACTTTGAGAGGGTGGTTCTTAAGGAATGGGAACATCCCACACGGTTATCTGGAATTCCTTCCAGTTGGGGAAAGCGTTATCCTTTTCCACCAGAATTGGTGAGGCTGTGGTCTGTCCCTCCGGACGTCGATACCCCTGTACTAGGACTCTCCAGCTCGGCTATGGTACAATCTGCTGAGACCACTACCCCCAAAGATGGGGAAGATCGCAGGATTGACCAATACGCTCGACATGGTTTTATCTATTCCGGGTCAGCATTGCGCCCGGTATGTGCTTCATCCCTTCTTCTATTGGCAATTAAGTCCCTAATTCAGGGGCTATATGAGGATCTTGATCCCGCTTGCAAACAGTTCACTGCACTTAAGCAGTGTGAATCTTTTGTGGCTTATGTCCTGGCCGCTCAGGACGATGCGCTGACTATGAGTAGCAAGGCGGCAGCTATGCTGGTGGCTATTCGCAGGTCAGTATGGCTGCGTCAGTGTTCAGCAGACACGGCTTCCAAAAAGGTACTCACAGCTCTCCCCTTTTTGGGGTTGCGTCTGTTTGGGGAGAAAATTGATTCAGTCGCAAAAGATGGTAAGATGCCACAACGCAAAAGGCCTCGTGGTCCCTTCAGGGGGACAAGTTCCGGTAGGCCTTCCCTTCAAAGGTTCGGAGCGGGCAAAGGTACGTCCTTTCCCGCTACCAGTGGCGCAGGTTGGACTCGGGGGAGGGGCTGTGGCCGGCCCACTCAGTCCTGGGGCACCAAGCCTGCTGATAAGCTCACTCAGCAATGAGGGGCTGCCCTCACCCGTGCGGGTGGGGGGACTATTGCGACACTTCTACCATTGGAACCTTGTGGTTCTAGGCAGATGGATCCAGGAGGTAGTGTCGACAGGTCACAACCTGGAATTCGAGTCTCACCCTCCCTCGCGGTCCATTCAGGGGTCGGTTCATCCCGGCCTGAACTCTCATCAAGACGGAGTGTGTCTTTCCTTTGCCCAAATTCACACAAGAACACTTCAGCTATTTCTGCTAGCGTGTTGGGTCCAGCAGCCTCTGTTGTTGGAGCAGTCCTTCCGATTGTCCTCCCGTGTACGGCAGTTCCTCCTGTGGTGATTGGTCTCGACCAATCTTGTACAGGGCAGGTCTTTCCTGACCCTCCCTTGGAGAGGTGTCACCACGGACACCAGTCTGTCGGGATGGGACAGATTCTGGAAGGAGCTGCGGCTTCAGGGGCAGTGGAGGCCCCACTTACCCATCAGAGAAATGTCCCTGATCCAGACATGGGCAGTGTTCCATGTTCCCTGTCTCTCGGCGGTTTACATTCCAGAGGTGATGGAACAGGTAGCGGACCGGTTGAGCAAGTGCTCTCCCCGTCTGGAAGAATAAGCTCTCCATCCTCGGGTGGTTCTCTTATTGTGTCTCCAATGGGAGACTCCGGAGGTGGACCTGTTGGCCCCTCATCACTATCACAGGCTCCCGAGCTTCGTGTCACTCTCCCGGGATCCTCTGGCTCTGACAGTGGACGTCAGGTCCCTGAACTGAGAAGCTCTGGGATTTCTATACCTGTTTCCTCCGTGGCCCTTGCTGGGCAGAGTTCTTCAGAAGTTTGCTCTGGAAAGGGTGTACGCCGTTCTCATGGCCCCAAGGTGGCCAAAACGAATAAGGTTCGCAGACATCATTTGGCTGGCAGTGGACCAGTTCGTTCTGCCTCTTCGGCCCGATCTGCTCACTCAGGGTCAATTGTGTTACCCCAATTTACCAGCGCTGGGTTTGATGGCCTGGCTGCTGAAACCTCCATCCTGAAGGAGGAGGGTCTTTCTGATTCCGTCATTAAGACTCTGATCAGTGCCCGGAAGAAGTCTTCTTCCATCACCTACTATAGGACTTGGAAAGCCTATATCACTTGGTGTGAGATAAGATCTTTTCCTTGTAGGGTCCTTTCGGTCCCCAGGATTCTGGAGTTTTTACAATCAGGGCTGGACTCTGGTCTCCAGCTAAGTACATTGAAAGGGCAGGTCTCTGCCTTATCTGTCTTTTTTCAGAAGCGTGTTGCGCTTAAACCTTTAGTTAAAACTTTTTTCCAGGGGGTTACGCATGTGCGGCCTCCCAGGAAACCATTACTCCCTGTTTGGGATTTGAATTTGGTTCTTTCGGCTCTTCAGGCTCCTGCTTTTGAGCCTTTGCAAGATATTGCTTTGTCTACCCTGACTCAGAAGATTGTCTTCTTGGTAGCGATCACTTCTGTCCGGCGTGTCTCAGAATTGGCGGCCTTAACTATCCAGGCGCCTTACTTCGAGAGGCATCAGGATAAAGTGGTCTTTCGGTTCAAGCCAGACTTTCTTCCTAAGGTTGTTTCTGCTTTTCATTTGAACCAAGATATTGTTCTTCCCTCCTTGTGTCCTAATCCTAAGAATGACAAAGAGAGGGTTTTGCATTGTTTGGATGTAGTACGCTGTGTTAAGTACTACTTGATTATCACGTCTCCTTTCCGTAGGACGGATTCCTTTTTTGTTGTGCCCCATGGGCCTAAGAAGGGTTTGGCACCAGCCAAATCTGCCATTAGCAAGTGGATACGTCAGGCCGTTACTGCGGCCTATTCTGCTAAGGGAAGAGTTCCCCCTTTTCGTATTACTGCTCATTCCACTCGCGCTGTTGGGGCGTCTTGGGCTTTTCAGCACCAAGCTTCTGTTGAACAGGTTTGTAAGGCCGCCACCTGGTCTTCTGTTCACACTTTTTCTAAGTTTTACAAAGTCAATGTGCGGGCCTCAGCGGATGCTGTTTTTGGCCGCAAAGTTCTGCAGACTGCAGTCATTTAAGTTATGCTTCAACTGGCCTTGAGATGCCCTTCCCTTGTGGACACTGCTTTTGGATGTCCCATGAAGTGATGAATATTTAAGAAGTGAAGCGGGGTGTGTGGCACACCAAGAATAATACCATTTTGTGAGTACTCACCTGAAAAATGGATATTGTTGGTGTGCCACACACCCCGCTTCACACCCGCTTTTTTCGGTATTACCGAAGCATTTATATGGTGAAGCCCTTTCTTATTTATATCAAAATTGATTTTGGAGGTTACTGGTGGAATACTGGTACCTTGTTTTACTGCTTTTTGAATATACTGGTGATTGAAGGGAGGTACCAGGTATATATTGGCCGGAAGGGGGCTCGTTACAAGACTTCCTCTCTGCACTACGTCACCTGCGGTGGATTAACCCATGAAGTGATGATTATTTAAGAAGTGAAGCGGGGTGTGTGGCACACCAACAATATCCATTTTTCAGGTGAGTACTCACAAAATGGTATTTTTCACATCGCCCGCTAGTATTCGCTGTGCTTGGCCGTTGTTCGGTTGTTGACAGCGACTCAGTCGGTGTGCGATAATGTTGAATACGGGGTTAGGAGTCGCTGTTTGACAGGTTCCGCGCTGTATGGGAGCGCATGACAGCGAATGGCCATTGCAAACGGCTCCCAGCATATTCATTAACAAATCACGCTCAAAAAATTCTCGCGCTATGAAATGCTTGTTTAAACCCCAGAGCGCTGGCGGCGATGGCTTAAAAGTCGTTTTTTAACCCCCAACCATATTTTAGGGAAAAAAAAAAAAGTTTTTCAAAACATTTTGTAATATGAATACATTAATATCAGACCTGTAATTCAATTCTGCACAAATTTTTTTTTTTTTTTTTACCTTAAAAAAATATCTAACATTGCAGAAGTGGTCACAGAATTTTTGACATTTAAAAAAAAAAAAACATTAATAGCAATTAATTAAGAATATTTAAAGATTGCTCCATTGAAAGGCATTGGAGAGCGCCAGGTAGCGAGAGGTCATACCTGTCGCTGTTCAAGGTCGCTCGCTGGCGCTGTGGGGTGAGGCTGGAATAATGATGAATGATTCGCTATCTGGCGCTCCGTCAGTCGCTAAGCAGGATCGGCTTCATAAATGTGTGATTGCGGAGGGGAGCCGGCGTTCTCGTGGCGGTGACCGTCATTACCGTTCGCTCACCATTCGCTACCTGGCGCTATCCCTTGTTAAATAAGGGCCTAAGTTTAATATTTTTGCCTGATAGGAGCTCTCTCCCTTTATTTTCTCTCCCAATCTACTCCAGGCCATCAGCATTCAGTTATGAATGGTTAACACTGCCCTGCAAGACATAAAAGTGTGGTTCCTCCCAGCCTCTATATACATCCGGCTGCACCTCCACAATCCAGTTTAATTCCTAAATTTGGACTGGACTGTGAAGGTTGCTTGGATTTACTTTTTCTTTTCTTTTCTTACCTAGGAAGCAGGGGAATTTACCCTGTCTATCTTCCAGGCCCCTATATCCCACTGATCTGATGGACCCATTATGCATCCTCAGCTATTCTGTTTATACGGATCAGGGTGGTAGGGGTAAGTGCCAGGGTCTTGGGGCACTTCGGGATGTCACTTTAGTTTTCACTTTAAGAAACAATCAGCCGCAGGTTTTTGTCTGGTGAGCCTGCAGGGGGAATCTGAGGGATATATATATTTCCCCCTTTCCTTCCTTCCCACAATATATTATATTTTTTTGTTAGTTTGTGTTCTCTTTAACAGTTTAGAACTTTGAATTTCAGGCCCTTTTACTTTAAGGGGTGGAAACACATGGTGAGGGGGCGGGCCAGGCGGCATTAAGAGACAGGCACTTCCTTTGTGAACTAGGGGGAACAACGCTAACTGGTCTGCCACCTCAGCTAATGTGACTTGCCCGCTCTGCTCGAGGCAGCAGCCCGTGGAGTCTGCAGTAAGCGGGGATTGTTGCGGCTCATGTCTCGCAGCCACCGCCACCATTCTGACTCCAGATTCAGTCCAGAGGATTGCTGCGGCTTGTGCTGCTCATTCTTAAGACGCCACTCCAACTCTTCAAGATTGTGGTCGAGTACTTGTATATACTTCAGTCTTAGGCCCTCAGGGACATTGAGACTGTTATATTTTCCCCAAGACTAAGACCAAGACGGTATGCCTGCAAAGGCCTCTGGGCAAGGACAGTGCTGTTTGTCCAGAATGTGCTATGGTAGTACTCGCTAGGTTTGGGAGGAGAACTTCTCCTTCAGAGACTACTGATGCTGGGCCCTCAGAACCTAGAGCTCCTTCGGTAGCTCAATCTCGCCTGGATAACCAGGACAGTGTCCAGCGAAATATTGCAGAGAGATAGTCCCCATAGAAAGCCAGCTTGCACCAGTTGTCCCCAAGAAAGCATTTGGGAAGTGGGAGCATCTAGTTTCCTTTGATTCTGAGGAGGACATGTATGTGTCTGTAGTTTTCTAAGGATGATGATTTATATCAGGGTGAGCTTCCTTCCAGTAGAGAAGTAATTTGGACTCAGGATCCTCTACACAAGAGGGCTCTCTGTTCAAGGATCAGATAGGTCTGATTGATTCCACTTTGAGAGATTCTGGATATTTCAGCTCCCAAAGTTCCTAAGAGGAAAAAGGAGATATATTCAAGCCGGGGAGACCAAGGCAACAGTTCCCTGAGCAAACTTATTTTTTCAATATAATCCGGAAGGAATTGGAGAAGCCAGATAGGCTTCCTTCCATTCCTAAAGTGTTGGATACTAAGGACCCTTTTCCCTCAGATCTAATTTGTGGTCTCTTCCTCCGGTGGTAGACAATCCAGTTTCAGGTCTCTCTAATGCCACTGTTATGCCTTCCTCTGATAGCACCTGCTTAAAGGATCCAGTGGATAAGCCCATAGGTCATGTGGCACATCATGCTTTTTCTATTGTAGGATCGACTTTACGGCCAGCCTGTTCCACACCCATAGCTTTTTTTGGCGAGCAACGGGTTGTCAAAACAACTGGATTCCAAGACTCTGTTCAGGAGTCGTTCATGGAATTCATGCTCCCAGTTAATTAAGTATGGCTATTAATAAGTATGTCATATCTGCTATGGATGATTTGTTAATCACCAGAAGATTAGTCTTAATAGTGGCTTTAAGGCGTTCATTATGGCTAAAGCAATGGTCGGTGGGTGCTCGCCTCCATGGTGGGTGAGACATTTGATTGGGGAAGTCTGGATGATATAGAAAAGGAGGCTACTGGAGGTAAGTCTACCCCCCTTTTTACAGGCCCTCTAATCCCTGGCCTTTTGATGGGGGTAGAGGTTCCTTTGGAACAGACCAAAGTCCAATAATATGGCCAGATCTTTTTGGCGGAATAAAACAAAGCCTTGTGGGTGGAGGGGTGGCTTCTTCAGTTTCTCATATTTGGAGGCTCCATGTATCACATCTGTGGATACAGGAGGTGATTTCCTTAGGTTAAAAGATTAAATTGGGGGCCAAACCTTCTTGGTGGTAGTTTTTTTGGTCAGGGGTATCCCAAAATCCGGTGAAAGCAGAAGCCTTGAGATCTGCCGTAGCTAGAAATTGGAGTAGTTTGTCATGTTCCCTTCTCTGTGAGAGGCTAGGGTTTTCACTCCTATTCATAAATTCCCATTAGATCTCAAGAGCCTCAACAGGTTTGTCTGTCTGAAGAAATCTTGCATGGAGTCCTTAAGATCCACAGTGATGATGTTTCAGTCGGGAGAATTTATGACCACAGTGGCTATAAAGGATGCGTACCTACACATCCTGTTTTTTCCAGGTCATCAAAACGTATTGCTCTTTGCAGTAGATGTCCTTCATCTTCAGTTTGTGGCTCTGCCTTTTGGCCAGCCCCAAGGGTGTTTACCAAGGTTTTGACAGGCCTTATGGCTTTCCTGAGAAACTAGGTGATGCACATAATCCCTTACCTAGACAATCTGCTGATCAGGGCCCCGTCTGCTCAGGAGGCCCAGAAGGATACACAGATTTACAGGATACACAGATAGTATGGTCGACACTGAAAAGGTTTGGCTGGACCAAAGTCAGCTATACAAGGTTGCATATCATCCCATCAACCATGATATCCTTCCTGAGATTGTCGTTAGACACAACTCAGGCCCGAGTATTTCTTCTGGGACAAAAGAGACTCTTGCTTTAGGCTTACAGACTCTCTTGTTCTGCCCTCCGCGTACGATTCATCAGGGAATGCGCCTGGTGGGCCTGATGGTGTCTAGCTTTGCACAGTTTCATACAAGGCCACTGCAGATGGAGTTCTCTCGCTCTGGGATTGGACTCTTTTTATGACACAATCAGCCTCGATCCAGTGACAGTGTGACCGGGGGAGAGCAAGCTTCCCTAAAAATATCCTAGAACTGAGAGCGTTTTTTTTATCTCGCACATATTGGTCTTCCGATCTGAGAGGTCATCCTGTCTGACGGCCGCATCCTCCACCTCCCTCTCCCTCTGTGACAGCCATTCACAAATTCCTGGTGTTGGAAGAGTAAACAATTCTACAGGTGAGAATACACAGGATTGTATTTTCTGTCCCAATCCACTCCAGACCGTCAGCATTTAGTAATGAATAGGCTCTTCAAAAGCTGTGTCCTTACTTACTTCAGGGTTGGATCCTAGGTAACATAGTAACATAGTATGAATAAAGACTTAAGTCCATCCAGTTCAGCCTGTTTATCTCCTTCCAGTGATCTAGTAGCCATAGCTGGAAATGTTATTACATGGCAGGAAGGCATCAAGGCCACTTTTGAATGTTTTTACTGTATTCATCATTACTACCTCCTCTGGCAGCAAGTTCCATAGTCTCACTGCTCTTACAGAGAAGAATCCCCTCCTATGTCGGTGCACCTTTCCTCTAACCTTAGTGGATGCCCTCGGGTTATAGTTACATCCTGGGGTATAAATAGATTGTGGGACAGACTTTTTTCTAAATGAAATAAACCTAATTTTGACAATTTTTCAGGGTACTCTAGCCCCCGCACTCCTTTTATTAACTTTGTTGCCCTTCTTTGAACGCGCTCCAGTTCTGATATGTCCTTTTTAAGCACAGGTGCCCAGAACTGTACACAGTACTCCATATGGGGTCTGACCAGTGACTTGTACAGGGGTAAAATGATGCTCTGGTCATGAGCACCTATGCCCCTCCTGATGCACCCCATGATCCTATTTTCTTTGGCAGCAGCTGCCTGGCATTGATTACTACAGTTGAGCTTATTGTTAACTAAAACCCCTAGGTCCTTTTCCATTGTTGTTTTACCAAGTGTTTCTTTATTTAGTGTGTAATCATGACACAGTTTTCTCCTTCCCATGTGCATAACTTTACATTTATCTGTGTTAAACTTAATTTGCCATTTAACTGCCCATGCTGTTTAATCCGTACCCAATGTCATTTATATATATATATTGAAAAGAATTGGTCTCAGAACTGACCCTTGTGGTACTCCACTAGTAACAGTGACCCAATCTGAGCGTGTACCATTGATAACCACCCTCTGCTTCCGATCATTAAGCCAATTTCTCACCCATCTGCACACGTTTTCCCCCAGTCCCAGCATTCTCATCTTTTGTACCACCCTTTTATGTGGAACAGTATCAAATGCTTTAGAAAAGTCAAGATATATGATATCCAATGACTCCCTCTGATCCAATCTTGAACTTACCTCCTCATAAAAGCTGATTAGGTTTGTCTGGTAGGAGCGATTCCTCATAATTCGATGCTGATATGGAGTTATAAGGTCATTTTCCCCAAGAT
Organism: Gastrophryne carolinensis; assembly: GCA_027917425.1. Lineage (NCBI taxonomy): Eukaryota > Metazoa > Chordata > Amphibia > Anura > Microhylidae > Gastrophryne > Gastrophryne carolinensis. The sequence continues at coordinate 313,451,988 of CM051235.1, forward strand.
GCTCCAGGATAGTATGCCTTAAGAAACCTTCAAACAGCTTGCCCACCACATGTTAAGCTTCTGTAGTTCCCAGGTTCCCCCCTAGATCCCTTTTGAATATTGGCACCACATTTGCCAAGCGCCAATCCCTCGGAACAGACCCTGTAGTTATTGAGTCCACAAATATTATAAATAACGGCTTGTCTATTACTATACATAACTCCCTTAAACACGAGGATTTATGTAGTCTGGTCCCGGCGATTTATCAATTTTTACCAGTGACATTTAATGAAGGGTTCCGGTTATTCCCCTGCATTTCACTCGGCATGTCACATTCTTTTGTGAATATAGAACAAAGAAGTTTAGTAAATTTGCTTTCTCCTCATTTCCCTCTATAGGTGCCCCTCCTTGCTTTTCAGGGGGCCCACACCCTCAGGTTTGTACCTGTTATGGTTTATGTAGCTAAAGAATAATTTGGGGTTAGTTTTACTCTCTTTCGCGACCAGTCTTTCTGTCTCCAGCTTAGCTGCCCTATCTGTTGTTTACATTGTTTATTTTCTTCTTTATAGTTTTTTAACGCTTCTGCTGTCCCTTCCTGCTTTAAACATTAAAATGCCTTTTTTGTTGTTTATTGCCCCCTTAACCTTTTTGTTTAGCCACATCGCTTTACATGTGTGTCTAACAGTTTTATTCCTGTAAGGTATATATCTGTCACAATGGGATTCCTTTGAAAGTATCCCATTTAGTGTCCATGCTTTTGTTTTTAAGGACATTTGCCCAGTCAATGCAGTTTAGGGCATCTCTAAGTTGGTCAAACTTTGCCTTTTTGAAGTTCCGCGTTTTTGTGGCTCCTTGATGAAGCACCCTAGTGACTGCTAAGTGGTAATAAAGGTACAGGTTGGGGAAACCTTGGAAGCAGTGATCATAATATCGTTAATTACTTTGTCTGGTACATTGGTTAGTATTAGGTCCAATATGCCTTTCCCTCTTGTTGGAGCTTGTACTTGTTGGGAAAGGTTGCCATCTTTTGTTTTAGATAAAAAAAACTATTACTTTTATGGGAACCACATGTTTCAGTGTCCCAGTCTATATCTGGGTAGTTAAAGTCCCCCATAATCACTACCTCATTTAGTTTAGAGGCTATATCTATTTGCCTTAGCATCATATTTTTTGTGGATTCGGATATATCTGGAGGTTTGTAGCAAACCCCCATCAGTATTTTATTTTTGTTTCTCCCTCCATGTATTTCTACTCATACAGACTCCACATAGTCATTCCCCTCACATATACCCTCCCGCAGAGTGGGTTGTAGAGAGGATTTTACAATTAAGCAGACTCCACCCCCTTTGCGTTTGTTATGGTCCCTCCTAAACACACAGTAGCCCTGTAGATTTACTGCCCAGTCATAGCTTTCATCCAGCCAGGTCTCTGTTACCCCCACTATGTCATATTGTTCTTCTTTTATTATCAGTTCTAGTTCATCCATTTTATTAGTCAAGCTTCTAGCATTTGTAAGCATGCATTTCAATTACTTATGATAATTTTGTATATTGCCCTTTTTCCTCCTAGATGTGCTAACCCCTCCCCCCTCTCCACCCCCAGTTGCATGTCTACACCCACTGTCACTTTCTTTCCTACCTTCCCCTTTGTAACTGCTTTTAGCCTCCCCCCAGTGCTTAGTTTAAACACTCAAACCTTTTAGCCATCCTCTCCCCCAGAACAGATGAACCCTCCCCATTGAGGTACAACCCATCCATGCCAAAGAACCTGTAGCCCACTGTGAAGTCGGCCCAGTTCTCTAAGAACCTAAACCCCTCCTTTTTACTCCATTTTTTGAGCCACCTGTTTACCCCTCTAATCTCCCGCTGCCTCTCTGGTGTGGCTCTTGGTACTAGTAGTATTTCTGAGAATACTACAGTTGAGGTCCTTGCCTTAGGCTTACAGCCTAAGTTCCTGAAATCATTTTAAGGACCTTCCACCTACTTCTTCCTATGTCATTTGTGCCAATATGCACCATGACCGCTGGGGTTACGCCAGCAACACACTGTTTGGCAATCCCGGTCTTTGTGACAGATTGCCCTTGTCTGTTCCCCTAATAATAGAGTCACCCATTACCAGCACCTGTCTTGCCTGCCCTGTTCTCCCATTTCCCTTCCCTTTCTTACTGAAGCAGACAGATGTGTCTTGCTGCAGCTGTGCCATCCCTGAGCTAACATCCTCCTCATCTGCCAACTGGGCAAACTTGTTGGGAGGTGCCTGTTCAGGGCTAGCCTCCCTTTAACTTTTAACCCTACGCCGCCTTCTAACTGTTATCCAGCTAGCTGCCTCATTTTCCTGCTTTTCCCCTCCCCTGACCCATGGAGTGCCAGATCAGTGAGATCCAGACTCTTTTCCATGACAACGTCTTTCATTGTTGCCAATTGCTTCTTTAGATCGTGAATGACGGCTTCCAAATCAGCATATCGCACACATCCAGGGCATAAATATCCACCATCGACCGATTTATCAGAAAGTGCATACATAGCACAAGATGTACACTGGACAGCATTGTTAGGCATGGAACCCTTTGTATCGATTTGTTGGAACACCGAGTGAAGAATTTACAACACTTAAAATAACACTCTGAAATCAAAGGTAAATACAGCTTCAGCACTTCTGCTTATAACTCCTGCTTTAACTCACCACTTACCAAGCAGCCACTTACAGAGTCAGCCCCCAGGAGCAAGCTCCACGAGCTGTATGCTGCCTTATAACACACCTGCTTCAATTAGTCCTCGGCAGGAATCCAGGAGAGAGTGAAAACAATTTTTTTTCTTTTGTTTAAATTTTTGCCAGCATTAACACACTGATTCACAAAAATAAAACTACAGTTTGGGCTCATTTGGTAAGTAAAATATTACAGTTTCCCAAAGCTTACCACAAGAGTTCCTGCTTTAACTCACCACTTACCAAGCAGCCACTTATAGAGTCAGCATCCAGGAGCCAAATATTAATCTTATTTTTTAAATGAAGAGTAATCTATTTCAAAACCCCTAGCTTACTACTGTCTGTAATACATTCCTACCAAAGGAGGCATCCGCCGAGCCTCTGACATCTACCTTATAAAATTTGGTAAATGTATGAACTGAGGACCAAGTAGCAGCATTGCATACTTTCACCGATGCCGGGTGCTGAAAAGCCCAGGAAGTTCCAATAGCTCGTGTAGAATGAGCTGTAACTCGAAAGGGGTAATTCTTCCCCTTGGAGATATATAACCTTCTAACCGCTTGTCTAATCCATCGACTGATGGTAGACTTCGGCTATAATAAAAAGAAGTCTGACTTACGGAAGGCTTATGTAGCAGAGATTAGTGCTCTCACTACATCCACCTCTTCATTAAGATGAAAAGGGGAAACCACCTTAGGATGGACATCCTGCTCAAAATGGAAAATTGCCTTGTCCTTATGCAACTCTAAATAGGGAGGCTTAATTGTTAAAGCTGCTAATTCAGAAACCCGCTGTACCGAAGTAATTGACACTAGAAAGATTACTTTAAGTGTCATTAAGCTTAATGATGTGTCTGCCAATGGTTCAAAGGGAGGACCTTGCAGGGCTGACAAAACTAACAAATCCCAAACAGGCAGAAGAGGCTTACGGGGAGGACACACATGAGTGACCCCTTGCAAAAACATCCTAATAAGGTTAATATCGGCAATGGGTTTCTGAAAAAAAGATGGATAGCAAACAAAAGATAGAAGCAGATATCTGCCCTTTTAAAGTGCTCAATTGAAGACCCTTCTGCAAAAATTCCAGAATTCTGGAGATAGAAAACTTTCTACAAGCAAAACCTACAGATTCACAGCAAGCAATTAATATTACCCAGACTCTGTAGTAAATCTTTTATGAAGTCCGCTTTTGGGCACAAATCATGGTCTGTATGATTCTAACAGATAAACCTTTCTCTGCATGGATGGAGGTTTCCATAGCCCGGCTGTCAAAGCGAGAACTTGTGAATTGGGGTGCTGTAGAGGCCCAGGTGTGAGAAGATCTAGATCATCAGGCAACCTCCAAGGGTCGCCTTCCAACATACTTACTATGTCTGAGAACCAGCTTCTCCTTGGCCACTGAGGAGCCACCAGAACGGTTGGAATTCCCTCGCAGGCTACCTTTTCTAGTACCTGACCCACGAGTGGAATTGAAGGGAAAGCATAAGGAAGCTTAAATGCTGACCAATGAGTTGGTGCATCTGTCGCTATTGCTAGAGGATCCCTGGACTGAGAAACAAACTTCGCAATCTTCCGATTGTGATGGGATGCAAAGAGATCTATTCTTGGTGCGCCACACACCCCGCTTCACTTCTTAAATATTCATCCATTAATGGGTTAATCCACCGCCAGGTGACGTAGTGCAGAGAGGAAGTCTTGTAACGAGCCCCCTTCCGGCCTATATATACCTGGTACCTCCCTTCAATCACCAGTATTTTTCTCTCTGCTTGCTGACAAGTCAGAAGATGGAAGTCTCCTGCTTACAGGTAGGCCGGGGTATTCTTACCCCGCCACCCCCCTTTTGGTCTATTTCTGCCCGGTTTGAGTTTGTATACCTTTATGGTGGAATGGAAGCCTCCCAGCCTAGGCTGCTCACCGGGCAAATGGTAGATGGCACTTTAAGTGCCTAGGAGCTTATCTCCTACCGCTCGACCTCATGCGTGGGGCAATGCGGCTATCCGGCATGGTGATCCGGAAATGGGATGCCCCTGTCCCGAGGGTCCCCGTAGCCCCTTTCTCTCCCGTTACGGTCCCTTCTCCCTTCACTGGGGGGGGGGGTTTGAGGGTATGCTTTATGTATGCGTGTTTCACTTGTATCACTTTATTCAACATGTGTGTATATTCTGGTTATGCATTCTCTGTTATTCAGCATGTGTATACCTTTGGTTTTGGTCTGCTTGAAGGGCAGACTGCGCTGGGTAGGGGCTGGCCACTTTTCTTGGAAGACTATTGCTTTGTGGCCCCCTCCCCCCTCCTGGCATTTTAGGTACTCTTTTAGGCTGCGCCATGCGGTCTTTGTTATTATCCTCCCCCCTCCGCCGCCTGGGCGCACGTGTAGTGGCCCATCTGAGAGTGATCTCCAGCTGATTGGCGTAGGGGGGGGCGGGTCCCGATGACGCGGCGTCGGGGGCGCGGCGCCGACGTCATGCGGCGGGCCCAGCGTTTACTTCCCTTCTAAAGCAGGAAGTCGCGTGGGCGCGTGGCCGCACTTAGTCTTCTGTGCTGGCTGCTGGCTGCAGTCTTGCTCCGGCTGCTGCCTCCGCTGGACCAGGTAAGCGGCCCCACCCGTTGGGGCCGTTAAGTGGGGAATGTATATTTCTTTGTAGTGATATTGTGGGGAGTCACTTTTTATTAGGGGGGCATGATTTTGCTCATATTTAAAGGCACTTTGGTGCCATGCTTATATGTTTCTTATACACATGTGAGGATCTGATGGTTTTCTTTTCCTTGCAGATCCTGGGATCCCTGCTTATGGTGGCCCTCCGGCTCTATGTGCCTGGCTAATTATTGGGATATCTATTAAATGTATATACATATAGACTATATATAAATATATATAGTTTATTAAAGGGGACCTTAACTTAAAAAAAATAAATAAATAATCCTCCCTTCCGGGACATTACTAATAAAGGGGCATCCCGGGTTGGCTTATGCCTTAAAAGTCCCAAGTATTGCGAATACCATAAATCACCATATGGAGACTATTGCGCGCCAGTCCGTTGCTTCGGCTGCGGGCCCATCGCATCCTCCATCATCTCCTACCTCTCCCTCCTTGTTCCGGACCCCGCATGACACTGTCAAAAGTGGGGATTCGCATTCCAAGGTGGCGGCACAGCCCAGCCCCCGGAAAGTAGTGCCTGTTAAAGCAGCGTTAAAAGCCGCTGCAAAACGGAGGCACCTGACTCCGGTACCTTCGGTTCCACAGGACGAGCTATGTGAACCTGTGGAATGGTCCGATGGATCCCCGGACGAGGATGAATTCCCGTCGGAGTCAGATGAGCCTGCAGGTCAGCTTGAGGCTGATGTGATTGGCGATTGGTCAGAGGGGGTTGTTTTTGACACCCCCTCCATTCTGGCTCAAATGTTTAAAATTTTGAGTTTAGATCCACCTGAGGCGGCCGCCCTGCCAAAGGGTCAGTTGTTTAAGGAGCCTCAGCCGTGTTTGGTTTTTCCCAGACAACACCACTTTGAGAGGGTGGTTCTTAAGGAATGGGAACATCCCACGCGGTTATCTGGAATTCCTTCCAGTTGGGAAAAGCGTTATCCTTTTCCACCAGAATTGGTGAAGCTTTGGTCTGTCCCTCCTGACGTCGATACCCCTGTACTAGGGCTCTCCAGCATGGCTATGGTACAGTCTGCCGAGACCACTGTCCCTAAAGATGGGGAAGATCGTCGGATTGACCAATACGCGCGCCATGGTTTTATCTATTCCGGGTCAGCGTTGCGCCCGGTATGTGCTTCAGCCCTTCTTCTATTGGCAATTAAGTCCTTAATTCAGGGGCTATATGAGGATCTTAATCCCGCTTGCAAACAGTTCACTGCGCTTAAGCAGTGTGAATCTTTTGTGGCTTATGTCCTGGCCGCTCAGGACGACGCGCTGACTATGAGTAGCAAGGCAGCAGCTATGCTGGTGGCTATTCGCAGGTCAGTATGGCTGCGTCAGTGGTCAGCGGACACGGCTTCCAAAAAGGTGCTCACAGCTCTCCCCTTTTTGGGGTTGCGTCTGTTCGGGGAGAAAATTGATTCAGTCGCAAAGGGTGATAAGATGCCACAACGCAAGAGGCCTCGTGTCCCCTTTGGGGGGGGGCAGGTTCCGGTAGGCCTTCCTTTCGAGGATTCAGAGCGGGCAGGGGTGCTTCCTTTCCCGCTACCAGTGGCGCAGGTTGGACTCGGGGGAGGGCACCAAGCCCAAACCTGCTGATAGGCTCACTCAGCAATGAGGGGCTGCCCTCACCCGTGCGGGTGGGGGGACTATTGCGACACTTCTCCCAGGTTTGGAACCAAGTGGTTCCAGGCAGATGGTTCCAGGAGGTAGTGTCGGCCAGTTACGACCTGGAATTCGAGTCTCACCCTCCTTCACGGTTCGTTCGTGGGTCGGTTCATCCCGGCCTGAACTCTCATCAAAACAGAGTGTGTCTTCCTTTTTCCCAAATTCACACGAGAACGCTTCAGCTATTTCTGTTAGCGTGTTGGGACCAGCAACCTCAGTCGCTGGATCAGTCCTTCCAGTTGTCCTCCCGTGTACGGCAGTCCCTCCTGTGGTGGTTGGTCTCGACCAATCTTGTGTAGGGCAGGCCTTTCCTGACCCCCCTTTGGAAAATTGTCACCACGGACGCCAGTCTGTCGGGATGGGGCAGATTCTGGAAGGAGCTGCAGTTTCAGGGGCAGTGGGGACCTTAAAGACCCCACTTACCCATCATTATTCTGAATCTGAGAACCATCCGTCAGGTGCTTGCTCTCCTGACTCAGCACGTTCTGGGCCTTCTGGTCCAGATGTGTTCAGACAATCGATCAGCGGTTGCTTACGTCGGTCTTCAGGGAAGGACTCGCAGTCTGAGTACTCTCAGAGAAGTGTCCCTGATCCGGACCTGGGCAGTGTTCCATGTTCCTTGTCTCTCGGCGGTTTACATTCCAGAGGTGAAGAAACAGGTAGCGGACCGGTTGAGCAAGGGCTCTCCCCGTCTGGAAGAATGGGCTCTCCATCCTCGGGTGGTTCGCTCACTGTGTCTCCAATGGGGGACCCCGGAGGTGGACCTGTTGGCCCCTCATCACTATCACAGGCTCCCGAACTTCGTGTCGCTCTCCCAGGATCCTCTGGCTCTGGCAGTGGACGCCATGTCCCTGAACTGGGGAGCTCTGGGATTTCTATACCTGTTTCCTCCGATGCCCATGCTGGGCAGGGTTCTTCAGAAGTTGGCTCTGGAAAAGGTGTACGCCGTTCTCGTGGCCCCAAGGTGGCCAAGACGAGTGAGGTTCGCAGGCATCGTTCGGCTGGCAGTGGTCCAGTTCGTTCTGCCTCTTCGTCCCGATCTGCTCACTCAGGGTCAATTGTGTTGCCCCAATTTACCAGCGCTGGGTTTGATGGCCTGGCTGCTGAAACCACCATCCTGAAGGAGGAGGGTCTTTCTGATTCTGTCATTAAGACACTGATCAGTGCCCGGAAGAGGTCTTCTTCCATCACCTACTATAGGACTTGGAAAGCCTATATCGCTTGGTGTGAGATAAGATCTTTTCCTTGTAGGGTCTTTTCGGTCTCCAGGATTCTGGAGTTTTTACAATCAGGGCTGGACTCTGGTCTTCAGCTAAGTACGTTGAAAGGGCAGGTCTCTGCCTTATCTATCTTTTTTTCAGAAGCGTGTTGCGCTTAAACCTTTAGTTAAAACTTTTTTCCAGGGGGTTACGCATGTGCGGCCTCCCAGGAAACCATTACTCCCTGTTTGGGATTTGAATTTGGTTCTTTCTGCTCTTCAGGCTCCTCCTTTTGAGCCTTTGCAAGATATTGCTTTGTTTACCCTGACTCAGAAGATTGTCTTCTTAGTAGCGATCACTTCGGTCCGGTGTGTCTCAGAGTTGGCGGCCTTGTCTATCCAGGCGCCTTACTTTGAGAGGCATCAGGATAAAGTGGTCTTTCGGTTCAAACCAGACTTTCTTCCTAAGGTTGTTTCTGCTTTTCATTTGAACCAAGATATTGTTCTTCCCTCCCTGTGTCCTAATCCTAAGAATGACAAAGAGAGGGTTTTGCATTGTTTGGATGTAGTACGCTGTGTTAAGTACTACTTGATTATCACGTCTCCTTTTCGTAGGACGGATTCCTTTTTTGTTGTGCCCCATGGGCCTAAGAAGGGTTTGGCACCGGCCAAATCTACGATTAGCAAGTGGATACGGTAGGCCATTACTGCGGCCTATTCTGCTAAGGGAAGAGTTCCCCCTTTTCGTATCACTGCTCATTCCACTCGTGCCGTTGGGGCGTCTTGGGCATTTCAGCACCAAGCTTCTGTTGAACAGGTTTGTAAGGCCGCCACCTGGTCTTCTGTTCACACTTTTTCTAAGTTTTACAAAGTTGATATGCGGGCCTCAGCGGATGCTGTTTTTGGCTGCAAGGTTCTGCAGACTGCAGTCATTTAAGTTATGCTTCACCTGGCCTTGAGATGCCCTTCCCTTGTGGACACTGCTTTTGGATGTCCCATTAATAGATGAATATTTAAGAAGTGAAGCGGGGTGTGTGGCACACCAAGAATAATACCATTTTGTGAGTACTCACCTGAAAAATGGATATTGTTGGTGTGCCACACACCCCGCTTCACCCCCACCCTTTTCGGTATTACCGGAGCCTTTATATGGTGAAGCTTTTTATTTATATCAAAATTGATTTTGAGGTTACCGGTGGAATACTGGTACCTTGTCTTTCTGCTTTTTAATATACTGGTGATTGAAGGGAGGTACCAGGTATATATAGGCCGGAAGGGGGCTCGTTACAAGACTTCCTCTCTGCACTACGTCACCTGGCGGTGGATTAACCCATTAATGGATGAATATTTAAGAAGTGAAGCGGGGTGTGTGGCACACCAACAATATCCATTTTTCAGGTGAGTACTCACAAAATGGTATTATTTCTGGGAACCCCAAGCGAATGCAAAGGCACTGAAGAATCCTCTGACTTAGGGACGATTCTCCCTGATGCAAGACCATTCTGCTCAGATGATCTACCCCCTCAAGCCTGGTCTGAACATTTTTTTCTCCAATCATCTTTCTTGACGACCCACAGATATAGGGAGGCTCCACCCCCCTGGGAGGAAACACAAACTGAACAGAGGTTAAAACCCCACCCCTTCCTCCCCACCTCAGTTGTCTGTGTTTCCTCCCGAAGGAACCACCGGACAGAGTTGCTAGACTTCAGGCACTCTTTTATTTTAATTTTTTTCATTTTCAGACTCCAGATGTGCTGGAGGAGCCCGCTAGGCCATGGGCCAGCTTATCGAATGTAGTTCAGCCAAGGTTCTTTGGTGGCCTGGGTGGTCCCACGTAGCCAGACAGATGCACTAGTTGTGCGCTGTCCCCTTTTAAATCCCAGCAGATCTAAATTTCCAGGTGTGCTTTATTTGAGGGGCGGAGTCTTGTGATCTGTGACCTGGTACTCTGACATAATTTCTGGGTGCATCACTGTCCCATGTTGCGACCCGGAGGCAGTAGGCAGCACTTTATCGCCAGCCAGCGTGCAGGTTGGAGGGAGATGAATGTTGGCCTTCTTGCACCGTTTGGGTCAGCAGTGTGCAAAGGTAAGTGCACAGCTCGAGGTCCATAGAGGCAGCAACAGAAGCAGCATATGTCCAGGAAGCGACCATCCCAGGATTAAAGACACAGGTGCAAGCAATCTTTCCACTAGCCCCCCCTGGTGGTTGATGTATGCCACTGCCATCAGATGGAATGACCCTTCAGATTGGATGTCCAGAGCAATTCCATCTGCAGTGGTCTTGTCTGAAACTGTGCAAAAGTGCCTCAAAGCAAGACACCATCAGGCTCAACAGATGCATTCCTTGACAAATTGTTGGGTAAGGGCAGGTCAAGAGTCCCTGTACCCTGGCCTGAAGTGATAGTCTTTTCTGTTCCGGAAGAAATACCTTGGTCTGTGTCTAATGACATTCCCAGGAAAGATATAACTCTTGAAGGTATGAATTACAACTTTGGATAGCTGGCTATTCAGCCAAACTTTTCTAATGTTGATAAGGTCTGTGTGTCCTTCTGGGCCCCCTGAAAGGCTTGGGCCCTGATCAATAGATAGTCTTGGTAAACAGGCCAAAGAGCAGAGCCCCAAACTAAAGATGTAGGCCATCTCCAGCAATGCTCAAATACTTTTATCCACTGCATCCATTGTGGTCATAAATTCTTCCACCTGAAGCAACATCACTGTGGATCTTGAAGAATCCATGCGTAATTTCTTTAGATGAATGAACTTGTTGAGGCCCTTGAGATCTAATATTGGGCACACAGAACAGTCCTTCTTGGGAATAATGAACAAATTGGAGTAAAACCCCTGACCTCTCTCTAAAAGGGGAACATGACTAACCACTTCAATCTCCAATAGATGGGCTGCGGTGGATCTCAATGCTTCTGCTTTTACTGGATTTTGGGATACCCCTGACCAAAAGAACCTCTGCAGAGGAGTAGCTCCCTATTTAATCTTGTAACCTGAGGAAACAACCTCCTGTATCCAAAAATGGGGTGGGGTCCCCTCAAGCCTGAGAGGGCTTTGAAGGGTCCTTCGCCAGAAAAGATCTTGCCCTATTTTGGGATGGATAGGCGGAACCTCTACTCCCATAAAAGGGACGGGAATTGGAGGACCTGCAAGAAAAAGGAAAAAGGAAAATATACACATCTATAGTTTTAACAACAGGGAGTGCACCAATAGCTCCAAAACTACAATACAATCATACAATCACCCCTTTTGAAGCTGTGGCGGTGGAGCGCGCAGGGCAGCACACCTGCCAACCTGGACCTAAGTTTAGAGGAAAGGTGCTTTTTCCACCGACATAGGAGGGTATTCGTCTCTGTAAGAGCAGTGAGACTATGGAACTTGCTGCAAGAGGAGGTAGTAATGATGGATACAGTAAACATGTTCAAAAGTGGCCTTGATGCTTTCCTGGCATGTAATAACATTTCAAGCTATGGCTACTAGACCACTGGAAGGAGATAAACAGGCTGAACTGGATGGACTAAAGTCTTTATTCAGCCTTACATACTATGTTACTATGTTTTTAATTGTTGGTCCTTTCCCTCTCTCTGGTTCGTTTTCTCATGAATTTTTATGTAAATAGATAAGCTGCTTTATAGCACTGTAATTTAGCACAGGTTTTCCTTCTGTAGCACTTTACTACTGATTGTTACTTATATTTTTGTCTGCACTTAGCACTTTATAGTTGGATTCTGATTATAGCACTATAAGACAATGCAATTGTGATATATATTAATTAATCATTTACTGTGGGGAGGGACTTATCAACAGCTGTAATATTGTATATATAAGGAGAGATGATCCACCAGTATGAATTGTGAATATATTTATTAATCCGCCAGGGTATTTTACCTATTTATCATTATAACTAGTAGTACTCTTGGTCCAGGATAGACAGGTTGTTTTTACCTTTGTCTTATGTGCTTTATGTATGTTTTTAACTGTATAGTGGCTTTTCTGATTTAATTATCTTAATAAAATGAATTATTGCATTAACAATCAATCAGGTGGTAAGGCACTTTAGCCATAATTAGCACCTTAACCCTTTAAGTGCCAGCCTACCTGGAGATTTTGCCCCTCTTTGTTGCCAGACCATTTTTCACTATTTTGCACTACACATGTTCAACTGTGATTTTTGAAGAGATTTCCAGGGATTTTCCCGGAAAATGATATATATATATATATATATATATTTCAGCAGAGTCTGGGCTTTAACATGAAATGTCTTGTTTGTCATTTTTACAATTTGTAGTGTTTTTTTGTAATAAAAAAGGAAGTTTGTCAATAAAATCTTATTGCATGTGAAATCTCAATTTCTCCCTGTAACAGCGGTATCCCAGACTCACCCAAACTGGAACAGTGCTTTACGAGATTTTAAGATAAAATAAAACTATGCTATGCACACCTGGCAGTTTTTCAAGAAAAACTACCCTTTACATTTTAAATAACCCTCTAAACTACATATTCTCTGGAAGTATATACCTCAAGCTTTCTAGGCATACCAGGTTTGTGGGCACAGTTTTCTGGAGGTAATCTCTCAATGAATTCTTTGGTTGCACAGAGTTTCCCTAAAAAAGCAGAATCAAACTCACATTTTCCTGAAAGAACAATATGCAAACAAGAAAAAACAGTTGCCAAGCACCCCAAAGTAAAGCATGTGCGTAAGGGGTAATTTTACTTACACAAAGTACACATCTTGCGCTTTTTCTACCAAAACAACCCTTCACATTTGAAATACCGCCCACCAACAATATAGTCCCAGAAAGAACACCTTAGGCATTCTAAGCATACCCAGCTTGTTGTAGTGGGTCCATAGTTTCCCTAAAAAATATCAAAATTGCATAATAAAAACATATTTTCTTAAAAAATCAGTATGAAAGCAAGAAAACAACCTAAATCTGAAAGCCCAAGGTCCCCCAAGTAGAGCAATACCCAACATGCATAGATACTAATTTTTCATGATTTTGCCATGTTAAACTGTGATTTTTGCAAGAATATCCAGGAAAATTATGTGAAATGTCTTTTAAATAAAAAACTAAAATAAATATATTTTTTTAGAAAATTGACTCCTTTATTTTAAATAAAACATTTATTTTATTAAAGAAAACTATATTGCATGTTCAAGCCCCATTTCTCCCAATTACAGTAGTACCACATATGTATCTGTAGCACCTCCATTCTTGCCCAGGAGACCGCCCATACTGAAAAGAGCCCTTTATAACATTTACAAATAAAATAAAACTACTGTCCCCGCTATAAAGGGTTAAACCAAAAACAAATGTCATAGGGTCCCCCTTCCTGGGGGGGGGGGGGGGTAGACCCAATTTTTTGGGGAATTTTCGGTCTAAAAAATACACAAAAAATCACGTGGGGTGGGGGGGCGCTAGTGAGCAGCCGAGGAAGATGGCAGCAGCCTAGACCGGCTCCTCGCTGCACGGGGCTTTTACCTGCCCAGAAGCATTTTTAAACGGCGGTTCCGGGCTGGTTGGGTCCCCGAGGACTCAGGGAAGACCCGCTGGCCACCAAGAAGGGAGAAAGAAGCTGATCCTGCGAGAGCGCAGCCCGCCCTCACAGCACTTCCCGGATCCACGATGGCGGCTGCGACCTGCGCACCTCAGACACTTGCAGCCTGAGGGAGGAAAGCTTACAGCCTGCTCGCCCCACGTGCGGCCCTGGTGTGGGGTCGGGGGCTGAGGGGAGAGAGCCATCAGCAAGCCGGGCCACTCGCCGCGGGGAGAGGAAGACGGAGGTCGCCCTTTACACAGTAAGCAGGGGCCCTGGGGAGAGACTTCCTTAATCAGGGAGGCCATTGTTAAAACGGATGGGGCGCAGGGAAAGGGGGAAGCCACCTACCACCCCTAGGCGCTCAGCACAACCAGCTAACTCTAAGATGGCAGCCTCATCTGGGCAGCAGCGCGAGCTGCACTCCCATCTCTCATCCTCACCCATACCATCCCCAGACCTACTGGACTCACAGCCAGATTCACAGCCAGAGCCCCAGCAAGTGACCCCGGACCCTTCCCCGGCCCAACAGCCAGACCCAGGCATCAGAGATGCAGAGCTCCTAGCAAAATTCCAAGCTGTGTTACACCAAGAGCTGGAAACAGCCACTAACAAGATCTCAGCCACATTTAAAGCTCAATTAAGAGATCTAAGAGCCCGCACCTCTAAACTGGAGCAGCAAGCGAGTTGCACCACCACTGTGCTTGAGGAGCATGAATCTGAAATCCAAAATTTTAAATCGGACCTCTCTCTGGCCCACCAAAAAATAGAGGACCTTGAAAACCGCTCTCGGCGCTGCAATCTGAGATTCAGAGGGTTACCAGAATCCATCATTGATCTAAAGTCCACCGTGACAACTTTATTGCAAGAGCTGACGCCGTCCATCCCTATTGAAAGGCTGGAGATGGATAGGATCCATAGAGCCCTGGGTCCACCCCGGGCAGATGGCCAGCCCAGAGACATTGTAGTCAAGTTCACATACTACAACACCAAAGAGGAAATCGCTCGAGCAGCCAGATTGCACCCTAATTTGACTTTTCAAACCCACAAGTATCAGGTCTACTGTGACCTGGCCCCAGCTACCCTGCAGCGGCGTCGCCAGCTGAAACCATGTCTCTCAATCCTCCAGTCACATCGAATCGCTTATAGGTGGGGCTACCCATTTAAATTGCTCTTTACTTATGGGGGCCGCACCCACATAGTAACATGCCCGGAGGAAGCTATGGAGACGCTAGATCACCTTAATCTGTCAGGACCCACTGACCGCCCACCTCCAATGGATCAGCCCAGGGAGCAGCGTCCCAGACCTAGCTGAAGGGACAAGAGAGCTGACGACCAACGACCCTACCCCATGTCTACGCCTTCCCGAGCGTCCAGAACCCGTCAGCTGGAGCCGGGGTGAGAGCCACCCTTCTGCCATGCTCTTTTCCTTTTTTTCTCTCCCTGATACAGGTGTGAATTGGCATTGATCGGACACTCTGGGACACTTTGTTCGTTTGTTTCTCTCTCCCCACAGTTCTGAGAGATGGCACCCATTCTCCCCCCTTCCACGTTACCCAGGGTCATCGTCAGATAAGTTATGTTGCTGCGTTGCTGGTTTATAAATATTTTTCAGTGTCATTTACTTGCTGGTTTACACAGTGCTGTTTTAGATGATCGGGCCTTTTCCCCCCCCGCGGCGATGACCCGACTGGGAGACCGGGTCCCTATGGGGCCGTGGTCGACCTGGTGTTAGTGGGGCCGCCGTTGGACGGTCGAGGGCTGATCTAAATCGTTGGGGGTGCCCCCCCTTTTTGTCTGGGTCTCCTTCTGCGGATGCGACTATTCTGCGCGCGTCTGTGGGGGGTGGTCCGGGGGGGGGGGCGGCTCCTATTGTCACCCTGGGTGGAAGTTCGGGCCGACCGGAGCGACTGTGGGCTGTTGCTAAGGCCCGACCGACCCGAAAACCTGGTGCATTACTGATGACAGCTCCACTTGGGACGCAATGTTTGGTTAAGCTTGTTAAATGTTCTAATTTACAAATCTTCCTTACGGCTGGGTCAGCACTATGGTCACTACTGGCCTCGCGGGAACATGCGCCTCGATTTGGGCGCTGGCCCGTAGGGCACAAATGACCTAATGAGGGGCAATGACGGTACAATCTCCCCTCCTTCATGAGACCGTCGGCTATGTTATAATATGTTATTCAGTTATATTTTGCATGTCTTAAAATGTTAAATTTACATTAGCGCAGGCACTACCCCGTGCAGAGGCGACCCCCTTATACCCCAGAGACTTCCGGCTGTGAGGTTCTTTCCCCCCGGAAGGCAAACTACTGACCAATAAGTGGTCAGGATCCACATAACCCCTGTCCCCACCTGGTGAGGTACCCAGCCTAGGCTACCCACGAGGAGGGACTTCGCTACTCTTCTGATTCCCATACGCCTACCCCTTCAGCCCATCACCGCCCTTACCCTTAGCGTACCCTCATACCCCCCCTCCATCCCCCTCCCTTCCTTTCCTTCTCTTCTTTTCTCCCTTCTTCTACTTCTCTCACTAGCTCTCCCTTTCTCGGGATACTACCCCTTTTTTCTCTAACAAGATGAGCCAGCCGCAGAACTCATTGGCTGGAGCCAACTTTAATTTCAAACTCCTAACACATAATGTCCAAGGTTTCAACTCGCAATCGAAGAGAACAAAGGCATTCCATAGTTATAAACACATGCAAGCGGATATTTTATGTCTTCAGGAGACCAGATTCTCATCCGCGAGCTCCCCGCGATACCTGCACTCGCATTACCCAACATTTTTCACAGCATGCTTCAAGGAAAAGACCCGAGGGGTGTTAATAGCATTTAGGCGGAATCTCCTGTTTAGATGCGAGTCTCAGATTGCAGACCCAACGGGCCGCTACCTCATATTAGTGGGATTTTTGGATGACACTCTGGTAACAATTGTGTCTTATTATGCGCCCAACACCCACCAGACTAATTTCTTCTCTCACCTGATGCAAAAGGTCAGGGAGCATGGTAAAGGAGTGATAATCATGGCTGGCGACTCCAATATTACTCTAGATCCAAAACTGGATAGGTCGGGTCCACAGGGCAGAAGTCCCTCATCTACCCCTCAACCCACCCAACACCCCCCGCACCGAATCAACACGCTGCTCAAGGAAGCATCTCTAGTAGATGCTTGGCGCGAGCTGAACCCAAGAACAAGGGACTATACCTTCTATTCCAACCCCCATGACTCATTCAGCAGAATAGATCATATCCTGGTGACACAGGCTCTAATCCCCTTGGTTCAAAAATGCCAAATATTATCAGCTCCCTGGTCGGACCACACACCGGTTCTGATGGGTTTTAGTACTACACCCCTGACCCACAGACCATTTAAGTGGAGGATCAACGATTCATTGCTTTCACATAAAGACACCCAAGAGCAGGTCCTTCAATCTATAAAAGCTTATTTTGTAACTAATAAGGGCACAGCCTCGGCAGTGAGCATTTGGGAAGCTCACAAGGCAGTGATGAGGGGCAATCTTATTGCAATGGCCTCGGCCATCAAAAAACGCAGAAACAACAATGTGGCCCGACTCACTGCACAGCTAGAACAACTGCGAAGGGATTGGGTCGCAAGACCGACGAGAGAGCTCAAGAAGAAGGTGGATACGCTCAGCATCCAGCTTAATATGGCATTGGATGAGATGGCAGAGAAGAGACTTAGGTGGGGCAAACAGAGGTACTATGCGAGAGCCAACAAGCCTGACACCCCCCTGGCTAATAAACTGCGATGCTCATGGCCGCGGCAGTCTTTGATCTCGCTTAGGACCCCTGAGGGGAACCTTACAGCTAACCCTCTCAAGATCATACAAATATTCAGAAATCTGCTAGGTAAACTTTATAAACCTCCCCATGTGTTCCCCCAAGAGGAAGCAGCGGAATTTCTAAACTCCGTCTCGCTCCCCAAGCTGCAGGATGCCCATAAGGCGAGTCTTGACGCAGACATTACAGTCTTGGAGGTGCTTGGGGCCATTAAGCGCTTTAAGACATCCAAAGTGCCCGGACCAGACGGATTCTCAGCCCTGTACTTCAAAAAATATGCCACAGAACTGGCTCCACACCTGACGGCCATGTTCAATTCCCTTACAGACCAGGGTTCTCTACATCAGTCATCATTGGAGGCCTACATCAGTATGATTCTGAAACCCGATAAAGACCACTCAGATGCACAAAATTACAGGCCAATTTCTCTACTTAATGTGGATGTGAAAATCTTGGGGAAGGTCCTGGTTACCAGAATTAATGGGTTCCTGGGCACCTTGATTGGGAAGGATCAGGTGGGTATTGTCCCATGCAGACAGGCACCAGACAATATCCGTAGACTGGTCCACCTGATTGAGCTGGCTCAACAAAGAGATATCCACAGCCTTTTGTTGTCTCTGGACATACAAAAGGCTTTTGACTCCCTCTCATGGGATTACATGCACTGTGCTCTCCAGAAATGGGGCTTCGGCGACAATTTTCTGGCTTGGATTAACTCTATTTATTCCTCCCCCTCAGCTAGAGTGCAATACAATGGTTACCTTTCTGAGCCAATCTCAATAGGTAAAGGCACCCGGCAGGGATGCCCGCTCTCCCCGGTGCTGTTCGTGCTAGCATTGGAGCCCTTAGCCCTTGCTATTCGGGCAAACCCGAATATAAAAGGCATTGAAATGGCGGGCTATCACCATAAAATGTGTCTGTTCGCAGATGACGTCTTGTTGACCCTTTCGCAGCCCCACACTTCGTTACCTAATTTGCTCCAGCTTCTGGAAACCTTTTCAAGGATTTCAGGTCCCAGGGTCAATAAGGAGAAATCGGTGGGGCTCAATTTAAACATTCCCGCCCCGGCTTTGAATGCTCTCCAGTCCAACTTCCCATTCCGCTGGGCTTCGGGAGCATTGTCTTACCTAGGCGTCAATATTACGCCACATTATCAGTCTCTGTATCAGGCAAATTATCCCCCCTTTTTGGTAGATTGAAGGCGATGCTAGATACTTGGCGTGGTCATGAAATCTCCTGGATCGGGAGGGTCAATGCCATAAAAATGACCTTGCTTCCGAAGCTCCTGTATCACTTTAGAACTCTCCCGGTGTATATACCACAATTTCAGCTTAAAAGCATGCAAAATAGCGTAATGAAATTTATATGGGGGAGGACTAGACCGAGAGTTGCTAGAGCTACCATGATTAGGCATAGGAAAGAGGGAGGCCTGGGGGTCCCATGTATTAGCAAATATTATCAAGCAGCCCAGATAGGGCAGCTTCAGCAGCTACATGTCCAAACAGAGACGCCTCTGTGGGTGGCGCTAGTGGCCTCATCGTTGACCGGTTGACAGTTTGATGTGGCTGCCGCCGCAACACGGACCGCAAATCCTGTGCCCCATTCTGAACCATTCTCTTCGGATCTGGGATGGGACGAAATATTCCGGGAACTTAATCTCCCCTCACCTCCCACTAATGCGAATAACCAAGAACCCGATGTTTCCTCCGGGGTTAGATCCCAGAGTGTTTAGTTGGTGGGAGCATGTAGGGATCAGCAAACTTTACCACCTCCTGCTCAGAGGCGAGATAATCCCCTGGCCCGCACTGCAGGAAAGGGAGAATGCTCCGCCGTCAGAGCAATTTCGGTACATGCAACTCCGTCACTGGATTGCGCCCCTGCTAAAAAATAAGACGGAAACCTCGGACATGACCCCTTTCGAGAAATTGTGCACGCGAGGGACCCCCACAATGGGCCTGGTGTCCACCATTTACTCGAGCCTTGTAACATTACCCACCAACTCAAGACATGGGTACATGGCCACATGGGAGGCTGATCTGGGTCTGGTCGGAGATAGGAGGGACTGGGAGGAGATATGGACTGGAATAAATAGATGCTCTATCAATGTCACGACTTTAGAGGCAGCATATAAGATTCTCACCAGGTGGTACCTAGTGCCCGCGCGCATAGCCAAGGCGGTCCCGGGCTATCCCGCTCACTGTTTTAGAGGTTGTTCTGTGGAAGGTTCTGTCCTACATATATGGTGGGAGTGCCCGAAGGTTAAGAGATTCTGGTCACGAGTTTTTGGTCTCCTGAGTACTCTTCTACAAACCCACATACGCCAGGACCCTTGGGTGGCATTGTTGCAGGTGAAACCGGAGGGTGTCAATAGAGCCCAGCATGCCCTGCTTACCCAACTTATGCTAGCAGCTAAGTTAACGATTGCCAGTTCCTGGAAGAAGCCGGGAATCCCTTTGCAGGCAGTAAAGGACAGGCTTAATGGCATCTTGATTAATGAGAAATTGACTAGCATCCTGAGGGATTCGCACGCTAAATTTATCAAAGTATGGAAGCCTTGGGTGGACTACGCCTACCCGGAAGTGTGTAATGCTCGCCTACAATGAGCAACGATCTGGCTCCTCTCTCTTCTCTCTTTTCTCTTTCCTCTTTCTTTTGTTTATCTCCTTTACCTTCCTCTTCCCTTATTGTCTTAGGCCACCCTACCTCAGTCGTCCTCTCCCCCCCCCTCGTACCCCACTTATCCCTCATCCTTCTCCCCGCCCGGCTTAGCGCTTAGCAATGTTTGGTTTTGGACCTCTGCACGCACTGGGTTTCGGGCGGGGGGTCAGGATCCAGCGCAGCGACCGCTAATTGAGCTAAGCCTTCGGGCCGACGCGTTGGCAACAAATAAACGGTTAAGTTGTGCAGATGCATATATTATGTTGGACATACTAACTGATCTTCTGTCTTGCTTTACTATGTACCTGTTCAAGACTTGAATATCTATCTGTTGTACAATAACTGTGTGCCATTGTCATTTGATATCTTTGTAACAAGTTAAAAAAACTTAGAAAAAATTCTAATAAAAAGATTGAAACAAAAAAAAAAAATCATGTGGAGTCCCCCCTACCCAGCATAACTAGCCCTGGACCAACTATGCAGGGATTGTAGGAACATGGCACAGGGGGGCAGCTTTGGTGGCCCCTGCTCTGCCAGGTGGAAGACCACACAGCCAAATGGCCCAGACCCTTCTGCCCCCCGGGCTTTGGGGAGGCAGGGACAAAGGAAAAAGTATTTTATTATTATATTTTTTTAATACTTACCTCCCATCCATTCCAGAGCACTGTGTCCCACGCTGATCACTTTGGCGTCTGCTCTCCTGCTGCTCCTGCCTTTTATAGATGCTTGGTGACAGGTAACAAAGGGTTAATTTTACAAAAAAAAAATGACATACCATTTTTGGGGGATTTTAAGGATTAAAAACCCTTAAAAATAATAAAAAATGTGAGATCCGCCCTACCCAGCATAACCAGCCCAAGGACCAGCTATGGTGCTTGTTGAACAGGGAGCAGGGGCCTGTTTTGGTAGCCCCCTGCCCTGCCGGCTACAAGCCCCAAAGCCTAATATCCCCAGCTCTTCTGCTCCCCCTAGGCAGTTAACAAGGGTTAACCAGTTCACAAAGGGTTAACAGGGTTAACAGTAAAAAAAACACACCGCACATAAGAAAAAATGTCTTTATTTAAAAAAAAAAAAAAATGATTTTCTTTACCTCCGATTGTCAGCTACTCTGTCCCTCGCTGATCCGATGAAAGATGCGGTGATCGCCAGTCAAAAGAGGGGGCAGGGGATCTCTGACCAGCGATCATCGGCTGAATGGCAACATCATCAGCTCTGCCTCCAAAGGGGTGGGTCTACTTGTCAAGATTGGGGCACCCGATGGAAAAGCAAGGGGAGAGGGCCTGTTGAGCTCTTTCCTGAAGCAGGAAGAGCCAGGGGGGATCAGAGGCCCCCCTGGTAAATAAACCGGTGGCTGCTGAAGCAGAGGGGCATTTTTTGCCCCCTCCTGAAGCCAGAAGAGCCCCGGGGGGTAATTGGATACCCCCAGGGTGAAGAGATGGTTCCCGCAACCAGGACCGTAGGCAATTAACGACAGGAGAAGCAAACCAGTAGTACCTACGGGCTTGGCACTTAAAGGGTTAAAGCTACCAAGCTCTGCCACTTAAACTAACCAAATTATCCATAGCAAAAATTACATACCTGTTAATAACCATACTGGTCTTAATCAACTGGGAGCATGCACTCTGTAAAACCCCTAGACCAGAGTTTTCGATAGCAGCAGCTTTAACAACTTTCTGCTCGCCAAGGATGCTATGGATGTGGCACAGGCTGGCCGTAAGGCTGTTCTTACCATGCCATCTGATCTATGCGCTTATCCACTGAATTAACTCCTTTGGGAGGCCCTATCAGAGGATGGCATAACAGTAGAGAGCCTAAAACAGGAGGGAGAGACCATAATTTATTCAGATCTGAGAAAAAAGATACTTAGTATCTAGTACTCTAGGAATGGCCAGGAGACTATCAGGCTTCTGCCATTCCCTTTTGGATAAGAACGAAAAAATGAGTTTGCCCAGGAAATCGCTGTCTCTGTTTTTCCATTTTAAACAAATCCCCCTTCTTCCTCTTGGGGGTTTTTTGGAACTGAGATATCCAAAATCTCTAAAATGGAACTAATGAAACCTTCCATCTGTTCTATAAACTGAGATCCCCCTTGTGTAGAGGACTCTGAATCCGAATTACTTTCTTCCCATTGGAAGAAAATTCTCCCTCTGACAACTCATCCGGAGAGACTACAGCAGCAAAAAGATCCTCTTCAGAATCAGAAGAAACTAAATGTTTAATTTTCTGTTATGCCTTCCTTGGGACTGGTGGCACTCTATGCAGCCCAACCTATCTGCAATCTCCTGGTGGACACTAATGCCCTGGTTATCCTCACAAGGCTGGGCTACCAAGGGCCCAGAAACAGGAGTTTTTCTAGGAATCCTTTTTGCATCTGTCTTCTATATGTAGCAACTACAACTGTAGTACAATCACTACAGATAGTGCTGCGTCCAGGCAATGAAGCGGCGGTATGGAGCCGGGAAAGACGCCCCATTATCGGTAATAAGCGACGCCATGGCCAGAGAAGCGGCCCTGCTCCTGGGGAACACAGAGAGCCGCAAGCTGGGACAAGACCCCATGGTGGCGGCAGTCAACGGGCCCAAAACCAACCACCTGGCCGACAGCAGCCTTTAAGGCTGCAGGCCAGGCAGTGATCCTTCATCGCTACATCGACTGAAGGAAGCGTCTGCCTTTTCCCGATGCCTACCTCTTGCTTGAAAGCAGGGGCCTGTTTTGGTAGCCCCCTTCCCTGCCGGCTACAAGCCCCAAAGCCTAATATCCCCAGCTCTTCTGCTCCCCCTAGGCAGTTAACAAGGGTTAACCAGTTCACAAAGGGTTAACAGGGTTAACAGTAAAAAAAACACACCGCACATAAGAAAAAATGTCTTTATTTAAAAAAAAAAAAAATTTTTTTCTTTACCTCCGATTGTCAGCTACTCTGTCCCTCGCTGATCCGATGAAAGATGCGGTGATTGCCAGTCAAAAGAGGGGGGCAGGGGATCTCTGACCAGCGATCATCGGCTGAATGGCAATATCATCAGCTCTGCCTCCAAAGGGGTGGGTCTACTTGTCAAGATTGGGGCACCCGATGGAAAAGCAAGGGGAGAGGGCCTGTTGAGCTCTTTCCTGAAGCAGGAAGAGCCAGGGGGGATCAGAGGCCCCCCTGGTAAATAAACCGGTGGCTGCTGAAGCAGAGGGGCATTTTTTGCCCCCTCCTGAAGCCAGAAGAGCCCCGGGGGGTAATTGGATACCCCCAGGGTGAAGAGATGGTTCCCGCAGCCAGGACCGTAGGCAATTAACGACAGGAGAAGCAAACCAGTAGTACCTACGGGCTTGGCACTTAAACATTTATCCCCCAGCCTTGTGAACTGGTATAAGGGGGTCTCATGGACCCCTTACCAGTTCACAAGGGGTTAAATGTTAAATAAAAAGACACAGACACATAAGAAAAAAAATGATCTTTATTTTTTTTTTTTTTTTTACTTTACTCACCTCTTCTGTGTCCCCCAGCGATCTGCGATGACAGCTGTCTGTCTGCTCGGGAGTTTGAAGGAGAGAGCCTAGGGAGGGGGGGCGATCTCAGCCCTCTCCTCCTCCACATCTGCTCTCCTCCAGGCACCCGAGCAGACTGATTCTCTGTCTCGGGTGCCGGCATTAAGAGGGCTGCTGGTGACATTACAACGAGCAGACCCGTTCCAGGAAGTGGGGGGAGGGCAATTTCTGCCCTCTCCTCGCCACAGAAGAGGCTGGGGGGGATTGGAGGCCCCCCCAGTGAAGAGGACACCCGTCGGGAGACAGCGTGGCCTCAGGTAAGTAAATATCATTTTTTTGACGGGGGATCGGATGGCACCAAATTTAAGAGGAGACCCGGCTGGATCCAACGAGGGGTCAAGTGAGTATTTTTGTTTTTTATTTTTTTAACTAGCTGGGGGGAAATTCAGGCACGTAGATTCTACGTGCTTGGCACTTAAGTGGAGTGGAAGCAAGCACGTAGAATCTACGTGCTTGGCACTGAAAGGGTTATAGGTTTCTTTCTCTTATCTTTCACCAATCTGAAAAAAACAAGAGTTTGCTCCTTAATCACCAATTAATGGATGCTTGGAAGATGTTTAATTTCAAAGGAAGAGATTATACTTTTTATTCAGCCCCCCAACAACTCGTATTCTTGAATAGATTGGTTTTGGATCTCACACAAATTCCTACATATAGTAAATAACATATCATTAGCATCAGGGCTGTATTTACCATTAGGCAAACCTAGGCACGTGCCTAGGGTGGCAACCTGGAAGGAGGGGTGCTGCCCTTACTACTGTAGTAAAGAAACAAAATTACAACTCTCGTATCCTGAATATTAATGCCTTCTAACAAGCACCCCCCAGCCAAAGAAGGACGCAGAGTGTATTTGTGTAAAGGGGGGAGGGGATGCAATGAGTTGAACACAGGCCAAAGCATCTCCTCTCCACTGCTTTGGTCATGTGACTCCTGTATGTCAGAATGCAGTAAAAGTTGGAACAATCTTGCCTGCTTCTCTGCATTTCCCCCTTTGTGCCCTCTCCCTCCTCCACACACTCTACATCTAGCCAATTGCATGGCTTCCAACTTTTCAGGGTGGGAAAGAGGGACAATTTGAAATTAAGTAAATTAGACCATACCCCCTCGTTGATTGATGGATAGGAAATGTGTGTAACTGTTACAACAATAGAAACACTTTGAATAGGCAAATGAATCATTTATTGCTGCAGATCTGCATGTTACACCTCAACAAATGAGGGACATAGGGACATGGACTCAAAAGAGGGACTGTCCCTCCAAATCGGGGCAGTATGCCATTGCACCCTTTTCCCCTAAACACTTTTTTTCTATGGACTGTGACCTAACTTAAAAAAAAGGGGGTGCAAACACTTCACCATGAACACCAAATACGGCCCTGATTAGCATGTATTATGTGTTCAGACCAGCCCCAATCTCTCACCCTATCCATGCCAGACACTCAGGTCATTAGAGGGCAATGGAGAATATATGATTCTCTATTACGTACATATCAGTTATAGCGGACATTCACAATCCATGCACAATGCGTGATTAGAGGTGATTGTCCTAATAAAACACAAGTTGCACCAAAAAAAAAAGAGAAATTAACAAATTACAGAACTGACACAAGAAATATTCAAAATAGAGACAATCAACAAAAAAACTATCTAAGGATATAAGAGCCAGACTTACACAGCTCAGAGAATGCCTTGGCGACATCGGCATTATACAATCTAGAAATCTTGTTGCCATATGTCGCAGATTATTTTACAAATTTAGTAACTAATTTAGTAAATCCCTCGCAAATGCTTTCAAGGCTCAATGCTCCAGAAATTACATGGCATCAGCTTGACTGCTGATATCATTAACACCTCAAGAATTATTTTGAAAGCCTATACAATCTACCTTTATTTTCTTCACCAAATCTTGTTTTTCAGACAAATGATATAAAGCCATATATTCAAAAATCTAGTCTCCCAAACATGAAGTTATTACCACAGTAATCAATCAGATACATGAGCCCTAATCCACAAATATCCATGCAATAATACTCTCGACCAATGCCGAAAAGGCTTTCGATAGAGTACATTTTTGACTTTATGCTCTTCACACTTCGACATGATGGCCTGGGGGAAAATATGTTGAACTGCATTTTAGCTTCCTACACATGCCCTTCGGCATTGGTCAGAGTGAACAGCGTTCTCTCTAAACCATTTAATCAAACGGGACACAACAAAGACGCCCATTGTGCCCATTGATATTCATTCTTACTTTAGAACCATTCCTATGAACAAAGAGGAAAAAAAAAAACACAATAAACAAATATGAACATAAAATGTCAGCATATGTTGGTGATTTACTATTTTTTTATAACTAAACCACACATTTCTCTCCCTATGCTAATGTATGCACTTAGGAAATAACAAATACTATCTAATTACAAAATTATCAAAAATTCTCAGCATTAAATATATGCACCTCCCCTAAATGAATAAAACACATCTCTGACAATTTCCCCCTTAGATATAAAGCAGATACTGTAATATATTAGGCACACATATTCCGGCCAATCTTATGACGATTTATAAACAAAACAGAATTACAAGTCACTGGTCAGACCCCATATGGAGTACTGTGTACAGTTCTGGGCAACTGTGTTTCAGAAGGACATATAAGAACTGTAGTGCATTCAAAAGAGGGCAACTAAGTTAATAGAAGGAGTACGGGGACTAGAATACCCTGAAAGATTGTCAAAGTTAGGATTATTTTGTTTAGAAAATAGACGCATGGAGGGTGATTAAATAACTATGTATAAACATAAGGTTAGAGAGACAATATTTTGTGGATGGCACTAGTAAACGATAAAAAAAAAATGTAACTGTGGTGTGCTCACTTGGCTGGGTAAAGAAACAATGCAAGAGCAGAAACACAAAAAAGATAGGGTCCCCACCAATCCTGGAATTAGCCTAACAAATAAGGGGCACATATATAATTGATTTTTATTTAATATATACATAGCACCACAAAAACAATACAACACAATGGACTGTTAAAAATACATATACACAATAGACATCGGGGGGCGCCAGTGTTCCATCTTAAAATAAATACTATTATAGCTCATATATATATTATACACCAAGGCTGGAAAAATACTTATGTAATGGAAAAGTGCCAGTGCAAAAATATTACAATAAATTTGATTGTATCCAAATGTGCAAGAATATGCTATAAACTACACTATGTATAAACAAACAATAAAGTGCCTGTGCAAAGAGTACCTATCTTTCAAAAGCTATTAGGACTAGCCAGGATGAGTGGAAAAGACATACAACAAATAGTCAGTGATGATACGAACCAACTGGGCCTCCCCCCGCCTACATGCCCGCCAACGCGTATCGTAATGTATCAAATTTGCGATGGAGAGAGAGAAGAAGTCTGCAGCTATGGGTGTCAGGCGCTGTGTTATCTCCCACCAACTATTATTCTTGTGTGGGTTTTTATAGCCGTAGCATTTTCCCTCTGCTTCGTCTCATTCCCCTCCTCTCTCTTTGCCCTCTTTTCCTTTTACTCCTATTATTATGTGGACAGGCATATGCCTAATAGGTCATATATACTTTGAGCTTGCTGGCTCTGATATTGTCTAGTGTCCTGGCTGCCCATATTAATGCCTCTCTGTATCTTTTACCGTTTGGTGCAGCCCTGTACCATCTTACTAACCCCCATTGAATCTGGTATAGTTTTATGTAATAATCATGAATTGGTTCAGACCAGCATTTAACCCTATTAGAAATAACATCTTTTATACCATATGAACTTGACCATAGCTTATATCCATCATGTATACAAAAAAATTTTTTGATATTCCATTTCCATTGTTTTATCTACTAATGCTTTATGTGGAGTATTTAGATACATAGCTCTGTATTGTCTGTTGTCTTTAATATTTTTCAGTGATTGCCCTGTTGCCTGCTCTGGATACTCACCTGCCCGGGCTCCGCTTCCATACTGCACCTGCTCGCACTTTGCTTTGTGCCATGTGCTTTCACCCGCCACGCTTTGCAACTGGGTGAGCGGGTGGGGGCACGCCCTCCCCCCTCCACATCTAGATGACGCTCCTCCTTTTCTCCCTCTTTCACCAGCATTGGCCGCGGTGACGCACTTCCGGTTGAGTGTGTCACGTGACTATGCTGGAACGCATTGGTCACGATGACGCACTTCTGGCCGGAGTGGGTCACAAGGCCGGATGCGCGGTCACGTTACCGAGCACATCCTGTGCTTTCTCCGCAATTGGTGTTTATTATACACACATGAGGGATCCCTTTGGCGCGCCTTTTGGTTTGGAGGGGGGATAGAATACTGCCCCCTCATTGGTGGGGGGGCGGGACGGACAGTTTCTTGTGAGTATTTAGGGAGTATGGCACATGGCATTATTATATATTCGCCCTGAGGAAGTAACAAGTGCACGTCTCTATAGGCTTTGGCGGGCATGTTGGCGGGGGGAAGCCCAGTTGGTTCGTATCATCATTGACTATTTGTTGTGTGTCATTTCCACTCATCCTGGCTGGTCCTTATAGCTTTTGAAAGATAGGTACAGTCCATTGTGTTGTATTGTTTTTTTGGTGCTATGTATATATTAAATAAAAATCAATTATTTATGTACAACTAGTGGTCAGTGCAACTTATTTGTTAGGCTTGGTAATTCTAGGGTAGGTGGGGACCCTATATTTTTGTGCTTCTGCTTATGTATAAACATAGTTAACAATATACATTCAAGTTCAATACAAAGATCTGTCCCACAATCTATTTATACCCCAGAGTGTAACCATAACCCAAGGGCATCCACTAAGGTTAGAGGAAAGGTGCTTTCTCCACCGACATAGGAGGGGATTCTTCTCTGTAAGAGCAGTGAGTTTATGGAACCTGCTGCCAAAGGAGGTAGTAATGCAGGATACAGTAAAAACATTCAAACGTGGCCTGGGTGCCTTCCTCGCATGTAATAACATTTCCAGCTACGGCTACTAGACCACTGGAAGGAGATAAACAGGCTGAACTGAATGGACTAAAGTCTTTATTCGGCCTTACATACTATGTTAATTTCCCCCCTCTGCTGCGGAGGATCTATAGAGATGGACCAAAGGCACATTTACCTGTTTAGGAAGAGCCAATATCATTAAAATGAATGTCCTTCCCAGGATACCTTACCTTTTTCTTGTTCAATAGTTTTTATTTGAAGATAAGGAAATACATGACAATACTTCCAAACACTTATAAATTATCTTTCCAAAAAGAGAAGAAAATAGTATAAGCTTTCTGAACTGTTAACCAACATCTCAATTGTTGATATATAATATGAACAGCTTTTGACTACTAACTATCGTCAACACATAATATAGTGAATAAAATAAAGTAAAATCAAATAATAAATGATAATAGTACTAGGAATATGAAAACAAAACCTCAAAACAAAACCAAAAAAAAAAAAAAAAAAAGGGGGGGAGGAAAAGGGAAGAAGGGAGGGAAAGGATCTAAAGAAGAGGAGGATGAGGAAAAGGAGAAAGGGAAACCCAGCCCTGGAAGATGCAGTAGAATCATCTCAAATTATGGAGGGGGATGTTATAACCAGGGAAGTGGGAAGATCGCTGATTCCCTTAAATGGATGAAAATGTCTGTAGGAGGAGATCACCCATGTTTCAAGTTCAAATCTCTAATAAGCCAGTGTCAAAATCAACAGGTAGATATTCTTTAATCCAGGGTTCCCAGGTTTCCTGAAATCTCTCCATAGTACCATTATGTATCGAAGTCATTTTCTCCATAGCCATAATGTTAGAGACCGAATCCTTAAATTCCTTGAAACTTAATTTAGGGGATTTCCAGGACCTGGCAATCACCAATTTGGCCCCTGTTAATAGGTGATAAGTAAGATTCTTGCCATTTTTAGAAGTCCCAACTATCGGACCGTTTAGCAATGCAATCCAGGGGTCTGGTGTTAAGGTGATATCAAGTACATTGCTGATTACTTCAAAAATCTTACGCCAGAATGTTTTTACTAGATGGCATTCCCACCAGATGTGTGGTTGTGTTCCTACTGCATCGCATCCCCTAAAGCAAGATTTACCTTCCTCTCCGGGGGTGTGACAAAGGCGATCTGGAACCAAGTGCCATCTTAAGTAAACTTTAATGTTGATCTCTATCGAGTTCGCTGATGCAGCCCTACCAAAGGAAGCCAACCAGCCTTTCCGCCACTCATCCTCGGTATGTTGTATGTCTAAGTCTCTTTCCCACCGATGTATAAGCATGCTTCTAGGGTCTTTATGTGTCTTACATAGCTGTCCATAAACCTCAGATATTGAGCCCCTGGCTCTGGGATTTTGTTTACACCTAGCTTCAAACATTCGAGGATGGTCTATATTGCCACTACTGCGGATCAATGATGAAATAAAATGGGAAATTTGTAGATAGCTAAATATCTCTTTCCCTGAGAAGCCGTGTTTTTCTGAAAGCTGAGGAAAAGGGGTTATTTTTGGGCCCTGTAGGCAGTCCGATGTGTACCGAATGCCTGCCTCTCTCCATTTAGTGAATCTTCCCAGATCAGTATATGCCGGGGTAAACATAGGATTACCCCAAAGAAGCATCATTGGTAAATGTGAGGAAGCCAAGCCTTTCGAGAATTTAAGCCCATCCCATAGATGGAGAGAGAACGACATAATCGGATTCACAACAGATTTTTTATAACCTGCTGGTAGCCACAGTAGATTTTCAACTTCAATTGGATGACAAATAGCGGCTTCAATTTGGACCCATGCTGGTATGTCTGACTTTAAGCAATACGAAGCTAATTGAGCCACCTGTGCTGCCTGGTAGTATCTGGTCAGGTTAGGTACCCCGAGACCTCCCCTAGATTTTGGTTGTAGCATTATTGCTCTATTGACTCTTGGTTTCTTATTTGCCCAAATAAACTTGGAGATTGTATATTGTAAACTCTTTAGATATGGTGCCGGTATTTTGATTGGAAGGGACCTAGCAATATATAAAAATTTGGGTAGGATATTCATCTTTACTGCTGCTATTCTGCCCAACCATGACAGACCGAAGAACTTCCAAGACTTTATCAGACCCAGAAGCTTTTGGCGTAACGGGATGTAGTTAGCTTTAAAAAGGGTGTCATAGGAGCTCGTCAAGTTTATTCCTAAATATTTCACTCTGTCCTTTTCCCAGCGGAAATCGTAGGCTGCTTGCAGGCGGGACCAGATGTCCTGCGGGACGTTTATGTTCATAGCGCTGGATTTAGACGTATTAACTTGCAGACCTGAGACTTTATCAAAATCCGTTAATATCCTCATTACATTGGGTAAAGAGATTAGCGGATCGGTAACCAAAAGGAGGACATCATCAGCAAAAAGACTGATCTTATGCTGAGTACCCCTTACTTCTATACCTGAGATATCTTGGGAGTCTCTAATAGCCTGAGCTAGTGGTTCCATCGCCAGGGCGAATAAGAGTGGGGATAAGGGGCAGCCCTGTCTAGTTCCTCTAGCCAGAGGGAAATGTTCTGATTGAAATCCGCAGTATTTAACAAATGCCATCGGGCCATTGTATACGACTTTAATCCTATCAATGAATTTTGGCCCGAATCCCCATCTTTCTAGTAACGCAAAAAGATATTCCCATGATATAGAGTCAAACGCTTTTTAATATCAAGCGACAGAAGCATGCCCTGAACCCCCTTCTCTTTTACCAGATGTATCAGATGTACCGCTCTCCTAATGTTATCCCCCGCCTGACGTCCTGGTATGAAGCCAGCCTGATCTCTATTGATTATTTGGGGTAAGAATTTTAGTAGCCGATCCGCTAAAATCTTCGTGAATAGTTTGACATCTAGATTTATTAACGATATAGGTCTATAATTGGACCATACGGAATGATCCGAGTCTGGTTTGGGCAACATGCTAATAGAGGCTAGCAAGGATTCCTTTGAGAGCTGGTTTCCACGTCTTAAATTATTAAATAGAGCTGCTAATTTTGGGGCTAGGATCGCGGCATAGGTTTTGTAGTAGATCGCCGAAAATCCATCTGGGTCTGGCCTTTTGTTAAGTTTTAGGGTTTTAATAGTCTGTTCAATTTCCGTAGGCCTAAATTCTTCTTCAAGCAGTTCGGCTAGCTGGTTGGGCAGAATTGGCAGGGATGTATTATCTAGGAAGTCCGAGATGTCTTTCGGGTCGGGTGGGTGGGAGTTTGCATATAATTTCCTAAGTTGAGTACTGAAAATCTCTGCAATTTTGCTTGGGTTACTAGTGAGGGTGCCCCTTTCATTTTTAAGTCTAATAGGCTTATATGTTTGATCTGGGGATCTCAGCTTTCTTGCTAGCATGGCATCCGGTTTATTTGCCTTGCAGTAGTATTTGTGTTTCATCCATCTTAGGCTATTCTCAGCTTTCCCTGCCAGTGCGAGATTCAATTCCTGAGTCACTCTCTGAAGGCTAGAACGAGTTTGCGGGGATAAGGAAGATTTAGCTTTGGCTGATAAAATTTGGTATTCTTCTTCTAATGCAGAGATACGCTTATTTCTCTCCCGCTTTTTCTTAGAGGCTAGTTGAATGAGTCTGCCCCTAATTGTAGGTTTGTGGGCCTCCCAAAAAATTGTGGCCGACACCTCTTCAGTCTCATTTATAGTAAAATATTCCTCTAAGTCTTTAGCTATGGTATCCTTTATTGTGGGGTCAGCTAATAGAGTCGAATTAAGGGACCATGTAAAGCTGGAAGGTTTGCATAGCAGAGTATTTAAATTTTAAAGCATCCCTGCATGGTCTGACCATGGAACAGGGAAGATCCTGACTTTCTGGATCATAGGAATCGCTCTTTGGGGCATGAAAATATGATCGATCCTAGTATACAGTGTATGTGGGTGAGAAAAGTGTGTAAAATCCTGCACCCCTGGATGCTTCTCCCTCCAGCAGTCTACTAGGGCGAACCTATCCAATAGCTTTCTGAACGACTTAGAAGCTGCCAACGAATGGGTGGAGACAATGGATGAGTGCGGGGTCTGTCTATCTAAATAGGGATTGAGAGTCAAGTTGGAGTCTCCGCAGATGATCACCTGGCCACTGTGTCCACCTCTTTTAAAAATTCTGATAGGAAAGCCACCTGATTTACATTTGGAGTATAGTAGGTGGCAATTGTAATTTCAACATCTTGGATATTCCCTATTAAAATTAAATATCTTCCTTCCCTATCCCGGGATTCTTTCCGACACTGGAATTGAGTGCCTCTCTTAAAACAAACCAAGACCCCTTTCTGTTTCGTTTCAGCATTCGACATATATACCTGAGGGTAATTGGCATTTAAGAAATTCGGTTTTGAGGATTGTGAGAAATGGGTTTCTTGAAGGCATATGATGTCAGGATGAAGATTTTTAAAATGGCGGAAAGCTGTGCTTCTTTTGTGCGGGGAATTAAATCCCTGTACGTTAAGAGAACAGATAATTGTCATATCAACAATTAGTCAAGTCTTAGAATGACCCTTCTGAATGATCTTGGTCTCAGAATTAAATTAAAAGTCGCCTGAGGAGGTTGAGCTGGAAAGAGAATAGGAAGAAAAAAGGAGAAAAACGGGAAAGAGGGAAGTAGGAAAGGAGGGGGGAGGGGAAAACAAAATGTGGTCTGCAAATCACTATCTAACTCCCAAAAACTAGGGAGTCTGGAGTCTTAACTAAAACAGGTGTTCATATTAAGAGCAGCCCGGACCCTCCGGCAAGAGTGAATATGCTGTTATGAAATAGCGCTCTCGTCCTTCGGGACCTGCTGAGCTTAAGACTTTAATGTATCTTTTAATAAGTAGTCATTAACATATAACCGACTTTAACCTCGTAAAAAAGAGGAAAACACAACCGAAGAACTAAGTCTGTCGGTTCTACTGGAGTGCGAACATGGCACTGCCGACGGGCAGAGGGGGTTTCAAAACACAAATATTCATATCTAAACTATTAACCAGAAGAAGTAACATTGATATGATCTACCTATATCATAACAACTAAAGTAAGGTCCAGAGGTTCGGACCCGCCTTAACTTACTCCTAAATGCATTTTAAACAGTATAGTGGGCTATATTCAATCATCTCAGTAGTTGAATATTACCATCTGGTCTGGAATGGTCTTGGATGGCGATGCAGGAGAGGAGAGGAATAAAATATGTCTACCCTATCTATCCTGTGTCGCCATGTTAATTAACAATAAACAACAGTATAATAACTTATGGGTCATCTTTGCGGCTTAAAAGAACTGGACTTATAGTCACTTTCTCCAGGCCTTCGGACTATTGGAAAGCGATTAATAGTGGGATCCAGATTACACACCTGTAAGGCCAAAACGAATGGGTTCACTAAATGAACTTGTTTTCTAGCAGTTTAGTCTCTGAAAACTGAGGAGGAGAGTTGGCCACCAGGTATAACTTTTCAGGTGTCCTGGAACTCAAGAGATGTGCTACAGCCCTGGTGCCTAGTCCCTCTTCTTGATCTTTTCCCAGATCTTTGGGGGGTTGGAGACTCTTCGGCGTTTCTGGGTGTTTTAGCTTGGTTGGGCTTGATGAGGCCAGCAGTCGTTAGATGAAACTGCAGTTCTTCATAGTTGACGGCGGAGTATGTTTTATCTCTGATGTTAAAGGAGATGCGAAAGGGAAAACCCCATCTATATCGGATTTGATTTTCCTGTAGTAGCATTAATAATGGTTTAAGCTCTCTTCTTCTGGCCATTGTGGATGCTGATAGGTCTGAGAAGATCTGATATTTATGGCCTTGAAAGATTAAGATATTTTTCTCCCGGGCCTTTTTTTGGATCAGATCTTTCGTCTGATAATAATGAAATTTAACGATCACATCTCTGGGAAGATCAGATTGTGAATTGCGGGGGCCAAGAGATCTCTGCACTCTGTCCATTTCTAATCTTTCTACTGGAGTGTCTGGGATCAGCTCTTGACAGAGTGTAGTGATAACTGAATTTAAGTCCTCAAGATGTTCCGGAAGACCTCTGAAGCGTAGATTTGATCGCCTATCGCGATTCTCAATGTCCTCAATCTTTGCGGAGAGCATGACATTATCTTTTATGAGTTGCAATACTTCAGATTCTAGTATTTCTTGTGACGCTATTACTCCACTCACTTTGTTTTATAGAGCATTTAGACCAGAAGTAATTCTATCTAATTCTTTAGACAGGTGCTCTTTAATAATATTTGTGTTTGACTGTAGGGTTTTTTGCAGTAACCCTTCGAACTGCTGCATAAGTGATTCATTTAATGAGGTTTGGTTTCCTGTATGCTCTTGGTTAAGCCTTGCTTCTCTATTCAGTAGAAAGGAAGCTTCTGACTGGGAAATTACCTCCAGATCTGCTGCAGACATTTCTTCTGCCATTATGAAGCCTGAGTAGGATATCTGTGGATTTTTACATGCAGTTCAGACAGTGATCTTAGACAGGAAAGGGAGCACCATTCAAATCACCTCCTGTGTCTCTCTCTGCCCACACTCTCTTACTTATGGGAGAAGTTGTAGAAGCAGAATGAATACAGGCTCATATGCAGCACAGAGTGGATCTGTCATACTGTGTATTCCTCCCCCCTCCAGCACACATTTCTTATACCCGAGGCTTGGATAGAAAGGTGACTAACCGTGTGGTTGGACTCAGTTTAGCTGCTCCTCTGCTGAGCTCACCGCCTCTATTACGTTCAGGCTTTTGAATCCTTCACGAATCCCCTGCTGCCTGCTGTGCTGCGTGTTGCTGGTCCTTTGCAGCCACAGCCTCTCTTGTTGTGGCTGTCTCCTCTGCTGGGTCAGCGCTGCCCGTGGACGACTCCCCGCCGCCGCCTCACCCGGATACCGGCCTCGGGTTTTTTGTCAGGTCAGTGGGTCCTGCTGTTTACTGAGCTGCGTGCAGCCGCCATCTTGCCGCTCCCGTCATTACTGATATGCCGCCGCTGCTGCCGCCGTCTTCGTGTCTGCGCTGCCCGGGAACGACTCCCCGCCACTGCCTCGCTTGGACCCTGGACTCCGGACCTCACCAGGTTAGATCAGGCGTTTCCTCTGGCTTTTATTCGCCCCCTCTAATGCCGTCGGGCACGGAGCCGAGCTACTCTGCTCCCATCCCGGCCTCGCGCGCATGCGCACTCCACCTTACCTTTTTCAAGCCCTACCTGTGGATATCCCCCACCTTCTTCAATTGACTCCCCAGTATATTCTCCAAATGCCTATGGTCAGGGAAATCCCATGGATTGGCCAGCTCACTCCTTTCTCTCTAAATTTAATGGCAGGCGCGTGGAGGAGTAAGATGCTCTGTAGCTGAGCTACCGCAGACCGACACTTTTTTGGAGACTTAGTACCCCAAACATCCACTATGGGGTCCCAAAGAAAGAGAAAGCCAGGCAATACATCCCACCATGGCCCAGGCCCAGGTATTGACAAGTATTTCCCTGAACAATGGGTCAAGAAGGACATGCACCCACCTTACAAGATGATGATGAGGTCCCCAACATTTTTTTTCTTCCTTCCTTTTTCCTCCCTGTCCTGACGTTTACTACAGCCTTTACTCCCCTCCATTGATACTGACCAGGTTGGCTTTATTAAAGGAAGAGAGGCCGGAGGCAACAAGATTAAAACCATGCTGCTTAGCTCCCACTCCAGGGAGACAATGAGAAAGCATTCGATAGGGTTAATTGGCAGTTTCTTAACCTTACCTTACATTATCCTTGGAGTAGGACCAGGGCTAGGAGCCAAGATCCGGACACTGTATAAAAGCCCATTCGCTAAGGTCCAACCAAATGGCATCCTGTCCCCATCATTCCGGATATATAACGGGACAAGGCAGGGACGCCCCTTGTTTCCCGCTGTTATATGTCGATGGAGCATTTAGTCATGCTGCACCAGAATGTCGTTGAAAATACAGGTGCAAAAATCCCAGCTGACCATAGCTTGTAGTCCTTGAACTATGAACCTCTGCTCCTGCTCACCAGGAAAGTGCTAGATTCATACTGGTTTGGCAGGATAAATGTCCTGAAGATGGACATAAGGGTCGATTCAAAGAAACATGTAACAGCTTGGATTTTGGTGCCGATCATCCTATTTTTCACGTCCGCTCGTGCGTTCGTATGAACTTGCGAGTGATTCTATAAGCAAATACGTTTCTATCCTAAAATATACGTCCGTTCGTATGGCAGTTCGGGAATCAGACCTATGTCAGTTTCCATCCTGAATTTTCCGTTTCATTTCTCAGGTTGCAACATTGGTTTTGCCCTTTTTCCTTTTTTGTCTGGACGTAAATCCTTCTGATCTTGCGGCTGCGCACTACAAACTTACCTCATTAAAGTGCATTCTAAATATTTGGTCTTTTATTTATCTTTATTTCATTCATTTTGTAGTAACCAACCATTAATGAATGCATTTGCATAAGTAAATCTTACTTTGTTTAATTTTTAGTTAACTTGCATTTTTTACTTGTGGATTTAATTTTAATATCTAGGCTTCAAATGGTACAACTTAAAATTTTGTGTGTGGTTACCCACACCCTCTACATACAGATTGCTCTCAAATATTAAAAAACACCCAGCAACTTCTGCATGTTATGAGCCTAGAAACAGCCAAGATGGCGGCTCAGGTATTATCGGGCAGCCTGCAAACAGAAAGGGCCTTGTGACTGTGTTGCTCTGGATTCTTTGATTTCTGACCTTTCCGTGCCCCCAGCTCTGCTGTGTCTGTGCAAAATACAGCAGTAACCCACATCCTGCACTTTATCCCGCTCTCCTCTCCTCAGTAAGTGTGATGCATCTGACCAAAGATGTGCTTAAATAATTAAACAAAGCAAAGGTAAACAACTACACCAATAAATGCAATCTAAAAATATTATTCTAGTACATCAATTTAAAAATAAAAACCAAAGGACATAAGTTTCTTTAATTAACGCAAATATATTGCCAAATAAAGGTTTACATGAAAGGACTAATTAAGGTCCACATTAAAATGCTTTTATAAGGCATACATGAATCAGGTATGCATTGCTATACAATTTATGGCCTCGGCCATGCTGATACATGCAGTTCATTGGAGCTCAAGACGCGCAGACTCCTCCACATAGCCAAAAAACCTGTTCAAGAACAGCAATACGACTGCTAAAAGGTGTCGGCAGTGGCTTTCTTTTAAAACGTCTTTAGAGGTTTGAAAACTGTTCTCTGAATCACACCTAAACCCATTCGATTATCCTAAGTTTTACGTTTTGATCCTAAGTTTTAGGATTTGATCCTAAGTTTTACGTTTTGATCCTAAAATTTAGGAACGAACTTGCGATGATCGTAAGAGCATATACGCATTCGAACGTAGGCTCGTGCGAGTCGTAAATGGCCAAAAAAAAAGGAAAAAATGACTAACACCCACCCAAACTTACGATTCTCGATCCGAAATCAATTAACTTTTGCTCTTTGAATCGAGGGGATAGTGCCCAGACTCCTTTACACTTTCCAAACAATTCCAATAAAAATTGCTAGCTCCTCCTTCTGCACCTGGTGTGCTTATTTCACCAAATAAGAATTACCAAGAGTTACCAAGAATTAACACTACTAGAGATGAGCGAACTTTTGAAAAATTCGATTCGACTGATTCGCCGAATTTTCCGACAAAAATCGTTTCGACCCGAATTTATTTGCGACAAATCACTATTATAAACGGCTACTTCTGAGCTTCCTAGAGCCTCAATAGGGTTGTAAACCATTCTGCCTTGCTGTAACACGCATAGGATGCGTGCTGGGTTAGTGAAATAATACTGTAAATAATTAGGACATGCAGATCAGAGGCATCGCTATTAGAATCGCAGAGCGGCACAATTGCAGAGAGTTTTGGTGGCATTACTATGAGGGGCCCCTATATTGCCTGAAAAACACACCCTGGAGCTGGCAGCAGCAGGAGCCCAAATATTGGCTGAAAGACATCCTGGAGTTGGCAGCAGGAGCAGCAGGAGCCTAAAAATTGGCTGAATGACACCCTGGAGTTGCAAGCAGCAGCAGCAGCAGGAGCCCAAACATAGCTTGAAAGACACACTGGAGTTGGCAGCAGGAGCCCAAAAATTGGATGAATCACACCCTGGAGTTGCAAGCAGCAGCAGCAGCCCAGACATAGCTTGAAAGAGACACTGGAGTTGGCAGCAGGAGCCCCAAAATTGGATGAATCACACCCTGGAGTTGCAAGCAGCAGCCCAAACATAGCTTGAAAGAGACACTGGAGTTGGCAGCAGGAGCCCAAAAATTGGATGAATCACACCCTGGAGTTGCAAGCAGCAGCAGCAGCAGCCCAAACATAGCTTAAAAGAGACACTGAAGTTGGCAGCAGGAGCCCAAAAATTGGCTGAATGACACCCTGGAGTCGCAAGCAGCAGCAGCAGGAGCCCAAACATAGCTTGAAAGAGACACTGGAGTTGGCAGCAGGAGCCCAAAAATTGGATGAAGCACACCCTGGAGTTGCAAGCAGCAGCAGCAGCAGCCCAAACATAGCTTGAAAGAGACACTGGAGTTGGCAGCAGGAGCCCAAAAATTGGCCGAATGACACCCTGGAGTCGCAAGCAGCAGCAGAAGGAGCCCAAACATAGCTTGAAAGAGACACTGAAGTTGGCAGTAGGAGGCCAAAAATTGGATGAATCACACCCTGGAGTTGGCAGCAGCATGAAGAGAACATATACAGATTTTCGGCACATATATCTTATCCGAAGAATATTAATAAAAAGTAAGAGTAACGTAAAGCATTTTCTCAATAATTACTTGTGGTCTGATGCAGAGGAGTGTCTGTAACTGGAGAGCAGCGCCTTAAATCTGTTTTGCACGATCCATATTTCTTTAGTGTTGGTCTGGCCCCATCATCAATCTACTCTAATGCATCAGGCATTGGTGGGTGGAAATCTTGGCTGATCCATGCCCGATTCATTTCCACGCAGGCGAGTCTCTCAAAAAAAAAAACATGGAGAGCGACAGATTAGTAACATATTCTAAGCATACAGCACGTCCAGGATAGTAATAACATGTGGGTAATCCTCCGCCTCAGGCGCCGTGCACTGCAGACATGTAGAAAACAAGCTCCTCCCAGCCCTACATATACCGAAGGACCTCCCACAAATCCCCAGATTTCTCTGCAGTGCTGGAACTGCGAAGACTTGGGGGAAAAAGAAGGGTGGGGGGGTATGTGTGGCAGCCTTAGTACTAACTGCACTTTTAGAACTTGGTTTTTTATTCTTGGGGTCAGTGTCGCGCCTTGTTATACAGTGCGAGCCGTACTTTTCATTAACAATCTGCTAGTCGGCAGCATCATTCCAGCTTGTCAGCTTTTTAGAAGTTTGCATATTCTCAGCTGTTCTACGTTTTGCCGTTGGTTAGAGCTTCGCGCTCTTTGGGGGAGGCGGAGACTCGGCATGATGCGCTCCGCGTCACAGCCCGGCCTGGCCCACCCCTCGAGGTTCGCA
This sequence comes from Gastrophryne carolinensis, assembly GCA_027917425.1. NCBI lineage: Eukaryota > Metazoa > Chordata > Amphibia > Anura > Microhylidae > Gastrophryne > Gastrophryne carolinensis. Next base: position 313,492,167 of record CM051235.1, read on the forward strand.
CGCGCACGTGGTGTGGTTCGCCTCCTCCCTCGGTCATGTAAGTGCCCTCCAGGGCGGCATGGTTCTATGTTTTTCGGGCTGCGCATGCCACTGACCCCCCTTGTCCCATTATGTCTTTCAGACGCCAAGACTTCGGTGCCTTTCCCGGTCTAACATATATTACAGCGGGTCCACTCTTCAAATTCTCCCACATTACTAGCGGGTTTTTGGGGCATCCAGGGTTGCCTATTGCATAAATCCCTGCGGTCATACTGCTTAATAATCACCATATGGAGGCATTTCAGAATTATGTAACCGGGGTCCCTCCGGGACATGACCGGCTGTGTGTAGTGTGCGGTCGGCCCCAGGCTGACGCTGACAGGGCACGGGTCTGCGGACAGTGTGCAGAACAGGCAGGTTTGCCTTCCTTACTCCCGTCTCCCCGCTCCCAAATATCACTCATGACGAGTCCCACTCGAGCGGGGATGACCTGCAATCAGTGCCGCACGTGTTGCCTACGGCAGAGCAGGTGCTTTCTGGATTGGCGGAGCGTATGGGCCCTGGTAAAAAGCGGTCCCTGACGCCTCCTGGCTCCCCGGTTCCTGACGATACCGATGACTCTGCTGATATGCAGGACCCTGACCCTTCTGAGGGAGGTGAGCTATTCTCAGATTCGTGCTCCTCGAACGGGATGCCCGGGGGCTGCGATGATTCTGAGCCCGGTTCTTGGGGTCTGTGTGACACAGATGAAATTCTTATTAAGATTTTTGAGGTTTTGTCAATCTCCCCACCTGGGGAGATCCCCAAGCCTAAGAGGGAGAGTTTCCATACAGCGCCGCCGCGCTTGGAGTTCCTAGAACAGGAACATTTCCAGAATCTTATATCCCAAGAATGGGAATCGCCTTGTAAGCTTAACGGGGTTCCAGGGGTCTGGGAATGGAAGTACCCTTTTCCTCCTGATGTGGTTAATTTATGGTCAGCCCCCCCGGTGGTGGACTCGCCGGTTATAGGGGTCACAAACCCCCCTTTTATGACTGCCCCTTTTTACCGTGCCCTTCGGGATGCCGAGGACCAGCGCATTGACAGACAGTGGGGTGCTGACGAGGCTACAAAAAAGGCTCTCACTTGCCTTCCATTCAGAGGACGGCAGTTGTTTGGGGCCCGTTTGGACCTTTTTGGTAAAAAGGGTAAAGCGCCCTTGCGCAGAAGGCCGCTCCGGCCTCCACAAGGCAGGGTCACCCCCTCCACCTCCCTACGTTAGTGTCAAACGCGAACCTGAGGTGTGCTTCCAACTCTTCGGTGTGGATTTCCACCATGGGGCGGGCAGGCAGCGCCCGGGGCCTTCTGGCAAGTCCAAATCTGCCAAGACCTCCCAAGCATGAAGGGGCGCTGCAGCAGCTGTCTCCCATCCAGGAATATACCTTCTCCTTCTGGTGGTTCCAGGATGTAATTCCCCTGGACACAGGATGGCTTTTGCTGGGCGGTCCCTCTCAGTGATTGTCAGGGAGCTTCTAGCCCCTGCTTTTCCTTCAGGAATTGGCGCAGGCCGGACTGGGCCTACGGTGTTTGGGCTTACTGACTGGTTGCCCTTAATGGTACGGGGCTATGGCCTCTATATTATCCTTCCTCCCTCCCTCAACAGTATGAGGCAGTCTGGGCCACGTTGGCCTATGGCAGGCTTGGCAATTCTACCTTCACAGGTAGTCCCTATATGACACCTCTGTCTGGGGTCACGGGCCCCCTGTGCAGGGGGGGCTTCCGGCCTCTTGTGAAGTACTAGATCTTCTTAGTTTCCCTTGTGTCTGCTGGACACCAAGACCATCTCTAGATAGTGTTGCAGGACCAACCCTGCGGATTGAGGCAATATTTGGGGCCTCTCTTTCGTCCCCAGGCTATTCGCCATGGCACGAATGGGGTTGATGTCTCTGACACGCCTGGGGGGGGGGTGTCTGCGTTAGGACCTACCGGGTCATCTTTCCTTACTCCCCAGTCTCTGCGTCAGGCCGAGTGGATTGGTCGGCCAGAGGTGTCCCCTGGGAGCTACTGGATGGTTGCTCAGTCACCTCAATCCCTCATGGTCCCTTATCCGCTATCCCCCATTCCTGGGATTCGGTTCAGGCTTGAAGCCTTCTTCTCTGGCAATAAGGGTACCCCTGGTTACGGGGGCTCTGCCCCCCTTTACTGGCGCCTTACCTTCACCAGGTGGGATGGCAACTGGTGGGCCCGTTGGCGGCACATCAAGGTGATGTCACTTACATAAAGAGCCCTTGGGCTCTTCGGCGCAGTAGGTTATTGAACTTACATATGTCCCAGCACCCCGGTGCTTGGTCTGTGCTCATGCCCCCTCGGTAAGGTGCTTTCTCTTGAGCTTCCCATATTTAAGGGCCCCGTCAGGGGGCACCCCCCTTCCTTACTAGCATCTTCCAGTGTATGGTCACCCTGTGTACCAAGTCTCGCAGGTTTGGCGGGGGAAGGGAAAATTCTTCCACAATCCCCGTGGTTTCTAGGTAGGGTCCCCTAGAGGGGCCATCCTACCTGCTGGTTTTGTTGAAACGGTGTGCCCCCCATTGACTCTATATGGCTGGACTTCTCCTCCTTTAGGATCGGTCGGTTTATTGGGGGACTCCTGGTCTGTTGAATAACAATGGCCTGTTTTACTACTGGTCTAAAGATTGTGGCAGGATGCTCCCTCTGGAGGGTCCCTGATCCTGCCTTGGGCGGGGGTCTACTTCTCCCCTTCTCAGCGGTATTCGCTTCTATGGATGCTCTTAGCGGCAGGTTATGCTATCATGGTGTCGCCCGGGGAGCCTAGCGTGGCTCTGTTGGGTCTCCCTCCTAACACAGGGGCTCTGCCCTTGTTTTTTGCTGTCCCAGAATACTCTGATTCTGGTCTGGGGGGCTGAGTATTTTAGGCAAGGACTTATTTATATGCCTTCCTTTCATCACCCTACTTGGGGGGTTCTGTGCACGGTTGGCCTGATAGCGAGTCCCCTGGCTGGCCTTATGAGCTGTGTCTCGCAGATGCCTCTGCTGAGGTCTACTGACCTGTTCGCTCTCTCAGGAATGCGGTTCTACCCTTTTCAGGTCCCTTCCCTTGTCCCAATATAAGGCTCCTGTCTGGGGATTGACAGCTGATTCATTCACCCCTTGGTGACGGGCCTTATCTTCTGGATGACTTAGCAAGGGGGGGGGGCGGGGAGCAAGCTCCCCAGCTTCCACTTCCCCCGTCTATGGAGGTTTTTTGTGGTAAACCATATTGATTGGCATGAGCCTTGGTCTCTTCCCTGTTAAACGTTCTCGGTTCCCAGGGACTTTAAAGTCATTATAGCGAAAGTTGGGGTTGGCTCCCCATCTGGGGACTCTGAAGGTACAGGTTCTGTCCTGGCCTTTCCTGCAGGAGTCTGGTTCTGTCGCCCTCGTGGGGAATTCCTTTGGGGATTGCTTAGCTGCATCTCCCAAGTAGTCCCATGGTCCCTGTGGGGATCACCTTCCAATTTTACCCTGCGGATTTCCTGGGGACTTTTTGCTGGACGCTGTCTGAGCTGCCTGGTAGTCCAGGTCGCTTCTCTGGGGCCTCCTGACTCCGTCAGACGTGTGCCTAAGAAGGTGGATCTGGTTACTTAACCTTGGCTCGAGGTATATATATATATATATATACAGATGTATATGGCTACAGCCACCCTATACCTTGGGGGTGTTCCTTCTTACGACGGGCCTCCGGTCCGAGTGGTCTGTAGGATCAGCGTTTTAGTCCTTCAGTCTACGAGCGCCTCTTTATGGATGCGCCTGATATCTCCTTCCAGCGCTGTTGCGCCCTTTGGATTAATCCTTCTGGATGTTCCCTGATCCTGAGTGAAGCCTTGGCTTTGTGATAATTAGGGGTCAGTATTCCCGCCTTGGTCGGGTGACCTGTTATGTTTCCCTTAGGGGGTGTTACAAGTTTTGCCACGAGGCTTCCTGGCCTGTGGGCTGGTTGGGTCATTGCACTGACCTATGTTTCTCTTTAGGGGAAAGATTCTCCCCTTTTCCTGTTTATTCCATTCTATTGGTGCCTGGGTACCATTGGCCCTTCAGCACCAGGATTTTTTCTGTTGATTCAGTTGCTAGACTTATGGCTTGTCTCTGTTCATACCTTCTGGTCTTGTTATGAGACTGACGTTAGAGCCTTGCTCATGTCATGCCTGTTGCAAGTTTTGCGGGTGACAGCGCCTTTACTGTCCGCTGTGCCTTGTTTTTTCCTGGGGATCCCACCCTGCTTATGGACACTGCTATTGGATGTCCCACATGTTATTACTATCCTGGAGCAGGACGTGCTGTATGCTTAGAATAATACAACTCTGTTAAGTACTCACCTGTAGAGTTGATATTATATGCATACAGCACGTCCTGCTCCACCCCACCCTGGTTCACTTGTTCTGGATCCCCTGTATGGTGATTGTTATCAATAGATATTATTACCAGATTTTCTGGGTGGTTGTTCCTCCCGGCTTCTCTTCTCACTGCTTTTCAATGCTGGGGATTTGTGGGAGGTCCTTCGGTATATGTAGGGCCGGGAGGAGCTTGTTTTCTACATGTCTGCAGTGCACGGCGCCTGAGGCGGAGGATTACCCACATGTTATTACTATCCTGGAGCAGGACGTGCTGTATGCATATAATATCAACTCTACAGGTGAGTACTTCACAGAGTTGTATTATTAGTAACATAGTAATATATAAGGCCTCATTTCATCAAGCAGAGGTCTCTGCAGAATAGGGGTGAGTGGCAGCAGGAGTCTCAGTGAGAGGCCTGATCTCCCAGGATCAGCTAGCGGTCGTGTCTTGAACAGCAACCCATCTGCCATCATCCATTGGTTAACACCATCATCCACTGCATCACAAGTGACATCTGACACCCCCAGTCAACTGTCTGTTGTATGTTATGCTTTGGGTTCAGCTCCACTATTCAGTGAGGACGATCTGATAATCAGAAAAATCAGCAGCTACTGCCCAGCCAAGAAGTGGAGGAGACACTTGCTGCTTCTTCCACTAGGTGGGCAAGTAGTGATAAGGAGAGTGTCGTGAGAGGATGTGTTGCAAGCGTTTTGGCTCCTTAAGCAGACACTGCTGAGGAACCTGAGGAGGACATCAGTGAGTTTTGAGGGCACTTTTAAAGGCTTGGAGTGGCAGAAGGGGAAAGTATGGAGGCAAATGTGCTCGGGGTAGACCACTCGCGCGGCAGGCTATCTTCCCAGGAGGTAGTGGAAGAGGGTCCCTGGAGTTGGCGGCGGTGGCGGCAGCAGCATCAGTGAATTAGTGCGGACTGTTGGTAGGAGAAATCAGCTACAAGCCCATGTTGCAGTTTTTCATCAAGCATCCGCAGGAGGTTAACATGGCTATATGAAGATATGTAGGCAGAAGGTGAAGTGTGGCCAGGGTCCCAATGTTGGACCCACAGCCCTGCGTCAACATTTGCAGCATCACCATAAAGCGGCCTGGGAGAGTTGGCTCCAAAGTGGTGGTCCAGCCTGCTGCATTACCCAGTGGCACACCGCTCTCTCTTCCAGCCAGCCAAGGCTCCACCACCTCCTGTGTGTCATACCCATCCTCTGTCGCTACAGATGCTCCTCCTCCTCTTAATCCGAGTCAGTCATTCCGCCAGCAATCCATTGCCAAGCCATGTCCAAGAGACAACAGTATGTGCCCACTCATCCAACGTGCAGAAGCTAAATGTGCTCCTGTATAAGTTGCTGGTGCTGCAGTCCCTCCCTTTTGAATTGGTGGACCTTTCAGAGAACCGATGGCTTGTGCCGAGCCATGGTGGAGAGTCCCATGCTGTCATTTCTTTGTGAAGAAGGCAGTACCAGCCCTGTACAATTTTGTTGAACAGAAGGTGGGGCAGTCCTTTAGCCTGTCAGTGTGTACCAAAGTGCACAGCAGTGCCTATGTCTGGAGCTGTAACTATGGTCAGGGACAATAAATATCCTTTTAGGACCACTGGGTGATTGTGGTTCCTGCACAACCACAAAAGCAACTTGGACAGGTCCCTCCGCTGTGGCCTCCACGCTCCTAGGCCTTTGTGCCTGTGACAGTGCACTTGCACTTAGCAATGGTGTCACAGAGAAAAGTCGCAAATTGTCAATTACATATTAATGGTTAACATTTATCTTATTTGAACATATTTATAATATTAACATATAATAACATATAACATAGCAACAATAACATATAACATAATAACAGTAACATATAAAATGTATCAACATTTTTTTTTTTTGGTTAATTTTGTATTGTTTTTGGTTTTTTTTTATATATTTTGTATTTTTTTTTATATTTTGTATTTTTTAGAAATATATATATTTTTTTTTTCCATTGCCTTTTAAGATTTTGTGAATTTTTGTACAAATTTTTTTTTTTCATTTTTACATTTTTTTTTTTTTTTTTTTACTTTTTTACTAAATATTTTTTTTTTCTCTTTTTATAATTTTTCCCAGTGCCCTTCCAGCCTACCATGTGTGCAGGACATGGCGGTTTCACGCTGTTCTTCACATGGTTTGCCTTGAGCAACAGAGTCACACATGGTAGGAACTGCTAAAAATGAGAACTCAATACATGAAATCATGGCTTACTCCACGAAAACTGCAAATGGGACCCATGGTGACTGACACTGGGAAGAACATCTTGTCTGCGCTGCGACAAGGAAGCCTGAGCCATGCGTCCTGCCATGGCACACGTGTTCAATCTAGTTGTCAAGCGTTTTCTGAAGTCTTCCCCCCATCTGAAAGACATCCTAACAACGGGAAGGAAACTTTGCATGCACTGCAGGCACTCCTACACCGCCAAGCACACCCTTCTTGAGCTTCAGCTTCAGAACGGTATCCCCCAACATAGTCTGATTTGCGATGTTTCCACCCGTTGGAATTCCACCCTCCATATGCAGGATCGACTACAGGAACAGAGAAAAGCCATCACAAATTTCTTGATGATCCAAACGGATAGGGGGACTCCCCTGTGTAACTTCAATGTAAACCAGTGGCAGATCCTACGTGACACCTGCCATTTGCTCAGGCCCTTTGAGGAAGCTACTTTATTAGTCAGTAACCAGGACTATGAGATGAACGATGAGATTCCACTGATTCATGTACTACAACACATGTTGGAAACCATGGCTGATCAGGGCACTAGAGACATGGCGCATACATTTCACAGCCACATGAAGCCTGTGGGGGCTGAAGTGGAGGAGGAGGAGGGGGTGGGGCACAGCGAAGCACAGTTTAGGTTTGACAAAATGACCATTTTATCTAGTCATCTGACAGGAGAGGAGGAGCAGGAGCAGCCAGAGGAGCTAGAGGGTTTTGAGGAAGGCGAGACAGAGGACCCAGACACACCGTGGCAGTTTGCAGTGGAGATGGAGACAGGTAGTCCATCCGAGTCACGGGCATAAATGGCACGATGCATGCTCACGTGCTTGCGTAGTGACCACAGAATTGTCTCCATTTGTCAGCGGGATGACTTCTGGCTCTCCACCTTATTGGACCCTCGCTTCCTGCACAAAATGGGGGCATTTTTTACACCCACTGAGAGGGAGGACAAACTGACCTACTACAGAGACATCCTACGTAGTCAGTTGGGCGATGTCTATCTGCGCCATGGTCCATACTCTCGCAGGTCTGACTCCGGGGGGACCTCTGCGCTCACCTTCCACTGCCATGGCTGCCGGGGGGGGTGGCAGGAGCAGCAGCTCCATCAGCAGCAGACTCAGTCTTCAGTCGCTAATGAGTAGCTTTCTACACCCGCATAGGGCCTGCTCTATATTATGCTGCAAAATGGCACATTTACCTCACAGTATAAGCTAATGCCCCTCAGATTTACACAGGGGCTGCTCTATATAATGCTGCAAAATGTCAAATGTACATCACTATATAAGCTATTGCCCCTCAGATTTGCACAGGGCCTGCTCTATATTATGCTGCAAAATGGCAAATTTACCTCACAGTATAAGCTATTGCCCCTCAGATTTACACAGGGCCTGCTCTATATTATGCTGCAAAATGGCAAATTTACCTCACAATATAAGCTATTGCCCCTCAGATTTAGACAGGGCCTGCTCTATATAATGCTGCAAAATGGCAAATTTACCTCACTATATAAGCTATTGCCCCTCAGATTTACACAGGGGCTGCTCTATATTATGCTGCAAAATGGCAAATTTACCTCACAGTATAAGCTATTGCCCCTCAGATTTACACAGGGCCTGCTCTATAGAATGCTACAAAACCAAGAGCGGATTTAACTCACACAATATAACCTATTTCTCAGGTTTATATAGGGACTGCTCTATGTAATGGTGCAAAACCATGAATTTACCTCATAATATAAACTATTGCCCCCCAGATTTACTCAGGGGCTGCTCCATATGATGGTGCAAAACAGGGCAAATGTATTGTCCAATATAAACTATTGCTGCTCTGATTTACACAGGAGGGCCACTCTAAAGAATGGTGCAACATGGCGAATTTAGCTCACAATATAACATAGATTGCAAAATTAGATTTTCAGACAGGGCCTGCTCTTTACCTCACAATATAAACTATTGCTCCTCAGATTTACACAGGGATTTAGGTTGATATATATAATAGTGCAAAACAGCGAATTTACCTCACAATACTGTATAAACTATTGCTCCTCAGATTTACACAGTGGGCTTCTCTATATAATGGTGCAAAATGGCGAATTTACCTTACTATATAATCTATTACAGCTCTATATAAAAAAAAAAAAACAAAAAAACAAAAAGGGCCTGTAGAAGCTTATTTAGTATAACAGATAGCGTGACATCTGCTGGTTTGGGATGCCCATGTGGGCTAGTGTTTTGACAGCAGGACAAAAACCAATTCAAAATGCAATAGCTTAATAAAACTGAGGCTGAACAAGCTTATTTAGTATAAAAGATAGGGTGTGGGCTGGTGTTTTGACTGCAGGACAAAAAACAATTCAAAATGCAATACTTTGATTAACCCTTTCGCTGCCAGCCTACCTGCAGCATTTGCCACTCCCTGTTGCCAGACTGAGTTTCACTGTTTTGCGCTACACATGTTCAACTGTCATTTTTGAAAGGATTTCCAGGGATTTCCCAGGAAAATTATATATTGTTTTTTTCAACAGAGTCTGGGCTTTAACATGAAATGTCTTGTTTGTATTTTTTAGGTGTATTCTCAACATTTTTGGGTGAAATGTGTGAAAAAAATTAAAAAAAATATATTTTTTTACAATTTGTAGAGTTTTTTTGTAATAAAAAATGTAAGTTTGTCAATAAAATCTTATTGCGTGAGAAACCCCAATTTCTCCCGGTTACAGCGATACCACATATGTATAGGTAGACACCCTTTCCTGCCCAGAAGCCTTTTATAGCTGCTGGATGACAAATGGTTAATTAAAAAAAAAAATGACATAGGGTCCCCCCTTCCCGGGGAGGGAGACCCCATTTTTTTTTGGATTTTTAAGGGTTAAAAACCCTTAAAAATCCAAAAAAAAAAATGACATGGGGTCCCCCTTACCCAAAGTAACCAGCCCGGGACCAGCTATGGGGGCTTGTAGGCACAGAGTGGGGGGGCCAGCTTTGGTGGCCCCCCACCCTGCAGCCTACGAGCCCACATAGCCTATGTGGGCCCGGGCTCTTCTGCCCCCCCCTAGCCTTTGGGGAGGCAGGTAATGGGGGTGCGGGGGTTAATGGCAAGTCACCCGCTAGGGCAGGTGACTTGCCACCCCCCCAGCCTTGTGAACTGGTATAAGGGGTCTCATGGACCCCTTACCAGCTCACAAATGGTTAACTGTTAAAAAAACCACCACACAATAATAAAAAGTATTTTATTCAAAAAAAAAAAAAAATTTTTTAACTGTACTTACCTTCGATTGCAAGCTCTTGTCCCTCGCCGCTCAGCTGACAGATGCCTGTGATCGGCATCCAGAGAAGGAGAAGGCAGGAGATCAGAGGATCTCCTGTCACCTCCTACCAGGGCACCGATCACCGGCATCTGAGAAGCTGAGAAAGCTGAAGCCGGTGATCGGGACCGGGATGACGTCATAAGCCCAGCGCACACACAGGTAAGTGAATGTCATTTTTATTTTTTTTTTTTTTTACAGTTAGCAGCTGCTGCTGCAGAAGCGGGGGGGGGGGGCGGCCTATTCCGGGGGCTCTCCTGGAGCCATCCGACCCCCCACGGGGGATCGGATGGCACCAAATTAAAGAGGAGACCCGGCCGGATCCAACAAGGGGTCAGGTGAGTATTTTTGATTTTTATTTTTTAAACTAGAAGCGAGGAAAGTCAAGCACATAACACCTACGGGCTTGGCACTTAAGGCCCAGCCAAGCCAGCACGTAGGTGTTACGTGCTTGGCAACAAAAGGGTTAAGCTGAGGAAGGATGAACAAGCGTATTTAGTATAACAGATAGGCTGCTAAGTGCAGGTTTTGGATACCCTGCGGCCTAGTGTTTTGGCAGCAGACCAAAAACCAATTCAAAATGCAATAGTTTGATTCAGCTGAAGAAGGATGAACAAGCGTATTTAGTATAACAGATAGGCTGCTAAGTGCAGGTTTGGGATACCCTGCGGCCTAGTGTTTTGGCAAGAGGACAAAAACCAATTCAAAATGCAATAGCTTAATAAAGCTGATGCTGAACAACGCTTATTTAGTATAACAGATAGGGTGCCACGTGGTGGTTTGGGATACCCTGCGGCCTGGTGTATTGACAGCAGGACAAAAACCAATGCAAAATGCAATAGCTTAATAAAGCTGATGCAGAACAACGCTTATTTAGTATAACAGATAGGGTGCAACGTGCAGGTTTGGGATACCCTGTGGCCTGGTTTATTGAAAGCAGTCAAAAGCAAGTGCAAACTGAAGTAGCTTAATAAAGCAGCTGATGCTGATCAACGCTTATGTTGTATAACAGATAGGGTGCAAGGTGCAGCTTTGGGGTGCCCTGCGGCCTGGTTTATTGAAAGCAGTCAAAAAGCAAGTGCAAACTGAAGTAGCTTAATAAAGCTGAAGCTGAATAACGCTTATGTTGTATAACAGATAGGGTGCAAGGTGCAGCTTTGGCGTGCCCTGCGACCTGGTTTATTGAAAGCAGTCAAAAACAAGTGCAAACTGAAGTAGCTTAATAAAGCTGATGCTGATCAACGCTTATGTTGTATAACAGATAGGGTGCAAGGTGCAGCTTTGGGGTGCCCTGCGGCCTGGTTTATTGAAAGCAGTCAAAAAGGAAGTGCAAACTGAAGTAGCTTAATAAAGCAGCTGATGCTGAACAACGCTTATGTTGTATAACAGATAGGGTGCAAAGTGCAGCTTTGGGGTGCCCTGCGGCCTGGTTTATTGAAAGCAGTCAAAAAGGAAGTGCAAACTGAAGTAGCCTAATAAAGCAGCTGATGCTGATCAACGCTTATGTTGTATAACAGATAGAGTGCAAGGTGCAGCTTTGGGGTGCCCTGCGGCCTGGTTTATTGAAAGCAGTCAAAAAGGAAGTGCAAACTGAAGTAGCTTAATAAAGCAGCTGACGCTGATCAATGCTTATGTTGTATAACAGATAGGGTGCAAGGTGCAGCTTTGGGGTGCCCTGCGGCCTGGTTTATTGAATGTTGTCAAAAGCAAGTGCAAACTGAAGTAGCTTAATGAAGCTGATGCTGAACAACGCTTATGTTGTACAACAGATAGGGTGCAAGGTGCAGCTTTGGGGTGCCCTGCGGCCTGGTTTATTGAAAGCAGTCAAAAAGCAAGTGCAAACTGAAGTAGCTTAATAAAGCAGATGATGCTGATCAACGCTTATGTTGTATAACAGATAGGGTGCAAGGTGCAGCTTTGGGGTGCCCTGCAGCCTGGTTTATTGAAAGCAGTCAAAAAGCAAGTGCAAACTGAAGTAGCTTAATAAAGCAGCTGATGCTGATCAACGCTTATGTTGTATAACAGATAGGGTTAAAATAGCATGTGCCTTGGGATGCCCATGTGGCCTGGTGTATTTTAAGCTGAACAGAAAATATTAACACTAATCCAGTTATGAGAAATGCTTTTGTTTAACAGATATTTTAAGCTGAACAGAAAATATTAACACTAATCCTATTATGAGAAATGCTTTTGTTTAACAGATGCTCACGTGCTTGCGTAGTGACCACAGAATTGTCTCCATTTGTCAGCAGGATGACTTCTGGCTCTCCACCTTATTGGACCCTCGCTTCGTGCACAAAATGGGGGCATTTTTTACACCTTCAGCTTTGGGATGCCCTGCAGCCTGGTTTATTGAAAGCAGTCAAAAAGGGAGTGCAAACTGAAGTAGCTTAATAAAGCAGCTGATGCTGATCAACGCTTATGTTGTATAACAGATAGGGTGCAAGGTGCAGCTTTGGGGTGCCCTGCGGCCTGGTTTATTAAAAGTTGTCAAAAGCAAGTGCAAACTGAAGTAGCTTAATGAAGCTGATGCTGAACAACGCTTATGTTGTATAACAGATAGGGTGCAAGGTGCAGCTTTGGGGTGCCCTGCGGCCTGGTTTATTGAAAGCAGTCAAAAAGCAAGTGCAAACTGAAGTAGCTTAATAAAGCAGATGATGCTGATCAACGCTTATGTTGTATAACAGATAGGGTGCAAGGTGCAGCTTTGGGGTGCCCTGCAGCCTGGTTTATTGAAAGCAGTCAAAAAGCAAGTGCAAACTGAAGTAGCTTAATAAAGCAGCTGATGCTGATCAATGCTTATGTTGTATAACAGATAGGGTTAAAATAGCATGTGCCTTGGGATGCCGATGTGGCCTGGTGTATTTTAAGCTGAACAAAAAATAATAACACTAATCCAATTAAGAGAAATGCTTTCGTTTAACAGATAGGGTTAAATAGCATGTGCCTTGGGATACCCATGTGGCCTGGTGTATTTTAAGCTGAACAGAAAATATTAACACTAATCCAATTATGAGAAATGCTTTCGTTTAACAGATAGGGTTAAATAGCATGTGCTTTGGGATGCCCGTGTGGCCTGGTGTATTTTTAGCTGAACAGAAAATATTAACACTAATCCTATTATGAGAAATGCTTTTGTTTAACAGATAGGGTTAAATAGCATGTGCCTTGGGATGCCCATGTGGCCTGGTGTATTTTAAGCTGAACAGAAAATATTAACACTAATCCTATTATGAGAAATGCTTTTGTTTAACAGATAGGGTTAAATAGCATGTGCCTTGGGATGCCCATGTGGCCTGGTGTATTTTAAGCTGAACAGAAAATATTAACACTAATCCAATTATGAGAAATGCTTTTGTTTAACAGATATTTTAAGCTGAACAGAAAATATTAACACTAATCCAATTATGAGAAATGCGTTTGTTTAACAGATGCTCATGTGCTTGCGTAGTGACCACAGAATTGTCTCCATTTGTCAGCGGGATGACTTCTGGTTCTCCACCTTATTGGACCCTCGCTTCCTGCACAAAATGGGGGCATTTTTTACACCCACTGAGAGGGAGGACAAACTGACCTACTACAGAGACATCCTACGTAGTCAGTTGGGCGATGTCCATCTGTGCCATGGTCCATACTCTCGCAGGTCTGACTCGGGGGGACCTCTGAGCTCACTTTCCACTGCCATGGCTGCCGGGGGGGGGGGGGGGGTGGTGGCAGGAGCAGCAGCTCCATCAGCAGCAGCCTCAGTCTTCAGTCGCTAATGAGTAGCTTTCTACACCCGCATAGTGAGTCTACTCATGAGCAGCAGGAAGACCTGGAGCAGGACCTGAACCAGCAGGTCATGTCATACCTTGACATGACCATGCCAACACACCTTGAGGATCCGCTGGACTTCTGGGAAGCCAAACTTGACTTGTGGCCGCAACTAGCAGAGTTTGCCCTGGAAAAGCTGTCCTGCCCGGCCAGTAGTTGATTTAGATGGCAACTGGGCTGCTCTATATTATGCTGCAAAATGGCAAATTTACCTCACAATATAAGCCATTGCCCCTCAGATTTACACAGGGCCTGCTCTATATTATGCTGCAAAATGGCAAATTTACCTCACAGTATAAGCTAATGCCCCTCAGATTTACACAGGGGCTGCTCTATACAATGCTGCAAAATGGCAAATGTACCTCACTATATAAGCTATTGCCCCTCAGGGGGCCCCCTCTATATTATGCTGCAAAATGGCAAATTTACCTCACAATATAAGCTATTGCCCCTCAGATTTACACAGGGTCTGCTCTATATAATGCTGCAAAATGGCAAATTTACCTCACTATATAAGCTATTGTCCCTCAGATTTAGACAGGGCCTGCTCTATATAATGCTGCAAAATGGCAAATTTACCTCACTATATAAGCTAATGCCCCTCAGATTTACACAGGGGCTGCTCTATATTATCCTGCAAAATGGCAAATTTACCTCACAGTATAAGCTATTGCCCCTCAGATTTACACAGGGCCTGCTCTATAGAATGCTACAAAACCAAGAGCGGATTTAACTCACACAATATAACCTATATCTCAGGTTTATATAGGGACTGCTCTATGTAATGGTGCAAAACCATGAATTTATCTCATAATATAAACTATTGCCCCCCAGATTTACTCAGGGGCTGCTCCATATAATGGTGCAAAACAGGGCAAATGTATTGTCCAATATAAACTATTGCTGCTCTGATTTACACAGGAGGGCCACTCTAAAGAATGGTGCAACATGGCGAATTTAGCTCACTATATAACATAGATTGCAAAATGAGATTTTCAGACAGGGCCCGCTCTGTCTGAAACGCTTATGTTGTATAACAGATAGGGTGCAAGGTGCAGCTTTGGGGTGCCCTGCGGCCTGGTTTATTGAAAGCAGTCAAAAACAAGTGCAAACTGAAGTAGCTTAATAAAGCTGATGCTGATCAACGCTTATGTTGTATAACAGATAGGGTGCAAGGTGCAGCTTTGGGGTGCCCTGAGGCCTGGTTTATTGAAAGCAGTCAAAAAGGAAGTGCAAACTGAAGTAGCTTAATAAAGCAGCTGATGCTGAACAACGCTTATGTTGTGTAACAGATAGGGTTAAAATAGCATGTGACTTGGGATGCCCTTGTGGCCTGGTGTATTTTAAGCTGAACAGAAAATATTAACACTAATCCAATTATGAGAAATGCTTTTGCTTAACAGATAGGGTTAAATAGCATGTGCATTGGGATGCCCATGTGGCCTGGTGTATTTTTAGCTGAACAGAAAATATTAACACTAATCCAATTATGAGAAATTCTTTTGTTTAACAGATAGGGTTAAATAGCATGTGCCTTGGGATACCCATGTGCCATGGTGTATTTTAAGCTGAACAGAAAATTTTCACACTAATCCAATTATGAGAAATGCTTTTGTTTAACAGATAGGGTTAAATAGCATGTGCATTGGGATGCCCATGTGGCCCGGTGTATTTTAAGCTGAACAGAAAATATTAACACTAATCCTATTATGAGAAATGCTTTTGTTTAACAGATAGGGTTAAATAGCATGTGCCTTGGGATGCCCATGTGGCCTGGTGTATTTTAAGCTGAACAGAAAATATTAACACTAATCCAATTATGAGAAATGCTTTTGTTAAACAGATATTTTAAGCTGAACAGAAAATATTAACACTAATCCAGTTATGAGGAATGCTTTTGTTTAACAGAACAAAAGCATTTCTTTGGAGTTTCAGCCTGTGTGAGAGCAGCTTAACATAAGTGCAGCAGGACAGAAGTGTGTAGTTTTAAAAACTGCAGTAGTTTGAAAACAGCAGGGGTTGTACAAAAAATAGTGGTGAGTAAAGCATTTACTTTTTAGCCGTACATATTCTTATTATCTAGAATGTCTGGTTTTATGCAGTGTAAGTCTTGCCTGGCCATTGTGTTTCATAGTACTCTGTGGAACTTGCGATGCTGTCCAATTTGTATGCAAATGAAGGGGTTGTATGACAAGATTTCAAAATTACAGTCTTTAGTTTCTACTCTTCAGTCTGAAGTTTTAACCCTTTCAGTGCCAAGCACGTAGATACTACGTGCTTGCTTCCACTCCACTTAAGTGCCAAGCACGTAGTATCTACGTGCTTGACTTTCCCCCCTGCTAGTAAAAAAAATAAAAGTCAAAAATACTCACCTGACCCCTCGTTGGATCCGGCCGGGTCTCCTCTTTAATTTGGTGCCATCCGATCCCCCGTGGGGGGTCGGATGGCTCCAGGAGAGCCCCCGGAATAGCCCCCCCCCCCGTTTGGCAGCAGCAGCTGCTAACTGTAAAAAAAAAAAATAAATAAAAATGACATTCACTTACCTGTGTGTGCGCTGGCTCCCGCTGTCCCTCCTCTTCACCTGGGGGGCCTCCGATCGCCCCCCAGGACTTACCGATCTTCAGGAGAGAGCCCGGAAGGCTCTCTCCTCTCTCCTCTTCGATGGCGGCCGCCATCTTGCCGCTAAGCCCCGCCCCCTTGGGGGCGGGGCTATGACGTCATCCCGGTCCGTCGCAGCGTCAAGCCCCGCCCCTTTTGGGGGCGGGGCTATGACGTCATCCCAGCCCCGATCACCGGCTTCAGCGTTCTCAGCTGTCAGATGCCGGTGATCGGCAACGGGGAAGGAGGTGGCAGGAGATCCTCTGATCTCCTGTCTCCCCCTTCTCTGATGCCGATCACCGGCATCTGTCAGCAGAGCGGCGCGGGACAAAGGAGCTTACAATCGGAGGTAAGTACAGTAAAAAAAATTTTTTTTTTTTAATAAAAAACTTTTGTGTGGCGTTTTTTTTCATTTAACCCTTTGTGAACTGGTAAGGGGTCCATGAGACCCCTTATACCAGTTCACAAGGCTCTGGGTATGGCAAGTCACCTGCAGCTAGTGGGTGGCTTGCCATTAACCCCCAGCCCCCCATTACCTGCCCCCCCAACGGCCAGGGGGGGGCAGAAGGGCCCGGGCCACTTAGTGGCTATGTGGGCTAGTAGCCTGCAGGGCCAGGGGCCACCAACGCTGGCCCCTGCGCCCTGTTCTACAAGCCCCCATAGCTGGCCCGGGTCGGTAATGCTGGGTAGGGGGGACCCTACGTCATTTTTTTTTGGGATTTTTAAGGGTTTTTAACCCTTAAAATTCCAAAAAAAATGGGGTCTCCCCCCCTATGAGGGGGAACCCTATGTCATTTTTTTTTTTTAATTAACCCTTTTGTTTTCTGTCATCCAGCAGCTATAAAGGCTGAAAGAGTGCTCCACTATGGATGGGAGGTAAGTATTAAAAAAAAAAAAATAATAAAATATTTTTTCTCTTTGTGTGTCTGTGTTTTATTTTTACATTTAACCCCTTGTGAACTGGTAAGGGGTCCATGACCCCTATACCAGTTCACAAGGCTGGGGGAGGTGGCAAGTCACCTGCGCTAGCCGGTGACTTGCCATTAACCCCCGGCACCCCCATTACCTGCCTCCCCAAAGCCCAGGGGGGGGCAGAAGAGCCCGGGCCCACTGGCTATGCGGGCTTGTAGCCTGCAGGGCCAGGGGCCACAAAAGCTGGCCCCTGCGCCCCGTTCCTCCAAGCCCTGCATAGCTGGTCCCGGGCTGGTTACTTTGGGTAAGGGGGGGCCCATGTCATTTTTTTTTATTTTTAAGGATTTTTAACCCTTAAAAATCCCCCCAAAAAATGGGCCCCCCTCCCGGGAGGGGGGACCCTATGTCATTTTTTTTTCTCGATTTAACCCTTTGTAGTGTGGATGGTAGTTGTATTTTATTTGTAAATGTTAAAAATTACTTGTTTCAGTTATGGGGGTCTCCTGGGCAGGAACAGGGGGCTACCGATAAATATGTGGTACCGTTCTAATCGGTAGAAATGGGGCTTTCACATGCAATATGGTTTTCTTTAATAAAATAAATTTTTTATGTAAAATAAAGGAGTCAATTTTCTAAAAAAAAATTTTATTTATTTATTTTTTTTTTACTTAATAATAAATAAAATTAATAATAAATAAAATTTACAAACAAGACATTTCATGTTAAAGCCTAAACTCTGCTGCAAAAAATATATATATAATTTTCCTGAAAATTCCAGCAAAAATGACACAAAACATGGCGCAAAACATGGCGCAAAATGGGGAAAAATGACCTGTCAACAGAGGGTGACAAAATCTCAAGTAAGCTGGCAATTAAAAGGGTTAATAGTACCTCTGCATGTTGGGTATTGTTCTGTTCGGGGGACCTTGCGCTTTCAGACTTAGCTTGTTTTTTCTGGTTTGCATATTTATATTTTAGTAAAAGGTGTTTTTTATTCTGCTTTTTTATACATTTTTTAGGGAAACTCTGCGCAACCAAAGAGTTCTTTGAGGGATTAATTCCAGAAAGATGAGCCCACTACAACAAGCTGGGTACTCTTAGAAAGCTTAACATGTGTACTTTCAGGGAATATATGGTTTATGGGGGATATTCCAAATGTAAAGGGTTGTTTTGGTTGAAAAATCGCAAGGTGCGCACTTTGTCTGCAGAGCTGAAATTTTCAAGAAAAATTACCGTTACGCACATGCTTTACTTTGGGGTGTTTGGCAACTCTTCCCTTGACAGTAGCTATGCATGTTGGGTATCGTTCTGTTCGGAGGATGTTGCTTTTTCAGATCATACTTGTTTTTTCTTGTTTGTATATAGTTTTTTTAGGAAAATGTGGCTTTGATTCTGCTTTTTTATCCTTTTTTTAGGGAAACTCTTTGCAACCAAAGAATACATTGAGGGATTACTTCTAGAAAACTGTGGCCACATCAACAAGCCTGGTACGCCTAGAAAGCCTGAGGTGTGTACTTCCAGAGAATATATAGTTTGTTGGGGGTATTTCAAATGTAAAGGGTTGTTTTTCTGGAAAAACTGCAAGGTACGCATAGCGCATATCACAGTTGTATTTTTTCAGAAAATCCCCTAAAGCTCTGTTTCAGTTTGGGGGAGTCTCCTGGGCAGGAAAAGGTGTCTACCAATACATATGTGGTACCGCTGTAACCGGGAGAAATTGGGGTTTCACACGCAATAAGATTTTATTGACAAACTTACATTTTTTATTACAAAAAAACACTACAAATTGTAAAAAATTTATTTTTTTAAATTTTTTTGCACATATTTCGCCAAAAAATATTGAGAATACACCTAAAAAATGACAAACAAGACATTTCATGTTAAAGCTCAGACTCTGCTGAAAAAAACAATATATCATTTTCCTGGGAAATCCCTGGAAATCCCTTCAAAAATCACATTTGAACATGGGGAGCGCAAAATAGTGCAAAATGGTCTGGCACCAAGGGTGACAAAAACTCCAGGTAGGCTGGCAGCGAAAGGGATAAAGCTATCCCAGCCAGTAAAGCAGCTTGGTATACAGCCACCACTCCCACAAAGACTTCACAAGAGAGGGGCATAGTGGAAGACTGTTGGCTCTGGAAGATTGCGCAATGTAGAACAAAAACATCAACATTTTGGACTAAGCCAATATAACCCATTTGCTGTTCTTTCTGAGCTTGATGTGGATGTATCTGCTAATGCTCAGTCTGGGCAGGATTTGGTAAGATCAAAGGAAGTGGACTTAAGTAATGGACCATATAAAATGAGTACAAAAGGGCAGCAAGGAATGGTTACCAATAGAGATGAGCGAACTTTTGAAAAATTCGATTCGACTGATTCGCAGAATTTTCCGACAAAAATCGTTTCGACCCGAATTAATTCGCGACGAATCGCTATTAAAAACGCCTATTTCTGAGCCTCCTAGAGCCTCAATAGGGTTGTAAACCATTCTGCCTTGCTGTAACACGCACAGGATGCGTGCTGGGTTAGTTAAATAATACTTTGAATAAATATCACATGCAGATCAGAGGCATCGCTAATAGAATAGCAGAGCGGCACAATTGCAGAGAGTTGAAGTGGCATCACTATGAGGGGCAGGAGCCCAAACATTGCTTTAAAGAGACACTGGAGTTGGCAGCAGCAGGAGCCCAAAAATTGGATGAATCACACCCTGGAGTTGCAAGCAGCAGCAGGAGCCCAAACATTGGCTGAAAGAGACACTGGGGTTGGCTTCAGGAGCCCAAAAATTGGATGAATCACACCCTGGAGTTGCAAGCAGCAGCAGGAGCCCAAATATTACTTTGAAGAGACAATGGAGTTGGCTTCAGGAGCCCAAAAATTGGATGAATCACACCCTGGAGTTGGCAGCAGCAGGAGCCCAAACATTACTTTAAAGAGACACTGGAGTTGGCTTCAGGAGCCCAAAAATTGGATGAATCACACCCTGGAGTTGGCAGCAGCAGCAGCAGGAGCCCAAATATTACTTTAAAGAGACACTGGGGTTGGCTTCAGGAGCCCGAAAATTGGATGATTCACACCCTGGAGTTGGCAGCAGCAGGAGCCCAAATATACACTGGAGTTGGCTTCAGGAGCCCAAAAATTGGATGAATCACACCCTGGAGTTGGCAGCAGCAGCAGCAGGAGCCCAAATATTACTTTAAAAAGACACTGGGGTTGGCAGCAGCAGGAGCCCAAAAATTGGATGAATCACACCCTGGAGTTGCAAGCAGCAGCAGGAGCCCAAACATTGGCTGAAAGAGACACTGGGGTTGGCTTCAGGAGCCCAAAAATTAGATGAATCACACCCTGGAGTTGGCAGCAGCAGCAGCAGGAGCCCAAATATTACTTTAAAGAGACAATGGAGTTGGCTTCAGGAGCCCAAAAATTGGATGAATCACACCCTGGAGTTGGCAGCAGCAGCAGGAGCCCAAACATTACTTTAAAGAGACACTGGAGTTGGCTTCAGGAGCCCAAAAATTGGATGAATCACACCCTGGAGTTGGCAGCAGCAGCAGCAGGAGCACAAATATTACTTTAAAGAGACACTGGGGTTGGCTTCAGGAGCCCAAAAATTGGATGATTCACACCCTGGAGTTGGCAGCAGCAGCAGCAGGAGCCCAAATATACACTGGAGTTGGCTTCAGGAGCCCAAAAATTGGATGAATCACACCCTGGAGTTGGCAGCAGCAGCAGCAGGAGCCCAAATATTACTTTAAAGAGACACTGGGGTTGGCTTCAGAAGGCCAAAAATTGGATGAATCACGCCCTGGAGTTGGCAGCAGCAGCAGCAGGAGCCCAAATATTACTTTAAAGAGACACTGGGGTTGGCTTCAGGAGCCCAAACATTGGATGAATCACACCCTGGAGTTGGCAGCAGCAGCAGGAGCCCAAATATTACTTTAACCCTTTCGCTGCCAGCCTACCTGCAGCATTTCCCACTCCCTGTTGCCAGACTGAGTTTCACTGTTTCGCGCTACACATGTTCAACTGTCATTTTTGAAAGGATTTCCAGGGATTTCCCAGGAAAATTATATATTGTTTTTTTCAACAGAGTCTGGGCTTTAACATGAAATGTCTTGTTTGTATTTTTTAGGTGTATTCTCAACATTTTTGGGTGAAATGTGTGAAAAAAATTAAAAAATATATATTTTTTTACAATTTGTAGAGTTTTTTTGTAATAAAAAATGTAAGTTTGTCAATAAAATCTTATTGCGTGAGAAACCCCAATTTCTCCCGGTTACAGCGATACCACATATGTATAGGTAGACACCCTTTCCTGCCCAGAAGCCTTTTATAGCTGCTGGATGACAAATGGTTAATTAAAAAAAAAAAAAATGACATAGGGTCCCCCTTCCCGGGGAGGGGGACCCCATTTTTTTTTGGATTTTTAAGGGTTAAAAACCCTTAAAAATCCAAAAAAAAAAATGACGTGGGGTCCCCCTTACCCAAAGTAACCAGCCCGGGACCAGCTATGGGGGCTTGTAGGCACAGAGTGGGGGGGCCAGCTTTGGTGGCCCCCCCACCCTGCAGCCTACGAGCCCACATAGCCTATGTGGGCCCGGGCTCTTCTGCCCCCCCCTGGCCTTTGGGGAGGCAGGTAATGGGGGTGCGGGGGTTAATGGCAAGCCACCCGCTAGGGCAGGTGACTTGCCACCCCCCCAGCCTTGTGAACTGGTATAAGGGGTCTCATGGACCCCTTACCAGCTCACAAAGGGTTAACTGTTAAAAAAACCACCACACAATAATAAAAAGTATTTTATTCAAAAAAAAAAAAAATTTTTTAACTGTACTTACCTTCGATTGCAAGCTCTTGTCCCTCGCCGCTCAGCTGACAGATGCCTGTGATCGGCATCCAGAGAAGGAGAAGGCAGGAGATCAGAGGATCTCCTGTCACCTCCTTCCAGGGCACCGATCACCGGCATCTGAGAAGCTGAGAAAGCTGAAGCCGGTGATCGGGACCGGGATGACGTCATAAGCCCCGCCCCCAAGGGGGCGGGGCTTAGAGGCAAGATGGCGGCCACCATCGTGAAGAAGAGAGGAGAGAGCCTCCCAGGCTCTCTCCTGAAGATCGGTAAGTCCTGGGGGGGGATCGGAGGCCCCCCAGGTGAAGAGGAGGGACAGCGGGAGCCAGCGCACACACAGGTAAGTGAATGTCATTTTTATTTTTTATTTTTTTTTACAGTTAGCAGCTGCTGCTGCAGAAGCGGGGGGGGTCGGCCTATTCCGGGGGCTCTCCTGGAGCCATCCGACCCCCCACGGGGGATCGGATGGCACCAAATTAAAGAGGAGACCCGGCCGGATCCAACAAGGGGTCAGGTGAGTATTTTTGATTTTTATTTTTAAACTAGAAGCGAGGAAAGTCAAGCACGTAACACCTACGGGATTGGCACTTAAGGCCCAGCCAAGCCAGCACGTAGGTGTTACGTGCTTGGCAACAAAAGGGTTAAAGAGACACTGGGGTTGGCTTCAGGAGGCCAAAAATTGGATGAATCACACCCTGGAGTTGGCAGCAGCAGCAGGAGCCCAAATATTACTTTAAAGAGACACTGGGGTTGGCTTCAGGAGCCCAAAAATTGGATGAATCACACCCCGGAGTTGGCAGCAACAGCAGGAGCAGCCCAAATATTACTTTAAAGAGACACTGGGGTTGGCTTCAGGAGGCCAAAAATTGGATGAATCACACCCTGGAGTTGGCAGCAGCAGCAGGAGCCCAAACATTACTTTAAAGAGACACTGGGGTTTACTTCAGGAGCCCAAAAATTGGATGAATCACACCCTGGAGTTGGCAGCAGCAGCAGCAGGAGCAGCCCAAATATTACTTTAAAGAGACACTGGGGTTGGCTTCAGGAGGCCAAAAATTGGATGAATCACACCCTGGAGTTGGCAGCAGCAGGAGCCCAAATATTACTTTAAAGAGACACTGGGGTTGGCTTCAGGAGCCCAAAAATTGGATGAATCACACCCTGGAGTTGGCAGCAGCAGCAGGAGCAGCCCAAATATTACTTTAAAGAGACACTGGGGTTGGATTCAGGGGGCCAAAAATTAGATGAATCACACCATGGAGTTGGCAGCAGCAGCAGGAGCCCAAATATTACTTTATGAGACACTGGGGTTGGCTTCAGGAGGCCAAAAATTGGATGAATCACACCCTGGAGTTGGCAGCAGCAGCAGCAGGAGCCCAAATATTACTTTAAAGAGACACTGGGGTTGGCTTCAGGAGCCCAAAAATTGGATGAATCACACCCTGGAGTTGGCAGCAGCAGCAGGAGCAGCCCAAATATTACTTTAAAGAGACACTGGGGTTGGCTTCAGGAGCCCAAACGTTGGATGAATCACACCCTGGAGTTGGCAGCAGCAGCAGCAGGAGCCCATATATTACTTTAAAGAGACACTGGGGTTGGCTTCAGGAGGCCAAAAATTGGATGAATCACACCCTGGAGTTGGCAGCAGCAGCAGGAGCAGCCCAAATATTACTTTAAAGAGACACTGGGGTTGGCTTCAGGAGGCCAAAAATTGGATGAATCACACCCTGGAGTTGGCAGCAGCAGCAGGAGCCCAAACATTACTTTAAAGAGATACTGGGGTTTGCTTCAGGAGCCCAAAAATTGGATGAATCACACCCTGGAGTTGGCAGCAGCAGCAGCAGCAGGAGCAGCCCAAATATTACTTTAAAGAGACACTGGGGTTGGCTTCAGGAGGCCAAAAATTGGATGAATCACACCCTGGAGTTGGCAGCAGCAGGAGCCCAAATATTACTTTAAAGAGACACTGGGGTTGGCTTCAGGAGCCCAAAAATTGGATGAATCACACCCTGGAGTTGGCAGCAGCAGCAGGAGCAGCCCAAATATTACTTTAAAGAGACACTGGGGTTGGATTCAGGGGGCCACAAATTGGATGAATCACACCATGGATTTGGCAGCAGCAGCAGGAGCCCAAATATTACTTTAAAGAGACACTGGGGTTGGCTTCAGGAGCCCAAAAATTGGATGAATCACACCCCGGAGTTGGCAGCAACAGCAGGAGCAGCCCAAATATTACTTTAAAGAGACACTGGGGTTGGCTTCAGGAGGCCAAAAATTGGATGAATCACACCCTGGAGTTGGCAGCAGCAGCAGGAGCCCAAACATTACTTTAAAGAGACACTGGGGTTTACTTCAGGAGCCCAAAAATTGGATGAATCACACCCTGGAGTTGGCAGCAGCAGCAGCAGGAGCAGCCCAAATATTACTTTAAAGAGACACTGGGGTTGGCTTCAGGAGGCCAAAAATTGGATGAATCACACCCTGGAGTTGGCAGCAGCAGGAGCCCAAATATTACTTTAAAGAGACACTGGGGTTGGCTTCAGGAGCCCAAAAATTGGATGAATCACACCCTGGAGTTGGCAGCAGCAGCAGGAGCAGCCCAAATATTACTTTAAAGAGACACTGGGGTTGGATTCAGGGGGCCAAAAATTAGATGAATCACACCATGGAGTTGGCAGCAGCAGCAGGAGCCCAAATATTACTTTATGAGACACTGGGGTTGGCTTCAGGAGGCCAAAAATTGGATGAATCACACCCTGGAGTTGGCAGCAGCAGCAGCAGGAGCCCAAATATTACTTTAAAGAGACACTGGGGTTGGCTTCAGGAGCCCAAAAATTGGATGAATCACACCCTGGAGTTGGCAGCAGCAGCAGGAGCAGCCCAAATATTACTTTAAAGAGACACTGGGGTTGGCTTCAGGAGCCCAAACGTTGGATGAATCACACCCTGGAGTTGGCAGCAGCAGCAGCAGGAGCCCATATATTACTTTAAAGAGACACTGGGGTTGGCTTCAGGAGGCCAAAAATTGGATGAATCACACCCTGGAGTTGGCAGCAGCAGCAGGAGCAGCCCAAATATTACTTTAAAGAGACACTGGGGTTGGCTTCAGGAGGCCAAAAATTGGATGAATCACACCCTGGAGTTGGCAGCAGCAGCAGGAGCCCAAACATTACTTTAAAGAGATACTGGGGTTTGCTTCAGGAGCCCAAAAATTGGATGAATCACACCCTGGAGTTGGCAGCAGCAGCAGCAGCAGGAGCAGCCCAAATATTACTTTAAAGAGACACTGGGGTTGGCTTCAGGAGGCCAAAAATTGGATGAATCACACCCTGGAGTTGGCAGCAGCAGGAGCCCAAATATTACTTTAAAGAGACACTGGGGTTGGCTTCAGGAGCCCAAAAATTGGATGAATCACACCCTGGAGTTGGCAGCAGCAGCAGGAGCAGCCCAAATATTACTTTAAAGAGACACTGGGGTTGGATTCAGGGGGCCACAAATTGGATGAATCACACCATGGATTTGGCAGCAGCAGCAGGAGCCCAAATATTACTTTAAAGAGACACTGGGGTTGGCTTCAGGAGGCCAAAAATTGGATGAATCACACCCTGGACTTGGCAGCAGCAGCAGGAGCAGCCCAAATATTACTTTAAAGAGACACTGGGGTTGGCTTCAGGAGGCCAAAAATTGGATGAATCACACCCTGGAGTTGGCAGCAGCAGCAGGAGCCCAAATATTACTTTAAAGAGACACTGGGGTTGGCTTCAGGAGCCCAAAAATTGGATGAATCACACCCTGGAGTTGGCAGCAGCAGCAGGAGCAGCCCAAATATTACTTTAAAGAGACACTGGGGTTGGCTTCAGGAGCCCAAACGTTGGATGAATCACACCCTGAAGTTGGCAGCAGCAGCAGCAGGAGCCCATATATTACTTTAAAGAGACACTGGGGTTGGCTTCAGGAGCCCAAAAATTGGATGAATCACACCCTGGAGTTGGCAGCAGCAGCAGCCCAAATATTACTTTAAAGAGACACTGGGGTTGGCTTCAGGAGGCCAAAAATTGGATGAATCACACCCTGGAGTTGGCAGCAGCAGCAGCAGGAGCCCAAATATTACTTTAAAGAGACACTGGGGTTGGCTTCAGGAGGCCAAAAATTGGATGAATCACACCCTGGAGTTGGCAGCAGAAGCAGGAGCCGCCCAAATATTACTTTAAAGAGACACTGGGGTTGGCTTCAGGAGGCCAAAAATTGGATGAATCACACCCTGGAGTTGGCAGCAGCAGCAGTAGCAGCCCAAATATTACTTTAAAGAGACACTGGGGTTGGCTTCAGGAGCCCAAAAATTGGATGAATCACACCCTGGAGTTGGCAGCAGCAGCAGGAGCCCAAATATTACTTTAAAGAGACACTGGGGTTGGCTTCAGGAGCCCAAAAATTGGATGAATCACACCCTGGAGTTGCAAGCAGCAGCAGGAGCAGCCCAAATATTACTTTAAAGAAACACTGGGGTTGGCTTCAGGAGCCCAAAAATTGGATGAATCACACCCTGGAGTTGGCAGCAGCAGCAGCAGGAGCCCAAATATTACTTTAAAGAGACACTGGGGTTGGCTTCAGGAGCCCAAACGTTGGATGAATCACACCCTGGAGTTGGCAGCAGCAGCAGCAGGAGCCCAAATATTACTTTAAAGAGACACTGGGGTTGGCTTCAGGAGCCCAAAAATTGGATGAATCACACCCTGGAGTTGGCAGCAGCAGCAGGAGCCCAAATATTACTTTAAAGAGACACTGGGGTTGGCTTCAGGGGGCCAAAAATTGGATGAATCACACCCTGGAGTTGGCAGCAGCAGGAGCCCAAATATTACTTTAAAGAGACACTGGGGTTGGCTTCAGGAGCCCAAAAATTGGATGAATCACACCCTGGAGTTGGCAGCAGCAGCAGCAGGAGCCCAAATATTACTTTAAAGAGACACTGGGGTTGGCTTCAGGAGCCCAAAAATTGGATGAATCACACCCTGGAGTTGGCAGCAGCAGCAGGAGCAGCCCAAATATTACTTTAAAGAGACACTGGGGTTGGCTTCAGGGGGCCAAAAATTGGATGAATCACACCATGGAGTTGGCAGCAGCAGCAGGAGCCCAAATATTACTTTAAAGAGACACTGGGGTTGGCTTCAGGAGGCCAAAAATTGGATAAATCACACCCTGGAAATGGCAGCAGCAGCAGGAGCAGCCCAAATATTACTTTAAAGAGACACTGGGGTTGGCTTCAGGAGGCCAAAAATTGGATGAATCAAACCCTGGAGTTGGCAGCAGCAGCAGCAGGAGCCCAAATATTACTTTAAATAGACACTGGGGTTGGCTTCAGGAGCCCAAAAATTGGATGAATCACACCCTGGAGTTGGCAGCAGCAGCAGCAGGAGCCCAAATATTACTTTAAAGAGACACTGGGGTTGGCTTCAGGAGGCCAAAAATTGGATGAATCACACCCTGGAGTTGGCAGCAGTAGCAAGAGCCCAAATATTACTTTAAAGAGACACTGGGGTTGGCTTCATGAGCCCAAAAATTGGATGAATCACACCCTGGAGTTGGCAGTAGCAGCAGGAGCCCAAATATTACTTTAAAGAGACACTGGGGTTGGCTTCAGGAGCCCAAAAATTGGATGAATCACACCCTGGAGTTGGCAGCAGCAGCGGGAGCAGCCCAAATATTACTTTAAAGAGACACTGGGGTTGGCTTCAGGAGGCCAAAAATTGGATGAATCACACCCTGGAGTTGGCAGCAGCAGCAGCAGGAGCCCAAATATTACTTTAAAGAGACACTGGGGTTGGCTTCAGGAGCCCAAAAATTGGATGAATCACACCCTGGAGTTGGCAGCAGCAGCAGCCCAAATATTACTTTAAAGAGACACTGGGGTTGGCTTCAGGAGCCCAAAAATTGGATGAATCACACCCTGGAGTTGGCAGCAGTAGCAGGAGCAGCCCAAATATTACTTTAAAGAGACACTGGGGTTGGCTTCAGGAGCCCAAAAATTGGATGAATCACACCCTGGAGTTGGCAGCAGCAGCAGCAGGAGCCCAAATATTACTTTAAAGAGACACTGGGGTTGGCTTCAGGAGCCCAAAAATTGGATGAATCACACCCTGGAGTTGGCAGCAGCAGCAGGAGCCCAAATATTACTTTAAAGAGACACTGGGGTTGGCTTCAGGAGCCCAAAAATTGGATGAATCACACCCTGGAGTTGGCAGCAGTAGCAGGAGCAGCCCAAATATTACTTTAAAGAGACACTGGGGTTGGCTTCAGGAGGCCAAAAATTGGATGAATCACACCCTGGAGTTGGCAGCAGCAGCAGCAGGAGCCCAAATATTACTTTAAAGAGACACTGGGGTTGGCTTCAGGAGCCCAAAAATTGGATGAATCACACCCTGGAGTTGGCAGCAGTAGCAGGAGCAGCCCAAATATTACTTTAAAGAGACACTGGGGTTGGCTTCAGGAGCCCATCAATTGGATGAATCACACCCTGGAGTTGGCAGCAGCAGCAGGAGCCCAAATATTACTTTAAAGAGACACTGGGGTTGGCTTCAGGAGCCCAAAAATTGGATGAATCACACCCTGGAGTTGGCAGCAGCAGCAGGAGCAGCCCAAATATTACTTTAAAGAGACACTGGGGTTGGCTTCAGGAGGCCAAAAATTGGATGAATCACACCCTGGAGTTGGCAGCAGCAGGAGCCCAAATGTTACTTTAAAGAGACACTGGGGTTGGCTCCAGGAGCCTAAAAATTGGATGAATCACACCCTGGAGTTGGCAGCAGCAGCAGCAGGAGCCCAAATATTACTTTAAAGAGACACTGGGGTTGGCTTCAGGAGCCCAAAAATTGGATGAATCACACCCTGGAGTTGGCAGCAGCAGCAGGAGCAGCCCAAATATTACTTTAAAGAGACACTGGGGTTGGCTTCAGGGGGCCAAAAATTGGATGAATCACACCATGGAGTTGGCAGCAGGAGCCCAAATATTACTTTAAAGAGACACTGGGGTTGGCTTCAGGAGGCCAAAAATTGGATGAATCACACCCTGGAAATGGCAGCAGCAGCAGGAGCAGCCAAAATATTACTTTAAAGAGACACTGGGGTTGGCTTCAGGAGGCCAAAAATTGGATGAATCACACCCTGGAGTTGGCAGCAGCAGCAGCAGGAGCCCAAATATTACTTTAAAGAGACACTGGGGTTGGCTTCAGGAGGCCAAAAATTGGATGAATCACACCCTGGAGTTGGCAGCAGCAGCAGCCCAAATATTACTTTAAAGAGACACTGGGGTTGGCTTCAGGAGCCCAAAAATTGGATGAATCACACCCTGGAGTTGGCAGCAGCAGCAGTAGCAGCCCAAACATTACTTTAAAGAGACACTGGGGTTGGCTTCAGGAGCCCAAGAATTGGATGAATCACACCCTGGAGTTGGCAGCAGCAGCAGGAGCAGCCCAAATATTACTTTAAAGAGACACTGGGGTTGGCTTCAGGAGCCCAAAAATTGGATGAATCACACCCTGGAGTTGGCAGCAGTAGCAGGAGCCACCCAAATATTACTTTAAAGAGACACTGGGGTTGGCTTCAGGAGCCCAAAAATTGGATGAATCACACCCTGGAGTTGGCAGCAGCAGCAGTAGCAGCCCAAATATTACTTTAAAGAGACACTGGGGTTGGCTTCAGGAGCCCAAAAATTGG
The DNA here is from genome assembly GCA_027917425.1 of Gastrophryne carolinensis. Classification (NCBI taxonomy): domain Eukaryota; kingdom Metazoa; phylum Chordata; class Amphibia; order Anura; family Microhylidae; genus Gastrophryne; species Gastrophryne carolinensis. The sequence continues at coordinate 313,521,938 of CM051235.1, forward strand.
ATGAATCACACCCTGGAGTTGGCAGCAGCAGGAGCCCAAATATTACTTTAAAGAGACACTGGGGTTGGCTTCAGGAGCCCAAAAATTGGATGAATCACACCCTGGATTTGCAAGCAGCAGCAGGAGCAGCCCAAATATTACTTTAAAGAAACACTGGGGTTGGCTTCAGGAGCCCAAAAATTGGATGAATCACACCCTGGAGTTGGCAGCAGCAGCAGCAGGAGCCCAAATATTACTTTAAAGAGACACTGGGGTTGGCTTCAGGAGCCCAAACGTTGGATGAATCACACCCTGGAGTTGGCAGCAGCAGCAGCAGGAGCCCAAATATTACCTTAAAGAGACACTGGGGTTGGCTTCAGGAGGCCAAAAATTGGATGAATCACACCCTGGAGTTGGCAGCAGCAGCAGGAGCCCAAATATTACTTTAAAGAGACACTGGGGTTGGCTTCAGGAGGCCAAAAATTGGATGAATCACACCCTGGAGTTGGCAGCAGCAGGAGCCCAAATATTACTTTAAAGAGACACTGGGGTTGGCTTCAGGAGCCCAAAAATTGGATGAATCACACCCTGGAGTTGGCAGCAGCAGCAGCAGCAGGAGCCCAAATATTACTTTAAAGAGACACTGGGGTTGGCTTCAGGAGCCCAAAAATTGGATGAATCACACCCTGGAGTTGGCAGCAGCAGCAGGAGCAGCCCAAATATTACTTTAAAGAGACACTGGGGTTGGCTTCAGGGGGCCAAAAATTGGATGAATCACACCATGGAGTTGGCAGCAGCAGCAGGAGCCCAAATATTACTTTAAAGAGACACTGGGGTTGGCTTCAGGAGGCCAAAAATTGGATGAATCACACCCTGGAAATGGCAGCAGCAGCAGGAGCAGCCCAAATATTACTTTAAAGAGACACTGGGGTTGGCTTCAGGAGGCCAAAAATTGGATGAATCAAACCCTGGAGTTGGCAGCAGCAGCAGCAGGAGCCCAAATATTACTTTAAAGAGACACTGGGGTTGGCTTCAGGAGCCCAAAAATTGGATGAATCACACCCTGGAGTTGGCAGCAGCAGCAGCAGGAGCCCAAATATTACTTTAAAGAGACACTGGGGTTGGCTTCAGGAGGCCAAAAATTGGATGAATCACACCCTGGAGTTGGCAGCAGTAGCAAGAGCCCAAATATTACTTTAAAGAGACACTGGGGTTGGCTTCATGAGCCCAAAAATTGGATGAATCACACCCTGGAGTTGGCAGTAGCAGCAGGAGCCCAAATATTACTTTAAAGAGACACTGGGGTTGGCTTCAGGAGCCCAAAAATTGGATGAATCACACCCTGGAGTTGGCAGCAGCAGCAGCAGGAGCCCAAATATTACTTTAAAGAGACACTGGGGTTGGCTTCAGGAGCCCAAAAATTGGATGAATCACACCCTGGAGTTGGCAGCAGTAGCAGGAGCAGCCCAAATATTACTTTAAAGAGACACTGGGGTTGGCTTCAGGAGCCCATAAATTGGATGAATCACACCCTGGAGTTGGCAGCAGCAGCAGGAGCCCAAATATTACTTTAAAGAGACACTGGGGTTGGCTTCAGGAGCCCAAAAATTGGATGAATCACACCCTGGAGTTGGCAGCAGCAGCAGGAGCAGCCCAAATATTACTTTAAAGAGACACTGGGGTTGGCTTCAGGAGCCCAAAAATTGGATGAATCACACCCTGGAGTTGGCAGCAGTAGCAGGAGCAGCCCAAATATTACTTTAAAGAGACACTGGGGTTGGCTTCAGGAGGCCAAAAATTGGATGAATCACACCCTGGAGTTGGCAGCAGCAGGAGCCCAAATATTACTTTAAAGAGACACTGGGGTTGGCTTCAGGAGCCCAAAAATTGGATGAATCACACCCTGGAGTTGGCAGCAGCAGCAGTAGCAGCCCAAATATTACTTTAAAGAGACACTGGGGTTGGCTTCAGGAGCCCAAAAATTGGATGAATCACACCCTGGAGTTGGCAGCAGCAGCAGGAGCCCAAATATTACTTTAAAGAGACACTGGGGTTGGCTTCAGGAGCCCAAAAATTGGATGAATCACACCCTGGAGTTGGCAGCAGTAGCAGGAGCAGCCCAAATATTACTTTAAAGAGACACTGGGGTTGGCTTCAGGAGGCCAAAAATTGGATGAATCACACCCTGGAGTTGGCAGCAGCAGCAGCAGGAGCCCAAATATTACTTTAAAGAGACACTGGGGTTGGCTTCAGGAGCCCAAAAATTGGATGAATCACACCCTGGAGTTGGCAGCAGTAGCAGGAGCAGCCCAAATATTACTTTAAAGAGACACTGGGGTTGGCTTCAGGAGGCCAAAAATTGGATGAATCACACCCTGGAGTTGGCAGCAGCAGGAGCCCAAATGTTACTTTAAAGAGACACTGGGGTTGGCTCCAGGAGCCCAAAAATTGGATGAATCACACCCTGGAGTTGGCAGCAGCAGCAGCAGGAGCCCAAATATTACTTTAAAGAGACACTGGGGTTGGCTTCAGGAGCCCAAAAATTGGATGAATCACACCCTGGAGTTGGCAGCAGCAGCAGGAGCAGCCCAAATATTACTTTAAAGAGACACTGGGGTTGGCTTCAGGGGGCCAAAAATTGGATGAATCACACCATGGAGTTGGCAGCAGGAGCCCAAATATTACTTTAAAGAGACACTGGGGTTGGCTTCAGGAGGCCAAAAATTGGATGAATCACACCCTGGAAATGGCAGCAGCAGCAGGAGCAGCCAAAATATTACTTTAAAGAGACACTGGGGTTGGCTTCAGGAGGCCAAAAATTGGATGAATCACACCCTGGAGTTGGCAGCAGCAGCAGCAGGAGCCCAAATATTACTTTAAAGAGACACTGGGGTTGGCTTCAGGAGGCCAAAAATTGGATGAATCACACCCTGGAGTTGGCAGCAGCAGCAGCCCAAATATTACTTTAAAGAGACACTGGGGTTGGCTCCATGAGCCCAAACATTGGATGAATCACACCCTGGAGGTGGCAGCAGCAGCAGGAGCAGCCCAAATATTACTTTAAAGAGACACTGGGGTTGGCTTCAGGAGCCCAAAAATTGGATGAATCACACCCTGGAGTTGGCAGCAGCAGCAGGAGCAGCCCAAATATTACTTTAAAGAGACACTGGGGTTGGCTTCAGGAGCCCAAAAATTGGATGAATCACACCCTGGAGTTGGCAGCAGCAGCAGGAGCAGCCCAAATATTACTTTAAAGAGACACTGGGGTTGGCTTCAGGAGCCCAAAAATTGGATGAATCACACCCTGGAGTTGGCAGCAGTAGCAGGAGCCACCCAAATATTACTTTAAAGAGACACTGGGGTTGGCTTCAGGAGCCCAAAAATTGGATGAATCACACCCTGGAGTTGGCAGCAGCAGCAGTAGCAGCCCAAATATTACTTTAAAGAGACACTGGGGTTGGCTTCAGGAGCCCAAAAATTGGATGAATCACACCCTGGAGTTGGCAGCAGCAGCAGGAGCCCAAATATTACTTTAAAGAGACACTGGGGTTGGCTTCAGGAGCCCAAAAATTGGATGAATCACACCCTGGAGTTGCAAGCAGCAGCAGGAGCAGCCCAAATATTACTTTAAAGAAACACTGGGGTTGGCTTCAGGAGCCCAAAAATTGGATGAATCACACCCTGGAGTTGGCAGCAGCAGCAGCCCAAATATTACTTTAAAGAGACACTGGGGTTGGCTCCATGAGCCCAAACATTGGATGAATCACACCCTGGAGGTGGCAGCAGCAGCAGGAGCAGCCCAAATATTACTTTAACCCTTTTGTTGCCAAGCACGTAACACCTACGTGCTGGCTTGGCTGGGCCTTAAGTGCCAAGCACGTAGGTGTTACGTGCTTGACTTTCCTCGCTTGTAGTTTAAAAAGTAAAAACAACAAATACTCACCTGACCCCTTGTTGGATCCGGCCGGGTCTCCTCTTTAATTTGGTGCCATCCGATCCCCCGTGGGGGGTCGGATGGCTCCAGGAGAGCCCCCGGAATAGGCCGCCCCCCCCCCCGCTTCTGCAGCAGCAGCTTCTAACTGTAAAAAAAAAAAAAAATAAAAATGACATTCACTTACCTGTGTGTGCGCTGGCTCCCGCTGTCCCTCCTCTTCACCTGGGGGGCCTCCGATCCCCCCCCAGGACTTACCGATCTTCAGGAGAGAGCCTGGGAGGCTCTCTCCTCTCTTCTGCACGATGGCGGCCGCCATCATGCCTCTAAGCCCCGCCCCCTTGGGGGCGGGGCTTATGAAGTCATCCCGGCCCCGATCTCAGGCTTCAGCCTTCTCAGCTTCTCAGATGCCGGTGATCGGCACAGGGGAAGGAGGTGACAGGAGATCCTCTGATCTCCTGCCTTCTCCTTCTCTGGATGCCGATCACCGGCATCTGTCAGCTGAGCGGCGAGGGACAAGAGCTTGCAATCGAAGGTAAGTACAGTAAAAAAAAATTTTTTTTTTTTCTAATAAAATACTTTTTATTATTGTGTGGTGTTTTTTTTTCACATTAACCCTTTGTGAGCTGGTAAGGGGTCCATGAGACCCCTTATACCAGTTCACAAGGCTGGGGGGGTGGCAAGTCACCTGCCCTAGCGGGTGGCTTGCCATTAACCCCCGCACCCCCATTACCTGCCTCCCCAAAGGCCAGGGGGGGGCAGAAGAGCCCGGGCCCACATAGGCTATGTGGGCTCGTAGGCTGCAGGGTGGGGGGGCCACCAAAGCTGGCCCCCCCACTCTGTGCCTACAAGCCCCCATAGCTGGTCCCGGGCTGGTTACTTTGGGTAAGGGGGACCCCACGTCATTTTTTTTTTTGGATTTTGAAGGGTTTTTAACCCTTCAAAATCCAAAAAAAAATGGGGTCCCCCTCCCCGGGAAGGGGGACCCTATGTCATTTTTTTTTTTAATTAACCATTTGTCATCCAGCAGCTATAAAAGGCTTCTGGGCAGGAAAGGGTGTCTACCTATACATATGTGGTATCGCTGTAACCGGGAGAAATTGGGGTTTCTCACGCAATAAGATTTTATTGACAAACTTACATTTTTTATTACAAAAAAACTCTACAAATTGTAAAAAAATGTTTTTTTTTTGTTTTTTTTCACACATTTCACCCAAAAAAATTGAGAATACACCTAAAAAATACAAACAAGACATTTCATGTTAAAGCCCAGACTCTGTTGAAAAAAACAATATATAATTTTCCTGGGAAATCCCTGGAAATCCCTTCAAAAATGACAGTTGAATATGTGTAGCGCAAAATGGTGAAACATCGTCTGGCAACAGGGAGTGGCAAATGCTGCAGGTAGGCTGGCAGCGAAAGGGTTAAAGAGACACTGGGGTTGGCTTCAGGAGCCCAAAAATTGGATGAATCACACCCTGGAGTTGGCAGCAGCAGCAGGAGCAGCCCAAATATTACTTTAAAGAGACACTGGGGTTGGCTTCAGGAGCCCAAAAATTGGATGAATCACACCCTGGAGTTTGCAGCAGCAGCAGGAGCAGCCCAAATATTACTTTAAAGAGACACTGGGGTTGGCTTCAGGAGCCCAAAAATTGGATGAATCACACCCTGGAGTTGGCAGCAGTAGCAGGAGCCACCCAAATATTACTTTAAAGAGACACTGGGGTTGGCTTCAGGAGCCCAAAAATTGGATGAATCACACCCTGGAGTTGGCAGCAGCAGCAGTAGCAGCCCAAATATTACTTTAAAGAGACACTGGGGTTGGCTTCAGGAGCCCAAAAATTGGATGAATCACACCCTGGAGTTGGCAGCAGCAGCAGGAGCCCAAATATTACTTTAAAGAGACACTGGGGTTGGCTTCAGGAGCCCAAAAATTGGATGAATCACACCCTGGAGTTGCAAGCAGCAGCAGGAGCAGCCCAAATATTACTTTAAAGAAACACTGGGGTTGGCTTCAGGAGCCCAAAAATTGGATGAATCACACCCTGGAGTTGGCAGCAGCAGCAGGAGCCCAAATATTACTTTAAAGAGACACTGGGGTTGGCTTCAGGAGCCCAAACGTTGGATGAATCACACCCTGGAGTTGGCAGCAGCAGCAGCAGGAGCCCAAATATTACTTTAAAGAGACACTGGGGTTGGCTTCAGGAGCCCAAAAATTGGATGAATCACACTCTGGAAATGGCAGCAGGAGCAGCCCAAATATTACCTTAAAGAGACACTGGGGTTGGCTTCAGGAGGCCAAAAATTGGATGAATCACACCCTGGAGTTGGCAGCAGCAGCAGGAGCCCAAATATTACTTTAAAGAGACACTGGGGTTGGCTTCAGGAGGCCAAAAATTGGATGAATCACACCCTGGAGTTGGCAGCAGCAGGAGCCCAAATATTACTTTAAAGAGACACTGGGGTTGGCTTCAGGAGCCCAAAAATTGGATGAATCACACCCTGGAGTTGGCAGCAGCATCAGCAGGAGCCCAAATATTACTTTAAAGAGACACTGGGGTTGGCTTCAGGAGCCCAAAAATTGGATGAATCACACCCTGGAGTTGGCAGCAGCAGCAGGAGCAGCCCAAATATTACTTTAAAGAGACACTGGGGTTGGCTTCAGGGGGCCAAAAATTGGATGAATCACACCATGGAGTTGGCAGCAGCAGCAGGAGCCCAAATATTACTTTAAAGAGACACTGGGGTTGGCTTCAGGAGGCCAAAAATTGGATGAATCACACCCTGGAAATGGCAGCAGCAGCAGGAGCAGCCCAAATATTACTTTAAAGAGACACTGGGGTTGGCTTCAGGAGGCCAAAAATTGGATGAATCAAACCCTGGAGTTGGCAGCAGCAGCAGCAGGAGCCCAAATATTACTTTAAAGAGACACTGGGGTTGGCTTCAGGAGCCCAAAAATTGGATGAATCACACCATGGAGTTGGCAGCAGCAGCAGCAGGAGCCCAAATATTACTTTAAAGAGACACTGGGGTTGGCTTCAGGAGCCCAAAAATTGGATGAATCACACCCTGGAGTTGGCAGCAGTAGCAGGAGCAGCCCAAATATTACTTTAAAGAGACACTGGGGTTGGCTTCAGGAGCCCGAAAATTGGATGAATCACACCCTGGAGTTGGCAGCAGCAGCGGGAGCAGCCCAAATATTACTTTAAAGAGACACTGGGGTTGGCTTCAGGAGGCCAAAAATTGGATGAATCACACCCTGGAGTTGGCAGCAGCAGCAGCAGGAGCCCAAATATTACTTTAAAGAGACACTGGGGTTGGCTTCAGGAGCCCAAAAATTGGATGAATCACACCCTGGAGTTGGCAGCAGCAGCAGTAGCAGCCCAAATATTACTTTAAAAAGACACTGGGGTTGGCTTCAGGAGCCCAAAAATTGGATGAATCACACCCTGGAGTTGGCAGCAGCAGCAGGAGCCCAAATATTACTTTAAAGAGACACTGGGGTTGGCTTCAGGAGCCCAAAAATTGGATGAATCACACCCTGGAGTTGGCAGCAGTAGCAGGAGCAGCCCAAATATTACTTTAAAGAGACACTGGGGTTGGCTTCAGGAGGCCAAAAATTGGATGAATCACACCCTGGAGTTGGCAGCAGCAGCAGCAGGAGCCCAAATATTACTTTAAAGAGACACTGGGGTTGGCTTCAGGAGCCCAAAAATTGGATGAATCACACCCTGGAGTTGGCAGCAGTAGCAGGAGCAGCCCAAATATTACTTTAAAGAGACACTGGGGTTGGCTTCAGGAGCCCAAAAATTGGATGAATCACACCCTGGAGTTGGCAGCAGCAGCAGGAGCCCAAATATTACTTTAAAGAGACACTGGGGTTGGCTTCAGGAGCCCAAAAATTGGATGAATCACACCCTGGAGTTGGCAGCAGCAGCAGGAGCAGCCCAAATATTACTTTAAAGAGACACTGGGGTTGGCTTCAGGAGCCCAAAAATTGGATGAATCACACCCTGGAGTTGGCAGCAGCAGCAGCAGAAGCCCAAATATTACTTTAAAGAGACACTGGGGTTGGCTTCAGGAGCCCAAAAATTGGATGAATCACACCCTGGAGTTGGCAGCAGCAGCAGCAGGAGCCCAAATATTACTTTAAAGAGACACTGGGGTTGGCTTCAGGAGCCCAAAAATTGGATGAATCACACTCTGGAGTTGGCAGCAGCAGCAGGATCAGCCCAAATATTACCTTAAAGAGACACTGGGGTTGGCTTCAGGAGGCCAAAAATTGGATGAATCACACCCTGGAGTTGGCAGCAGCAGCAGGAGCCCAAATATTACTTTAAAGAGACACTGGGGTTGGCTTCAGGAGGCCAAAAATTGGATGAATCACACCCTGGAGTTGGCAGCAGCAGGAGCCCAAATATTACTTTAAAGAGACACTGGGGTTGGCTTCAGGAGCCCAAAAATTGGATGAATCACACCCTGAAGTTGGCAGCAGCAGCAGCAGGAGCCCAAATATTACTTTAAAGAGACACTGGGGTTGGCTTCAGGAGCCCAAAAATTGGATGAATCAAACCCTGGAGTTGGCAGCAGCAGCAGGAGCAGCCCAAATATTACTTTAAAGAGACACTGGGGTTGGCTTCAGGGGGCCAAAAATTGGATGAATCACACCATGGAGTTGGCAGCAGGAGCCCAAATATTACTTTAAAGAGACACTGGGGTTGGCTTCAGGAGCCCAAAAATTGGATGAATCACACCCTGGAGTTGGCAGCAGCAGCAGCAGGAGCCCAAATATTACTTTAAAGAGACACTGGGGTTGGCTTCAGGAGGCCAAAAATTGGATGAATCACACCCTGGAGTTGGCAGCAGCAGCAGCCCAAATATTACTTTAAAGAGACACTGGGGTTGGCTCCATGAGCCCAAACATTGGATGAATCACACCCTGGAGGTGGCAGCAGCAGCAGGAGCAGCCCAAATATTACTTTAAAGAGACACTGGGGTTGGCTTCAGGAGCCCAAAAATTGGATGAATCACACCCTGGAGTTGGCAGCAGCAGCAGGAGCAGCCCAAATATTACTTTAAAGAGACACTGGGGTTGGCTTCAGGAGCCCAAAAATTGGATGAATCACACCCTGGAGTTGGCAGCAGCAGCAGCAGGAGCCCAAGTATTACTTTAAAGAGACACTGGGGTTGGCTTCAGGAGCCCAAAAATTGGATGAATCACACCCTGGAGTTGGCAGCAGCAGCAGGAGCAGCCCAAATATTACTTTAAAGAGACACTGGGGTTGGCTTCAGGAGGCCAGAAATTGGATGAATCACACCCTGGAGTTGGCAGCAGCAGCAGGAGCCCAAATATTACTTTAAAGAGACACTGGGGTTGGCTTCAGGAGCCCATAAATCGGATGAATCACACCCTGGAGTTGGCAGCAGCAGTAGCAGCCCAAATATTACTTTAAAGAGACACTGGGGTTGGCTTCAGGAGCCCAAAAATTGGATGAATCACACCCTGGAGTTGGCAGCAGCATCAGGAGCCCAAATATTACTTTAAAGAGACACTGGGGCTGGCTTCAGGAGCCCAAAATTGGATGAATCACACCCTGGAGTTGGCAGCAGCAGCAGGAGCAGCCCAAATATTACTTTAAAGAGACACTGGGGTTGGCTTCAGGAGCCCAAAAATTGGATGAATCACACCCTGGAGTTGGCAGCAGCAGCAGGAGCCCAAATATTACTTTAAAGAGACACTGGGGTTGGCTTCAGGAGCCCAAAAATTGGATGAATCACACCCTGGAGTTGGCAGCAGCAGCAGCAGGAGCCCAAATATTACTTTAAAGAGACACTGGGGTTGGCTTCAGGAGCCCAGAAATTGGATGAATCACACTCTGGAGTTGGCAGCAGCAGCAGCAGGAGCCCAAATATTACTTTAAAGAGACACTGGGGTTAGCTTCAGGAGCCCAAAAATTGGATGAATCACACCCTGGAGTTGGCAGCAGCAGAAGCAGGAGCCCAAATATTACTTTAAAGAGACACTGGGGTTGGCTTCAGGAGGCCGAAAATTGGATGAATCACACCCTGGAGTTGGCAGCAGCAGCAGCAGGGGCCCAAGTATTACTTTAAAGAGACACTGGGGTTGGCTTCATGAGCCCAAAAATTGGATGAATCACACCCTGGAGTTGGCAGCAGCAGCAGGAGCCCAAATATTACTTTAAAGAAACACTGGGGTTGGCTTCAGGAGGCCAAAAATTGGATGAATCACACCCTGGAGTTGGCAGCAGCAGCAGCAGGAGCCCAAATATTACTTTAAAGAAACACTGGGGTTGGCTTCAGGAGACCAAAAATTGGATGAATCACACCCTGGAGTTGGCTGCAGCAGCAGGAGCAGCCCAAATATTACTTTAAAGAGACACTGGGGTTGGCTTCAGGAGCCCAAAAATTGGATGAATCACACCCTGGAGTTGGCAGCAGCAGCAGGAGCAGCCCAAATATTACTTTAAAGAGACACTGGGGTTGGCTTCAGGAGGCCAAAAATTGGATGAATCACACCCTGGAGTTGGCAGCAGCAGGAGCCCAAATATTACTTTAAAGAGACACTGGGGTTGGCTTCAGGAGCCCAAAAATTGGATGAATCACACCCTGGAGTTGGCAGCAGCAGCAGGAGCCCAAATATTACTTTAAAGAGACACTGGGGTTGGCTTCAGGAGCCCAAAAATTGGATGAATCACACCCTGGAGTTGGCAGCAGCAGCAGGAGCAGCCCAAATATTACTTTAAAGAGACACTGGGGTTGGCTTCAGAGGGCCAAAAATTGGATGAATCACACCATGGAGTTGGCAGCAGCAGCAGGAGCCCAAATATTACTTTAAAGAGACACTGGGGTTGGCTTCAGGAGGCCAAAAATTGGATGAATCACACCCTGGAAATGGCAGCAGCAGCAGGAGCAGCCCAAATATTACTTTAAAGAGACACTGGGGTTGGCTTCAGGAGGCCAAAAATTGGATGAATCACACCCTGGAGTTGGCAGCAGCAGCAGCAGGAGCCCAAATATTACTTTAAAGAGACACTGGGGTTGGCTTCAGGAGCCCAAAAATTGGATGAATCACACCCTGGAGTTGGCAGCAGCAGCAGCAGGAGCCCAAATATTACTTTAAAGAGACACTGGGGTTGGCTTCAGGAGCCCAAAAATTGGATGAATCACACCCTGGAGTTGGAAGCAGTAGCAGGAGCCCAAATATTACTTTAAAGAGACACTGGGGTTGGCTTCATGAGCCCAAAAATTGGATGAATCACACCCTGGAGTTGGCAGTAGCAGCAGGAGCCCAAATATTACTTTAAAGAGACACTGGGGTTGGCTTCAGGAGCCCAAAAATTGGATGAATCACACCCTGGAGTTGGCAGCAGCAGCAGGAGCAGCCCAAATATTACTTTAAAGAGACACTGGGGTTGGCTTCAGGAGCCCAAAAATTGGATGAATCACACCCTGGAGTTGGCAGCAGCAGCAGCAGCAGGAGCCCAAATATTACTTTAAAGAGACACTGGGGTTGGCTTCAGGAGCCCAAAAATTGGATGAATCACACCCTGGAGTTGGCAGCAGCAGCAGGAGCAGCCCAAATATTACTTTAAAGAGACACTGGGGTTGGCTTCAGGAGCCCAAAAATTGGATGAATCACACCCTGGAGTTGGCAGCAGCAGCAGTAGCAGCCCAAATATTACTTTAAAGAGACACTGGGGTTGGCTTCAGGAGCCCAAAAATTGGATAAATCACACCCTGGAGTTGGCAGCAGCAGCAGGAGCCCAAATATTATTTTAAAGAGACACTGGGGTTGGCTTCAGGAGCCCAAAAATTGGATGAATCACACCCTGGAGTTGGCAGCAGTAGCAGGAGCAGCCCAAATATTACTTTAAAGAGACACTGGGGTTGGCTTCAGGAGGCCAAAAATTGGATGAATCACACCCTGGAGTTGGCAGCAGCAGCAGCAGGAGCCCAAATATTACTTTAAAGAGACACTGGGGTTGGCTTCAGGAGCCCAAAAATTGGATGAATCACACCCTGGAGTTGGCAGCAGTAGCAGGAGCAGCCCAAATATTACTTTAAAGAGACACTGGGGTTGGCTTCAGGAGCCCAAAAATTGGATGAATCACACCCTGGAGTTGGCAGCAGCAGCAGTAGCAGCCCAAATATTACTTTAAAGAGACACTGGGGTTGGCTTCAGGAGCCCAAAAATTGGATGAATCACACCCTGGAGTTGGCAGCAGCAGCAGGAGCCCAAATATTACTTTAAAGAGACACTGGGGTTGGCTTCAGGAGCCCAAAAATTGGATGAATCACACCCTGGAGTTGGCAGCAGCAGCAGGAGCAGCCCAAATATTACTTTAAAGAGACACTGGGGTTGGCTTCAGGAGCCCAAAAATTGGATGAATCACACCCTGGAGTTGGCAGCAGCAGCAGCAGGAGCCCAAATATTACTTTAAAGAGACACTGGGGTTGGCTTCAGGAGCCCAAACATTGGATGAATCACACCCTGGAGTTGGCAGCAGCAGCAGCAGGAGCCCAAATATTACTTTAAAGAGACACTGGGGTTGGCTTCAGGAGCCCAAAAATTGGATGAATCACACCCTGGAGTTGGCAGCAGCAGCAGCAGGAGCCCAAATATTACTTTAAAGAGACACTGGGGTTGGCTTCAGGAGCCCAAAAATTGGATGAATCACACCCTGGAGTTGGCAGCAGTAGCAGGAGCAGCCCAAATATTACTTTAAAGAGACACTGGGGTTGGCTTCAGGAGCCCAAAAATTGGATGAATCACACCCTGGAGTTGGCAGCAGCAGCAGTAGCAGCCCAAATATTACTTTAAAGAGACACTGGGGTTGGCTTCAGGAGCCCAAAAATTGGATGAATCACACCCTGGAGTTGGCAGCAGCAGCAGGAGCCCAAATATTACTTTAAAGAGACACTGGGGTTGGCTTCAGGAGCCCAAAAATTGGATGAATCACACCCTGGAGTTGGCAGCAGCAGTAGGAGCAGCCCAAATATTACTTTAAAGAGACACTGGGGTTGGCTTCAGGAGCCCAAAAATTGGATGAATCACACCCTGGAGTTGGCAGCAGCAGCAGCAGGAGCCCAAATATTACTTTAAAGAGACACTGGGGTTGGCTTCAGGAGCCCAAAAATTGGATGAATCACACCCTGGAGTTGGCAGCAGCAGCAGCAGGAGCCCAAATATTACTTTAAAGAGACACTGGGGTTGGCTTCAGGAGCCCAAAAATTGGATGAATCACACTCTGGAGTTGGCAGCAGCAGCAGGAGCAGCCCAAATATTACTTTAAAGAGACACTGGGGTTGGCTTCAGGAGCCCAAAAATTGGATGAATCACACCCTGGAGTTGGCAGCAGCAGCAGGAGCCCAAATATTACTTTAAAGAGACACTGGGGCTGGCTTCAGGAGGCCAAAAATTGGATGAATCACACCCTGGAGTTGGCAGCAGCAGCAGGAGCCCAAATATTACTTTAAAGAGACACTGGGGTTGGCTTCAGGAGCCCAAAAATTGGATGAATCACACCCTGGAGTTGGCAGCAGCAGCAGCAGAAGCCCAAATATTACTTTAAAGAGACACTGGGGTTGGCTTCAGGAGCCCAAAAATTGGATGAATCACACCCTGGAGTTGGCAGCAGCAGCAGGAGCGGCCCAAATATTACTTTAAAGAGACACTGGGGTTGGCTTCAGGCGGCCAAAAATTGGATGAATCACACCATGGAGTTGGCAGCAGCAGCAGGAGCCCAAATATTACTTTAAAGAGACACTGGGGTTGGCTTCAGGAGGCCAAAAATTGGATGAATCACACCCTGGAAATGGCAGCAGCAGCAGGAGCAGCTCAAATATTACTTTAAAGAGACACTGGGGTTGGCTTCAGGAGGCCAAAAATTGGATGAATCACACCCTGGAGTTGGCAGCAGCAGCAGCAGGAGCCCAAATATTACTTTAAAGAGACACTGGGGTTGGCTTCAGGAGGCCAAAAATTGGATGAATCACACCCTGGAGTTGGCAGCAGAAGCAGCAGGAGCCCAAATATTACTTTAAAGAGACACTGGGGTTGGCTCCATGAGCCCAAACATTGGATGAATCACACCCTGGAGTTGGCAGCAGCAGCAGGAGCAGCCCAAATATTACTTTAAAGAGACACTGGGGTTGGCTTCAGGAGCCCAAAAATTGGATGAATCACACCCTGGAGTTGGCAGCAGCAGCAGGAGCAGCCCAAATATTACTTTAAAGAGACACTGGGGTTGGCTTCAGGAGCCCAAAAATTGGATGAATCACACCCTGGAGTTGGCAGCAGCAGCAGCAGGAGCCCAAATATTACTTTAAAGAGACACTGGGGTTGGCTTCAGGAGCCCAAAAATTGGATGAATCACACCCTGGAGTTGGCAGCAGCAGCAGCAGGAGCCCAAATATTACTTTAAAGAGACACTGGGGTTGGCTTCAGGAGGCCAAAAATTGGATGAATCACACCCTGGAGTTGGCAGCAGCAGCAGGAGCCCAAATATTACTTTAAAGAGACACTGGGGTTGGCTTCAGGAGCCCAAAAATTGGATGAATCACACCCTGGAGTTGGCAGCAGCAGTAGCAGCCCAAATATTACTTTAAAGAGACACTGGGGTTGGCTTCAGGAGGCCAAAAATTGGATGAATCACACCCTGGAGTTGGCAGCAGCAGCAGCAGTAGCCCAAATATACACTGGAGTTGGCTTCAGGAGCCCAAAAATTGGATGAATCACACCCTGGAGTTGGCAGCAGCAGCAGCAGGAGCCCAAACATTACTTTAAGGAGACACTGGGGTTGGCTTCAGGAGCCCAAAAATTGGATGAATCACACCTTGGAGTTGGCAGCAGCAGCAGCAGGAGCCCAAACATTACTTTAAAAAAACACTGGGGTTGGCTTCAGGAGCCCAAAAATTGGATGAATCACACCCTGGAGTTGGCAGCAGCAGCAGCAGCAGCGGCAGGAGCCCAAATATTACTTTAGAGAGACCCTGGGGTTGGCTTCAGGAGCCCAAAAATTGGATGAATCACACCCTGGAGTTGGCAGGAGTTGACAGCAGCAGGAGCCCAAATATTACTTTAAAGAGACCCTGGGGTTGGCTTCAGGAGCCCAAAAATTGGATGAATCACACCCTGAAGTTGGCAGAAGTTGGCAGTAGCAGCAGCAGGAGCCCAAATATTACTTTAAAGAGACCCTGCGGTTGGCTTCAGGAGCCCAAAAATTGGATGAATCACACCCTGGAGTTGGCAGCAGCAGCAGGAGCCCCAATATACACTGGAGTTGGCTTCAGGAGCCCAAAAATTGGATGAATTACACCCTGGAGTTGGCAGCAGCAGCAGCAGGAGCCCAAACATTACTTTAAAGAGACACTGGGGTTGGCTTCAGGAGCCCAAAAATTGGATGAATCACACCTTGGAGTTGGCAGCAGCAGCAGCAGGAGCCCAAACATTACTTTAAAGAGACACTGGGGTTGGCTTCAGGAGCCCAAAAATTGGATGAATCACACCCTGGAGTTGGCAGAAGTTGGCAGTAGCAGCAGCAGGAGCCCAAATATTACTTTAAAGAGACCCTGGGGTTGGCTTCAGGAGCCCAAATATTGGATGAATCACACCCTGGAGTTGGCAGCAGCAGCAGCAGGAGCCCAAATATTACTTTAAAGATACCCTGGGGTTGGCTTCGGGAGCCCAAAAATTGGATGAATCACACCCTGGAGTTGGCAGAAGTTGGCAGTAGCAGCAGCAGGAGCCCAAATATTACTTTAAAGAGACCCTGGGGTTGGCTTCAGGAGCCCAAAAATTGGATGATTCACACCCTGGAGTTGGCAGCAGCAGCAGCAGGAGCCCAAATATACACTGGAGTTGGCTTCAGGAGCCCAAAAATTGGATGAATCACACCCTGGAGTTGGCAGCAGCAGCAGCAGGAGCCCAAATATTACTTTAAAGAGACCCTGGGGTTGGCTTCAGGAGCCCAAAAATTGGATGAATCACACCCTGGAGTTGGCAGCAGCAGCAGGAGCCCAAACATTACTTCAAAGAGACCCTGGGGTTGGCTTCAGGAGCCCAAAAATTGGATAAATCACACCCTGTAGTTGGCAGCAGCAGCAGCAGGAGCCCAAATATTACTTTAAAGAGACCCTGGGGTTGGCTTCAGGAGCCCAAAAATTGGATGAATCACACCCTGGAGTTGGCAGCAGCAGCAGCAGGAGCCCAAATATACACTGGAGTTGGCTTCAGGAGCCCAAAAATTGGATGAATCACACCCTGGAGTTGGCAGCAGCAGCAGCAGGAGCCCAAACATTACTTTAAAGAGACACTGGGGTTGGCTTCAGGAGCCCAAAAATTGGATGAATCACACCCTGGAGTTGCCAGCAGCAGGAGCCCAAATATTACTTTAAAGAGACACTGGGGTTGGCTTCAGGAGCCCAAAAATTGGATGAATCACACCCTGGAGTTGGCAGAAGTTGGCAGTAGCAGCAGGAGCCCAAATATTACTTTAACCCTTTAAGTGCCAGCCTACCTGGAGTTTTTGTCACACTCTGTTGCCAGATCATTTTGCACTATTTTGCGCTCCCCATGTTCAAATGTGATTTTGGAAGGGATTTCCAGGGATTTCCCAGGAAAATGATATATTGTTTTTTTCAGCAGAGTCTGGGCTTTAACATGAAATGTCTTGTTTGTCATTTGTTAGGTGTATTCTTAATATTTTTGGGTGAAATATGTGCAAAAAAAAAAAAAAAAAAATTTCTCCCGGTTACAGCGGTACCACAAATGTATTGGTAGACACCCTTTCCTGCCCAGGAGACTCCCCCAAACTGAAACAGCGCTTTAGGGGATTTTCAGATAAAATACAACTATGCTACGCAATATGCGCACCTTGCAGTTTTTCCAAAAAAACAACCCTTTATATTTGAAATACCCCCAACAAACTATATATTCTCTGGAAGTACACACCTCAGGCTTTCTAGGCGTACCAGGCTTGTTGATGTGGCCATAGTTTTCTGGAAGTAATCCCTCAATGGATTCTTTGGTTGCAAAGAGTTTCCCTAAAAAAAGGATAAAAAAGCAGAATCAAAGCCACATTTTCCTAAAAAAACTATATACAAACAAGAAAAAACAAGTTTAATCTGAAAACGCAACAACCTCCGAACAGAACGATACCCAACATGCATAGCTACTGTCAAGGGAAGAGTTGCCAAACACCCCAAAGTAAAGCATGTGCGTAACGGTAATTTTACTTGAAAATTTCAGCTCTGCAGACAAAGTGCGCACCTTGCGATTTTTCAACCAAAACAACCCTTGACATTTAGAATATCCCCCATAAACCATATATTCCCTGAAAGTACACACGTTAAGCTTTCTAAGGGTACCCAACTTGTTCTAGTGGGCTCATCTTTCTGGAATTATTACCTCAAAGAATTCTTTGGTTGCGCAGGGTTTCCCTAAAAAAATTATAAAAAAGCTGAATAAAAAACACCTTTTCCTAAAATATAAATATGCAAACCAGAAAAAACAAGCTAAGTCTGAAAGCGCAAGGTCCCCCGAACAGAACAATACCCAACATGCATAGGTACTATTAACCCTTGTAATTGCCAGCCTACTTGAGATTTTGTCACCCTCTGTTGACAGGCCATTTTTCCCCATTTTGCGTCATGTTTTGCGCCATGTTTTGCGCCATTTTTGCTGGAACTTTCAGGAAAATTATATATATATTTTTGCAGCAGAGTTTAGGCTTTAACATGAAATGTCTTGTTTGTAAATTTTTTTTTTTTTTTTTACAATATTATAAAGTAAAAAAAATAAATTAATAAATAAAAAATTTTTTTAAAAATTGACTCCTTTATTTTAAATAAAAAATGTATTTTATTAAGGAAAATCATATTGCATGTGAAAGCCCCATTTCTACCGATTAGAACGGTACCACATATTTATCGGTAGCCCCCCCATTCTTGCCCAGGAGACCCCTCTAACTGAAACAAGTATTTTATAACATTCACAAAAAAAATACAAATACCATCCACACTACAAAGGGTTAAATCGAGAAAAAAATGACATAGGGTCCCCCCTCCCAGGGGAGGGAGACCCCATTTTTTTTTTGATTTTTAAGGGTTAAAAACCCTTAAAAATCAAAAAAAAAATTGACGTGGGGTCCCCCTTACCCAAAGTAATCAGCCCGGGACCAGCTATGGGGGCTTGTAGGCACAGAGTGGGGGGGCCAGCTTTTGTGGCCCCCCCACCCTGCAGCCTACGAGCCCACATAGCCTATGTGGGCCCGGGCTCTTCTGCCCCCCCCTGGCCTTTGGGGAGGCAGGTAATGGGGGTGCCGGGGGTTAATGGCAAGCCACCCGCTAGCGCAGGTGGCTTGCCATCCCCCCAGCCTTGTGAACTGGTATAGGGGTCATGGACCCCTTACCAGTTCACAAGGGGTTAAATGTAAATAATCACACAGACACACATAAAGAAAAAAATATTTTATTAATTTTTATTTTTTTTTACACTGTACTCACCTCCCATCCATCCTGGAGCACTATGTCCCTCGGCGATCACTGGCTTCTGCTCACTTGCTAGAAGCCTTTTATAGCTGCTGGATGACAGATTACAAAGGGTTAATAAAAAAAAAAAAATGACATAGGGTCCCCCCTCCCAGGGGGGGCGGACCCCATTTTTTTTTTGATTTTTAAGGGTTAAAAACCCTTAAAAATCAAAAAAAAAATTGACGTGGGGTCCCCCTTACCCACAGTAACCAGCCCGGGACCAGCTATGGGGGCTTGTAGGCACAGAGTGGGGGGGCCAGCTTATGTGGCCCCCCCACCCTGCAGCCTACGAGCCCACATAGCCTATGTGGGCCCGGGCTCTTCTGCCCCCCCCTGGCCTTTGGGGAGGCAGGTAATGGGGGTGCCAGGGGTTAATGGCAAGCCACCCGCTAGCGCAGGTGACTTGCCAGACCCCCAGCCTTGTGAACTGGTATAGGGGTCATGGACCCCTTACCAGTTCACAAGGGGTTAAAAGTATAAATAACACACAACACACAAGTTTTTTAAATATGTTTATTAAAAAAAAAAAAAAAAACAAAAACATTTTACCTTTACTCACCTCCGATCTTCAGAAGCAATGTCCCGCGGCGATCTGATGCAGGTGACAGCTGGGCAGAGAAGGGGGGAGGCAGGCGATCGGAGGATCGCCTACCTCCCTCCTTCTCCGCCCAGCCATCACCGGCATCTGAGATGAGAACTGCCGGGTGCCCGATGACACCCGGCGGTGACGTCATTAGGGGCGGGGCTAAAATCCAAGATGGCGGGCCGCCATCGGGAGATGCGACGGAGGGAGGGCTGTTATGCCCCCCTCCAGAAGACAGAAGACCCGGGGGGGTAATCGGAGCCCCCCCCCCATGAAGAGGAGAGGCGGCGGGAGTCGGCGGGAGCGGAGGTGAGTAACTGTGCATTTTTTTTTTTTTTTTTTAACAGGCAAATGCCGGCGGCTGCTGAAAGGGGGGGGGGGCACCCTATTCCGGGCCCTCCCCTGCAGCCGGAGAAGCCCCGATCGGCAATCGGAGCCCCGCTGGCTGAAGAGGAGACCCGGCCGGACAAAACAAGGGGTCAGGTAAGTGACTTTTTTTTAACTTTTTTTTCTGGGATTGGGGAATGCCAGGCACGTAAAATTTACGTGGCTGGCACTTAAGTGACGGAGAGGCAACCACGTAAATTTTACGTGGCTGGCATTTAAAGGGTTAAAGAGACCCTGGGGTTGGCTTCAGGAGCCCAAAAATTGGATGAATCACACCCTGGAGTTGGCAGGAGTTGACAGCAGCAGCAGCAGGAGCCCAAATATTACTTTAAAGAGACCCTGGGGTTGGCTTCAGGAGCCCAAAAATTGGATGAATCACACCCTGGAGTTGGCAGAAGTTGGCAGTAGCAGCAGCAGGAACACAAATATTACTTTAAAGAGACCCTGGGGGTTGGCTTCAGGAGCCCAAAAATTGGATGAATCACACCCTGGAGTTGGCAGCAGCAGCAGCAGGAGCCCAAATATACACTGGAGTTGGCTTCAGGAGCCCAAAAATTGGATGAATCACACCCTGGAGTTGGCAGCAGCAGGAGCCCAAACATTACTTTAAGGAGACACTGGGGTTGGCTTCAGGAGCCCAAAAATTGGATGAATCACACCTTGGAGTTGGCAGCAGCAGCAGCAGGAGCCCAAACATTACTTTAAAGAGACACTGGGGTTGGCTTCAGGAGCCCAAAAATTGGATGAATCACACCCTGGAGTTGGCAGGAGTTGACAGCAGCAGCAGCAGGAGCCCAAATATTACTTTAAAGAGACCCTGGGTTGGCTTCAGGAGCCCAAAACTTGGATGAATCACACCCTGGAGTTGGCAGGAGTTGACAGCAGCAGCAGCAGGAGCCCAAATATTACTTTAAAGAGACCCTGGGGTTGGCTTCAGGAGCCCAAAAATTGGATGAATCACACCCTGGAGTTGGCAGAAGTTGGCAGTAGCAGCAGCAGGAGCCCAAATATTACTTTAAAGAGACCCTGGGGTTGGCTTCAGGAGCCCAAAATTGGATGAATCACATCCTGGAGTTGACAGCAGCAGCAGCAGGAGCCCAAATATACACTGGAGTTGGCTTCAGGAGCCCAAAAATTGGATGAATCACACCCTGGAGTTGGCAGCAGCAGCAGCAGGAGCCCAAATATTACTTTAAAGAGATCCTGGGGTTGGCTTCAGGAGCCAAAAATTGGATGAATCACACCCTGGAGTTGGCAGCAGCAGCAGCAGGAGCCCAAACATTACTTCAAAGAGTCCCTGGGGTTGGCTTCAGGAGCCCAAAAATTGGATGAATCACACCCTGGAGTTGGCAGCAGCAGCAGCAGGAGCCCAAATATACACTGGAGTTGGCTTCAGGAGCCCAAAAATTGGATGAATCACACCCTGGAGTTGGCAGCAGCAGCAGCAGCAGGAGCCCAAACATTACTTTAAAGAGACACTGGGGTTGGCTTCAGGAGCCCAAAGATTGGATGAATCACACCCTGGAGTTGCCAGCAGCAGGAGCCCAAATATATCTTTAAAGAGACCCTGGGGTTGGCTTCAGGAGCCCAAGAATTGGATGAATCACACCCTGGAGTTGGCAGAAGTTGGCAGTGGCAGCAGCAGGAGCCCAAATATTACTTTAAAGAGACCCTGGGGTTGGCTTCAGGAGCCCAAAACTTGGATGAATCACACCCTGGAGTTGGCAGGAGTTGACAGCAGCAGCAGCAGGAGCCCAAATATTACTTTAAAGAGACCCTGGGGTTGGCTTCAGGAGCCCAAAAATTGGATGAATCACACCCTGGAGTTGGCAGAAGTTGGCAGTAGCAGCAGCAGGAGCCCAAATATTACTTTAAAGAGACCCTGGGGTTGGCTTCAGGAGCCCAAAAATTGGATGAATCACACCCTGGAGTTGGCAGCAGCAGCAGGAGCCCCAATATACACTGGAGTTGGCTTCAGGAGCCCAAAAATTGGATGAATCACACCCTGGAGTTGGCAGCAGCAGCAGCAGGAGCCCAAACATTACTTTAAAGAGACACTGGGGTTGGCTTCAGGAGCCCAAAAATTGGATGAATCACACCTTGGAGTTGGCAGCAGCAGCAGCAGGAGCCCAAACATTACTTTAAAGAGACACTGGGGTTGGCTTCAGGAGCCCAAAAATTGGATGAATCACACCCTGGAGTTGGCACCAGCAGCAGCAGCAGTAGCAGCAGGAGCCCAAATATACACTGGAGTTGGCTTCAGGAGCCCAAAAATTGGATTGATTCACACCCTGGAGTTGGCAGCAGCAGCAGCAGGAGCCCAAATATACACTGGAGTTGGCTTCAGGAGCCCAAAAATTGGATGAATCAGACCCTGGAGTTGGCAGCAGCAGGAGCCCAAATATTACTTTAAAGAGACCCTGGGGTTGGCTTCAGGAGCCCAAAAATTGGATGAATCACACCCTGGAGTTGGCAGCAGCAGCAGCAGGAGCCCAAATATACACTGGAGTTGGCTTCAGGAGCCCAAAAATTGGATGAATCACACCCTGGAGTTGGCAGCAGCAGCAGCAGGAGCCCAAAAAATTGCCTCAAGACATAAATATGTTTTGCACCATTTGGAAGGTGTAAAACGTGGCACCATGCTGAATCTAGTCGCATGCATCAGGCATTGGTGGGTGGAAATCCTGGCTGATCCATCCCTGATTCATTTTGACAAAGGTGAATCTCTCCACATTTTTAGTTGATAGACGAGTTCTCCTCGCCGTAACTATGGCCCCCGCCGCACTAAACACCCGCTCAGAAGGCACGCTACTTGCCGGGCAGGACAGCTTTTCCAGGGCAAACTCTGCTAGTTGCGGCCACAAATCAAGTTTGGCTGCCCAGAAGTACAGCGGATCCTCAAGGTGTGTTGGCATGGTCATGTCAAAGTATGACATGACCTGCTGGTTGAGGTCCTGCTCCAGGTCTTCCTGCTGCTCATGAGTAGCCTCACTATGCGGGTGTAGAAAGCTACTCATTAGCGACTGAAGACTGAGGCTGCTGCTGCTGATGGAGCTGCTGCTGCTGCTCCTGCCAACCCCCCCAGCGGCCATGGCAGTGGAAGGTGAGCGCAGAGGTCCCCTCGAGTCAGACCTGCGAGAGTATGGACCATGGCGCAGATAGGCATCGGCCAACTGCCTACGTAGAATGTCTTTGTAGTAGTTGAGTTTGTCCTCCCTCTCGGTGGGTTTAAAAAATGCCCCCATTTTGTGCCGGAAGCGAGGGTCCAATAAGGTGGACAGCCAGAAGTCATCCCGCCGACAGATGGAAACAATTCTGGGGTCACTACGCAAGCACGTGAGCATGCTTCGTGCCATTTGCGCAAGTGACTCGGATGGACTACCTGTCTCCATCTCCACTGCATACTGCCACGGTGTGCCCGGGTCCTCTGTCTCGCCTTCCTCAAAAACCTCTAGCTCCTCTGGCTGCTCCTGCTCCTCCTCTCCTGTCCGCTGACTAGATAAACCAGCCATTTCGCCAAGCCTAAACTGTGTTTCGCTGGGCAACTCCTCCTCCTCCACTTCCTCCTCCTCCTCCAGTTCAGCTCCAACGGGGTTCATGTGGCCGTAAGATGTAAACGCCATGTCTCCAGTGCCCTGACCAGCCATGGTTTCCAACATGTGCTGTAGTACATGAAGCAGTGGAATCACGTCGTTCATCCCGTAATCCTGCCGACTGACAAATAAAGTGGCTTCCTCAAAGGGCCTGAGCAAACGGCAGGTGTCACGTATGAGCTGCCACTGGTTGACATTGAAGTTACACAGGGGAGTCCCCCTATCTGCTTGGATCATCAGGAAATCCGTGATGGCTTTTCTCTGTTCATATAATCGGTCCAACATGTGAAGGGTGGAATTCCAACGGGTGGAAACATCGCAAATCAGACTATGTTGGGGGATACCATTCTGACGCTGTAGCTCAAGAAGGGTGTGTTTGGCGGTGTAGGAGTGGCTGAAGTGCATGCAAAGTTTCCTTGAAGTTGTTAGGATGTCTTGCAGATGGGGGGAACACTTCAGAAACCGCTTGACAACCAGATTGAAGACGTGAGCCATGCAGGGGGCATGGGTCAGGCTTCCTTGGCGCAGCGCAGACAAAATGTTCTTCCCATTGTCGGTAACCATGATTCCCATTTTAAGTTTTCTCGGAGTAAGCCATGTTTGGATTTCCTGATGAATACATTTAAGCAGTTCCTCCCCTGTGTGACTCCGTTCGCCAAGACAAACCATGTGAAGCACTGCGTGACACCTCCGTGCCCTGCACACATGGTAGACTGGAGGGGCACTGAGACTTGAGCCTACAGTGGAGGGTGAGGAGATGGCGGAGGATGAGGAGGCCGAGTCGCACGGTGTCACAGGCCCAATGGGCAGAGAGCGCGGAGGCCGAAGCGGCGTGACCTGTCCAAGTTGCTGCTGCAAAGGGACCACATTCACCCAGTGGGCCGTAAACGACATGTACTGCCCCTGACCGTAGTTACAGCTCCAGATGTCGGCGCTGCCATGTATTTTGCTACACACCGACAGGCTCAAGGACTGGCCCACCTTCTGTTCAACAAAAGTGTGCAGCGCTGGTACTGCCTTCTTGGCAAAGAAATGACGGCTTGGGACTCTCCACCTCGGCTCGGCACAAGCCATCA
This sequence comes from Gastrophryne carolinensis, assembly GCA_027917425.1. Taxonomy (NCBI): domain Eukaryota; kingdom Metazoa; phylum Chordata; class Amphibia; order Anura; family Microhylidae; genus Gastrophryne; species Gastrophryne carolinensis. The sequence goes on from CM051235.1 coordinate 313,546,040, forward strand.
GTTCTCTGAAACGTGCAGATTCCACCACCTGAAAAGGGAGCGACTGCAGCACCAGCAACTTGGACAGGAGCACATTCAGCTTCTGCGCCGTAGGATGAGTGGGCGCATACTGCTGTCTCTTGGACATGGCTTCGCTGATGGATTGCTGGCGGGATGCATGACTTGGAGGAGGAGGAGCAGGAGCGACAGAGGATGGGTATGACGCACAGCTGCCTTCGGCTGAGGTGCTGGAGCCTTGGCTGGCAGAAATTGGGAGCTCACTTGGTGAGGAAGCAGACTGGACCACCCCTTGGGAGCCTCGGTTCTCCCAGGTCGCTTTATGGTGACGCATCATATGTTGATGCAGGGCCGTGGTGCCAACATTTGGACCCTGGCCACGCTTCACCTTTTGCCTACATATCTTGCATGTGGCCAAGTTACCCTCCTGCGGATGCTTCAGGAAAAACTGCCACACTGCCGAGTAGCTACTTTTCCCACCCCCTGGCCTCACTGATTCACTGCTGCTGTTGCCAACTCCAGGAACCCCTGCTCCACTACCTCCCGATAAGGTAGACTGCCGCACAGCAGGTGCTCTACCCCGGCCCCGGCCCCGGCCGGCTCCAGCCTTTGGAATTGTGCCCCCATGCTGACTGCTACCACCTTGCTGCCTCAGCTGCTGACTCCGGGGCAACCTGCGCCCCTCTTCTCCTGATGATGACGATGAAGCCCCTTCATCACCCGGCTCCCAAGTGCGATCGGCTTCATCGTCATCATCATCATCACCGAGTTGTGGCTGTACGTCACTGATGTTCGTGGATTCGTCAACAGTGTCTGGCGCAGGAGCTGGAACGCTCGCAGCACCCACGACACTGTCCACATCACTATTTGTCTGCCTAGCTAAAGAAGCCACCTCCATTTCTTGGCTGGGCAGTAGCTGCTGACTGTCCTCCTGTATCTGATCGTCCTCCTCACTAAAGAGTGGAGCTGAACCCAAAGCATAGGATACTTCGCTGGGGGAGGGAACGGCGTAGGACAGAGGCAATGGGAGGACAGGGACTGCTCTCGGGGCATGCCAACTCAGGGTTGTGTCAGAGGAACCTACCGACCCTAGACTGGGGGTTTCAGATGTAAGTTGTGATGATGTTGTTGATGAGCGCGTCAACCAATCTACCACGGCAGATGCGTTACTGGTGGAGACCCGACCGCTAGCAGATACTGGCAGATTAGGTCTCTCAGCGTGACTCCTGCTGCTACTGGCCCCCAGTCTGATGCGAGCTCTGCCTGCGGAATCTTGGCCTCTGCCACTCCTCTTTTCACTTCCAGGCACTTGTCTGCCCGACATAGTCTAACTGGCGTGGTAGTAGGTGATATTTTAAGATCCCCCGGGCAGCGGTGGGTCTATATGAAACAGAATATAATGCACACCAAAAGTGAGCAGTAACACTCAGCCTCCAACAGGCCTGCTTAGTGTAAATAAGAGAGCTGCTTAGTGTAAATAAAGAGGGGTATGCTATGCACAGCAAAAGTGTCTTTATCAGGCCTAATTTCAATTATAATAAGTGCAAATGGTTATATGGTCTTAAACAGAGGCTGCTGTAGTCACAGAATGGGATGCCCCAAAAAAGAAGTGGACCTGGCAGGGTCCAGTAGCGCTATGCCCAGCAAAAGTGTCTTTATCAGGGCTAATTTCAATTATAATAAGTGCAAATGGTTATATGGTCTTAAACAGAGGCTGCTGTAGTCACAGAATGGGATGCCCCAAAAAAGATCCAGTAGTGCTATGCCCAGCAAAAGTGTCTTTATCAGGGCTAATTTCAATTATAATAAGTGCAAATGGTTATATGGTCTTAAACAGAGGCTGCTGTAGTCACAGAATGGGATGCCCCAAAAAAGAAGTGGACCTGGCAGGGTCCAGTAGCGCTATGCCCAGCAAAAGTGTCTTTATCAGGGCTAATTTCAATTATAATAAGTGCAAATGGTTATATGGTCTTAAACAGAGGCTGCTGTAGTCACAGAATGGGATGCCCCAAAAAAGATCCAGTAGTGCTATGCCCAGCAAAAGTGTCTTTATCAGGGCTAATTTCAATTATAATAAGTGCAAATAGTTAAATGGTCTTAAACAGAGGCTGCTGTAGTCACAGAATGGGATGCCCCAAAAAGATCCAGTAGTGCTATGCCCAGCAAAAGTGTCTTTATCAGGGCTAATTTCAATTATAATAAGTGCAAATAGTTATATGGTCTTAAACAGAGGCTGCTGTAGTCACAGAATGGGATGCCCCAAAAAAGATCCAGTAGTGCTATGCTCAGCAAAAGTGTCTTTATCAGGGATAATTTCAATTATAATAAGTGCAAATGGTTATATGGTCTTAAACAGAGGCTGCTGTAGTCACAGAATGGGATGCCCCAAAAAAGATCCAGTAGTGCTATGCCCAGCAAAAGTGTCTTTATCAGGGCCAATTTCAATTATAATAAGTGCAAATGGTTATATGGTCTTAAACAGAGGCTGCTGTAGTCACAGAATGGGATGCTCCAAAAAAGATCCAGTAGTGCTATGCCCAGCAAAGGTGTCTTTATCAGGGCTAATTTCAATTATAATAAGTGCAAATGGTTATATGGTCTTAAACAGAGGCTGCTGTAGTCACAGAATGGGATGCCCCAAAAAAGATCCAGTAGTGCTATGCCCAGCAAAAGTGTCTTTATCAGGGCTAATTTCAATTATAATAAGTGCAAATGGTTATATGGTCTTAAACAGAGGCTGCTGTAGTCACAGAATGGGATGCCCCAAAAAAGATCCAGTAGTGCTATGCCCAGCAAAAGTGTCTTTATCAGGCCTAATTTCAATTATAATAAGTGCAAATGGTTATATTGTCTTAAACAGAGGCTGCTGTAGTCACAGAATGGAATGCCCCAAAAAAGATCCAGTAGTGCTATGCCCAGCAAAAGTGTCTTTATCAGGGCTAATTTCAATTATAATAAGTGCAAATGGTTATATGGTCTTAAACAGAGGCTGCTGTAGTCACAGAATGGAATGCCCCAAAAAAGATCCAGTAGTGCTATGCCCAGCAAAAGTGTCTTTATCAGGCCTAATTTCAATTATAATAAGTGCAAATGGTTATATTGTCTTAAACAGAGGCTGCTGTAGTCACAGAATGGAATGCCCCAAAAAAGATCCAGTAGTGCTATGCCCAGCAAAAGTGTCTTTATCAGGGCTAATTTCAATTATAATAAGTGCAAATGGTTATATGGTCTTAAACAGAGGCTGCTGTAGTCACAGAATGGAATGCCCCAAAAAAGATCCAGTAGTGCTATGCCCAGCAAAAGTGTCTATATCAGGGCTAATTTCAATTATAATAAGTGCAAATGGTTATATGGTCTTAAACAGAGGCTGCTGTAGTCACAGAATGGGGTGCCCCAAAAAAGATCCAGTAGTGCTATGCCCAGCAAAAGTGTCTTTATCAGGCCTAATTTCAATTATAATAAGTGCAAATGGTTATATGGTCTTAAACAGAGGCTGCTGTAGTCACAGAATGGGGTGCCCCAAAAAAGACCCAGTAGTGCTATGCCCAGCAAAAGTGTCTTTATCAGGGCTAATTTCAATTATAATAAGTGCAAATGGTTATATGGTCTTAAACAGAGGCTGCTGTAGTCACAGAATGGGATGCCCCAAAAAAGATCCAGTAGTGCTATGCCCAGCAAAAGTGTCTTTATCAGGCCTAATTTCAATTATAATAAGTGCAAATGGTTATATGGTCTTAAACAGAGGCTGCTGTAGTCACAGAATGGGATGCCCCAAAAAAGATCCAGTAGTGCTATGCCCAGCAAAAGTGTCTTTATCAGGCCTAATGTCAATTATAATAAGTGCAATTGGTTATATTGTCTTAAACAGAGGCTGCTGTAGTCACAGAATGGAATGCCCCAAAAAAGATCCAGTAGTGCTATGCCCAGCAAAAGTGTCTTTATCAGGGCTAATTTCAATTATAATAAGTGCAAATGGTTATATGGTCTTAAACAGAGGCTGCTGTAGTCACAGAATGGAATGCCCCAAAAAAGATCCAGTAGTGCTATGCCCAGCAAAAGTGTCTATATCAGGGCTAATTTCAATTATAATAAGTGCAAATGGTTATATGGTCTTAAACAGAGGCTGCTGTAGTCACAGAATGGGGTGCCCCAAAAAAGATCCAGTAGTGCTATGCCCAGCAAAAGTGTCTTTATCAGGCCTAATTTCAATTATAATAAGTGCAAATGGTTATATGGTCTTAAACAGAGGCTGCTGTCGTCACAGAATGGGGTGCCCCAAAAAAGACCCAGTAGTGCTATGCCCAGCAAAAGTGTCTTTATCAGGGCTAATTTCAATTATAATAAGTGCAAATGGTTATATGGTCTTAAACAGAGGCTGCTGTAGTCACAGAATGGGATGCCCCAAAAAAGATCCAGTAGTGCTATGCCCAGCAAAAGTGTCTTTATCAGGCCTAATTTCAATTATAATAAGTGCAAATGGTTATATGGTCTTAAACAGAGGCTGCTGTAGTCACAGAATGGGATGCCCCAAAAAAGATCCAGTAGTGCTATGCCCAGCAAAAGTGTCTTTATCAGGCCTAATGTCAATTATAATAAGTGCAAATGGTTATATGGTCTTAAACAGAGGCTGCTTTAGTCACAGAATGGGATGCCCCAAAAAAGATCCAGTAGTGCTATGCCCAGCAAAAGCGTCTTTATCAGGCCTAATTTCAATTATAATAAGTGCAAATGGTTATATGGTCTTAAACAGAGGCTGCTGTAGTCACAGAATGGGATGCCCCAAAAAAGATCCAGTAGTGCTATGCCCAGCAAAAGTGTCTTTATCAGGGCTAATTTCAATTATAATAAGTGCAAATGGTTATATGGTCTTAAACAGAGGCTGCTGTAGTCACAGAATGGGATGCCCCAAAAAACATCCAGTAGTGCTATGCCCAGCAAAAGTGTCTTTATCAGGGCTAATTTCAATTATAATAAGTGCAAATGGTTATATGGTCTTAAACAGAGGCTGCTGTAGTTACAGAATGGGATGCCCCAAAAAAGATCCAGTAGTGCTATGCCCAGCAAAAGTGTCTTTATCAGGGCTAATTTCAATTATAATAAGTGCAAATGGTTATATGGTCTTAAACAGAGGCTGCTGTAGTCACAGAATGGGATGCCCCAAAAAAGATCCAGTAGTGCTATGCCCAGCAAAAGTGTCTTTATCAGGCCTAATTTCAATTATAATAAGTGCAAATGGTTATATGGTCTTAAACAGAGGCTGCTGTAGTCACAGAATGGGATGCCCCAAAAAAGATCCAGTAGTGCTATGCCCAGCAAAAGTGTCTTTATCAGGGCTAATTTCAATTGTAATAAGTGCAAATGGTTATATGGTCTTAAACAGAGGCTGCTGTAGTCACAGAATGGGATGCCCCAAAAAAGATCCAGTAGTGCTATGCCCAGCAAAAGTGTCTTTATCAGGGCTAATTTCAATTATAATAAGTGCAAATGGTTATATGGTCTTAAACAGAGGCTGCTGTAGTCACAGAATGGGATGCCCCAAAAAAGATCCAGTAGTGCTATGCCCAGCAAAAGTGTCTTTATCAGGGCTAATTTCAATTATAATAAGTGCAAATGGTTATATGGTCTTAAACAGAGGCTGCTGTAGTCACAGAATGGGATGCCCCAAAAAAGAAGTGGACCTGGCAGGGTCCAGTAGCGCTATGCCCAGCAAAAGTGTCTTTATCAGGGCTAATTTCAATTATAATAAGTGCAAATGGTTATATGGTCTTAAACAGAGGCTGCTGTAGTCACAGAATGGGATGCCCCAAAAAAGATCCAGTAGTGCTATGCCCAGCAAAAGTGTCTTTATCAGGCCTAATTTCAATTATAATAAGTGCAAATGGTTATATGGTCTTAAACAGAGGCTGCTGTAGTCACAGAATGGGATGCCCCAAAAATGATCCAGTAGTGCTATGCCCAGCAGAAGTGTCTTTATCAGGGCTAATTTCAATTATAATAAGTGCAAATGGTTATATGGTCTTAAACAGAGGCTGCTGTAGTCACAGAATGGGATGCCCCAAAAAACATCCAGTAGTGCTATGCCCAGCAAAAGTGTCTTTATCAGGGCTAATTTCAATTATAATAAGTGCAAATGGTTATATGGTCTTAAACAGAGGCTGCTGTAGTCACAGAATGGGATGCCCCAAAAAAGATCCAGTAGTGCTATGCCCAGCAAAAGTGTCTTTATCAGGGCTAATTTCAATTATAATAAGTGCAAATGGTTATATGGTCTTAAACAGAGGCTGCTGTAGTCACAGAATGGGATGCCCCAAAAAAGATCCAGTAGTGCTATGCCCAGCAAAAGTGTCTTTATCAGGCCTAATTTCAATTATAATAAGTGCAAATGGTTATATGGTCTTAAACAGAGGCTGCTGTAGTCACAGAATGGGATGCCCCAAAAAGAACCAGTAGTGCTATGCCCAGCAAAAGTGTCTTTATCAGGGCTAAATTCAATTATAATAAGTGCAAATGGTTATATGGTCTTAAACAGAGGCTGCTGTAGTCACAGAATGGGATGCCCCAAAAAAGATCCAGTAGTGCTATGCCCAGCAAAAGTGTCTTTATCAGGGCTAATTTCAATTATAATAAGTGCAAATGGTTATATGGTCTTAAACAGAGGCTGCTGTAGTCACAGAATGGGATGCCCCAAAAAACATCCAGTAGTGCTATGCCCAGCAAAAGTGTCTTTATCAGGCCTAATTTCAATTATAATAAGTGCAAATGGTTATATGGTCTTAAACAGAGGCTGCTGTAGTCACAGAATGGGATGCCCCAAAAAAGATCCAGTAGTGCTATGCCCAGCAAAAGTGTCTTTATCAGGGCTAATTTCAATTGTAATAAGTGCAAATGGTTATATGGTCTTAAACAGAGGCTGCTGTAGTCACAGAATGGGATGCCCCAAAAAAGATCCAGTAGTGCTATGCCCAGCAAAAGTGTCTTTATCAGGGCTAATTTCAATTATAATAAGTGCAAATGGTTATATGGTCTTAAACAGAGGCTGCTGTAGTCACAGAATGGGATGCCCCAAAAAAGATCCAGTAGTGCTATGCCCAGCAAAAGTGTCTTTATCAGGGCTAATTTCAATTATAATAAGTGCAAATGGTTATATGGTCTTAAACAGAGGCTGCTGTAGTCACAGAATGGGATGCCCCAAAAAAGAAGTGGACCTGGCAGGGTCCAGTAGCGCTATGCCCAGCAAAAGTGTCTTTATCAGGGCTAATTTCAATTATAATAAGTGCAAATGGTTATATGGTCTTAAACAGAGGCTGCTGTAGTCACAGAATGGGATGCCCCAAAAAAGATCCAGTAGTGCTATGCCCAGCAAAAGTGTCTTTATCAGGCCTAATTTCAATTATAATAAGTGCAAATGGTTATATGGTCTTAAACAGAGGCTGCTGTAGTCACAGAATGGGATGCCCCAAAAATGATCCAGTAGTGCTATGCCCAGCAGAAGTGTCTTTATCAGGGCTAATTTCAATTATAATAAGTGCAAATGGTTATATGGTCTTAAACAGAGGCTGCTGTAGTCACAGAATGGGATGCCCCAAAAAACATCCAGTAGTGCTATGCCCAGCAAAAGTGTCTTTATCAGGGCTAATTTCAATTATAATAAGTGCAAATGGTTATATGGTCTTAAACAGAGGCTGCTGTAGTCACAGAATGGGATGCCCCAAAAAAGATCCAGTAGTGCTATGCCCAGCAAAAGTGTCTTTATCAGGGCTAATTTCAATTATAATAAGTGCAAATGGTTATATGGTCTTAAACAGAGGCTGCTGTAGTCACAGAATGGGATGCCCCAAAAAAGATCCAGTAGTGCTATGCCCAGCAAAAGTGTCTTTATCAGGCCTAATTTCAATTATAATAAGTGCAAATGGTTATATGGTCTTAAACAGAGGCTGCTGTAGTCACAGAATGGGATGCCCCAAAAAGAACCAGTAGTGCTATGCCCAGCAAAAGTGTCTTTATCAGGGCTAAATTCAATTATAATAAGTGCAAATGGTTATATGGTCTTAAACAGAGGCTGCTGTAGTCACAGAATGGGATGCCCCAAAAAAGATCCAGTAGTGCTATGCCCAGCAAAAGTGTCTTTATCAGGGCTAATTTCAATTATAATAAGTGCAAATGGTTATATGGTCTTAAACAGAGGCTGCTGTAGTCACAGAATGGGATGCCCCAAAAAACATCCAGTAGTGCTATGCCCAGCAAAAGTGTCTTTATCAGGGCTAATTTCAATTATAATAAGTGCAAATGGTTATATGGTCTTAAACAGAGGCTGCTGTAGTCACAGAATGGGATGCCCCAAAAAAGATCCAGTAGTGCTATGCCCAGCAAAAGTGTCTTTATCGGGGCTAATTTCAATTATAATAAGTGCAAATGGTTATATGGTCTTAAACAGAGGCTGCTGTAGTCACAGAATGGGATGCCCCAAAAAAGATCCAGTAGTGCTATGCCCAGCAAAAGTGTTTATCAGGCCTAATTTCAATTATAATAAGTGCAAATGGTTATATGGTCTTAAACAGAGGCTGCTGTAGTCACAGAATGGGATGCCCCAAAAAGAACCAGTAGTGCTATGCCCAGCAAAAGTGTCTTTATCAGGGCTAAATTCAATTATAATAAGTGCAAATGGTTATATGGTCTTAAACAGAGGCTGCTGTAGTCACAGAATGGGATGCCCCAAAAAAGATCCAGTAGTGCTATGCCCAGCAAAAGTGTCTTTATCAGGGCTAATTTCAATTATAATAAGTGCAAATGGTTATATGGTCTTAAACAGAGGCTGCTGTAGTCACAGAATGGGATGCCTCAAAAAAGATCCAGTAGTGCTATGCCCAGCAAAAGTGTCTTTATCAGGGCTAATTTCAATTATAATAAGTGCAAATGGTTATATGGTCTTAAACAGAGGCTGCTGTAGTCACAGAATGGGATGCCCCAAAAAAGATCCAGTAGTGCTATGCCCAGCAAAAGTGTCTTTATCAGGGCTAATTTCAATTATAATAAGTGCAAATGGTTATATGGTCTTAAACAGAGGCTGCTGTAGTCACAGAATGGGATGCCTCACAGCAGACTTAAGATCAGTTCAGTATATATGCACAGTTAGTTAGTATAAGCAGCCTGAAAACGCTAACAAAGCCTGTCAGGCTGGATGAAAAAAAAAAAAAAATCTCCCTGTGACAGCCTCCGATTTTTCCTTCCTTTCCCTGTTTTTCGCTGACTTTCTGTCTGTCTCCTGTCTGTCTCCTGCCTGTCTCCAGCCTGTCCCTGTCTGTCCCTGCCTGTCTAACTGTCTCTCCCTCAGCTACACAGCGTTCTGTCTCTCACGAATGCAATAGAGAAATGAGGAAGGAAAAGCAAGATGGCCGACTTAAATAGCGCTGTGACGTCACCGGGCTTGCTGGCTGCTGTTAGGCTGCATGTGACTGCCCCAGCTTGCACTGGCGCGGGATAGATGTCCAGACATGTCCCGTCCGCCATCTTAGAATGCCTGTAAATGTAAATGAATGGATGTTAAAGGAAAACTTCGAGCGATCGAATCGCGGGGAAATTCGGATTCGATCCGAATCGAATTTTTCCTGAAATTCGGATCGAATCCGGGTTCCTCCGGATCGATTCGCTCATCCCTAGCTGCCGCCCATCAATTGTTGAGTTGGCCTGAGGTCTTGCATCCATAGATGGTAAAGAACAAGGACAGCCCAAACCAGAACAATTTACCTTTCAGGTTACACCATATAAAAGATATTGTTCTCCATGTTTCAATAATCACACAACAACCATGATCGGCATGCAATCAGAAACACCTTTCTCTCAGGCAAGTAGTCATGTCATTTAGTCCCAGGAAAAAAAACATGCATAACCTTGCTAGTTTTGCAATCCAAGACCTAAGCGTGTTACCTATAGCAATATTAGAACACCTTGCAAAAAAGGAACAAAATGTTGCATAATGAACAAGCATAAGTGTACCTATAAAGTGGACCAAAACCCAGATTTTGATTATCTTCGATCGGGGGTGCCCCCCTATGTGAAACCCCCCAGGTCGCCCGATAAAACTCACCTCACCGCTTTCCTATGGCACATGCGCAGCCGCTCTTCCAATCAGAGTGCTCGGAGCCACTGAGCTTTGCACGTCTAAGAGACGTCATAACTCAGAGGCTCAGAGCGTGCTGGCGGCTGCATCTCGCGCTTCCCTCTAACAGGGTGCACGTTAGAGGATAGCGGGTATGCGGCCCGCACATGCACCATTGGACCGGAATTTAGTTAAGTGTAGCCTGTGACCTGGGGGGTTTCACACAGCAGGACATCCGGATTTTGAATGCCGTATGAATCCAGCAGTGTTTTAGTCCACTTTAAGGAGATAAAAAGAGCATTAATTATTTATAAACTGCTTTCTTACTCAAACGTCAACTATTAACAGTTAACCAGGTTGACGTATAAGGATAGAGAGGCAGGACCCCACCCCCATCCAGTCTACAAGATAACCTAGGTCTTCAGGGTAGTTTGATATTGGGCCTCCAATATCTAACTCCATCATCTCTTTCAGGGGGCAGCACTGGGAGATCAGTGGCAATTCCTAGAAAGGTGCATTTATCATAAAGTTGAGAGTGGGCCTTGTGACAAAGTTCCAACCACATAATTGTAACACTAGATGAAATGGGTGACCCCATCTGTAGGTGGCCCCCACTTGCTTAGCAGCTTCCAATAGGTGCTTCATCACCTTTAGCATTTGTAAGGTATGGTGGGCATGATTTGACAGTAAGGTAAGTGGAGATCCTATTCACACATTCATGTCACATGATAGCATCATTCACTTTGTAAAAGTTGACCTGACATATGATGCCATGTGGTCTGTGTGGACCTGGGTTTTTGGGGCACAGGGCACTGTGGTTTCTGTGTTTTTGCCATGGGACAGTCATGGACTTGGTTAAATATTTGGATCACAGTCTCTGTGATATTGCAGTAGTTTGGAGATCCAGGGAGTCCCTTTACGTGTATGTTATATCTGCGGACCCAATTTTTCATATTGTCTGAGTTGATCATGGAGTCTGAGATATGGTGAGTATGATCTGTTTACAGTGATGGTCACTTGTGTTTATATTATGTGTTGATGTCTAAACTCACACACTGCATACTTGTTTACAAGTTAACATAAAGCCTATGTCAATAGGCTTCATTGTTTCTGCATTTAGAGATGATTAGTTTACAGTAGGCAAGCCTATTTGCACTACACAATCATTTGACTATAGGCAATAACTGTAAACATGTAAAAGGCCATCCACTGCAACATACATGCAGTTTAAAGCTGATCTACATACTATGGTCCTTGGACCACAGAGCCTGTGTTCCAGATGTTTTCCATTATTACAAAAGCTTAATACATGATAACCTGTAAGCTCCTTATGCAACAAGGACCAATCTGAATTGATCCATAAGCTACACAGTGTATTAATGTGAATAACTGAAAGGTATATAATGTGGGTTTGTTACAATTTGAAAACAAATAACTTCTACTGATGAGTGAGTCACTATAACAGTTTTGTTTTTTTTTTCAATTCTCTTGCTGGTTGTCATCTTCATTATACTTATGTTTCAGCACAATCTTGCTTTCTATCATTTCATTCAAGGCAATCACTGTATCTGGACAGTGCAGAAGATCTCTAATCAGAAGAGTTTAGATGAGAACAGCTGGTATCTGATTGTGTTTTAGATTATGAACATCCATTACTCAGCAGCAGATGTTTCATAGCAATGACTCAGATCTCTGATCACTGGAATTAAATGAGCATGGAATTAATATAAGTTGTTGACTTAAAGCTTCATGCACACATTTATTTCCATTATTGTTATGTGATACATGTGTATTGGATGTGTGCTCATACCTTGGACAGCAATGAATCTTGCTCCAGAAGCTACTGTCTCAACAAGATTCCTACATAAAGCTACATCAGTAAGTTCACGTTTATTATTTTTTGATGGGATAGGTTTTGTCTGTGAAGTTTTATAAACTGCAGTAATACATCTTTTTCTAAAGCAGTATTTCAATTCACTCATAAAAATGCCAGTAGGGTAATTGTGTGAACGACTGTATTTCTGGTTGATTTTTGATCTTTAAGAGTATAATGTTTTAAGTGATATGTGTGCACTTGTCCACCAACCTAATTGTGTTGTTGGTCTATGATTACACAGTTTGCAGTGGTAACTTTGATAATGTTTTAATTGTCACTATTCATAAATGTTTACCTCATCCAGTTACCATAATCGGGACAGCTTCACAATTTCACTTGATAGTGAGTCATTTCAATATACAGTGTAAGCTGGGCTTTTCACTGTGCATAGTAGCTTCCTAAAGAGGACCAAAACCTGTTTTTTGGTCTATGCCTGTTGTGTGAAACCCTGCAGTTTGCTTGTATTTTTACCTTACTGATAATCCTATGGCACATTCACAGGCTCTCCTCCAATCAGCGTTTTTATATTGATGAAGAGTGTTTTCAGAGTGTGGGGGGGAGTTGAACATTTCTGGGCATTGTATGCTTAGAACACATAGGAATTTTTCCTCTGCAGTTAACCTGTGCAAGCAGTGAGTACACATGTGCCCAGAGTGGTAGGCTGCCCCAACAACAATGCCCAAGGAGCAGTTGGGGAGTTAGGTGTCAAGAGCACTTTAGTCATGTCCTGGCTGGGAATTGAACCTGCCATCCTCTGGTCACAGGTTCCTTTATGCCTGGCCAGGTGCTCACAGCAGCTAGAGGATTGCAGAGGATGCTCATAAATGTAAGATTCTTACCTGGGGTTTCACATTTCAGGGCATCGCAAATCAATGTAAGCAATAATAGTGGGAAGCCCAAAGCTCACAGTCTTATGCCCAGGAGATTGTGAGTTAATGTGACTACTCATGCTCAATGACTCATTTGAAACAATTGCCTTGATTCAAAAAGGGTTAAAAAAATGATCTTGGTGGTGGTAAAAAATTAACTTAAACCGGACCAACATCCGTTTTTACTTTAACAGGTGTTGGTCCCGGTGTCTGGTGATCGGTGGAAGAAGCTCGGGTGGGGGGGGGGGGGGCATCCAAAATGCTGGAGCCTCCCTCTCAGAAAACCACACTTAAAGCTTGTAATACCCACCTTCATTACAATCCAGCAGCAAGAATTGGCCGCAGGGCGGGCAGCCAATCGCAGTTCTCGCTGCAGGCTTCTAATGAAAGTGAGTATTACAAGCTTTGTGTACAATTTGCTGCAAGGGGGGCTCCCCCCGAGCTTTTTATGATCACCAGACAGCGGGACCAACACCCGTTAAAGTAAAAACGGGTGTTAGTCCGGTTTGAGGTGAAAAAAGCATGATAATTTTACTGTTACTGAATCACAAGGGAAGCCATGAAGGTCAATAGCACCCTTTACTCCTAAGAAAAGTAGCAAAAATACCATTTACTTTCAGTGGGGGGGAAGGCTAAAGATTTAGTAACGCAAGTTCAAATCTGGGTGCAAACTGCTACCTGTATCTCAGTAACTTTAACATCCAAAAAAGTGCATTAAAAATGTTTGTCCTAATTGTTCCTTAAAAAATCACCTACACATGTGATGGGGCATTTTTACAGGTGAGATACTTCATTTTTTCAATGACTTAAGGTTATTTTTGTAAAATTGGCAACAGCAACACCCTATGGAGTATGATAAAGAATTTGTTATTTTTTTCTGCATGCCCCGGGCTGCTGTTTGGTATGAACCCAAACTTTACGATTTGCCCATCACTAAATTTTGCAAAGACCAAGACCCAAACACAGACTTAAGCCAGGAGTCCGTGTCGGGGATTGGTGCTCAGCCCAAACACGGAAAAGCTGGTTGATGGGCTGCTCATTTGGAATTTTTGGGGGCATTTTTGGTTAGATACAATTTTTATCAAACGAAGAGTATCCCAGCTTTTTATTTTTTAAGTGTATTTTTTACCATTTAAAGTATTTTGCTAAACATGGCTTTTAAATGTATCCTATTTCACAGTGAAACTGCCTGCAGTTTTTTTTTTATAATTTTTGGTATTTGGCATTTTTGGTAAGATACAGTTTTTATCTAACAAAGAATATCCTGACTTTTTATTTTTTAATTGTATTTTTTCACTTTTAAGTGTTTTACTACATGCTTTTAAATGCACCCAATTTATGCAACTAGGTGAAGGTCCATCTTGGACTTAATACTAACCAATGTACCAGACAAATAACACAGGTACAGGTTGTGGGACACCTTGGAAACAGTGCTATTAATATTATTCATAATATTATTTCTACTTAACTTTGACTAGGAGTCATTATAAAGGAGACGCAAAAACACAGAACTTCAGAAAGAAAGAAAAAAAAACTTGATTAGCTAAAAGATGCTTTAAACCTCATTGACTGGAAAAATGTCTTCAAAAACAAGAGCACAGACACCAAATGGGAAACCTTTAAAGAAATGCGTAATGCAAAAAACACCTTACAGGAATAAAAGGGGTAGAAACAAGAATAAACCTATGTAAACCTATGTGGCTAAACAAAAGGGGGCAAAGAACAGGACATTTAAACAAGTAAGAAGGTACAGTGGAAAACAAAATTATAAAGAAATTAATAAACAATGTAAACAACAGATAAGGGCAGCAAAGCCAGAGACAGAAATATGAATTGCCAAAATAAGTTAAACTAACCCCAAAATGTTTTACAGCTATGTAAACAGTAAACAATACAATGTCCCCCTGAGAAGGGGCAACTGTAGAGGGGTATGCAGAAAAAGCCAGTATACTAAACCTATTCTTTGCTTCCATATTCACAGAGGAACATGATAGGCCATGTGTAATGCAGAGCAATAACGCCACATTAAATGTCACTGGTCTGATCAAGGAAGAAGTGCGGCACCGCCTTCAACAGATTAAAATAGACAAATTCCTGGGACCAGATGGCATTCATCCCTGTGTGTGACATCTGTGCTGGACAAGCTTTTTGAGAGCTTTCTAAGAGATTCCATTGTGTCATATCTCTGAGAATTGGAGTGTATTAATCCTTAACAGCATGGATTTATGAGAAATTGCTGCTGCCAGACAAACCTCATCAGCTTTCATGAGGAAGTAAGTTCAAGACTGGATCAGGGTGAGTTATTGGGTATCATATCTTGACGTTTCTAAAGCATTTGATACCATACCACTTTAAAGACTGGTACAAAAGATGAGAATGTTGAGAGTGTGGGAAAGTGTGTGTACATGGGTGAGTAATTGGCTTATTGATAGGAAACAAAGGTTGGTTATACATGTTACATACTTAGATTGGGTAGTACCACGGGGGTCAGTGCCCAGCCCAATTCTTTTTAATATATAAAAGATATAGGTAATGGGTTAAACAGTGAAATCTCAATATTTGCTGATGATACTAAATGTGTAAAGTAATTAAAGGAAAAGAGGATAACATGCAGCTAAAAACTGGCTTAGATAAATTTGATGTGTGGTAAGAAAAATGGCAAATTAAGTTTATCCCTTCTATTGCCAACCACGTAAGATTTACGTGGCTGCCTCTCCGACCGTTAAATGTCAGCCATGTAAATACTATGTGCCTGACTTTCCCCTCTGCTAGTAGCAAAAGTTAAAAAAAAAGCCAGTCACCTGACACCTTTATCGATCTGGCCAGGTCTCCTCTTCACCTGGGGGCCTCTGATCCCCCACCCGGGCTCCTCTGGCAGCAGGAGAGTGCCCAGAATAGCCCCCCCCCCTGCTTCAGTGGCCACAGGTATCTCCTGGGTAAAAAAAATAGAAATTACATTTACTCACCTCCGTGCACGATTCCTCCTGCCGGGTCTCTTCTTCACTGGGGGGGGGGGGGGGGGCTCTGATTCCCCCAGGCTCTTCTGGGAGATCTTCTGATCCACTGCCCTCCTGCAGTGATCACTGCATCTGTTATTGGATCGACGAGGGACACAGGAGCGGTCGATCGGAGGGGAGTAAATAAAAAACCCTATACCAGTTCACAAGGCTCTGGGTCTGGCAAGCCACCTGCAGCTAGTAGATGACTTGTCATTAACCCTGAGCCCTTCATTACCTGCCTCCCCAAAGCCCAGGAGGGCAGAAGGGCCATTAGGCTATGCTGGCTTATAGCCTACAGGGTCAGGGGCCACCAAAGCTGCCCCCTGCACCCTGTTCTACAATCCCTTCATAGCTCATCCCCGGGCTGGTTATGCTGGGTAGGGGGGGACCTCACGCCATTTTTTAGGTGGATTTTTAACTCTTAAGATTCAAAAAAATGGGGTCCCCTCAGGAGGCAGCAACAGCAGGAGAGCAGAAGCCAAAGTGATCAGCATGGGGCACAGTGCTCAAGGATAAATGGGAGTTCAGTATAAATCAAAACTAAAATAATAAAATATTTTTCAGTGTTCGTGTGTTTTTTTTTTTACATTTAACACCTTGTGAACTGGTAAGGGATAGATGAGACCCCTATACATAGTAACATAGTAACATAGTATGTAAGGCTGAATAAAGACTTTAGTCCATCCAGTTCAGCCTGTTTATCTCCTTCCAGTGGTCTAGCAGCCATAGCTGGAAATGTTACATAGTTACATAGTTAATATGGTTGAAAAAAGACATATGTCCATCAAGTTCAACCAAGGGTGTTGGGGTAAGGGGAAGTTATTTTTTATTTCATAGGGGAAGCTATTTATTTTATTTTTTGTCTTTATTTTTTTTTTTTTTATTGATAACCACTAGTAGTAACTGTTAATGTTATTTTCTTCAAAATAAGCATCTAATCCTTTTTTGAAGCTGTCAGCGGTTGATGCTGTAACAAGCTTCTGTGGGAGGCTATTCCATAGATTTATAGTTCTTATGGTAAAAAACGATTGTCTCCTCCGGAGACTAAATTTCTTTTTTTCCAATCGAAAGCAGTGTCCCCTTGTCCTTAGAGAGGATTTTACGTGAAATAGTGTTCCCCCATATTTTTTGTATGGTCCATTTATATATTTATACAAGTTAATCATGTCCCTCCGCAATCACCTCCTCTCAAGACTAAACAGATTTAATTCTCGTAATCTTTCCTCATAACTAAGATCTTTCATTCCCTTTATTAGTTTGGTGGCTCTCCTTTGCACCCTTTCCAGAGTCAGGGCGTCCTTTCTATGAACGGGTGCCCAGAACTGGACGGCATATTCCAGGTGAGGGCGCACCAGTGCCTTGTAAAGAGGCAAAATTACATCTCTATCCCGTGATTCCATGCCTCTTTTAATGCACGATAGTATCTTGGTGGCCTTGGAAGCAGCTGCTTGGCATTGCATGCTGTTGTTTAGTCTGTGATCTACTAGTACCCCCAGATCCTTCTCAACAAGTGACTCTCCCAGTTTTACTCCCCCGAGGACATATGTTGCCTTCGGGTTATTAGATCCCAAGTGCATGACTTTACATTTTTCCACATTGAACTTCATTTGCCAAGTGGATGCCCAGACACTCAATGTGTCCAAGTCAGCCTGAAGCTTGTGAACATCTTCAATAGACTGCACTGTGCTACATATCTTTGTGTCATCTGCAAAAATAGAGACAGTGCTTTTAATTCCATTTTCTATGTCGTTTATAAACAAGTTGAATAATAGTGGGCCCAGCACTGAACCCTGGGGTACACCGCTTACAACTGGTAACCATTCAGAGTAGGTATCATTAACCACAACTCTCTGCACACGATCCTTCAGCCAGTTTTCAATCCAGTTACAAACTACGTTTTCTAATCCTGAAGATCTCAATTTCCCAAATAAGCATCTATGGGGGACAGTGTCAAATGCTTTTGCAAAATCCAGAAAAACTATATCCACAGCCGCCCTTCTGTCCAGGCTTCTACTTACCTCCTCATAGAAGCCAATCAGGTTAGTTTGGCAGCTTCTGTCCTTAGTAAAACCGTGTTGGTTGTCACTTATAATATTATGGATAGTTACATATTCGTGTATGTTGTCCCTTAATAGTCCCTCAAGCAATTTCCCCACAATGGATGTTAAGTTAACAGGTCTGTTATTACATGCCAGGAAGGCATCAAGGCCACTTTTGAATGTTTTTACTGTATCCTTCATAGCTACCTCCTCTGGCAGCGAGTTCCATAGTCTCACTGCTCTTACAGAGAACAATCCCCTCCTATGTCGGTGGAGAAAGCACCTTTCCTCTAACCTTAGGGTTATAGTTACACTCCAAGGTATAAATAGATTATGGGACAGATCTTTGTATTGACCCCGAATATATTTATACATAGTTATTAGATCACCCCTCAATTGTCTTTTTTCTAAACTAAATAAACCTAACTTTGATAATCAGGGTACTCTAGTCCCCGCACTCCTTTTATTAACTTTGTTGCCCTTCTTTGAACGCGCTCCAGTTCTGATATGTCCTTTTTAAGCGCAGGTGCCCAGAACCGTACATAGTACCCCATATGGGGTCTGACCAGTGACTTGTACAGGGGTAAAATGATGCTCTGGTCATGAGCACCTATGCCCCTCCTAATGCACCCCATGATCCTATTTACTTTGGCAGCAGCTGCCTGGCATTGATTACTACAGTTGAGCTTATTGTTAACTAAAACCCCTAGGTCCTTTTTCATTGTTGTTTTACCAAGTGTTTCTTTATTTAGTGTGTCATCATGACACAGATTTCTCCTTCCCATGTCCATAACCTTACATTTATCTGTCTTAAACTTAATTTGCCATTTAACTGCCCATGCTTCCAATTTATCTAAATCTGTAGCTGCCTGCTGTCTTCTTTTGTTTTAATTACTTTACACAGCTTAGTATCATCTGCAAAGATTGAGACTTTACTGTTTAATCCATACCCAATGTCATTTATATATATATATTGAAGAGAATTGGTCCCAGAACTGACCCTTGTGGTACTCCACTAGTAACAGTGACCCAATCTGAGTGTGTACAATTGATAACCACCCTCTGCTTCCGATCATTAAGCCAATTTCCCACCCATCTGCACACGTTTTCCCCTAGTCCAAGCATTCTCATCTTTTGTACCATACCAATTCACAAGGATTCGGGTGCTGGCAAGTCACCATTTTGTTCATTAACCCCCAATCCCATTACCTTTCTCCCTAAAGCCCAGGGGGCAGAAGGACCCGGGGCCATTTAGCCTGTGTGGGCTTGCAGCCTACAGGGTGGGGGCTGGCCCCTGCACCCTGTTTTACAAGCCCACATAGCTGGTCCCCTGGCTGTTGATGCTGGGTAGGAGGGGACCCTTTTTTGGGGGGATTTTTAACCCTTAAAATTCCAAAAAAACAGGGTCCCCACAGGAGGCAGCAGCATCAGGAGAGCAGAAGCCAAAATGATCAGCATGGGGCACAGTGCTCTGGGATGAATGGGACGTAAGCATAAAACAAAACAAAAATAAGATAATATTTTTCCGCGTTTGTGTGTTTTGTTTTTTTTTGCATTTAACACCTTGTGAACTGGTAAGGGATCTATGAGACCCCTATACCAATTCACAAGGATTAGGGGCTGTCAAGTCACCAGGTGACTTGCCATTAACCCCCAGCCCCCATTACCTGCCTCCTCAAAGCCCAGGGGGGGCAGAAGGGCTGGGGCCATTTAGCCTGTGTGGGCTTGTAGTCTGCAGGGTGGGGGGCTCCCCACTGCACCCTGTTTTACAAGCCCACATAGCTGGTCCCCTGGCTGTTGATGCTGGTTTTTAACCAAAAGGGTTTTTTACCAAAAAATGCACCCCACTGCCCCCCCCCCCCCCCCCCGGGAAGGAGGAACCTATGCCAATGTTTTTTAATTCAACCCTTTATAGTGTGGATAGTAGTTGCATTTTATTTGTAAATGTTATAAAGTGCTCTTTTCAGTTTGAGGGGTCTCCTGGGTAGGAACAGGGGCTACTGATACATATGTGGTACCTCTGTGGTACCTCTGTAATCGGGAGAAATGTGGCTTTTACATGCAATATGGTTTCCTTAATAAAATACATTTTTTATTTAAAATAAATGAGACAATCTTTTTTTCAGTTATTTTACTCAGAAATATGTAAAAACGGTGGTAAATTATAAACAAGACAATTCATGTTAAAGCCTAAACTTCCACAAAAAATAGGATATTTTCCTGGAAATTCCATTATTTTCCTGGAAATTCCATTTCCAATTTTATTATGTACAAAATACATACAAAATATTGAAAAATGACCTGTCAACAGAGGGTGACAAAATCTCAAGTAGGCTGGCAGTTAAAGGGGTTAAAAGTACCTATGCATGTTGGGTATTGTTTTGCTCAGGGGGACCTTCTGCTTGTGTTTTTTATTCTGCTTTGTTATTTATTTTTTTCAGCTAAACCCTGTGCAACCCAAGAATTCCTCTAGGGATTACTTCCAGAAAGATGAGCCCACTACAAAAAGCTTGGTATGTCTAGGAAGCATAACATGTGTACTTAAAGGGAATATATGATGTGTGGGGGTATTCCAAATGTAAAGGGTTATTTTGGTTTAAAAAATGCAAGGTGCACACTTTGTCTGCAGAGCTGAAATTTACCATTATTACCGCTGCACTCATGCTTTACTTTGAGGTGTTTGGCAACTCTTACCTATGCATGTTGGGTCCCCTTTTTATTACAAAAAGCACTCCAAATTAAAAAAACTGATTTTTTTGCACATATTTTACCCCAAAATATTGAGAATACACTTAACAAATGACGTACAAGACATTACATGTTAAAGCAAAGACTCCGCTGGAAAAAACAATGTAATTTCCCAGAGGAATCCCTGGAAATCCATTCAAAAATCACAGTTGAACATGGGTAGCGCAAGATAGTGAAAAACGGTCTGGCAACAGAGAGTGACAAAAACTCTAGGTAGGCTGGCAGTTAAAGGGTTAATACAGATAAATGTAAGGTTATTCACATGGGCAGGAGAAATTGTTGCCATAGTTACTGTCTAAATAGAGGGAAACGCTGGGTAAAGCAACAATAGCAAAGTACCTAGGTGGTTTTAGTAAATAATAAACTAAACTCTAGTGATCAATGTCAGGCAGCAGCTGCCAAGACAAAGAGGATCATGGGGTGTATCAAGAGGGGCATAGGTGACCATGACCAGAGCATCATTCTACCCCTCTATAAGTCACTGGTCAGGCCCCATATGGAATATTTTGTACAGTGCTGTGCACCAATGCATAAGAAAGACATATCAGAACTTGAGCATTGTGTGTCACTAAATTAATAAATGGAATGAGGGAACTGGAGTGCCCTGAAAATTGTCAAAGTTAGGTTTATTCAGTTTGAAAAAGAGACGCCTGAGGGGAGACCAAAATAACTATGTATAACTATATCCGGTGTCGATACATAGATCTGTTTCATTTAAAGCCAGAACTGTAAAACTTGGTGGAATCCACTAAGTTTAGAGGAAAGATCTTACACCAGCTGAACTGGATGCTATACATACTATGTTACTTATATTTCTCATTCAAACTGCATGCAGGTTTATTTTTTTATATATTTTTTTTTGGGTTGTTGGTTTGACTGCATTTTTGGTTAGATACAATTTTTATCTAAAGAAGAATAGCCCGACTATTTTCTAAATTTTATTTTACTAAGGGGGTTAATCATCAAGGGATAGTGCCAGGTAGTGCCTCGTAGCGTCAGACAGCATCTGGTGAATGCTGGGCGCTGTACGCAAAACCACATTTATGAAAGGGAATCTGGTGAGCAACTCTAACAGCGCCATGTAGCGTCCGATTCATCATTGAAGGTGGCTCAGCATATCAGCCTCCACATACGGCTTTTTAACCCTTTAACTGTCAGCCTACCTTGAGATTTTGTTACTCTCTGTTGCCAGACCGTTTTCTACATTTTGTGCTTTACATGCTCAACTGTGATTTCTGAAAGGATTTCCAGGAAAATAATATATTGTTTTTTTGGGCTTGTCCTGTTTTTCATAGTGTTTAGTGTATTCTCTATTTTTGGGTGAAATATGTGCAGCAACTTAAATCTATTTTTGACAATTTGTAGTGTTTTAGTGTAATAAAAAAATGTAAGTTATTCAATGAAATCATATTGCATGTAAGAACCAACCAAGGAAACCCTTTCCTGCCCAAGAGACTCCCCATAACAAAAAATAGAACTGCTATGCGCACCTTGCAGTTTTTCGAGAAAAAAAAAAACTTTATATTTGAAACACCCCCACAAGCTATATATTCTCTGGAAGTACACACCTCAAGATCTATGTGTACCATGCTTGATGTGGGCACAGTGGTCTGGAAGTAATCCCTTGGTAAATTATTTGGTGGCACTGGGTTTCTCTAAAAAAAGAATAAAAAAGCTGATTCAAAGCCACATGCATACAGTATCTACTTTCAAGAGTAGGGTTGCCAAACACTACAAAGTAAAGCATGTATGTAAGGGCAATTTTACTTGAAAATGTCATCTCTGAAGACAAAGTGCACACCTGATCTCTCAAAGAATTTTTTCGTTGCTCAGGGTTTTTCTAAAAAATGTGTAAAAAAGCAGAAAAAAACACAATTTCCAAAATATACAAATATGCAAAATAAAATAAACAAGCTTAATCTGAAAGTGCAAGGTCCTTTGAATAGAGGGAGAATACTGATGGGGTTATTGTATTCAATTTCCCCCATAAAAGGAATGCTGTGACCCTTTACCTACTTGGTGGGAAGAAAAAAAAATTATTGTAACCATATTAAGCAGAGCAAAGGGGATGGGACATGCAATACAGCCAGAGCTACTCACCTGGGAAGCTGCCAGCCTCCCTTTAGAACACTCCATAGGGAGAGATCCATAGTGGCTGAATCCCTCCCTGTGTGTGTTCATGGCAATTCAAACTGAGCAAAGGGGGTGGGAGTAGCTCCATCACTATTATTTATACAAAATCATCATCATTATTATTCAGGGCCTGGGAACCAATTTACTGCCCAGTTTAACCCTCTCATCATCCAAGTATTAAGCACCAAACATGTCTAGCTATGTGGAAAGACAGAGATTTGGTTGCATATATCTGCAGATACATGTGGAAGCCACACTGCCCCGGCAAGGCACTCTGTGTTTAGTGTGGTCCCTACTCTTATTTTTGAGTCCCCAAAGTTGGGACATGCAATGCAGCCAGAGCTACTCACCTGGGAAGCTGCCAGCCTCCCTTTAGAACACTCCATAGGGAGAGATCCATAGTGGCTGAATCCCTCCCTGTGTGTGTTCATGGCAATGCAAACTGAGCAAAGGGGGTGGGAGTAGCTCCATCACTATTATTTATACAAAATCATCATCATTATTATTCAGGGCCTAGGAACCATAACCATATTAGACAATATTATTCCAAAAACACAGAGCAATCAATGATAAAACAACACACTTTAGGTCAGCTTTAACTCTTAAAACATTATATAAAAAAGTCCAAGCTTCTGGGGTGGTTCCCCAATCTGAGAGTATCCTCTAAGGCCAAGGATTTTAGTGACCTTCTATCACAGGGATGTTCAAAACACTGTAGCAAATTCCACCACGTGTATATAACAGCAAATTGCTGATGAGAATCTGGTGCCCACCACCTCCTTCAAAATACTCTTACCAGATAATAATAAGCCTTAGTGCCTTATTAAAAATCCTCCATGTTTTATTCCTCTCTTATTGGATAGGAGAGCCGGTTAAATATTCTGGTCCCCGCTTTAACAGGTGGAGGTGTGCTTGAATGCCTTATTAGATCCTCAATATTCCATTCCTCTCTTGTTATTAACAGAGCCGATTTGGTATTCTTATCCCACTTTGGCTTTTAAAATTGTCCCAGATTGGACAAACCACATAGAAAGGAAAAACCAAATAGAAAAATCTAGCGTAACATCGTTTTAATCATGTGCACTGGTTAAGTTAAAAATGCACTCACATAAAAACAATGTATATCAAGTATTTAGGAGACGCCAGGCAAGATTCTCACCAAACCCTCAATGTGTCTAGACCGATTGATGTCTCAAAGGGAGGGAGGGGAAGTGAAGTATCCCTGGAGTGTAGCTTGCCCGCGTACTGATAAGATCCACCCGCCGCCGTCAACGCGTTTCATTGGTATCCGACTTTCTCAAGACTGGCGGCGCGGCGGTGTGCGCTGTCTTTTATAAGATCTGATTGAGGCGGGGCGGGACAGTAAGGGGGTGTGTGCGTGTTTGTCATTGTGACACCAGCCAATCCCTAGCAGTGTCACAGTACACGTAAGACTATTCAATCAATGTGTGTTAACTCCATCCTCACTTACAGCAGCTGAGCTCGCTCTTGCATCAAGCGCAGCCAAACCTGCTAGATTCCTAATGCTGCACAGTTCATACAACTGGCAAAGCTCCAGTTGCTTTGACCTAATACTGCACAGTTCAATGTGTGTTAACTCCATCCTCACTTGCAGCAGCTGAGCTCGCTCTTGTATCAAGCGCAGCCAGACCTGCTAGATTCCTAATGCTGCACAGTTCATTCAACTGGCAAAGCTCCAGTTGCTTTGACCTAATACTGCACAGTTCAATGTGTGTTGACGCTATCCTTACTTACAGCAGCTGAGCTCGCTCTTATATCAAGCGCAGCCAAACCTGCTAGATTCCTAATGCTGCACAGTTCATTCAACTAGCAAAGCTCCAGTTGCTTTGACCTAATACTGCACAGTTCAATGTGTGTTGACTCCATCCTCACTTACAGCAGCTGAGCTCGCTCTTGTATCAAGCGCAGCCAGACCTGCTAGATTCCTAATACTGCACAGTTCATTCAACTGGAAAAGCTCCAGTTGCTTTGACCTCACAGAGCGCTCCTTATTTATTGCTATGCCAAATCCCCAACAGGGCTATTCAGATCCAATCCTTTCCCTTGATTTTTATTTAGGATAGAAAATAAATAAATTCCTAATCCAATTTAGTCCTATTTAGACCAACCGAAAATAGTGACCGTAACGACTAATCCCTTACAGGGGTTCTATAGATGCGGCACCTGTATGGGGTGCAAAACTTGCATTCCCATAGAAAAGCCTAAGAAAACTTTTTCAGATTCTAACTGCACAAAAGAATTCACAATAAAGAAAACTATATCCTGTAACATGGCAGGAGTAGTCTATCTCATATGGTGCCCATGTGGCCTGCAATATGTAGGGAGGACCATCAAAACCAAACCAGTGGTCTTAAGAATCTCCTGAACGTGTGTCCAGATATTCTTCCGTTCTTGAAGCCACTCCTCCAACACCGGCAGATTGGAAGGTGACCCTGAAAGGGAAGAAGCTCTAGGATTTTTCCCTAAGTTACAATAAAAAGGAGATACCTTGGTACTCTCACTAGGCGCGTTATTGTAAGCAAATTCGTCGAAATCAATAAATTCCGCCTATTGTTCTTGGGCATCAGAAACATAACACCTTAAGTATTGTTCCAAAGTTTGATTAGTTTTTTCCGTCTGCCCATTAGTCTGGGGATGGTAGGCAGAAGAAAGAGAGATCTGTATTCCCAACCGCGAACAGAAGTGTTTCCAAAAACGGGAAGTAAAATGAACACCCCGATCAGAGACTATATTGGACGGAATACCATGAATACGAAAAATATGCCAAAAATTGGCCAAAGGAACAAAATGAGCCATCTTACTGAAACGATCTACGACCACCCAAATTACAGTATTACCATGTGAGAGAGGCAAATCTACAATAAAATCCATAGAAATATGGGTCCATGGCTCAGCAGGAATTTCAAGAGGGACCAAACCGCCACTAGGAGCCTTGTGAACTCCTTTACTTCGAGCACAAATAGCACAAGCGTCGATAAAGGCAGTAACATCGCGTCTCATGGTAGGCCACCATACATGACGACGGGCAAGCATAAACGTCTTACGGTTACCCAAATGACCAGCAGTTTTGGCATCGTGAAATTCGCGAATTACATCCGAACGCAGGTGCGGCGGAACAAACTGGCACCCCAAGGGTACATCACTAGGAGATTCATCTTGAAACGGCGCCAAGGTATTGGAGAGATCAGGAAGTAACGCCCCGACCACACAACCCGTGGGTACAATTGGTTCACCAGAATCACCCCGATCCTTACATTCACCGAACATGCGAGATAGAGCATCAGCTTTAGTATTTTTTACACCCGGTATTTATTAAAGCGCGAGAAGAATAATGCCCAACGTGCCTGACGAGAGTTTAGCCTCTTGGCAGAACCTATGTATTCGAGATTTTTATGATCGGTATACACAGTTATAGGATGTAATGAACCCTCCAACCAGTGTCGCCATTCATCAAATGCCAGTTTTATAGCTAATAGTTCCCTATTAGAATAAATACACAGAGCTTTCTGGTTTACCCGTGGGTTATCCCAAAGTCCATGTGCAAGTAATCACTCCACAGGTCACCTCAGGTACGGTCTCATTTGCATCCGTGATTGGTTTCTTCAGATCCTAAGGTATACAGAATCACTCCTCCAGTCAATCCAGAAAAGACACAGTGTATATTCCAGGATGTGGTGTCACGCCAAGGAGTGCAACATGAAACAAAAGAGCATAACATCTAGTGTGATACCGTCAAACACACACTGTTTAATAAGGGAAAGCACTGCACTCACATGTAAATAAAATTCAAATTGCTTAAAAACGGAGGGTGGCTCTCACCAACTCCCCACCGACAAGATCTGGCCAGATCAATCAATCAACTCAAATGCATAGAAGCCGCCTGCCACCGCCGCCGACGCGTTTCGTTGCTCCTGGCAACTTTAACAAGGCTGGTGGCATTGCGGCGTAATACTCGTATATATACCTTTAATGTAGATCCATCAGTCACAAAAGGGGCAGAGGGCGCGCTGTGCTGGGAAGGAAGTCGCGCTTCCGGGTCGCACTTAATGACGAGTCACTGCTGTGAAGCTGATCTGCGCAGTGTCTAGCTGTCCATCAATCAGCCCAACTCCGCCCCATGTCTCCTCTTTGTGTAACCAACTCTATACGCAAACTGCGTAGCAGCAGCTACGCTGACAACGTAAGGTCTATATTGTACGTCCACTGACACCACCCTGTGGCCCAAGGGGGAAATGCAATTAGAAAATAGGTGGAAACTACGTCCATCACCAAGTAACAGCCAGCCACAGCCAGGCCTTATGCTGTGTATATAAAGCGCCCCCCCACAGCCAAAAGGGGCCAGAGGACATACCAATGCTACTATAAGCAACCGAACCAGCCATGCGTATCATATAAAGGGCGCAAATGAGCACCATTTTCTAAAGCAAAACCAGTATCTAGTCAATACAATAGCCATCACTTAGGGACTGGTATTGATACACCGCCAGCTGCGCAGCCTGCGTACAGGGAAAACTTTTTCCATTTAATTTGCTCTAGATTGTGTAAGTCCACTCAAAGTTTTCTTATATTAACAGCAAAGAAGGCAATTTCACAAACCAATATAAAAAAACCCAGGATATCCAGCAGGAATAGTGCATAATAGCAAAGGCTAAAACAGAATGTAACATACAAAAATGGTGCCCCCTAGTGGTTACTGAGTGTAACCAAGCAGTTCTAACACCTGACCAAATAACATGTACAAAACAATTTTCTTAAAACTACATAACATAGTAACATTCTAAAAGGCCTAGAAATACAAAATTACATTTACAAATGACATTTAAAAGGAATTAAGAATTATCGATAAAACAATTAAGATCAAAGTCAACATTGAGACCAGCTGGAGCTAAAGTATTCAGAGTGAAAATCCACTTGCCCTCTTTCTGACAGATGTCCCTCTTTAGATTGGAACCCCTCCAATGGGTTTCTGTGTGATCTATGCCAATGAATGACATCTGTGTAGGATCGCTGGAGTGGGAAGCTTTAAAATGAGCCGACAGGCTGTGAAGTTCGTAACCACGCCTAATGTTATATATATGTTCGCGTATCCGCACGCGAAGTTCTCTCGTGGTTCTCCCCACATACAGCAGCCCACACGGACACCAGATCAGATAGACTACATATTTCGTATGGCAGGTGATGAATTTTGAAATCTTATAATTCTGTCCTGTCTTAAAATCTTCAAAACTTTTTGGGGGTTTCGGTAAAGACTTCCCAGTTTTACACCCCACACATCTCCCACATTTGTAAAAACCCGATAAGGTGTTATCAGTTAGTGTCACCCGTGCAGGTGGATCTACAAAACTTTTGGTCAAACGATCCCTCAAGTTTGGTGCACGTCGAAAAATTATTTTAGGTCTTACAGGGAGAGTTGGTCCCAACACCGAGTCCAAATGCAAAATATGCCAATGTTTGGCTACCAACCGTTGGATCTCCCTGTATTGGGTGTTGAAACCTGTAATGAAGGGCACTCCTAAATTGCTATTCGTTTTCCTCCTGATATTGCCTAACAAAGTCTCTCTTTGGGTTTCTCGTACTGCTAATCTTTGAGATTCTACCTTCTCTGGGTCATAACCCTTATCCACGAACCGCTTCTTAAGGATGGCAGACTGCCGATCATAATCTGTTAATGAAAAACAATTCCGTCTAATCCTGAGGAACTGTCCCTTTGGTATAGCTGATAGCCAGTTCGGGTGGTGACAACTAGAACACGGAACGTACCCATTTCTGTCCGTGGGCTTAAAATATGTAGAGGTGGTCAATTTAGACCCCTCTATTCTGATATTTAAAAAAAGAAAGTTTACTGCCACAGGACTAGCATCCACCGTGAATGCCAAATTGTAAAGATTATTATTGACTTCAATAAAAAAGGCATCCAACTCAGCTTGGGTGCCCTTCCAGATGACAATCACGTCATCTATATATCTTTTCCAGCATATCAAATTCTCCCATTTCCGGCCGAAAATAAATTCTTCTTCCCACCTTCCAACGTAGAGGTTCGCCATGCTGGGAGCAAATTTAGCTCCCATGGCGACACCTCTACGTTGCAAGAAGAACTCCCCCCCGAACCAGAAATAATTATGCTGGAGTGCGAATTCCAAACATTGCATCAGGTATTCAACCTGTTCTAGGGGTAGATCCTGGCTAGAACTAAGGAAATGTTGAACAGCTTCCAGGCCGAGATCATGAGGAATAGCTGTGTATAAAGATGACACATCAGCCGTAGCCAGGATGGAATGTTCCTCAATTTTGAGGTCCTCACACAACTGAATTACCTGCGTCGAATCCCTTAAGTAAGCGGGCAATTCCACCACTAACGGCTGTAGAAAGTGGTCAATCAGTTCACCCAAGCGGCATGTGATCGAGCCAAGTCCGCTCACTATGGGCCTCCCCGGAGGTTTCGTCAGACTTTTATGAATCTTGGGCAGTATATACATGGTGGGGATTTTGGGAGCATTAGGTGTTAAGTAATCAAATTCTTTTTTACTAAGAAAGCCCTTTGTCACACCTTCATTAAGTAAACTCTCAATCTTTGACTTATACTCACGAGTGGGATCTTTATCCAGTTGAGTGTATCTATATCTACTAATAACCTGTTAACCTCTTCGAGGTAATCTGATTTATTCATGATCACTAAGCCCCCCCCCTTATCGGCCGGTTTCAAAATTATATCGTGTTTAGCTTCAAGCTGTTTAAAACCTCTAAAGAGGGCAGATGGCCATCTCGTCATTAAGCGCGACCCGGAAGCGCGACTTCCTTCCCAGCACAGCGCGCCCTCTGCCCCTTTTGTGACTGACGGATCTACATTAACCCTTTAAGTGCCAGCCTACCTTGAGATTTTGTCACCCTTTGTTGCCAGACCATTTTGCACTATTTTGCGCTCCCCATGTTCAACTGTGGTTTTTGAAGGGATTTCCAGGGATTTCCCAGGAAAGTGATATATTGTTTTTTTCCGCAGAGTCTGGGCTTTAACATGAAATGTCTTGTTTGTCAATTTTTAGGTGTATTCTCAATATTTTTGGATGAAATATGTGCAAAAAAAACCCCAAAAAACTATTTTTTACAATTTGTAGTGTAGTGTTTTTGTAATAAAAAATGTAAGTTTCTCACTAAAATCTTATTGTGCGTGAAACACCAATTTATCCCGGTTACAGCGGTACCACATATGTATTGGTAGACACCCTTTCCTGCCCAGGCGACTCCCCCAAACTGAAACAACGCTTTAGGAGATTTTCAGATAAAATACAACTATGCTACGCGCTAAGCACACCTTGCAGTTTTTCAAGAAAAACAACCCTTTACATTTGAAATACCCCCGACAAACTATATATTCTCTGGAAGTACACACCTCAAGCTTTCTAGATGTACCAGGTTTGTTGACATGGGTGCAGTTTTCTGGAGTTAACCCCTCAATATATTCTTTGGTTGCACAGGGTTTCCCTAAAAAAGAATAAAAATGCAGAATCAAAAACACATTTTCCTAAAAAAAACTATATGGAAACAAGAAAAAAACTGAAAATCTGAAAAAGCAACATGCCCCGAACAGAACAATACCCAGCATGCATAGGTCCTGTCAAGGGAAGAGTTGCCAAACACACCAAAGTAAAGCATGTGCGTAACAGCAATTTTACTTCAAAATTTCAGCTCTGCAGACAATGTGCGCACCTTGTGCTTTTTCTACCAAAACAAGCCTTTACATTTGGAATATCCCCCATAAACCATATATTCCCGGAAAGTACACATTTTAAGCTTTCTAAGTGTACCCAGCTTGTTGTCGTGGACTCATCTTTCTGGAAGTAATCCCTTGAAGAATTCTTAGGTTGCACAGGGTTTCACAAGAAAATGTATAAAAAAGCCGAATAAAAAACACCTTTTCCTAAAATATCAATATGCAAATAAGAAAAAACAAGCTAAATCTGAAAGCGCAAGGTCCCCCGAGCAGAACAATACCCAACATGCATAGGTACTATTAACCCTTTTAATTGCCAGCCTACTTGAACTTTTGTCACCCTCTGTTGGTCATTTTTCCCCATTTTGCGCCATGTTTAACCCTTTTGTTGCCAAGCACGTAACACCTACGTGCTGGCTTGGCTGGGCCTTAAGTGCCAAGCACGTAGGTGTTACGTGCTTGACTTTCCTCGCTTGTAGTTTAAAAAGTAAAAACAACAAATACTCACCTGACCCCTTGTTGGATCCGGCCGGGTCTCCTCTTTAATTTGGTGCCATCCGATCCCCCGTGGGGGGTCGGATGGCTCCAGGAGAGCCCCCGGAATAGGCCCCCCCCCCCGCTTCTGCAGCAGCAGCTTCTAACTGTAAAAAAAAAAAAAAAATAAAAATGACATTCACTTACCTGTGTGTGCGCTGGCTCCCGCTGTCCCTCCTCTTCACCTGGGGGGCCTCCGATCCCCCCCCAGGACTTACCGATCTTCAGGAGAGAGCCTGGGAGGCTCTCTCCTCTCTTCTGCACGATGGCGGCCGCCATCATGCCTCTAAGCCCCGCCCCCTTGGGGGCGGGGCTTATGAAGTCATCCCGGCCCCGATCTCAGGCTTCAGCCTTCTCAGCTTCTCAGATGCCGGTGATCGGCACAGGGGAAGGAGGTGACAGGAGATCCTCTGATCTCCTGCCTTCTCCTTCTCTGGATGCCGATCACCGGCATCTGTCAGCTGAGCGGCGAGGGACAAGAGCTTGCAATCGAAGGTAAGTACAGTAAAAAAAATTTTTTTTTTTTCTAATAAAATACTTTTTTTTTATTGTGTGGTGTTTTTTTTTCACATTAACCCTTTGTGAGCTGGTAAGGGGTCCATGAGACCCCTTATACCAGTTCACAAGGCTGGGGGGGTGGCAAGTCACCTGCCCTAGCGGGTGGCTTGCCATTAACCCCCGCACCCCCATTACCTGCCTCCCCAAAGGCCAGGGGGGGGCAGAAGAGCCCGGGCCCACATAGGCTATGTGGGCTCGTAGGCTGCAGGGTGGGGGGGCCACCAAAGCTGGCCCCCCCACTCTGTGCCTACAAGCCCCCATAGCTGGTCCCGGGCTGGTTACTTTGGGTAAGGGGGACCCCACGTCATTTTTTTTTTTGGATTTTGAAGGGTTTTTAACCCTTCAAAATCCAAAAAAAAATGGGGTCCCCCTCCCCGGGAAGGGGGACCCTATGTCATTTTTTTTTTTAATTAACCATTTGTCATCCAGCAGCTATAAAAGGCTTCTGGGCAGGAAAGGGTGTCTACCTATACATATGTGGTATCGCTGTAACCGGGAGAAATTGGGGTTTCTCACGCAATAAGATTTTATTGACAAACTTACATTTTTTATTACAAAAAAACTCTACAAATTGTAAAAAAATGTTTTTTTTTTGTTTTTTTTCACACATTTCACCCAAAAAAATTGAGAATACACCTAAAAAATACAAACAAGACATTTCATGTTAAAGCCCAGACTCTGTTGAAAAAAACAATATATAATTTTCCTGGGAAATCCCTGGAAATCCCTTCAAAAATGACAGTTGAATATGTGTAGCGCAAAATGGTGAAACATCGTCTGGCAACAGGGAGTGGCAAATGCTGCAGGTAGGCTGGACGCGAAAGGGTTAACCGTGATTTTTGCCGGAATTTCCTGGAAAATATATATATATATTTTTTTTTTGCAGCAGAGTTTAGGCTTTAACATTAAATGTCTTGTTTGTAATTTTTCTGCTGTTTTTTAAATATTTTTGCGTAAAAAAAACAAAAAAAATAAATAAAATAATATTTTTTAAACAATTGTCTCCTTTATTTTAAATAAAACATTTGTTTTAGTAATGAAAACCATATTGCATGTGATAGCCCCATTTCTCCCGATTACAACGGTACCACATATGTATCGATAGCCCCCCATTCTTGCCCAGGAGACCCCCCCAAACTGAAAATAGCACTTTATATTATTTAAAAACAAAATACTACTATCCACACTATAAACGCAAGGGGTTAATTTAAAAAGAAAATGACATAGGGACCCCCCTCCCAGGGGTGGGGGGACCCCGTTTGTTTTGGAATTTTAAGGGTTAGGGTTAGGCTAACCTAACCCTAACCCTTATAATTAGAGAAAAAATGACATAGGATCCCCCATCCCAGGGGACCCCATTTTTTGGGGGGAATTTTAAGGGTTAGCGTTAACCTAACCCTAACCCTTAAAGTGGACCAACACCCAGGATTTTCACTATCCTGGGTTTTGTTCCACTTCCGCGGGGGTGCCCCGCTGCGTGAAACCCCCGAGAAAGGTATAAAAAACTCACCTCACCCCGCTCCTACGGCGCATGCGCGAGCGCTCGTCCAATCAGAGCGCTCAGAGCCGCTGTGGCATGCACGGACAAGGGACAGACAACCACAGCAGCTCCGAGCACGCTGGCAGCCGCATCTCGCGCTTCCCTCTAACAGGGAGCGTGCCCGCGCCGGCCATTCACAAACGGCGCCCTGCTAGACAGAAGCGTGAGAGGTGGCGGAGGCCCGCGCATGCATCGTTGGAACGGGGATAAGGTAAGGCGAATGGGGCGTCCTGGGGGGTTTCACACAGCGGGGCATCCCGATTTCAGATGCCCCGCGGTGAGGGATCTGATCGGCCCTGGAATCTTATAGATGGTTGGTCCACTTTAAAAAAAAAAAAAAGAAAGACGTAGCATCCCCCCTCCCGGGAAGGGGGGGGGGGACCCATTTTTTGGCAGAATTTTAAGGGTTAGGCTAACCCTAACCCTTAACTTTTTTTAAAAAAATGAAGTAGGGTCCCCCCCCGGGAGGGGGGACCCTACGTCATTTAAAAAAAAAAAATTAAGGGTTAGGGTTAGGCTAACCCTAACCCTTAAAATTAAAAAAAAAAATGACGTAGGGTCCCCCCTCCCGGGGGGGGGGGGACCTCATTTTTTTTTTTGAATTTTAAGGGTTAGGGTTAGGGTTAGGCTAACCCTAACCCTAACCCTTAAAATTCAAAAAAAAAATGACGTAGGGTCCCCCCTACCCGTCATAACCAGCCCGGGACCAGCTATGTGGGCTTGTAGGCACAGAGTGGGGGGGCCAGCTTTTGTGGCCCCCCCACCCTGCAGCCTACGAGCCCACATACCCTATGTGGGCCCGGGCTCTTCTGCCCCCCCCTGGCCTTTGGGGAGGCAGGTAATAGGGGATGCCTCGTGAACTGGTATAAGGGGTCTCATGGACCCCTTACCAGTTCACAAGGGGTTAACAGTAAAAATAAACACACTGACACTTTAATAAAAAATTTTATTAAAAAATAAAAACTTTTTTTTTACTTTACTTACCTCCGATCGTCAGCTCCTTTGTCCCTCGATGTGTTGACAGATGTGATCATGCTGGCTGCAGTAGCAGAGGGGCAGGTGATGATCTGATCACCTGCCCCTCTGCTCCTGTGGCCAGCATGATCGCATCTGAATAAACAACAGCCGGGAGCCAGGACGACACCCGGTGAGTGATGTCACAAAGGGGGCGGGGCTTCGAGACGGGATCACGATAAGCCCCGCCCCCACAAGATGGCGGCGCCCGTCGGAGCAGGAGGGGGGAGAGCCCTTTCAGGCTCTCCCCTGAAGCTGAAGAGCCAGGGGGGGGGGGCGATCGGAGGCCCCCCCAGTGAAGAAGAGACCTGTCGGGAGGCAGCGCGACCTAAGGTAAGTGAATGTCATTTTTTTTTTTTTTTACACAGATTATTAAACAGTGTGTGTTTGACGGTATCACACTAGATGTTATGCTCTTTTGTTTCATGTTGCACTCCTTGGCGTGACACCACATCCTGGAATATACACTGTGTCTTTTCTGGATTGACTGGAGGGGTGATTCTGTATACCTTAGGATCTGAAGAAACACGGGTAAACCAGAAAGCTCTGTGTATTTATTCTATTATTGATTGAACTCTGTGGACAAGGGTTTTTTACACGTTGAGCATTTCCTTTAAAGCTTCTCCTTTTTGCCTTTGAAAAAAAGAACTAGCGCGGTATTTTTATATATTTAAATAGTTCCCTATTGCCAACATCATAATTTTGTTCCGCGGTACTGAATTTACGCGAAAAATAAGCACATGGATGGAGACGCTCAGGGTTACCAGAATATTGTGACAAAACTGCACCCACTCCCAGCTCCGAAGCATCTACTTCTATAACGAAGGCTTTATGAATATCTGGATGAATTAACACAGGTGCCGAAGTAAAGGCCCGTTTCAAGGTTAGAAAGGCCTCACAGGCAGAGGGGGACCAGTTAGCAGTAAAAGCCCCCTTGCGGGTAAGGTTGGTAAGGGGTGCAACAACATGGGAAAACCCTTTTATGAAACGCCGATAAAAATTTGCAAAACCTAGAAAACGTTGCAATTCCTTTAAAGTTTTGGGTTGGACCCAATCCTGAACTGCTGAAACCTTCCCCGCGTCCATCTCCAAACCCTGGTTGGTAATAACATACCCTAGGAAGGGAACTGTAGTGACTTCAAACACACACTTAGACAGTTTAGCAAATAAGTTGTTCTCTCTTAATTTTTGTAGCACCAACTTAACATGGTGTCTGTGCTCCAGTAAAGAATTAGAAAAAATTAGAATATCATCCAAGTAGATGACTACAAATCTACCGAGATATTCCCTGAATATATCATTAACAAAATCTTGGAAAACGGCTGGCGCATTACAGAGACCGAAGGGCATGACCAGGTACTCGTAGTGCCCATCCTTCACATTAAATGCAGTTTTCCACTCGTCCCCCTGTCGGATGCGAATCAGATTGTAAGCCCCTCTATAATCCAATTTGGAGAAAATTCGAGCTCCTGTGACTTGATTGAACAGATCCCCAATCAAGGGTAAGGGGTATCGTTTTTTTACAGTGATCTTATTCAAGGCTCGATAATCTATGCACGGTCTCAAGCCACCATCTTTTTTCTCTACAAAAAAGAACCCGGCCCCAGCAGGCGAGGTAGAGGGACGGATAAATCCTTTCCTAAGATTTTCGGTAATATACTCCCTCATTGCTTGCTCCTCGGGCAGGGTAAGGTCATAGATCTTTCCCCTCGGAGGAATAGTGCCAGGCAGCAAGTCAATGGGGCAGTCATAGGACCGATGTGGAGGAAGAGTATCAGCAGAGCGTTCAGAGAATACATCGATCCAATCAGCATATGGCTGAGGTAATCACTGTGGTAAGACTTGAACGCTTCTGAGGCCTGTATTAAAACAGTGACCTTTACAGTGGTCACTCCACTTGACCAACTCCCCAGCCCGCCAATCTAACACCGGGTTATGGAGTTGCAACCAGGGGTATCCCAAAACCACCGGAGTTTCCGGACAATCAAAAATAAAGAATTCTAGGAATTCAGAGTGGGAAGAGCCGACAATTAGTCTGAGTGGTGGGGTCTTGGTATTTATAGGACCTCCCTGGATAGCCTTCCCATTGATAGCTAAAACTTGTAGGGATCTTTCAAGAGGAACTACAGGGATCCCTAAGGAGGAGATCATGCTCCTGTCCAAAAAGTTTCCAGCCGCACCACTGTCTATAAAGGCGGAAACTGTCTGCTTAGAGGACCCCCAAGACAAATCGATAGGTACAAGCATTTTATTCTGGCGAGAGTAACAAACTGACTCACCCAGATCAGTACTCTCTACCTGGTCTGGGTGTGGAAGTTTTCCGCCGGTTTCCCCTTGTTGGGACAGGACCCTGCAAAATGACCAGAATTCCCGCAATACAGGCATAACCCCTCGGATCGCCTACGCTGCTTCTCCTCTTGGGATAAGCGGGTTCTCCCTAATTGCATAGGTTCTTCCTGGGAAGATGATGAAGTATTTTCTCCACTGGGAACCGGGGATCTATGACTCTGGACTGGTCTGAAGGATGTGGGAGCCCTGACTCTCTCCCTGGCCCTTTCTCTAAGACGTCGGTCTATTTTAATGGAGACCTGCATTAATTGATCTAGGTCCGCTGGCGGGGGAAAATTGACTAAGGCATCCTTGATGCTTTCTGACAGCCCCACCCTGAACTGACTACACAGAGCGGGATCGTTCCACCTAGCTTCGATAGCCCAGCGGCGGAATTCAGCACTGTAATCTTCAGCCGAATTCCGCCCTTGTTTTAAGGCCCGAAGCCTATTCTCTGCAGTAGACTGTAAATCAGGATCCGCGTATAGAACACCCATAGCGTTGAAGAATGCAGTTACTGATTGTAAGGCAATATCATGACTCGGCAAACTAAAGGCCCAGGACTGCGGGTCTCCTTGAAGCAGAGAAATGACTAGGCCTACTAGTTGGGTCTCAGTGCCAGAGGAGATAGGTCTCAGCTTGAAATATAGTTCACAGGCATTCTTGAAATTGGAAAATTTAGCTCGCTCTCCAAAAAAATTTTCAGGCAGTGGAATCTTGGGTTCAGTGATATGAGGTGATACAGAGGTAGCCGGTACCTGACAAGACTCCTGAGTGGCCACCCTTTGAGTGAGTTGGTTGATTGCTGTGGCCATAGCTTGCACCTGCTGTACCAGGTCATCCATCTTGTTGGCCTGTGATAATGTCACGCTAGGGGGTAACTCCAGACCTCTTATGAGCTCGCAACCCCCAATCTCCACAGCCAGCTTCACCTATAGGAGCCCCCGCTTGCCCGGACGCAAGTACGCCTACCCGGGATCGGTTGCCCCCAGGACTTATTGGCTCAAAGGATGCTAGCTTATATGGAGAGACTGGAGAACCAATAACTGGAGCGTGAGTGACGGAAGTCCAGAGACAGGCAATAGGTAGATAACAGGCAGGCAGAGATCGTAGCGGCACCAAGGATCAGGCAAGACGTAGTCGGGGTACAGGCTGAAGTCGGCAACAGGGGTTCAGGATCTAGAGGCGTCAATACAGGCAGAGGTCGGCAACAAGGATTCAGGATCAAGAGGCGTCAATACAGGCAGAGGTCGGCAACGAGGATTCAGGATCGAGAATGGTCAGTACAATCAAGTCGGCAACAGGCTAAACTTCACAGGAATAGAGTACACAGGGTTCTGAGCGCTATCACAGGCAATTCACAACTGAGAGGGAATTGCCTTTATAGGGACAGGTCTGAGGGAGCAGTGTACTGATTGGTGCACGTAGTCCTAAGGGTAATTGGCTGGAAAGAAGGGAGGAGGTAAAGACCAAGATATCAATGGGGCTGATTGGCCCGCAGAGCAGAAGAGGGCGAAGCCCCCAATCCCCTAGGGCTCATCGGCCCTTTAATTGATCCTCCGGCGGGCGCGCACAGCACAGCGCCGCTGGAGGGCATAACAGACACGTGCACGCGGCCGCGCGCGAGCACGTCTACTGGAGGAGGAAGCGGGGGGCGTGGCTGAGCTGGGCGCCACTCGAGCCGACGCTGCTCGAGCCGCCGCCGCCCGGCGCGGCCGCCGCACAGTGACAGCTGCGGCTGCCTGCCTGGAGACGTCGCTGGAACGGGGATCAGGTAAGCGGTTCCTGACAATAACAAGAGAGGAATGGAATATTGAGGCTCTAATAAGGCATTCAAGCACACCTCCACCTGTTAAAGCGGGGACCAGAATATTTAACCGGCTCTCCTATCCAATAAGAGAGGAATAAAACATGGAGGATTTTTAATAAGGCACTAAGGCTTATTATTATCTGGTAAGAGTATTTTGAAGGAGGTGGTGGGCACCAGATTCTCATCAGCAATTTGCTGTTATATACACGTGGTGGAATTTGCTACAGTGTTTTGAACATCCCTGTGATAGAAGGTCACTAAAATCCTTAGAGGATACTCTCAGATTGGGGAACCACCCCAGAAGCTTGGACTTTTTTATATAATGTTTTAAGAGTTAAAGCTGACCTAAAGTGTGTTGTTTTATCATTGATTGCTCTGTGTTTTTGGAATAATATGTGCATTTAGGATCCATAGGGGTAAAGGATTAACACACGTTGAGCAATAATAATTCAATAATTTAATAATTTTAAGAAATATCAGCGCGGTTATATTTCATCTTTAAAACAGCTTTACATATTAGACAATGTTTGGTGGGTTCATAAATGAACCCTTCAAACCATACTTTTCTCGGGACTAGGCATTTCCCAGGTATTTTTACATAGCCTCTAAGTACAACCAAACTACGAATTCAATATATAAAATTCATATTATTATTTATTTTATTATGTAATTTTTACCTTTTAGATAGAGTATATATATTCAATATTTCATTATTGCACATAGAGATTCCATAACAGCATAATACATTCCACCATTGTATTTCATTATTTCCTCTTTCTTTAATAAGACCTTAAAAATGGGCAGATATGTTTCACCCTCTCGGGCTTTCTCAATTCCCTATGAAAAAATATATATATCTCAAATTACACATTCTCCGTATATATATATATATATAAATTCATGATTGCAATAAAATATTGGCACAATACAAGAAACTTTGAAAACGCACTGGCCAGTCCTTCTAAATGATCTACAGACACTCATCCCAAAAAAAAACGAAAATCATATTTAGAAGACCAAAAAAAATGTAAGAGACCGTCTGGTACACAGCCACTATGTAGAGCAAAAGAAAGATGAATGCTGTAAGGTGAAAAGAAAATTCTGATGCAGTGGGTGCAGTTTATAGAAATCATATAACGAAAATGCCAAAATATTACCTAAAAAATATTTAAAAAAACAAAAATGCGACAACAAATGTAACAAAGGAAAAACTCTTTATTTTTTTTTTAATTATGTGTTTAATAATTTTTCTTTTCCATCTCCCTGATGTTACACCCAGATTTGCCCTGTGACACCCATACATTTTAATTTATGTATTACCTAATTTTTGGGGGTTTTCTGTTTTTATTTTTTAGTATTGTTTAGCATGACCCCATTGTCTTACTAGCTGGTAATTCAGAAACAGTTAAATTCTCAAGCTTTTATCACCAAAAGTGAATATTTTTACTACTGATAGATTTTTATTCAAGTATTTGATGAGCCCCAGTAATCACAGGCTATAATAGAGAGGGGGATCTGTTGGTGCAGGTCTGCTTTAATATTCTAAATTTTTCTATTTTCTTTTTTTGTGTTTAGATGGAAGTAAAAGAAATTCTCCACTGGCGACATGCAGTCATAGCTGTGAGTTTTAACTTGGTATCCCTTGCCCTCTCCACCACAGCTCTCTTCAGTAGCTACTGGTGTGAAGGCACACAGAAAGTCCCCAAACCTCTTTGCGGTAATGGAAAAACTACCAAGTGCATTGTAGTTCCAGTAGCCATTGAGAGCATCAATGCATCTGGTCAGGATGTGGTCCAGTATAGCTGGGAGACTGGAGATGACAGATTTGCTTTTCGCTATTTTCACACTGGAATTTGGCATTCTTGTGAGGAAAACATTGTGGGCTTAGGTAAGCAAACATTTTGCCTTTAACTGGATGCATGTTGATTAAGTAGATGCTTATAAGTATTGCTATTATATCTATAAATGCAAACTTGTTTCTGTAATATTTATTGAAAGACCCATATGCTATATACAAGGTACTGTGCACTTGCTTCATCAGAGCTCTCTCCGTTAAACAAGGTATCATATTATTTTTCAATAATGCTTTTTGTTTTCCTGTTAGTGAACTTGACATTTTTGTAGTAAATGAATACAGCCTGCCCACTGTATTTCTGTCTTGAAGCTTTACATTGGATTTAAATTTTAAAGCTGGACTCCAGATACAACAACAAATGTAATTGTTTCTGCATGTATAACATGCTATGCATATTGTTTTGTGCAGCATTAAATATCCTCCTTGTCACTAGTCTAACAGCTATCTCTTCTGTAATGGGAATCTAGTTTGTTTATAGTAGGGGACACTTATAAAAGCAGTCCTAAAATCTGACCAGAAAGAAAACAAATACTCATCATTTGTCACCAGCAGCTGATCTATTCTAGTCTGGTAGTATAAAACGTACCATCTTCATATAATGCCCTTTACTTTTGTCCCTAGGGGACATATGGTTTTGAGATCCCCCAGTGTAAAAATAAAAAAACAAGCCAGATGAGGGGCTAAAATACAACCCTATCCAGGCCCATGGATGTTGATAACTGTGGAAAGGTTAGCCTGCAGCCACTCTGCAGGGAGAGTGCATCCCATGCTTCTTCTGCCTTCTCTATACAGCAATATTTTAACGAAATGTTGAAGCACACCTATAGAAAATGTAATATATAGCAGTTTGAGATATTTTACGTGTGGTTCAGTAATCCCAATGTGCGCCCATTCACTGTGCACAAATAGACCATATGTGATTGTGTATTGTGGTTAGTGTTTTTTTTTATAGACATCTGTGGTTAAGTGGCCCCCCTCTCATGAAATCTGGACATCCAAGGAATGTATGAGGCTGGTGCTATGTTCTATGGAAAATGAAATTGTAGGGGCACATAAATTGAGATGTTTGCAAAAATCCATCAGTAAATCATAATCACCTTTCTAAATCATAAAAATATCATCAATATAGTGGAACCATGGCAGGATATTTGATTTATACACCTGGGATGGGTACACAAATTTGGACTCAAAGTCATCCATAAAGAGATTGGCATAACTTGGGGCCATTTTTGACCCCATTGTGGTCCTTGAGCCTGGATATAACATTTCCCATCAAAAGAGAAGTAGTTTTTGGTTAAGATGAGAGTCAAAAGTTCAACTGCAAAATGTTGCATAGTGGTATTGGAAAGGGCTTGCCTGATCACATTAATGCCTTCAGAATGAGGAATCAAGGTGTATAGACTTGACACATACATTGTGACCAGAATGTATGCCGTTGTCCTGCTCTGAGTGTTATACTAGTTTTGGGTTGGTGGCTGCTGGCTGCCCGTCTGGTATCTTCTGCCGCCCTTTTTTAAGGTTTTTTCTTGTTGTCGGATACCACATAGCCCCTGGTACTGCTCTAAGAAATTATAGTTGGAGGATGTAGATGAGCTACCTGTGTCTAAATCAGAGGAAGGACATGTTGTACAATTGTATGGCCTTTGTCTTCTCTGGTCTCATCAGGTACAGACACAGCCCTCTTGATAGTCCAAGGTGTCCTTCCTGTATTTATTAAGTTTAAATTGTACTGTGTCTTGTCTATATTGGACTAGATCTGAGTTGCAGGTCTCCAGAGAGGCTTTAAAAGTATCAAGAGGAAGTTTTATTTCTAGTTGGGTTTTCCACGTCTTATTAATATCATTAATTATTTAAGTTCAGTCTGTATTCCAGCGATGGTCAATGCTATAAGATCCAGACTACAATTATTTAGAATCGATTGCCAGGCCCCTATATACTCCTTATTGTGCTGGCAGATGGTTGGTAGTCCCCTAGGAATCTGTTTAATATTCTTTTAATATTCTTTAAATATTCTATTCTATCAGAATGCAATTGATATTGGATGGACTTCTTGGACAAAGATCCAATTTTTTTTGCAGTGTGATCTGTAATAATTGGCCTTTTAGCCCTGGAATATTGTGCAATAATGTTATCCACCTCTACCTGACTAAAAGCCAGGGTGGCCACCTGATGTTTCAGCGAGTTGATGTATTCGAATTGCATAATAGTTTGTAGCAAGCAAATCAGGTGCTTAACAACCTATTAAGCAGAAAACAGACAATATTTTAAATAAATATTGAAGCACACCAATAGAAAACTTAATATATAGCAGTTTGAGATATTTTATTTGGGGTTCAGTAATCCCAATGTGTGCCCACTCACTGTGTACGAATAGACCATATGTGAAATGGAAAAATGTACACTCAAAACAATGCAATCAATAAATTGATTTAATGCTGACGAATAAGTGTAAAATATAAAAAGGACACAAATATTATAGGAATAAATACAATGTAAAGACCGCTAGGTGGTGCCATAGAGTGATTCCAGCATATCCTGAGAAATGCTCTATATCATATATATCTGAGAATTGAAGTAGATAATACCTCATTAGTAGAGATGAGCGAAGTTTTGAAAAATTCGATTCGACTGATTTGCCGAATTTTCCGACAAAAATCGGTTCGACCCGAATTTATTCGCGACGAATCGCTATTAAAAACGGCTATTTCTGAGCCTCCTAGAGCCTCAATAGGGTTGTAAACCATTCTGCCTTGCTGTAACACGCATAGGATGCGTGCTGGGTTAGTGAAATAATACTGTAAATAATTAGGACATGCAGATCAGAGACATCGCTAATAGAATCACAGAGTGGCACAATTGCAGAGAATTGAAGTGGCATTAATATGAGGGGCCCCTATATTGCCTGAAAAACACACCCTGGAGCTGGCAGCAGCAGGAGCCCAAATATTGGCTGAAAGACATCCTGGAGTTGGCAGCGGGAGAAGCAGGAGCCCAAAAATTGGCTGAATGACACCCTGAAGTTGCAAGCAGCAGCACCAGGAGCCCAAACATAGCTTG
Organism: Gastrophryne carolinensis; assembly: GCA_027917425.1. Classification (NCBI taxonomy): domain Eukaryota; kingdom Metazoa; phylum Chordata; class Amphibia; order Anura; family Microhylidae; genus Gastrophryne; species Gastrophryne carolinensis. The sequence continues at coordinate 313,589,222 of CM051235.1, forward strand.
AAAGAGACACTGGAGTTGGCAGCAGGAGCCCAAAAATTGGATGAATCACACCCTGGAGTTGCAAGCAGCAGCAGCAGCCCAAACATAGCTTGAAAGAGACACTGGAGTTGGCAGCAGGAGCCCAAAAATTGGATGAATCACACCCTGGAGTTGCAAGCAGCAGCAGCAGCAGCAGCCCAAAAATAGCTTGAAAAAGACACTGAAGTTGGCAGCAGGAGCCCAAAAATTGGATGAATCACACCTTGGAGTTGCAAGCAGCAGCAGGAGCCCAAACATTGCTTTAAAAAGACACTGGAGTTGGCAGCAGGAGCCCAAAAATTAGCTGAATTACACCCTGGAGTTGCAAGCAGCAGCAGCAGCAGCAGCCCAAACATAGCTTGAAAGAGACACTGGAGTTGGCAGCAGGAGCCCAAAAATTGGATGAATCACACCCTGGAGTTGCAAGCAGCAGCAGGAGCCCAAACATTGCTTTAAGGAGACACTGGAGATGGCTTCAGGAGCCCAAAAATTGGATGAATCACACCCTGGAGTTGCAAGCAGCAGCAGCAGCCCAATCATAGCTTGAAAGAGACACTGGAGTTGGCTTCAGGAGCTCAAAATTTGGATGAATCCCACCCTGGAGTTGCAAGCAGCAGCAGCAGCCCAAACATAGCTTGAAAGAGACACTGGAGTTGGCAGCAGGAGCCCAAAAATTGGATGAATCACACCCTGGAGTTCCAAGTAGCAGCAGGAGCCCAAACATTACTTTAAAGAGACACTGGAGTTGGCAGCAGGAGCCCAAAAATTGGATGAATCACCCCCTCGAGTTGCAAGCAGCAGCAGGAGCCCAAACATTACTTTAAAGAGACACTGGAGTTGGCAGCAGGAGCCCAAAAATTAGCTGAATTACACCCTGGAGTTGCAAGCAGCAGCAGCCCAAACTTAGCTTGAAAGAGACACTGGAGTTGGCAGCAGGAGCCCAAAAATTGGATGAATCACACCCTGGAGTTGCAAGCAGCAGCAGGAGCCCAAACATTGCTTTAAAGATACACTGGAGTTGGCAGCAGCAGCAGCAGGAGCCCAAAAATTTACTGACACATGCTGGAGTTGGCAGCAGCAGCAGCAGGAGCCCAAACATAGCTTGAAAGAGACACTGGAGTTGGCAGCAGGATCCCAAAAATTGGATGAATCCCACCCTGGAGTTGCAAGCAGCAGCAGCAGCCCAAACATAGCTTGAAAGAGACACTGGAGTTGGCAGCAGAGCCCAAAAATTGGATGAATCACACCCTGGAGTTGCAAGCAGCAGCAGGAGCCCAAACCTTGCTTTAAAGATACACTGGAGATGGCAGCAGCCCAAAAATTTACTGACACACCCTGGAGTTGGCAGCAAAAGCAGCAGGAGCCCAAACATAGCTTGAAAGAGACACTGGAGTTGGCAGCAGGAGCCCAAAAATTGTATGAATCACACCCTGGAGTTGCAAGCAGCAGCAGCAGCCACAGCCCAAACATAGCTTGAAAGAGACACTGGAGTTGGCAGCAGGAGCCCAAAAATTGGATGAATCACACCCTGGAGTTGCAAGCAGCAACAGCAGCAGCCCAAACATAGCTTGAAAGAGACACTGGAGTTGGCAGCAGGAGCCCAAAAATTGGCTGAATCACACCCTGGAGTCGCAAGTAGCAGCAGGAGCCCAAACATTGCTTTAAAAAGACACTGGAGTTGGCAGCAGGAGCCCAAAAATTAGCTGAATTACACCCTGGAGTTGCAAGCAGCAGCAGCAGCAGCCCAAACATAGCTTGAAAGAGACACTGGAGTTGGCAGCAGGAGCCCAAAAATTGGATGAATCACACCCTGGAGTTGCAAGCAGCAACAGCAGCAGCCCAAACATAGCTTGAAAGAGACACTGGAGTTGGCAGCAGGAGCCCAAAAATTGGCTGAATCACACCCTGGAGTCGCAAGTAGCAGCAGGAGCCCAAACATTGCTTTAAAAAGACACTGGAGTTGGCAGCAGGAGCCCAAAAATTAGCTGAATTACACCCTGGAGTTGCAAGCAGCAGCAGGAGCCCAAACATTGCTTTAAGGAGACACTGGAGATGGCTTCAGGAGCCCAAAAATTGGATGAATCACACCCTGGAGTTGCAAGCAGCAGCAGCCCAATCATAGCTTGAAAGAGACACTGGAGTTGGCTTCAGGAGCTCAAAAATTGGATGAATCCCACCCTGGAGTTGCAAGCAGCAGCAGCAGCCCAAACATAGCATGAAAGAGACACTGGAGTTGGCAGCAGGAGCCCAAACATTGGATGAATCACACCCTGGTGTTGCAAGCAGCAGCAGCCCAAACATAGCTTGAAAGAGACACTGGAGTTGGCTGCAGGAGCCCAAAAATTGGATGAATCACACCCTGGAGTTGCAAGCAGCAGCAGGAGCCCAAACATTACTTTAAAGAGACACTGGAGTTGGCAGCAGGAGCCCAAAAATTGGATGAATCACCCCCTCGAGTTGCAAGCAGCAGCAGGAGCCCAAACATTACTTTAAAGAGACACTGGAGTTGGCAGCAGGAGCCCAAAAATTAGCTGAATTACACCCTGGAGTTGCAAGCAGCAGCAGCCCAAACTTAGCTTGAAAGAGACACTAGAGTTGGCAGCAGGAGCCCAAAAATTGGATGAATCACACCCTGGAGTTGCAAGCAGCAGCAGGAGCCCAAACATTGCTTTAAAGATACACTGGAGTTGGCAGCAGCAGCAGCAGCAGGAGCCCAAAAATTTACTGACATACGCAGGAGTTGGCAGCAGCAACAGCAGGAGCCCAAACATAGCTTGAAAGAGAAACTGGAGTTGGCAGCAGGATCCCAAAAATTGGATGAATCCCACCCTGGAGTTGCAAGCAGCAGCAGCAGCCCAAACATAGCTTGAAAGAGACACTGGAGTTGGCAGCAGGAGCCCAAAAATTGGATGAATCACACCCTGGAGTTGCAAGCAGCAGCAGGAGCCCAAACCTTGCTTTAAAGATACACTGGAGATGGCAGCAGCCCAAAAATTTACTGACACACCCTGGAGTTGGCAGCAAAAGCAGCAGGAGCCCAAACATAGCTTGAAAGAGACACTGGAGTTGGCAGCAGGAGCCCAAAAATTGTATGAATCACACCCTGGAGTTGCAAGCAGCAGCAGCAGCCACAGCCCAAACATAGCTTGAAAGAGACACTGGAGTTGGCAGCAGGAGCCCAAAAATTGGATGAATCACACCCTGGAGTTGCAAGCAGCAACAGCAGCAGCCCAAACATAGCTTGAAAGAGACACTGGAGTTGGCAGCAGGAGCCCAAAAATTGGCTGAATCACACCCTGGAGTCACAAGCAGCAGGAGCCCAAACATTGCTTGAAAGAGACACTGGAGTTGGCAGCAGGAGGCCAAAAATGGGATGAATCACACCCTGGAGTTGCAAGCAGCAGCAGGAGCCCAAACATTACTTTACAGAGACACTGGAGTTGGCAGCAGGAGCCCAGAAATTAGATGAATCACACCCTGGAGTCGCAAGCAGCAGCAGCAGCAGGACCCCAAACGTTGCTTGGAGTTGGCAGCAGCAGGAGGCCAAAAATTGGCTGAAAGGCACACCGTGAAGTTGGCAATAGCAGGAGGCCAAAAATTGGTTGGAAGGCACACCCTGAAGTTGGCATCAGCAGGAGTCCAAAAATTGGCCTAAAGACATATGTAACGGCCGGAGGGTTCCTACACAGGAACTCTCCGCCGGGGGACACAGGGGCAGAGAGTGGTCAGAGCCAACTACACAATGACACAATAATTTCAGAAAAGGGGTTTTATTAATAAAGGGAAACAGAAATCTCTTAATATCAGAATAAGCAAGGCATATGGACATAAGGTAAACTAGGATAAATTAAATAACTAAACACAGGGATTCCTCGAGGTGCAGATGCACTCACCACAGAACACATAGACAAAGATCCAGATCAAGGAGTAACCGGCAAGGACTGAGACATAGAATCAAAGATAATCCAGGCAAGGAAAACCCATAGGTCTGAGGACAGACAAAATACTGCTACCCCAGGTGGAGGGCAGGAAGCTTGATATAGCCATCCACCAGGTGCAGCCCATTATGGGGAAAGGAGTGCAACCATGGCTTGTCTGACCCCTGGTGGAGGGGACTGGAATATTCAGGGATCGTAACAACATAAATATGTTTTGCACCATTTGGAAAGTGTAAAATGTGGCACCATGCTGAATCTAGTCGCATGCATCAGCCATTGGTGGGTGGAAATCCTGGCTGATCCATCCCTGATTCATTTTGACAAAGGTGAGTCTCTCCACATTTTTAGTTGACAGACGAGTTCTCCTTACCGTAACTATAGCTCCCGCCACACTAAACACCCGCTCAGATGGCACGCTACTTGCCGGGCAGGACAGCTTTTCCAGGGCAAACTCTGCTAGTTGCGGCCACAAGCCAAGTTTGACTGCCCAGAAGTCCAGCGGATCCTCAAGGTGTGTTGGCATGGTCATGTCAAGGTATGACATTACCTGCTGGCTACTCCAGGTCTTCCTGCTGCTCATGAGTAGCCTCACTATGTGAGTGTAGAAAGCTACTCATTAGCGACTGAAGACTGAGGCTGCTGCTGATGGAGCTGCTTCTGCTGCTCCTGCCAACCTCCCCAGCAGGCATGACAGTGGAAGGTGAGCGCAGAGGTCCCCCCGAGTCAGACCTGCGAGAGTATGGACTACTACAAAGACATTCTGCGTAGTCAGTTTGTCCTCCTTCTCGGCGGGTTTAAAAAATGCCCCCATTTTGTGCCGGAAGCGAGGGTCCAATAAGGTGGACAGCCAGAAGTCATCCCGGCGACAAATGGAAACAATTCTATGGTCACTACGCAAGCACGTGAGCATGCTTCCTGCCATTTGCGCAAGTGACTCGGAGGGACTACCTGTCTCCATCTCTACTGCATACTGCCATGGTGTGTCCGGGTCCTCTGTCTCGCCTTCCTCAAAACCCTCTAGCTCCTCTGGCTGCTCCTGCTCCTCCTCTCCTGTCCGCTGACTAGATAAACCAGCCATTTCGCCAAGCCTAAACTGTGCTTCACTGAGCCACTCCTCCTCCTCTTCCTCCTCCACCTCCTCCAGTTCAGCTCCAATGGGGTTCATGTGGCCATAAGATGTAGACACCATGTCTCCAGTGCCCTGACCATCCATGGTTTCCAACATGTGCTGTAGTACATGAAGCAGTGGAATCACGTTGTTCATCCCGTAATCCTGCCGACTGACAAATAAAGTGGCTTCCTCAAAGGGCCTGAACAAATGGCAGGTGTCACGTATGAGCTGCCAGTGGTTGACATTGAAGTTACACAGGGGATTCCCCCTTTCCGCTTGGATCATCAGGAAATCCGTGATGGCTTTTCTCTGTTCATTGGAAAAGTGACTTTGATTACAAAATGCAACCAGTTAGTAGACAGGTAGACTTGAAATATACATGCTGGTGTTTGGGATGCCCCCTCTTCAAACACACAGGTTGGCTGCTTTGATAGTGGAAAAGTGACTTTGATAACAAAATGCAACCAGTTAGTAGACAGGTAGTCTTAAAATATTTATGCTAATGTTTGAGATGCCCCCTCTTCAAATACACAGGTTGGCTGCTTTAATAGTAGAAAAGTGACTTTGATTACAAAATGCAACCAGTTAGTAGACAGGTACTCTTGAAATATTAATGCTAGTATTTAAGATGCCCCCCCGGCAAAAGGCAAAGTTTGCTTAAAAAGTGACTTTGATTACAAAATGCAACCAGATAATAGCCAGGTAGTCATGAAATATTTATGCTAGTGTTTGGGATGCCCCCTCTTCAATTACACAGGTTGGCTGCTTTGATAGTGGAAAAGTGACTTTGATTACAAAATGCAACCAGTTAGTAGACAGGTAGTCTTGAAATATTAATGCTAGTATTTGGGATGCCCCCCCGGCGAAAGGCAAAGTTTTCTTAAAAAGTGACTTTGATTACAAAATGCAACCAGTTAACAGACAGGTACTCTTGAAATATTTATGCTAGTGTTTTCGATGCCCCCTCTTCAAATAAACAGGTTGGCTGCTTTGATAGTGGAAAAGTGACTTTGATTACAAAATGCAACCAGTTATTAGACAGGTAATCTTGAAATATGAATGCTATTATTTGGGATGCCCACTCCCCGGCGAAAGGCAAAGTTTGCTTAAAAAGTGAATTTGATTACAAAATGCAACCAGATAGTAGACAGGTAGTCTTGAAATATTAATACTAGTATTTGGGATGCCCCCCCGGCGAAAGGCAAAGTTTTCTTAAAAAGTGACTTTGATTACAAAATGCAACCAATTAGTAGACAGGTAGTCTTGAAATATTTATACTAGTGTTTGGGATGCCCCCTCTTCAAATACACAGGTTGGCTACTTTGATAGTGGAAAAGTGACTTTGATTACAAAATGCAACCAGTTAATAGACAGGTACTCTTGAAATATTAATGCTAGTATTTGGGATGCCCCCCCCCCCCCCCCCCGGCGAAAGGAAAGGTTTGCTTAAAAAGGGACTTTGATTACAAAATGCAACCAGTTAATAGACAGGTACTCTTGAAATATTAAAGCTAGTATTTGGGATGCCCCCCCGGCGAAAGGCAAAGTTTGCTTAAACAGTGACTTTGATTACAAAATGCAACCAGTTAATAGACAGGTAATCTTGAAATATTAATGCTGGTATTTGGGATGCCCCCCCGGCGAAAGGCAAAGTTTGCTTAAAAAGTGAATTTGATTACAAAATGCAACCCGTTAGCAGACAGGTAGTCTTGAAATATTAATGCTAGCATTTGGGATGCACCCCCCGGTAAGGGCAAAGTTTGCTTAAAAGTGACTTTGATTACAAAATGCAACCAGTTAATAGACAGGTACTCTTGAAATATTAATACTAGTATTTGGGATGCCCCCCCCCCCCCGGTGAAAGACAACATTTGCTTAAAAAGTTACTTTGATCACAAAATGCAACCAGTTAGTAGACAGGCAGTCTTGAAGTATTAATGCTTGTATTTGGGATGCCCCCCCGGCAAAAGGCAAAGTTTGCTTAAAAAGTGACTTTGATGACAAAATGCCACCAGTTAATAGACAGGTACGTTTGAAATATTACTGCTAGTATTTGGGATGCCCCCCCCCCCCCCCCCCCCCCGGCGAAAGGCAAAGTTTTCTTAAAAAGTGACTTTGATTACAAAATGCAAGCAGTTAGTAGACAGGTAGTCTTGAAATATTAATGCTAGTGTTTGGGATGCCCCCCCCCCCCCCCGAATGAAAGACAAAATTTGCTTAAAAAGTGACTTTGATTACAAAATGCAACCAGTTAATAGACAGGTACTCTTGAAATATTAATGCTAGTATTTGGGATGCCCCCCGACGAAAGGCAAAGTTTGCTTAAAAGTGACTTTAATTACAAAATGCAACCTGTTAATGGACAGGTACTCTTGAAATATTAATGCTAGTATTTGCCCCCCCCCCCCCCCCCCTGGCGGAAGACAAAATTTACTTAAAAAGTGACTTTGATTACAAAATGCAACCAGTTAGTAGACAGGTAGTCTTGAAATATTAATGCTAGTATTTGGGATTCCCCCCGGCGAAAGGCAACGTTTTCTTAAAAAGTGACTTTGATTACAAAATGCAACAAGGTAATAAACAGGTACTCTTGAAATATTTATGCTAGTGTTTGGAATGCCCCCTCTTCAAATACACAGGTTGGCTGCTTTGATGGAGAAAAGTGACTTTGATTACAAAATGAAACCAGTTAATAGACAGGTACTCTTGAAATATTAATGCTAGTATTTGGGATGCCCCCCGGCGAAAGGCAAAGTTTGCTTAAAAAGGGACTTTGATTACAAAATGCAACCAGTTAATAGACAGGTACTCTTGAAATATTAATGCTAGTATTTGGGATGCCCCCCCGGTGAAAGGCAAAATATGCTTAAAAAGTGACTTTGATCACAACATGCAACCAGTTAGTAGACAGGTAGTCTTGAAATATTAATGCTAGTATTTGGGATGCCCCCCCCCCCCCCCCGGCAAAAGGCAAAAATTGCTTAAAAAGTGACTTTGATTACAAAATGCAACAAGGTAATAAACAGTTACTCTTGAAATATTTATGCTAGTGTTTGGAATGCCCCCTCTTCAAATACACAGGTTGGCTGCTTTGATAGAGAAAAGTGACTTTGATTACAAAATGCAACCAGTTAATAGACAGGTACTCTTGAAATATTAATGCTGGTATTTGGGATGCCCCCCGGCGAAAGGCAAAGTTTGCTTAAAAAGTGACTTTGATTACAAAATGCAACCAGTTAGTAGACAGGTAGTCTTGAAATATTAATGCTTGTATTTGGGATGCCCCCCGGGCAAAAGGCAAAGTTTGCTTAAAAAGGGACTTTGATTACAAAATGCAACCAGTTAATAGACAGGTACTCTTGAAATATTAATGCTAGTATTTGGGATGCCCCCCCGGTGAAAGGCAAAATATGCTTAAAAAGTTACTTTGATCACAACATGCAACCAGTTAGTAGACACGTAGTCTTGAAATATTAATGCTAGTATTTGGGATGCCCCCCCCCCCCCCCCCGGCAAAAGGCAAAAATTGCTTAAAAAGTGACTTTGATTACAAAATGCAACAAGGTAATTAACAGTTACTCTTGAAATATTTATGCTAGTGTTTGGAATGCCCACTCATCAAATACACAGGTTGGCTGCTTTGATAGAGAAAAGTGACTTTGATTACAAAATGCAACCAGTTAATAGACAGGTACTCTTGAAATATTAATGCTAGTATTTGGGATGCCCCCCGGCGAAAGGCAAAGTTTGCTTAAAAAGTGACTTTGATTACAAAATGCAACCAGTTAGTAGACAGGTAGTCTTGAAATATTAATGCTTGTATTTGGGATGCCCCCCCGGCGAAAGGCAAATTTTCCTTAAAAAGTGAGTTTGATTACGAAATGCAACCAGTTAATAGACAGGTACTCTTGAAATATTAATGCTAGTATTTGGGATGCCCCCCCCCCCCCGGTGAAAGACAAAATTTGCTTAAAAAGTGAAAGAAAAAATTTGCTTAAAAAGTGACTTTGATCACAACATGCAACCAGTTAGTAGACAGGTAGTCTTGAAATAATAATGCTAGTGTTTGGGATGCCCCCCCCGGTAAGGGCAAAGTTAGCTTAAAAGTGACTTTGATTACAAAATGCAACCTGTTAATGGACAGGTACTCTTGAAATATTAATGCTAGTATTTGGGATGCCCCCCCCCCCCCCCCCGGCGAAAGACAAAATTTGCTTAAAAAGTGACTTTGATTACAAAATGCAACCAGTTAGTAGACAGGTAGTCTTGAAATATTAATGCTAGTATTTGGGAGGCCCCCCGGCGAAAGGCAAAGTTTTCTTAAAAAGTGACTTTGATTACAAAATGCAGCAAGGTAATAAACAGGTACTCTTGCAATATTTATGCTAGTGTTTGGAATGCCCCCTCTTCAAATACACAGGTTGGCTGCTTTGATAGAGAAAAGTGACTTTGGTTACAAAATGCAACCAGTTAATAGACAGGTACTCTTGAAATATTAATGCTAGTATTTGGGATGCCCCCCGGCGAAAGGCAAAGTTTGCTTAAAAAGTGACTTTGATTACAAAATGCAACCAGTTAGTAGACAGGTAGTCTTGAAATATTAATGCTTGTATTTGGGATGCCCCCCGGCGAAAGGCAAAGTTTGCTTAAAAAGTGAGTTTGATTACGAAATGCAACCAGTTAATAGACAGGTACTCTTGAAATATTAATGCTAGTCTTTGGGATGCCCCCCCCCCCCGGTGAAAGACAAATTTTGCTTAAAAAGTGAAAGACAAAATTTGCTTAAAAAGTGACTTTGATCACAACATGCAACCAGTTAGTAGACAGGTAGTCTTGAAATAATAATGCTAGTATTTGGGATGCCCCCCGGCGAAAGGCAAAGTTTTCTTAAAAAGTGACTTTGATTACAAAATGCAACAAGGTAATAAACAGGTACTCTTGAAATATTTATGCTAGTGTTTGGAATGCCTCCTCTTCAAATACACAGGCTGGCTGCTTTGATAGTGGAAAAGTGACTTTGATTGCAAAATGCAACCAGTTAATAGAAAGGTAGTCTTGAAATATTAATGCTGGTATTTGGGATGCCCCCCGGCGAAAGGCAAAGTTTGCTTAAAAAGTGACTTTGATTACAAAATGCAACCAGTTAGTAGACAGGTAGTCTTGAAATATTAATGCTTGTATTTGGGATGCCCCCCGGGCAAAAGGCAAAGTTTGCTTAAAAAGTGAGTTTGATTACGAAATGCAACCAGTTAATAGACAGGTACTCTTGAAATATTAATGCTAGTATTTGGGATGCCCCCCCCCCGGTGAAAGACAAAATTTGCTTAAAAAGTGAAAGACAAAATTTGCTTAAAAAGTGACTTTGATCAAAACATGCAACCAGTTAGTAGACAGGTAGTCTTGAAATAATAATGCTAGTATTTGGGATGCCCCCCGGCGAAAGGCAAAGTTTTCTTAAAAAGTGACTTTGATTACAAAATGCAACAAGGTAATAAACAGGTACTCTTGAAATATTTATGCTAGTGTTTGGAATGCCTCCTCTTCAAATACACAGGCTGGCTGCTTTGATAGAGAAAAGTGACTTTGATTACAAAATGCAACCAGTTAGTAGACAGGTACTCTTGAAATATTAATGCTGGTATTTGGGATGCCCCCCGGCGAAAGGCAAAGTTTGCTTAAAAAGTGACTTTGATTACAAAATGCAACCAGTTAGTAGACAGGTAGTCTTGAAATATTAATGCTAGTATTTGGGATGCCCCCCCCCCGGCAAAAGGCAAAAATTGCTTAAAAAGTGACTTTGATTACAAAATGCAACAAGGTAATAAACAGTTACTCTTGAAATATTTATGCTAGTGTTTGGAATGCCCACTCTTCAAATACACAGGTTGGCTGCTTTGATAGAGAAAAGTGACTTTGATTACAAAATGCAACCAGTTAATAGACAGGTACTCTTGAAATATTAATGCTAGTATTTGGGATGCCCCCCGGCAAAAGGCAAAGTTTGCTTAAAAAGTGACTTTGATTACAAAATGCAACCAGTTAGTAGACAGGTAGTCTTGAAATATTAATGCTAGTATTTGGGATGCCCCCCGGCGAAAGGCAAAGTTTTCTTAAAAAGTGACTTTGATTACAAAATGCAACAAGGTAATAAACAGGTACTCTTGAAATATTTATGCTAGTATTTGGAATGCCCCCTCTTCAAATACACAGGTTGGCTGCTTTGATAGTGGAAAAGTGACTTTGATTGCAAAATGCAACCAGTTAATAGAAAGGTAGTCTTGAAATATTTATGCTAGTGTTTGGGATGCCCCCTCTTCAAATACACAGGTTGGCTGCTTTGATAGAGAAAAGTGACTTTGATTACAAAATGCAACCAGTTAGTAGACAGGTAGTCTTGAAATATTAATGCTTGTATTTGGGATGCCCCCCGGGCAAAAGGCAAAGTTTGCCTAAAAAGGGACTTTGATTACAAAATGCAACCAGTAAATCGACAGGTACTCTTGAAATATTAATGCTAGTATTTGGGATGCCCCCCCGGTGAAAGGCAAAATATGCTTAAAAAGTGACTTTGATCACAACATGCAACCAGTTAGTAGACAGGTAGTCTTGAAATATTAATGCTAGTATTTGGGATGCCCCCCGGCGAAAGGCAAAGTTTTCTTAAAAAGTGACTTTGATTACAAAATGCAACAAGGTAATAAACATGTACTCTTGAAATATTTATGCTAGTGTTTGGAATGCCCCCTCTTCAAATACACAGGTTGGCTGCTTTGATAGTGGAAAAGTGACTTTGATTGCAAAATGCAACCAGTTAATAGAAAGGTAGTTTTGAAATATTTATGCTAGTGTTTGGGATGCCCCCTCTTCAAATACACAGGTTGGCTGCTTTGATAGAGAAAAGTGACTTTGATTACAAAATGCAACCAGTTAATAGACAGGTACTCTTGAAATATTAATGCTAGTATTTGGGATGCCCCCCCCCCCGGTGAAAGACAAAATTTGTTTAAAAAGTGACTTTGATCACAACATGCAACCAGTTAGTAGACAGGTAGTCTTGAAATATTAATGCTAGTATTTGGGATGACCCCTGGCGAAAGGCAAAGTTTTCTTAAAAAGTGACTTTGATTACAAAATGCAACAAGGTAATAAACAGGTACTCTTGAAATTTTTATGCTAGTGTTTGGAATGCCCCCTCTTCAAATACACAGGTTGGCTGCTTTGATAGTGGAAAAGTGACTTTGATTGCAAAATGCAACCAGTTAATAGAAAGGTAGTTTTGAAATATTTATGCTAGTGTTTGGGATGCCCCCTCTTCAAATACACAGGTTGGCTGCTTTGATAGAGAAAAGTGACTTTGATTACAAAATGCAACCAGTTAATAGACAGGTACTCTTGAAATATTAATGCTAGTATTTGGGATGCCCCCCGGCGAAAGGCAAAGTTTGCTTAAAAAGTGACTTTGATTACAAAATGCAACCAGTTAGTAGACAGGTAGTCTTGAAATATTAATGCTTGTATTTGGGATGCCCCCCCCCCCCCCCCCGGCGAAAGGCAAAGTTAGCTTAAAAAGGGACTTTGATTACAAAATGCAACCAGTTAATAGACAGGTACTCTTGAAATATTAATGCTAGTATTTGGGATGCCCCCCGGTGAAAGGCAAAATATGCTTAAAAAGTGACTTTGATCACAACATGCAACCAGTTAGTAGACAGATAGTCTTGAAATATTAATGCTAGTATTTGGGATACTCCCCCCGGCAAAAGGCAAAAATTGCTTAAAAAGTGACTTTGATTACAAAATGCAACCAGTTAATTGACAGGTACTCTTGAAATATTAATGCTAGTATTTGGGATGCCCCCCCGGCGAAAAGCAAAGTTTTCTTAAAAAGTGACTTTGATTACAAAATGCAACCAGTTAATAGACAGGTAGTCTTGAAATATTTATGCTAGTGTTTGGAATGCCCGCTCTTCAAATACACAGGTTGTCTGCTTTGATAGTGAAAAAGTGACTTTGATAGCAAAATGCAACCAGTTAATAGACAGGTAGTCTTGAAATATTTATGCTAGTGTTTGGGATGCCCCCTCTTCAAATACACAGGTTGGCTGCTTTGATAGAGAAAAGTGACTTTGATTACAAAATGCAACCAGTTAGTAGACAGGTAGTCTTGAATTATTTATGTTAGTGTTGGGATGCCCCCTCTTCAAATACACAGGTTGACTGCTTTGATGGTGGAAAAGTGACTTTGATTACAAAATGCAACCAGTTAATAGACAGGTACTCGTGAAATATTAATGCTAGTATTTGGGATGCCCCCCGGCGAAAAGGCAAAGTTTGCTTAAAAAGCGACTTTGATCACAAAATGCAATCAGTTTGTAGACAGGTAGTCTTGAAATATTTATGCTAGCATTTGGGATGCCCCCCCGGCGAAAGGCAAAGTTTGCTTAAAATGTGACTTTGATTACAAAATGCAACCAGTTAGTAGACAGGTAGTTTTGAAATATTTATGCTAGTGTTAGGGATGCCCCCCTCCCCCCCCGGCGAAAAGCAAAGTTTGCTTAACAGTGACTTTTATTCCAAATGCAACCAGTTAGTAGACAGGTTGAAATATTTATGCTAGTGTTTGGGATGCCCCCTCTTCAAATACAGAGGCTGGCTGCTTTGATAGTGGAAAAGTGACTTTGATTACAAAATGCAACCAGTTAATAGACAGGTACATTTGAAATATTAATGCTAGTATTTGGGATGCCCCCCCCCCCCCCGCAAAAGGCAAAGTTTTCTTAAAAAGTGACTTTGATTACAAAAGGCAAGCAGTTAGTAGACAGGTAGTCTTGAAATATTAATGCTAGTGTTTGGGATGCCCCCCCCCCCCCGGTGAAAGACAAAATTTGCTTAAAAAGTGACTTTAATTACAAAATGCAAGCAGTTAGTAGACAGGTATTCTTGAAATATTAATGCTAGTGTTTGGGATGCCCCCCCCCCCCCCGGCGAAAGGCAAAGTTTTCTTAAAAAGTGACTTTGATTACAAAATGTAACCAGTTAATAGACAGGTACTCTTGAAATATTAATGCTAGTATTTGGGATGCCCCCCCGGCGAAAGGCAAAGTTTGCTTAAAAAGTGACTTTGATTACAAAATGCAACCCGTTAGTAGACAGGCAGTCTTGAAATATTAATGCTAGTATTTGGGATGCCCCCCGGCGAAAGGCAAAGTTTGCTTAAAAAGTGACTTTGATTACAAAATGCAACCAGTTAATAGACAGGTACTCTTGAAATATTAATGCTAGTATTTGGGATGCCCCCCCCCCCCCCCGGCGAAAGGCAAAGTTTGCTTAAAAAGTGACTTTGATTACAAAACGCAACCCGTTAGTAGACAGGCAGTCTTGAAATATTAATGCTAGTATTTGGGATGCCCCCCCCCCCCGGTAAGGGCAAAGTTTGCTTAAAAGTGACATTGATTACAAAATGCAACCTTTTAATGGACAGGTACTCTTGAAAAATTAATGCTAGTATTTCGGATGCCCCCCCCCCCCCCCCGGCAAAAGACAAAATTTGCTTAAAAAGTGACTTTGATTACAAAATGCAACCAGTTAGTAGACAGGTAGTCTTGAAATATTAATGCTAGTATTTGGGATGCCCCCCGGCGAAAGGCAAGGTTTTCTTAAAGTGGACCAACACCCTGCCCCCCTTTTTTTTTAATGTATACTTTAAAAATATGTAAATTAAGCAGGAAGACCCGATTAACATAGTTAGGAAAAAAAACTTACCTTTTATGTTCCCTCAGCCCGTCGCTATATTTTTTAAATTCGGCCGCCATCTTCATTTTCCTCCTAACAGGAAGAGATCCTTTGACCTCTTCCTGTTGAAATCGTGCGCATGCGCGGTAGATAGGTGAAGCGCCGCTTGCATGCGCGTGTCTCCCTTCCTAGGTGCGGGCGCGCACAAGCGAGCTCTTTCTAGCATATGCAAAGGGAGGAGCTGAATGGCCGAGATAGTAAAAGGCGGAGATAGGCCAATGACGTGGCTTATCCCCGCCTATCAGCTCCTCCCTTTCACATCCAGGGTCACTATTCCTACCAGTCCCCAGCCTGGCCCACAACAGCCCAAATGTCATAACAGACCATGCCTGGCAGTGGCAAATGGGGTAACCCGAGGCGCGGGGTATGTGTGTGCTACACGCCTCACACAACGCAATATGACAGCAACAAAGTTCCCATGTGCCATCGGGTACCCGGAACCCCCTCATGTCGCCCGCACCGCGGCCATGCGGGGACACAGAGAAGCGAGCGGCCAGGGCAGGGCGCACCAATGGCCGGCAGCTATAGCAGCAGCAGCGCTGTCACTCACCTCCCCATATGCCGAGCTTCAGCTGCGAGCTGTCCAAGTTCACCACATAGTCCCAGAGGAAGCGGTTCAGCACATCCACCACCAGCGACTCAAACACCATGGTGCCGCCGCCCTGCTCCCCCAAATGTCACCCTGCTCTCCCTTCACCTCACACACACTCTGCCTGTGTCCAGGCCCGCAGTACAGCCCTGGTCGCCAGAGCCAGCATCCCCGCCACCGCCGGGGAACAGGGAACAGACAGTTACAGTGGGCAGGGGGGCCCTGGGCAGAGCAGGGATGGATACCGTCCACAGGCGGGGAGGAACTATACCGGCCACATGCGGGGAGGAACGATACTGGCCCCAGGCGGGGAGGAACGATACTGGCCACAGGGGTGAAGAACGATACTGGCCACAGGCGGGAAAGAACGATACTGGCCACAGGGGGTGAAGAACGATACTGGCCACAGGGGGTGAAGAACGATACTGGCCACAGGGGGTGAAGAACGATACTGGCCACAGGCGGGGAAGAACGATACTGGCCACAGGCGGGGAGGAATGGATAGCGGGCACACACAGGCGGGGAGGAATGGATAGTGGGCACACACAGGCGGGGAGGAATGGATAGCGGGCACACACAGACGGGGAGGAATGGATAGCGGGCACACACAGGCGGGGAGGAATGGATAGCGCAAACACCAAACACTCTAATACACTCTAATCACGCTATGTAAAACGGCGTAGTACAGTACAGTGAGTTAAACAGTAAACATTTGACAAAGACATTTATGAAACATAAAGTAAACTCACCTGTCCTACGCATCCAGCACGAGATGAGACGAGAGGAGAGGAGACGCTGAAAAGTATAATGGAAGGAGGAGGGAGGGGAGTGAGAGGAGGGGAGGCGGAGACTCAGGTGCCTGCAGCCAATCATGGCTGAGCACAGCTCTACCAATCAAATAACCAGACTGCAAGTATAGCTGGGAGATGTGCACGCGCCCGAGGGCAGAGAGAGGACACGCCACCAGATGACACCGCGAGAGAAGAGAAGACCTAGAGAAGACCTGATCCACGGACAAAATATGCTAATGAGCGCACAAGCGTGATTGACAGCGGACAAGACCTGGAGGGTGGGACTTCCTGTTGAGAAATATTAAGATTTCAGGCGCTGCGAGGGACAGATGGCTCCAACAGTCATCAAAAGGTAAGAGTCCTTTTATATTATATATAATAGAGCTAAGTTGTTTTGGAGGGTGTTGGTCCACTTTAAAAAGTGACTTTGATTACAAAATGCAACAAGGGAATAAACAGGTACTCTTGAAATATTTATGCTAGTGTTTGGAATGCCCCCTCTTCAAATACACAGGTTGGCTGCTTTGATAGAGAAAAGTGACTTTGATTACAAAATGCAACCAGTTAATAGACAGGTACTCTTGAAATATTAATGCTAGTATTTGGGATGCCCCCCGGCGAAAGGCAAAGTTTGCTTAAAAAGTGACTTTGATTACAAAATGCAACCAGTTAGTAGAAAGGTAGTCTTGAAATATTAATGCTTGTATTTGGGATGCCCCCCCGGCGAAAGGCAAAGTTTTCTTAAAAAGTGACTTTGATTGCAAAATGCAACCAGTTAATAGACAGGTAGTCTTGAAATATTTATGCTAGTGTTTGGGATGCCCCCTCTTCAAATACACAGGTTGGCTGCTTTGATAGAGAAAAGTGACTTTGATTACAAAATGCAACCAGTTAGTAGACAGGTAGTCTTGAATTATTTATGTTAGTGTTGGGATGCCCCCTCTTCAAATACACAGGTTGGCTGCTTTGATGGTGGAAATGTGACTTTGATTACAAAATGCAACCAGTTAATAGACAGGTACTCTTGAAATATTAATGCTAGTATTTGGGATGCCCCCCGGCGAAAGGCAAAGTTTGCTAAAAAAGCGACTTTGGTCACAAAATGCAATCAGTTTGTAGACAGGTAGTCTTGAAATATTTATGCTAGCATTTGGGATGCCCCCGGCGAAAGGCAAAGTTTGCTTAAAATGTGACTTTGATTACAAAATGAAACCAGTTAGTAGACAGGTAGTTTTGAAATATTTATGCTAGTGTTAGGGATGCCCCCCTCCCCCCCCGGCGAAAAGCAAAGTTTGCTTAACAGTGACTTTGATTCCAAATGCAACCAGTTAGTAGACAGGTAGTCTTGAAATATTTATGCTAGTGTTTGGGATGCCCCCTCTTCAAATACAGAGGCTGGCAGCTTTGATAGTGGAAAAGTGACTTTGATTACAAAATGCAACCAGTTAATAGACAGGTACTCTTGAAATATTAATGCTTGTATTTGGGATGCCCCCCGGCGAAAGGCAAAGTTTGCTTAAAAAGTGACTTTGATTACAAAATGCAACCAGACAGTTAGTCTTGAAATATTAATGCTTGTATTTGGGATGCCCCCCCCCCCCCGGCAAAAGGCAAAGTTTGCTTAAAAAGTGACTTTGATTACAAAATGCAACCAGTTAATAGACAGGTACGTTTGAAATATTAATGCTAGTATTTGGGATGCCCCCCCGGCAAAAGGCAAAGTTTTCTTAAAAAGTGACTTTGATTACAAAAGGCAAGCAGTTAGTAGACAGGTAGTCTTGAAATATTAATGCTAGTGTTTGGGATGCCCCCCCGGTAGGGGCAAAGTTTGCTTAAAAGTGACTTTGATTACAAAATAATAAGAAATGTTGAGCCAGCCCAAAAATGTCGTAAAATCTTGTGCTTTTATTTTCTTCCATTAAAATCAGTAATCCAACAAGTTCAAAATGATAGATATGTACAAGATGGGCCCTAACGCCAACGCGTTTCGGACAATAGGTCCTTAATCATGACATCTAATGGTAACAATGAGTAGAAACCTTTTTATCCAATTCCATAAAGGGGACACTCCCCCCAGTCATGCGCTCTTTGGATAACCTGTGGTCAATCAGGATAATTTTTCTGTCCCGGGCGTAACACCCGGGATCACCCAATTAACTTCATAGGATCCACATTCTTATATGGGATTGATAATCCCTATCTTTATAATAGTAAAGCACATGGCTGAATGGAGTTAAAATATAATGACCCCTGTATTATTAAACTATTTTCTTCTCCTTCACTATACATTTAATATTTATTTTATTAGACACACTACACAACAATTGAACTCATGTATATTAAAAAGCGAAGACATATTTAATTAAACGGCTAAGCTGTGTTTCACCTCAGTCAGCCACAATCTTTACAAAAGAGACAGTAATATATTTTTGGTCAAAGCAAATAACAAACCGCAGATTGTAACAAGATGTCTTTACATTGTAACTGCTGTTGACATATTGATGTATCTCATTTCTACAGCTGAGGCCCTTATTCATCAAGCGATAGCGCCAGGTAGTGTCTGACGAGCGCCAGGTCCCGCCAGCTAACGGCGGCTACCGACTCAAGTACGCCCGGCGTCGGCCACAATGACGCATTTATCAAGCTAAATGAGGCTAGCGCCGGCGAGAGCGACGGCTAGCGCGGGATTCATCATGTAGCCGACTGCAACGAACAGCGCCGCTGCTAATCCCATCACAGCGACAGGTATGACCTGGCGCTACCTGCCGCTCTCCCATACATTTCAATGGCAGACGCTGCAACGATTGTTTTAAGTGGTTTTTGTGTTCTTGTCTTTGGCACAAAATTCAACACATGTTTATTGGGATATGTTTTATTAATCTGTCTTGTTATTTTTCTTTTTTAGATGAAAGTTGTTATTTTTACACTGTAATGTTGTGAGTGACATCTAAAATGCATCTCCTCCCACAAAACTCATTGGGCTCAAAATCGCTTGTTTTCACAACACCGGGCTTGTAAAGCTACTTTTTAGTCAGTGATGTTTGGCGCTCACGTTCGCTCTTCGAAATTGTCAGCGCCCAAGCTATTCTGCAGCCCTGTCCTTGATGAATCTGTGGTGGTCAGAGTTTGTGCAGTCGCTGTTTTGATTCGCTATGTGGCGGCGCGAGCGGCGCTGTGCTGCGCTGTGCTGCGCTGTGCTGTTCATACATGTGCCCTTCTGCCATTTTCAAGGAATTCACTTCCCGCGACCCCAGTCGTTCTTAATGAATACACTGTAGTTTTGAGCATGCATGTCCACATTCTGCAGGATTTATTCAGGCGTACAAGCTCATAACAACCCGTTATGCATTCTCCTGTGTGCCACATTATCATGTAGTTGGATAGTTTTATTGTGTGATTATTTTATGAAGGAATAAGATTTGTATTTTTAAGCACCAAGCTTTTTGGTTTTCAAGGACCTATGCATTACAGTATCTTGAACCCCCTGCTAAATCAAGCTAATAATTAATGGCGTCTTTGCCAATAGCTTGTTGTAATGCGTCAATTTACTTTTTCCGCCACTTAGCTTGCATATAGCTGATATTAGCTTGTTCCTGGTGCGCGGAGCTTGTTTTTTGAAATTTATTTCACAGTTGCTTTGGTCATATCTAGTTCCGGTTTCCTCCTTTGCGTTTCAAAGCCACCTAAAGCTAAAAATAACTAGCGCTTAGGCCAATAGCTTGTTGTAATGCGTCAATTTACTTTTTCCGCCACTTAGCTTGCACATAGCTGATATTAGCTTGTTCCTGGTGCGCGGAGCTTGTTTTTTGAAATTTATTTCACAGTTGCTTTGGTCATATCCGGTTCCGGTTTCCTCCTTTGCGTTTCAAAGCCACCTAAAGCTAAAAATGACTAGCGCTTAGGCCAATAGCTTGTTGTAATGCGTCAATTTACTTTTTCCGCCACTTAGCTTGCACATAGCTGATATTAGCTTGTTCCTGGTGCGCGGAGCATTTTTTTTTTTAATTTTTTTTTTTGGTTCCCTGTCGCTTTGGTCATATCCGGTTCCTGTTTCCTCCTTAGCGTTTCCACCATGCTGCCCAGGAGACGGATTCAGCGCCTCCCCAGCTCCTCCTCCGAATCTGACCCCACCACCCCTCCCCCACCTCCCCCACCTACCTCACCTCCCCCACCTAACACCCCTCCCACCCCTTCCCCTCCTGGGCAAGCCAAAAAAAAATGCATGCGCGTGGATAGCCGCGTAAATGGCCAGGTGGTCAAAGTGAGTATGTTTTTCTTGCATTTTATGTTTAAAGTGGACCAACACACAGGGGGTATTGGCCCTGAAATCTATTAGTTTTCAGGACCAATCTGATCACTCCCCGCGGGGCATCCCCAATCTGGATGTCCTGCGGGGATGAACCCCCCTGGAGGCCCATAAACCTTACCTCAGCCCCGTCCCATCTGTGCATGCGTGAGCTGCGGATGCGTCTTGCGCTTCCCTCTAGCAGGGTGGTCCCCTGCGCCAGACATTTGTTAATGGCCTGCGCAGGCGCCCTCCCTGTTAGAGTCAAACGCCACACGCGTCCTTCTGCGCTCAGAGGCAGCTGAGCTGGTATGCACGTCCAAACGGCCTTGGATGCGCATACCACAGCGGTGCAGAGCGCTGTGCTAGCCTGGCGCAGTCACGTGGGAGCGTGGTTAGTGGTGTATTTCTGGCCTTCCAAGGGGGTTTCAGACAGCGGACCACCCCCGATTGGTGTGCCCCACCAAAGTGGACCCAAACCCAGAATAGTCAAAATCCGGGGTGTGGGTCCACTTTAATCTGGTCTCAGTATAACTGTTTATGCCATTGTTCGGATGTCATGTATTGATTTGTGTTTGTTTTTCATTTCTCATAGGATTTCTGCATCAAGCAGTATGACTATGCCCGTGGGGGAAAAAAAAGAATAGCCATGGAGGTGAAGGCCTGAAGGTGTGTACCGCCTATATGATGCCTACGCATCAGGTAAGTTTAAGCTTATGCTATGTTTATACTTTTGTTTAAATAATCTGCTAAGCTTTGTCCATTTGTGGTCTAAATATTAATTATTTTCTTTCACCCCCTCAACACAGATAAGCGTCCTCCCCTGGGGAAACGTGGGAAGGGATTCCTCCCCCGAACCAGGCAGGCGGACTCGGGGGAGTCATCGGGGGAGGGTACCTCTCGCGGATCCTATTTGGAGGACCCAGGGGAGGAAGGGGATGACGCCCCAGAGGAGTGTGCTGCTGGGGGGCTGGCAGGATCAAGCCTCAGCTCCTCACACTCTGACTCTGAGGAGTCTCACCAGCGGGGAGTCCAAGTGGGGTGGAAGGAATGGACTCTCCCACACTCCCTGAAGGAGCAGGGAGTGAGAGGGAGGAGGGTGGCCCTTTGGCTGGGGGATCTTCCGAGCAGAGTGTGAGGAGCCGAGGCTCCCCGCCTCCTCCTCAGAGCCCTCCCTGGGCTTCAAGTGGCGGATCATCCCCTGGTGAGTGCACATTTTGTCATTGTTAGTCTGTGACAGGTTTCATCTGGCCATTTGTACTTAGCCCTTGCCATTCCTCTCTAATTTGCAGGGCATCATATAGGCGGCACCTCCATGGCCTTTTGGCAACGCCTTCTCCACGGGCATAGTCATGGTAAGTGTTTGTTGTTATCCATCACATTCCCTATGTTATGACATTCCTTAAAGTGGACCAACACCCATTGTTGATTGTGCTTGGAATCTCGAAGCTTCCCTGCCCAATCACCTCCCTCACCCAGGGCCTCCCCCCAAAAAACCCCACAAACTCCTTACCTCATTGGGGGTGGCAGAAGCCACCGGCGCAGCCTCCTGCGTGCCCCGGCTAACACATGTTGCACACTAGTAACATTCGACAATCAACTGCAAATTAGTCCTTAACATTGCACTGTCAAGGTTATTGGCACATTATCTTTAGGGGTCCATGTTGCAGCCATAAATAATTTACATGAACTCATGGACCAGGAAATATGCTAATGTTGGACAACATGTGTGTAACCATGCAAGCATTTGATTTTTCAGACTCCCTAACCAGATGGATGTCAAATAGTCAGGTGTCATTGGCCCACTAATTTTGCTTTTCTCTTTTGCTTTCTCCTGACAGATGTTGCTACGCAGACAGAGCCGGTGACCATCCTCCCTACCCCAGCTCCAGGGATGGCCAGCAGCATGGGCCCCCGCCACAGCTGCGATGGTGAGTACATCCCACTTCATATGCCTAAAGACTTGTGAACCCTATGTCTTATAGTCAAATCTGCAGACATTTACAATGTACCTATGTGTTTAATTAACACACATCTAGGTTACATGTGTTTGGGCAACAATCCTACATGCCTGTCTGCATGCTTGATTGTTGCCTCACATTCTTGAGTTTGCCACAATTTGTGGTTTAGACACAACCAAATGGGCCTGCTTAGGTCGTGACCTCTAAGATTCTGGGACAAACTAGTTTACTCGTTAGGACTTAGGCCCTGATGTTTGGCTGTGACTAAACACATAAATGTCCACACTGGGACTTATACCTTCTTTGATTCCCAAGAGTTAAGAGTAAATGTATGCTTGGGATGTGGTGGCCACATTTAAGCCAGCCACTAGTACTCATATAATGTTAACAACTAAGGGCACAGTGGGTAACAATGTTAATGTGAGTGTCAGCTAATTGGACCCAGTGACATTACATTGCTACATCTGTGTCTGTTGAGATCACATTCCATTTATTAAATCTGTTTTTTTTTTAAATCTCTACAGCTTTTGAAAACCAGCATCGCAGACTGTGGCGGTCGATCCGGCGTCTTCGCCTTATGCTGCTGGCCAAGAAGAGGCGGCGGCGTCGTTAGGGTGGGGGGATGACTGGCCCCTTGTTGGAGCCCCTTTGTGGGCCAATGTTGGGCCTGTTGCCCACCTTTAGAATAAAAAATTTTATATTTTGCTAATTACAGTGTTGTGCCTTGTCAAGCATAGTTTAAGTGTCTACAAACCCATTTGTGTGTAAATTTTGCCATACCTTTGGAGCCATTTAATGTGTAAACCATAGTAAGCTATGGTCACAAATGTGTGGCATAAATTTGGGACTACATTTACATATGTAGATCAAGATACTCATCCCTGACTGTGTTCTTAGCTATGTCTTAGGAAAAACACAATTTAGAGGTGGGTTAATCAAATCTATTTACAGAAAAAAAATATAACCACAAACAAATTAATATTCTTGGCTGGGTGGCCGGGGAGGTTGGGAGTCATTGCTAGGGGCGGTGTTGGGGGACAACAGTGCAGTAAAAATAATAGACTGCTGTTGTATGAGCTGTTGTATCAACAACAAAGTTTGGTCCTGTCGCTGGAGAGATTGCTCCATTAGATTGCCGAGGCGACCAAGTTCCTGGTTATGTTGTTGGTTTTGGAGCAACTGGTCGATCTGGCGCTGCTGGGCCTCATTTTGTTGCTGACACATCAGCACCTGATGTTCCAACGCCGCAATGCGCTCATTAGTTCCATCACGCGGCTGTTGGCGACTGTAGTCCTCCAGCATCCGGACCCCTAGCTCATAAAAATCCTGACTGGTTGGTGCCACACCTCCTCTTGCTGTGGTTTGAGGCTAACAAAATAGAAAACCACATTTTAGTCAAACAGAACCAATGCAGCTATGCCCCTCCAAATCATTTGCCCAAACTGTAACAATACAACTTACCCTTGTTTGAGCCTCTGAAGCTTGGCCGCATGGCACTTGGGAAGAGGTCCCAGCTTGGGGTTCTGCTCCCGCCTCCTGCAAAAACGACCAAGAAAGGAAATGTGACATGTTGGTTCATCGCCTACCCACGAACATGGCAATGTGGTTATTGATCCTCTAAATCAGCCATGTTACCTCCGTGTCGTCCGGCACAGGTAGGAGCGGGGTATCGCTGCCAGAGAGGGGCAAATCCACATCCGAGATATCCGGCAAGTTGGCATATGCTAAACAGGAAAGTCAGGTTAGTAGGTCAGCGGACAAAACTCAAATGTAACATGGATAGCCTTTCGAGCCCATACCTCCACAAAGTGCAAGATTACACACTAGCCAAAAGGTATATTAGAAACTCAGATTGCTAACATGTATGTAAGAGGAATATGAGGCAATAATTGGGCCAAATAAGATCAGACACATTGCTAAAATTACACATACCCGCAATCTCCCAGATGTCTGGAGTGGGGCCCTCACTCGAGCTTTGCCCTGGAAAATACATGTTGAAACACAAGTTGCCTGAAGAAAGTGCCACAAAAGTAGAGCCAAAATACATACTAGATCATCAAGCCAAAACAACTTACCCTCGTCTCTGGCAGCCTGAACGTGAAGGGCCCTTTCCGGACAGCCACTTCCGATATTCTGGCCAACTAAAATAAAAAATTAATGTCTCAAAATATTCCTCCAACTACTTGGGTGTCTAAAAATATTTTTTAAAAAATGCATTGCAATCACTCCAAAAACTATTAGACTGACCCTGGGGATGGAATAAGCACTCAAAATAGGCATCTTCAAGTTGACAGAGCAAACATGTAGATTATTAGACTAACCAAATAGAACCAGTGTAACATAAACAGCATAAAGGATACATTATTTATTGCTATACACACCAACAGGGTCCTGTTGACCTGCAACATCGGAAGTGGGGTCCAAAGATGAACCAGTCACTTGGCCTACAAATAAAAAAGAGGAATGATACACATGCACTTGGGTTAAAGCGGATAAAGCAAGGTTGACACATGCACTTACCGACATCCAAAGAGTAGCTTGGCTCCTGAGGAGATGCTGGGGCCAATGGCGGGGCAGCTAGGCAAAAACAAAGCAAACATTGAGCCATTGGTAATGTGCGGCAAAAAATAAAACATGCATTAAGGTGTGTGTGAGCAGCTCATTCACTAATATTCACTAATCAAGGCCAGTGTGGCTTCCACATATATATGCAGATATATGGCCACACATCTCTGGCTTCCAACATAGCTACACATGTTAGGGCCTTGTTAGTTAGTTGTTGTGAGGGTTAAAGTGGCCGTGAAATTAGGCCGCAGGTCCATATTATTAATCCTCAACAGTGCCCCACTCTATTGTTTGAGGTGCACCCACACCCATTTGGTCCCCAAACAACCAGCACCTAAATTAGTGTTAAATACCTTCAATGGCAGACTGGGTTAGGCTTGAGGTTGGTTGAAGGGCAGGAGTTGGTGTGTCCTCAGCCAAATCCTGGACAGCACCATGTGCACCTATGCAGAAAGCAACAGACAGGAAAGTAAAACATTTATGAGGTATAATGTACTACTTCACAGGTCCTACTGTTAGTTGGCCAGAAAGAGAAAATGCAAATCACATACATTAACATTAGCTGGAAAAAAAATGCAGAAAATATGTACCTTCAGTCCAACCTGTGGTGTCATCCCCAGGATCCACACCCTGCAGCCGAGCAAGTGGAATTTTGGCCTTCAGCATCTCCTCATACGGCCTGTAGGTACTCTTTGGAGCCTGGATGGTCCCACTGTCCACATCAAGATCATGATTCATCTTTTTGATAAGGGCCCCTCTCAAAGTGTAGAAGCGTTTCCTGCAGGATGGGCCACTACGTGGGTGTTGAGCAGTGCTACTAAGCTCAACACCAGTGGCATCCCACAGTTTGCTTCTTTCTTGTTTGCCTATTGACTTGCTTTGGGAGCCAAATATCAGCTCCCATTTAGCACAAGATGATTATTCTCCGCCAAATTAATCTTAACAAATCTTGGCACCTGGGCGCTTAGCCTGGGGTGCTGCACCACCTTCAGGCTGGGCCCTTTTCCATAAGGGAGGTCTGCGCACAGCACCCACCACACTCCTACTTGGGCCTGCTGTGGCCGGCAGATGTCCTGAATTTGGCTCCATCCTGTAGCTGCACACACACACCAATACACAACCAACAAGCACGCATGCAGACTACAGAATGGCATCGCACTCTCTTTGGGTTGGCCAGGTTTTATGTGCTCTAACAGCCAATCACAAACCAGTCCACTTAATAGATTCACACATACTGGCCAGGTGCTTGTAGCCACACCTCCACTGCACTGACTGAAGCATGTGTGTTAGCCAATTAACTAATTACAGACCTCATTAACCAAACAACACACAACCAAATACAACAATGTACTCATGCATATTAAACACTTGTGACATGTGGCTATCCTAACGGCTATTTAAATAAACAGCAGCTTACCTTTCATTGGCCCACCACTGAATTTTCTGCCATGTCCGTTAATGCACGCAAGTTTCAGCTCACGTACACTAGTAGCGCTACTAGCGTGCGCGTGCGCACTCCGTTTCACGCACACCTGGGTCAGCTAATTGGCGCCCGGAAATAGCAGAGCAACGCAAAAGGCGGCAAAGCGGACCTGTCCTTTTTGAAAGTGAAGTATAAATGGAAGGATTTTGAAAGCTTCTGGTATTGTTACACTGTGGCAAAGGCTGTGGTGTGGTGCTTGTTTCCCTTAGCTCATTTGAGTGTCTGTCTGGGTTTGGTCCTCACTCTCTGTGGCTTGTTGGGTGATTTCTGACATCAGTGCTGTTTCTTTAGGAGATTGATTTTGTTGGCATATGCAAATATTGTGGAGCATACAGCAAGTGAGGCTTGATTTTGGGGCCTTTTGTGGGCTGTGCAGCAACTCCCCTCTTGGTTGTGCCTAACTTAGAAAGCTGTTTTTCAGCAGGCTGGTGGTTTGGACCACTATACTTCTGGTTTTGTGGTGAGCTGCATTGTAGTGAGTGTGTGAGGAGTGTGATTGTTTGTGTGTGTGGTGTGTTTGTGGTTTTTGTTTTTGTTTGTTTGATTTTGTATATCTGTTGAGTGTGTGTGATGGATAAGAGGGTGATGTATGGTGTCTGGGTGGATGGATGTATGCGTATGCTGGAAGAGCAGGAGGACAGGGAGCGGGGTGTTGTGAGGCTTAGGGCACCCCGCTCCTTTGGAATCCGCCTTTCAGTATGGGACTTAAGTGACGAGCAGATCAGGAGCCGCTTCCGTCTGAATCGTGCTGCACTACAGTCCCTATATGATCAGATTAAACACAAAATAGAGCCATCCACCAAACGCACTCAATCCATTCCAGGCATAGTACGCCTGTGTGCCACTCTGAATATTTTGGCACGAGGGACCTTCCAGGCAACCTCTGCCCTCCTCAGCGGGATCAGCCAGGCTACTATGAGCCGCATATTAATCCAGGTAGTTCTGGCGATTTGTGATTTGATCCCAATTTACATCAAGTTTCCTGAGGATGAGGAGGAGGTTGCCAAAATAAAACATGCTTTCTATCTAATGGGAGGGATCCCGAATGTGCTAGGGTGCGTTGATGGTACACATATCCCTTTCCGCCCTCCCCGTGCACAGGAGCTGTATTACCGAAACAGAAAACAATTTCATTCCTTAAACATCATGGTGGTCTGTGACCATGAAATGAAGCTGCGGGCGGTGAGATCGGGGTTCCCCGGCTCATGCCACGATTCTTACGTCTTGCAGCGGACAGTCCTGTGCCGGAAGTTTGAGAACAACGAAATGCCAGCTGGCTGGCTACTGGGTAAATAATTAACCATGTCAAAGTATTTTGCCTAAAATATGTGGCCTAGTAAGCCAAATTATTAAAAATGAAAACAAAAACATGTACTAGTACTAATTGCTGTCTCTCTCCTTGTGTTTTTTCAACAGCGGATAAGGGATATGGGCAGAGAACGTGGGTGCTGACTCCGGTCAGGAGCCCACAGACCTCTGCCCATGAACGCTACAATGCAGCACACCGCAAGACCAGAAGCATTGTGGAAAGAACCATCGGCCTGCTGAAAGCAAGCTTTCTATGTTTGGCACGCCCAGGAGGAGAGATGCTGTACAGTCCACAGAAGGTCTCCAAGATCATCCTCGCCTGCTGTGTGCTCCACAATATATGTATATGCCACAGAATTCAATCCCCTGAAGAGACAGCACTGGTGCCCGAAATCCCCAACTTGCCCGCAGAAAGAAGTGAGGACACCCAGACTGGCGATGAGCTAAGGGAAAGGATGATCACTTCCTTTTTTGCGGTAAGCTAACTACCCTTCACTCTAATCCAAGTACTGCACTACCGGGAAAATGTATTTGACCTCCCATCATAATTTGGCAAAAACCACTCTAAGGGGGTGTGTAAGATGACCAAAACCACTATAAGGGGGGTGTAAGATGACCAAAACCACTATAAGGGGGGTGTAAGATGACCAAAACCACTATAAGGGGGGTGTAAGATGACCAAAACCACTATAAGGGAGGTGTAAGATGACCAAAACCACTATAAGGGGGGGTGTAAGATGACCCAAACCACTATAAGGGGGGTGTAAGATGACCCAAACCACTATAAGGGAGGTGTAAGATGACCAAAACCACTATAAGGGGGGTGTAAGATTACCAAAACCACTATAAGGGGGGTGTAAGATGACCCAAACCACTATAAGGGGGGTGTAAGATGACCAAAACCACTATAAGGGGGGTGTAAGATGACCAAAACCACTATAAGGGGGGTGTAAGATGACCAAAACCACTATAAGGGGGGTGTAAGATGACCCAAACCACTATAAGGGGGGTGTAAGATGACCCAAACCACTATAAGGGGGGTGTGAGATGACCCAAACCACTATAAGGGGGGTGTAAGATGACCAAAACCACTATAAGGGAGGTGTAAGATGACCAAAACCACTATAAGGGGGGTGTAAGATGACCCAAACCACTATAAGGGGGGTGTAAGATGACCCAAACCACTATAAGGGGGGTGTAAGATGACCAAAACCACTATAAGGGGGGTGTAAGATGACCCAAACCACTATAAGGGAGGTGTAAGATGACCAAAACCACTATAAGGGGGGGGGGGGGAGTTGACCCAAACCACTATAAGGGGGTGTAAGATGACCCAAACCACTATAAGGGGGGTGTAAGATGTCCAAAACCACTATAAGGGGGGGGGGTGGAAGCTGAACAACATAACAATTAGGGTTGTTGTGCAAGTTGGACCCAAATGTTGGTTACCAATTAATGCAATATTTTTTAACAGCGAAAAAGCCACTTTAAATATATATACTAACTGCACTTTTTAATCTTTTTCAGGCACCCCAAGATGCAGCATGACAGGCATTTTGATTTGCTTTAACATTTAAGTTAATTTTCTTTACTTTTCAAAACAAAATAAAAAAAAAACAAAAGAAACATGTTGCAATGTGTTTAATTCTGAAGGTACTTGATTTCAAGCCCACAGCAAAGCAAAGTGCAGGCGCTGTGTTGAATAGCGTGGTCAAACTGACAGCGCCTACAAAGCTGAGCTCCAACATCATATTCAGCAATGTAGGCGTTGTTCCCAACAACGCCAGGTAGCGACTGAGGAGGCCTGCTATAGCGAATCGCTACCGCCCGCGGCGTACGCTAGCGGCGCTCATAGTGCCATACTTCAGTCGCTCATCTGTCGCTACCTGGCGCTATTAATGAATCGGCCTCCCCATCAACATTGCAGAAATTAGATACAATCATTCAAAGGGCTCTAAGAGCTGCTGCTACATTTCTAAAGGAGATTCCAGCAGAACTTGTTACATTTAAACATCACTTGTAACATTCAAAGGTTACTAGTCTGTACTTGGCAGTCTGCCCAGAAAGCTCCTTATTGAGTTTTACTCGCTCACTTACAAAGGTGAATGAATGAAAATACATTTAACAGCAAAAGGATGGCGGCTTCCTATGTCTCAATCTTTACATTATCTCCGAATTCCTATATTCTCTTGGTCTAGTTAGGCTGTAGTCATTTATTATTAGCAAAGCATTTTATGAATATATTATTTAAAAAACATTTTAATATGTGAATATCATTATAATTTATATTTTATACTATTTTACTCTAATAACCCTAACTCTCATATATACAATTGAATGCTCCATATTTCATTCCATTATACTGTTATATTTCAGGGGAAGGGAATCATGTCCTATTTCAAAAATAAATCGACATCCCATCGTGAGTTTAACCCATTAGGGATGCGTGTTCTGAGATGAAAAATCCAGTAAACTTCTCTCTGAAGTAATTTCTCTCGGATATCACCTCCTCTTATATCTGGTGTTATTTTCTCTATCCCCTTGCATCTAAAACTACTGGTATCCCCCCATGTATGTCTCTAAAATGTTTACTAACATTGGAGGGGGAGGAAGTCGTACGATCTGATTGTGCTCCTGAAAGATGTTCCCATATCCTGCGTTTTAGAGGTCTAATTGTGCATCGTGTAGGGGGGAGGGGTACCTTAGGTTTAGGGTACCTCTAATAGGAGAGCTTTATAAGGGGGGGTATACTGGTCCCTAGTTTATATAACTAGAGACTTTGACCATACTATGTATAGCTGGTTAAAAGTTTAACCTTGTTTATTTTGTACACTTTGTTTTTTTCACGTTATACATATAGTTCACACATATTTTACACTTATCTCAAATTTTCTCACATAATTTACATATTATTTACACTTTTTTTCACATATATTTACACCAACATACTCTATCTATATAGGATGTCTTGTTTACTATATCAACATGTATCTCTGTGATATAGTGTTAAAGTTCCTGCTATAGTTGTTGTAAGAATCGGCCGGGTCCTGCCATGTAATGTGGCTGGGAACCGCCTTTACAGTTTGTAGCAAGCATTAAAATTCTGTGACTCTCAGTTGTAGCAAGTTCAAGTAGAAATGCGTGCAGACGTTTCGCTTCTGATCAGCTTCTTCAGTGCACAATTGCATATGTCTAGTTTGGGTAGTTGAACAAGTTACCCATCTGGCTATAGGAGGGACAGCACCAATAGGGCGCTAACCCCTCACCCCCCCAACAGTCTAATTGTGCAGCCTATGTATTGGATGTGGCAACTTTCACAGGATACCAAATAGACCACATATGAGGTATTACAATTAATGAAACTATTAATTTCATACATCTGTTTGGTAACCTGGGATGAAAAATGTGTGCCTCCAGCTACAAATTTGCACAGACCACATCGTGTGCCCCCACATCTGTAAAAACCTTTGCATGAAAGCCAGGTTTTATTACAGGTGTCCCTTTTCTTATGAAGGCTCGGGGACAGCTTTTGTCCTAAGGTGGGTGCCCGCTTACTTACCACTTTGATTCCATTGCCAATAATCTGTTTCAATTGGGGATCACACTGCAGTAGTGGCAAGTGCTTATAAATAATTAGCTTGATCTTGAAAAATGACATACTATAAGCAGTGGAGACAACAAGTGCTCTCTCTTGAGTATGATTGCCGATAACCTCATTTCTCTGTCTTCCACCTCTACGTGGACTGCATATTTGATCTGCTTTCAGCATATTGTCCCTCTTTTTAGATCTAGCTATTCCTTTGGCTCTTTCTAGTAAATTCCTATTATAGCCACGTTGTAACAATCTGTGTGATATGGTTTCTAGTTCCTTCTCAAACACCCCCTCCTCAGTGCAGTTCCTACGGGCCCTAATCATCTCTCCCACCGGGATAGCTCTAATAGTGTGGGCGGGGTGGCAACTCTCCACTCTCAGCGTGGTATTGCCCGCTGTTTCCTTTCTAAAAGTGCTAGTCATCATTTTTGTTCTATCCTCAGACAAATATAAATGTAAATCTAAAAATGAAATAGAATCTATAGAGCTCTCCATAGTAAAGCGGAGGTTAAGTGTATTATTATTAAGATAAATAAGGAACTGTCTAACTACATCTTCCTCTCCCTCCCATATGAATATAAGGTCGTCAATATAACAACCAAAATATTTAATGTTAGACAAATAAGGATTATTGTGGCCATAGATTGTGTCCCTCTCCCACCAACCCATGTAAAGATTGGCGAGTGAGGGAGAGAAAGGAGCCCCCATCGAAGCTCCACAGCACTGCAAATAGTATTTGCCAGCAAACATGAAAAAATTATGACTCAGCAGATATTCAGTTGAAATGATGAGAAATGTCATTAACTCTTTAGAATAAGTTGAATAATTACTCAAGTGAAAATAAATTGCTTGTAATGCTAAATCATGGGGAATTATTGAATATAAAGATGAAACATCACATGTAATCCATCTGTATGTTTGTTTCCATTGAAAGTCCCTAAGCTGTAGCATAACATCTCCTGAGTCCTTCAAATATCCAGGCAATCTCTTAACTAAAGGTAGTAAGTGAGAATCCACCCATTGCCCCAACCTCTCATTCATCCCCCCAATGCCCGCCACAATAGGCCGACCAGCTGGAGGGCGTTGTGGTTTATGGATCTTGTGGAGATGATGAAAGATTGGGGCAATGGGGGAGTCCACACACATCAAATCAATATCTCTGGTCGACAGGACACCTAATTCCTTACCCTCATTTAGAACACTTTTCAGATGTAATTGGAAGTCACAAGTGGGGTCTTGCCTCAATTCACGATATGTGTTAGTATCCCCAAGCTGTCTAAGCGCTTCCATCTCATAATCCTTTGTATTCAATACTACTACACAACCACCTTTATCGGCGGCCCGTATTATAATCTCTGTATTATTAGCTAAGCTTTTAATCGCTTTCCTCTGACCATAAGTCAGATTATGCTTAATGTTTATAGATCTCCTCTCTGCTAGTTCAATAAGATCATGTTCAACTGCCTCCTGAAAAGTATCCAAAATATTATTTCTGGACTATACTGGGTAGAATTTTCTATCTGCTAGCCTAGGAATATGGGGAGGTGGAACTTTAGCTGGGCCCTCCTCAGACATATTTTCTAAAAGCAATTTCACGGTTACATCCTGAAAAGAAAAAATATTGTTAGCATTATCCTCCATTTGATCAGACCTTGGGACGAACGATCTCAATTGTAAATCTTCCCTATCCATAATATCATCACACAATACATCATCATCTTGTATGGTAGAAAGAGACAGGGAGGATGTTACTGAATTATCCTTCCAGAAATGTTTGCGAAGGGTTAGATTCCTAACGAATCTGTTAATGTCCATAATCGTTGAAAATAGATCAAATTGGCAGGTCGGCGCAAACGAAAGTCCTTTTGATAAAAGTCTTTTTTCATCTACAGTGAGGATGTGGGAAGAGAGATTAACTACACTCTCGGCATTAATTATGTCTTGCGCTCCCTCAGAGTATATCGGTTGTTTGACTCTGTGTTTCCGCCCCGCTCTATGGCGTCTTTTTGATAACGCTTCTTTCTGGACCGCGGTGGTACTGGCCCGGTAAAATTTTGGTGGTCTGTTTCCAAATCTGACCGATCGCTATTGGATGACCAATCCGAGGACTCTGAGAGATTGAAGGAAACTCTTTTTCCCTCTCCACTTTTCAATATTGATCTAGATCTAGATGGTCTATTCCCATATCTCCGCCATGTATATACTCTGTTGTTTTTATAGTCCTCCAGATCTCTTTGAAATTTATTGCGTTTAATTTTCATTATTTCTGATTCCATTGTTTCCATGGATTTTTTAATGGCATTCATGTAATCTCCAAATTTGGGATCTATTTCATATTGTTTTAGAGAATCTTCCAATGATGTTATAGTGGTCTGTATTTCTTTCAGTTTCTCTTCCTCAAATTTAATGATCAACTTCATCAGATCTAATGAGGCTTGTGTATAGCGTCCCATTCAGTTTTAAACGCTTCTGAATATACAGTAGTTGGAACTTTACGAATCCTCAGGCCCCGCGGGACCATATCATTTTGTATATATTTATTAATAGATCTTAAGTCCCACCAAGTTCTTAACTCTTTTTTCATAGTATCTTCATATTGTCTAATGACTTTCTTAAGATCATCTGGGTAGGTGTTAATATCCAGCACTTGATCTGCAGTAAAGACTGATTCCAGCTTGTCTTTGCTTTGGGCCGTGTCTCCGTATAAAGATTTCACTCTTTCCATTGTCGGGCACCAAACTAAAAACTGTTCCCGTACTTGTTGGATATTTTCTTATGGAAGTGTACTCGCAGAATTGTAGACACAACCGCCAAACACAGGTTAATCCAATCCGGATATAATGACATTAGTCACGTAGTAGCACGACATGAGCACTTTGTGAGATTCAAAGAAAAAAGATAAAGTCAGCTCTACCTGTATTTCAATCCTGTGGCGGTGAACAACACATGGGTCTGCGGCCGCGGAAGCTCACTCCGTAGACAATCATAATAAGAAATGTTGAGCCAGCCCAAAAATGTCGTAAAATCTTGTGCTTTTATTTTCTTCCATTAAAATCAGTAATCCAACAAGTTCAAAATGATAGATATGTACAAGATGGGCCCTAACGCCAACGCGTTTCGGACAATAGGTCCTTAATCATGACATCTAATGGTAACAATGAGTAGAAACCTTTTTATCCAATTCCATAAAGGGGACACTCCCCCCAGTCATGCGCTCTCTGGATAACCTGTGGTCAATCAGGATAATTTTTCTGTCCCGGGCATAACACCCGGGATCACCCAATTAACTCCATAGGATCCACATTCTTATATGGGATTGATAATCCCTATCTTTATAATAGTAAAGCACATGGCTGAATGGAGTTAAAATATAATGACCCCTGTATTATTAAACTATTTTCTCTGCAAAATGCCTTCACTATACATTTAATATTTATTTTATTAGACACACTACACAACAATTGAACTCATGTATATTAAAAAGCGAAGACATATTTAATTAAACGGCTAAGCTGTGTTTCACCTCAGTCAGCCACAATCTTTACAAAAGAGACAGTAATATATTTTTGGTCAAAGCAAATAACAAACCGCAGATTGTAACAAGATGTCTTTACATTGTAACTGCTGTTGACATATTGATGTATCTCATTTCTACAGCTAAATCAACACTGCAGAAATGAGATACAATCATTCAAAGGGCTCTAAGAGCTGCTGCTACATTTCTAAACGAGATTCCAGCAGAACTTGTTACATTTAAACATCACTTGTAACATTCAAAGGTTACTAGTCTGTACTTGGCAGTCTGCCCAGACAGCTCCTTATTGAGTTTTACTCGCTCACTTACAAAGGTGAATGAATGAAAATACATTTAACAGCAAAAGGATGGCGGCTTCCTATGTCTCAATCTTTACATTATCTCCGAATTCCTATATTCTCTTGGTCTAGTTAGGCTGTAGTCATTTATTATTAGCAAAGCATTTTATGAATATATTATTTAAAAAACATTTTAATATGTGAATATCATTATAATTTATATTTTATACTATTTTACTCTAATAACCCTAACTCTCATATATACAATTGAATGCTCCAAGTTTCATTCCATTATACTGTTATATTTCAGGGGAAGGGAATCATGTCCTATTTCAAAAATAAATCGACATCCCATCGTGAGTTTAACCCATTAGGGATGCGTGTTCTGAGATGAAAAATCCAGTAAACTTCTCTCTGAAGTAATTTCTCTCGGATATCACCTCCTCTTATATCTGGTGTTATTTTCTCTATCCCCTTGCATCTAAAACTACTGGTATCCCCCCCCCATGTATGTCTCTAAAATGTTTACTAACATTGGAGGGGGAGGAAGTCGTACGATCTGATTGTGCTCCTGAAAGATGTCCCCATATCCTGCGTTTTAGAGGTCTAATTGTGCAGCCTATGTATTGGATGTGGCAACTTTCACAGGATACCAAATAGACCACATATGAGGTATTACAATTAATGAAACTATTAATTTCATACATCTGTTTGGTAACCTGGGATGAAAAATGTGTGCCTCCAGCTACAAATTTGCACAGACCACATCGTGTGCCCCCACATCTGTAAAAACCTGATTGATTACAAAATACAACCTGTTAATGGACAGGTACTCTTGAAATATTAATGCTAGTATTTGGGATGCCCCCCCGGCGAAAGACAAAATTTGCTTAAAAAGTGACTTTGATTACAAAATGCAACCAGTTAGTAGACAGGTAGTCTTGAAATATTAATGCTAGTATTTGGGATGCCCCCCTCCCCCCCGGCGAAAAGCAAAGTTTGCTTAACAGTGTTACTTTGATTACAAAATGCAACAAGGTAATAAACAGGTACTCTTGAAATATTTATGCTAGTGTTTGGAATGCCCCCTCTTCAAATACACAGGTTGGCTGCTTTGATAGAGAAAAGTGACTTTGATTACAAAATGCAACCAGTTAATAGACAGGTACTCTTGAAATATTAATGCTAGTATTTGGGATGCCCCCCGGCGAAAGGCAAAGTTTGCTTAAAATGTGACTTTGATTACAAAATGAAACCAGTTAGTAGACAGGTAGTTTTGAAATATTTATGCTAGTATTTGGGATGCCCCCCCGGCGAAAGGCAAAGTTTGCTTAAAAAGTGACTTTGCTTTCAAAATGCAACCAGACAGGTAGTCTTGAAATATTAATGCTTGTATTTGGGATGCCCCCCCAGCAAAAGGCAAAGTTTGCTTAAAAAGTGACTTTGATTACAAAATGCAACCAGTTAATAGACAGGTACGTTTGAAATATTAATGCTAGTATTTGGGATGCCCCCCCCCCCCCCCGGCAAAAGGCAAAGTTTTCTTAAAAAGTGACTTTGATTACAAAAGGCAAGCAGTTAGTAGACAGGTAGTCTTGAAATATTAATGCTAGTGTTTGGGATGCCCCCCCGGTAAGGGCAAAGTTTGCTTAAAAGTGACTTTGATTACAAAATGTAACCTGTTAATGGACAGGTAGTCTTGAAATATTAATGCTAGTATTTGGGATGCCCCCCGGCGAAAGGCAAAGTTTTCTTAAAAAGTGACTTTGATTACAAAATGCAACAAGGTAATAAACAGGTACTCTTGAAATATTTATGCTAGTGTTTGGAATGCCCCCTCTTCAAATACACAGGTTGGCTGCTTTGATAGAGAAAAGTGACTTTGATTACAAAATGCAACCAGTTAATAGACAGGTACTCTTGAAATATTAATGCTAGTATTTGGGATGCCCCCCGGCGAAAGGCAAAGTTTGCTTAAAAAGTGACTTTGATTACAAAATGCAACCAGTTAGTTGACAGGTAGTCTTGATATATTAATGCTTGTATTTGGGATGCCCCCCCGGCGAAAGGCAAAGTTTGCTTAAAAAGTGAGTTTGATTACAAAATGCAACCAGTTAATAGACAGGTACTCTTGAAATATTAATGCTAGTATTTGGGATGCCCCCCCCCCCCCCCCCGGGTGAAAGAAAAAATTTGCTTAAAAAGTGAAAGACAAAATTTGCTTAAAAAGTGACTTTGATCACAACATGCAACCAGTTAGTAGACAGGTAGTCTTGAAATATTAATGCTAGTATTTGGGATGCCCCCCCCCCCCCCCCGGCAAAAGGCAAAGTTTGCTTAAAAAGTGACTTTGATTACAAAATGCAACCAGTTAATAGACAGGTACTCTTGAAATATTAATGCTAGTATTTGGGATGCCCCCCCGGCCAAAGGCAAAGTTTGCTTAAAAAGTGACTTTGATTACAAAATGCAACCAGTTAGTAGACAGGTAGTCTTGAAATATTAATGCTTGTATTTGGGATGCCCCCCCCCCCCCCCACGAAAGGCAAAGTTTGCGTAAAAAGTGACTTTGATTACAAAATGCAACCAGTTAATAGACAGGTACTCTTGAAATATTAATGCTAGTATTTGGGATGCCCCCCCGGCCAAAGGCAAAGTTTGCTTAAAAAGTGACTTTGATCACAACATGCAACCAGTTAGTAGACAGGTAGTCTTGAAATATTAATGCTAGTATTTGGGATGCCCCCCCCCCCCCCCGGCAAAAGGCAAAGTTTGCTTAAAAAGTGACTTTGATTACAAAATGCAACCAGTTAATAGACAGGTACTCTTGAAATATTAATGCTAGTATTTGGGATGCCCCCCCGGCCAAAGGCAAAGTTTGCTTAAAAAGTGACTTTGATTACAAAATGCAACCAGTTAGTAGACAGGTAGTCTTGAAATATTAATGCTTGTATTTGGGATGCCCCCCCCCCCCCCACGAAAGGCAAAGTTTGCGTAAAAAGTGACTTTGATTACAAAATGCAACCAGTTAATAGACAGGTACTCTTGAAATATTAATGCTAGTATTTGGGATGCCCCCCCGGCCAAAGGCAAAGTTTGCTTAAAAAGTGACTTTGATTACAAAATGCAACCAGTTAATAGACAGGTACTCTTGAAATATTAATGCTAGTATTTGGGATGCCCCCCCCCCCCCCCCGGTGAAAGACAAAATTTGCTTAAAAAGGGACTTTGATCACAAAATGCAACCAGTTAGTAGACAGGTAGTCCTGAAATAATAATGCTAGTATTTGGGATGCCTCCCCGGCGAAAGGCAACGTTTTCTTAAAAAGTGACTTTGATTACAAAATGCAACCAGTTAATAGACAGGTACTCTAGAAATATTTATGCTAGTGTTTGGAATGCCCGCTCTTCAAATACACAGGTTGGCTGCTTTGATAGTGAAAAAGTGACTTTGATTGCAAAATGCAACCAGTGAATAGACAGG
Organism: Gastrophryne carolinensis; assembly: GCA_027917425.1. Taxonomy (NCBI): domain Eukaryota; kingdom Metazoa; phylum Chordata; class Amphibia; order Anura; family Microhylidae; genus Gastrophryne; species Gastrophryne carolinensis. The sequence goes on from CM051235.1 coordinate 313,627,952, forward strand.
TAGTCTTGAAATATTTATGCTAGTGTTTGGGATGCCCCCTCTTCAAATACACAGGTTGGCTGCTTTGATAGAGAAAAGTGACTTTGATTACAAAATGCAACCAGTTAGTAGACAGGTAGTCTTGAATTATTTATGTTAGTGTTTGGGATGCCCCCTCTTCAAATACACAAGTTGGCTGCTTTGATGGTGGAAAAGTGACTTTGATTACAAAATGCAACCAGTTAATAGACAGGTACTCTTTAAATATTAATGCTAGTATTTGGGATGCCCCCCGGCGAAAGGCAAAGTTTGCTTAACCCTTTCAGTGCCAAGCACGTAGATTCTACGTGCTCGCTTCCACTCCACTTAAGTGCCAAGCACGTAGAATCTACGTGCTTGACTTTCCCCCCTGATAGTAAAAAAAATCTAAATCAAAAATACTCACCTCACCCCTCGTTGGATCCGGCCGGGTCTCCCCTTTAATTTGGTGCCATCCGATCCCCCGTGGGGGGTCGGATGGCTCCAGGAGAGCCCCCGGAATAGGGACCCCCCGCTTCGGCAGCAGCAGCTGCTAAATGTAAAAAAAATAAAAAAAATAAAATGACATTTCCTTACCTGAGGCCGCGCTGTCTCCCGATGGGTGTCCTCTTCACTGGGGGGGCCTCCGATCGCCCCCCCAGCCTCTTCGGTGGCGAGGAGAAGGCAGAACTTGCCCTCCCCCTCCACTTCCTGGAACGGGTCTGCTAGCCCCGCCCCCCCTCTTAATGCCAGGAACCATGAGACAGACACTCAGTCTGCTCGTGTGCCTGGAGGAGGGCAGATGGGGAGGAGGAGAGGGCTGAGATCGCCCCCCTCCTCCCCAGGCTCTCTCCTTCAAACACACGAGCAGGCTGTCAGCGGAGATCACCGGGGGACACAGGATCGGAGGTGAGTAAAGTAAAAAAAAAAAGAAAGAAAGATCTTTTATTTCTTATGTGTCTGTGTCTTATTTAACATTTAACCCCTTGTGAACTGGTAAGGGGTCCATGAGACCCCTTATACCAGTTCACAAGGCTGGGGGATGGCATGTCACCCGCTTGCCGCAGTGGGTGACTTGCCATTAACCCCCGGCACCCCCAATTACCTGCCTCCCCAAAGCCAAGGGGGGGGGCAGAAGAGCCCGGGCCCACACAGGCTATGTGGGCTCGTAGGCTGCAGGGTGGGGGGGCCACAAAAGCTGGCCCCCCCACTCTGTGCCTACAAGCCCCCATAGCTGGCCCCGGGCTGGTAATCATGGGTAAGGGGGACCCCATTTCATTTTTGTTTTGGATTTTTAAGGGTTTTTAACCCTTAAAATTCCCCAAAAAAATGGGGTCCGCCACCCTGGGAGGGGGGACCCTATGTCATTTTTTTTTTTAATAAACCCTTTGTGTTTTGTCATCCAGCAGCTATAAAAGGCTTCCAGCAGGTGAGCAGAAGCCAGTGATCGCCGAGGGACACAGTGCTCCAGGATGGATGGGAGGTAAGTATAAAAAAAAAAAAAAAAAATTAATAAAATCTTTTTTTCTCTTTTGTGTGTCTGTTTTTTTTTACATTTAACCCCTTGTGAACTGGTAAGGGGTCCATGACCCCTATACCAGTTCACAAGGCTGGGGGAGGTGGCAAGTCACCTGTGACTAGCGGGTGACTTGCCATTAACCCCTGGCACCCCCATTACCTGCCTCCCCAAAGGCCAGGGGGGGGCAGAAGAGCCCGAGCCCATGGGCTATGCGAGCTTGTAGCCTGCAGGGCCAGGAGCCACAAAAGCTGACCCTTGTGCCCTGTTTCTACAAGCCCTGCATAGCTGGTCCCGGGCTGGTTACTTTGGGTAAGGGGGACCCCATGTAAATTTTTGGGGGGATTTTTAAGGGTTTTTAACCCATTGTCATTTTTTTTCTCGATTTAACCCTTTGTAGTGTGGATGGTAGTTGTATTTTATTTGTAAATGTTATAAAGTACTTGTTTCAGTTAGGGGGGTCTCCTGGGCAGGAACGGGGGGCTACCGATAAATATGTGGTACCGTTCTAATCGGTAGAAATGGGGCTTTCACATGCAATACGGTTTTCTTAAATAAAATAATTTTTTATTTAAAATAAAGGAGTCAATTTTCAAAAAAAATTTTTATTTATTTATTTTTTACTTAATAATATTGTAAAAAACTAAATAAAATTTACAAACAAGACATTTCTTGTTAAAGCCTAAACTGCTGCAGAAAATATATATATATAATTTTCCTGAAAATTCCAGCAAAAATGGCGCAAAATGGGGAAAAATGACCTGTCAACAGAGGGTGACAAAATCTCAAGTAGGCTGGCAATTAAAATGGTTAAAGGTAGCTATGCATGTTGGGTATTGTTCTGTTCGGGGGACCTTGCGCTTTCAGATTTAGCTTGTTTTTTTCTGGTTTGCATATTTATATTTTAGGAAAAGGTGTTTTTTATTCAGCTTTTTTATACATTTTTTAGGGAAACCCTGCGCAACCAAAGAATTCTTTGAGGGATTAATTCCAGAAAGATGAGCCCACTACAACAAGTTGGGTACGCTTAGAAAGCTTAACATGTGTACTTTCAGGTAATATATGGTTTATGGGGGATATTCCAAATGTAAAGGGTTGTTTTGGTTGAAAAATCGCAAGGTGCGCACTTTGTCTGCAGAGCTGAAATTTTCAAGTAAAATCACTGTTACGCACATGCTTTACTTTGGTGTGTTTGGCAACTCTTCCCTTGACAGTAGCTCTGCATGTTGGGTATCGTTCTGTTCGGGGGATGTTGTTTTTTCAGATTAAACTTGTTTTTTCTTGTTTGCACATAGTTTTTTAGGAAAATGGGGCTTTTATTCTGCTTTTTTTATCCTTTTTTTAGGGAAACTCTTTGCAACCAAAGAATACATTGAGGGATTACTTCCAGAAAACTATGGGCACATCAACAAGCCTGGTAAGCCTAGAAAGTTTGAGGTGTGTACTTCCAGAGAATATATAGTTTGTGGGGGGTATTTCAAATGTAAAGGGTTGTTTTTCTGGAAAAACTGCAAGGTGCGCATATTGCATTGCATAGTTGTATTTTATCTGAAAATTCCCTAAAGCGCTATTTCAGTTTGGGGGAGTCTCCTGGGCTGGAAAGGGTGTCTACCTATACATATGTGGTATCGCTGTAACTGGGAGAAATTGGGATTTCACACGCAATAAGATTTTTTTGAAAAACTTACATTTTTTATTACAAAAAAAAACTACAAATTGTAAAAATGTATTTTTTTTTATTTTTTTTTCACATATTTCACCCAAAAATATTGAGAATACACCTAAAAAATTACAAACAAGACATTTCATGTTAAAGCCCAGACTCTGCTGAAAAAAACAATATATCATTTTCCTGGGAAATCCCTTCAAAAATCACATTGGAACATGGGGAGCGCAAAATAGTGCAAAATGGTTTGGCACCAAGGGTGACAAAAACTCCAGGTAGGCTGGCAGCGAAAGGGTTAAAAAGCGACTTTGATCACAAAATGCAATCAGTTTGTAGACAGGTAGTCTTGAAATATTTATGCTAGCATTTGGGATGCCCCCCGGCGAAAGGCAAAGTTTGCTTAACAGTGACTTTGATTCCAAATGCAACCAGTTAGTAGACAGGTAGTCTTGAAATATTAATGCTTGTATTTGGGATGCCCCCCGGCGAAAGGCAAAGTTTTCTTAAAAAGTGACTTTGATTACAAAATGCAACCAGTTAATAGACAGGTAGTCTTGAAATATTAATGCTAGTATTTGGGATGCCCCCCCCCTCCCCGTCACGAAAGGCAAAGTTTGCTTAAAAAGTGACTTTGATCACAAAATGCAACCAGTTAATAGACAGGTACTCTTGAAATATTAATGCTAGTATTTGGGATGCCCCCCGGCCAAAGGCAAAGTTTGCTTAAAAAGTGACTTTGATCACAACATGCAACCAGTTAGTAGACAGGTAGTCTTGAAATATTAATGCTAGTATTTGGGATGCCCCCCCCCCGGCAAAAGGCAAAGTTTGCTTAAAAAGTGACTTTGATTACAAAATGCAACCAGTTAATAGACAGGTACTCTTGAAATATTAATGCTAGTATTTGGGATGCCCCCCCGGCCAAAGGCAAAGTTTGCTTAAAAAGTGACTTTGATTACAAAATGCAACCAGTTAGTAGACAGGTAGTCTTGAAATATTAATGCTTGTATTTGGGATGCCCCCCCCCCCCACGAAAGGCAAAGTTTGCGTAAAAAGTGACTTTGATTACAAAATGCAACCAGTTAATAGACAGGTACTCTTGAAATATTAATGCTAGTATTTGGGATGCCCCCCCGGCCAAAGGCAAAGTTTGCTTAAAAAGTGACTTTGATTACAAAATGCAACCAGTTAATAGACAGGTACTCTTGAAATATTAATGCTAGTATTTGGGATGCCCCCCCCCCCCCGGTGAAAGACAACATTTGCTTAAAAAGGGACTTTGATCACAAAATGCAACCAGTTAGTAGACAGGTAGTCCTGAAATAATAATGCTAGTATTTGGGATGCCTCCCCGGCGAAAGGCAACGTTTTCTTAAAAAGTGACTTTGATTACAAAATGCAACCAGTTAATAGACAGGTACTCTTGAAATATTTATGCTAGTGTTTGGAATGCCCGCTCTTCAAATACACAGGTTGGCTGCTTTGATAGTGAAAAAGTGACTTTGATTGCAAAATGCAACCAGTGAATAGACAGGTAGTCTTGAAATATTTATGCTAGTGTTTGGGATGCCCCCTCTTCAAATACACAGGTTGGCTGCTTTGATAGAGAAAAGTGACTTTGATTACAAAATGCAACCAGTTAGTAGACAGGTAGTCTTGAATTATTTATGTTAGTGTTTGGGATGCCCCCTCTTCAAATACACAAGTTGGCTGCTTTGATGGTGGAAAAGTGACTTTGATTACAAAATGCAACCAGTTAATAGACAGGTACTCTTTAAATATTAATGCTAGTATTTGGGATGCCCCCCGGCGAAAGGCAAAGTTTGCTTAACCCTTTCAGTGCCAAGCACGTAGATTCTACGTGCTCGCTTCCACTCCACTTAAGTGCCAAGCACGTAGAATCTACGTGCTTGACTTTCCCCCCTGATAGTAAAAAAAATCTAAATCAAAAATACTCACCTCACCCCTCGTTGGATCCGGCCGGGTCTCCCCTTTAATTTGGTGCCATCCGATCCCCCGTGGGGGGTCGGATGGCTCCAGGAGAGCCCCCGGAATAGGGCCCCCCCCGCTTCGGCAGCAGCAGCTGCTAAATGTAAAAAAAAAAAAATAAATAAAATGACATTTCCTTACCTGAGGCCGCGCTGTCTCCCGATGGGTGTCCTCTTCACTGGGGGGGCCTCCGATCGCCCCCCCAGCCTCTTCGGTGGCGAGGAGAAGGCAGAACTTGCCCTCCCCCTCCACTTCCTGGAACGGGTCTGCTAGCCCCGCCCCCCCTCTTAATGCCAGGAACCATGAGACAGACACTCAGTCTGCTCGTGTGCCTGGAGGAGGGCAGATGGGGAGGAGGAGAGGGCTGAGATCGCCCCCCTCCTCCCCAGGCTCTCTCCTTCAAACACACGAGCAGGCTGTCAGCGGAGATCACCGGGGGACACAGGATCGGAGGTGAGTAAAGTAAAAAAAAAAAGAAAGAAAGATCTTTTATTTCTTATGTGTCTGTGTCTTATTTAACATTTAACCCCTTGTGAACTGGTAAGGGGTCCATGAGACCCCTTATACCAGTTCACAAGGCTGGGGGATGGCATGTCACCCGCTTGCCGCAGTGGGTGACTTGCCATTAACCCCCGGCACCCCCAATTACCTGCCTCCCCAAAGCCAAGGGGGGGGGGGCAGAAGAGCCCGGGCCCACACAGGCTATGTGGGCTCGTAGGCTGCAGGGTGGGGGGGCCACAAAAGCTGGCCCCCCCACTCTGTGCCTACAAGCCCCCATAGCTGGCCCCGGGCTGGTAATCATGGGTAAGGGGGACCCCATTTCATTTTTGTTTTGGATTTTTAAGGGTTTTTAACCCTTAAAATTCCCCAAAAAAATGGGGTCCGCCACCCTGGGAGGGGGGACCCTATGTCATTTTTTTTTTTAATAAACCCTTTGTGTTTTGTCATCCAGCAGCTATAAAAGGCTTCCAGCAGGTGAGCAGAAGCCAGTGATCGCCGAGGGACACAGTGCTCCAGGATGGATGGGAGGTAAGTATAAAAAAAAAAAAAAAAAATTAATAAAATCTTTTTTTCTCTTTTGTGTGTCTGTTTTTTTTTACATTTAACCCCTTGTGAACTGGTAAGGGGTCCATGACCCCTATACCAGTTCACAAGGCTGGGGGAGGTGGCAAGTCACCTGTGACTAGCGGGTGACTTGCCATTAACCCCTGGCACCCCCATTACCTGCCTCCCCAAAGGCCAGGGGGGGGCAGAAGAGCCCGAGCCCATGGGCTATGCGAGCTTGTAGCCTGCAGGGCCAGGAGCCACAAAAGCTGACCCTTGTGCCCTGTTTCTACAAGCCCTGCATAGCTGGTCCCGGGCTGGTTACTTTGGGTAAGGGGGACCCCATGTAAATTTTTGGGGGGATTTTTAAGGGTTTTTAACCCTATGTCATTTTTTTTCTCGATTTAACCCTTTGTAGTGTGGATGGTAGTTGTATTTTATTTGTAAATGTTATAAAGTACTTGTTTCAGTTAGGGGGGTCTCCTGGGCAGGAACGGGGGGCTACCGATAAATATGTGGTACCGTTCTAATCGGTAGAAATGGGGCTTTCACATGCAATACGGTTTTCCTTAATAAAATAATTTTTTATTTAAAATAAAGGAGTCAATTTTCAAAAAAAATTTTTATTTATTTATTTTTTACTTAATAATATTGTAAAAAACAAAATAAAATTTACAAACAAGACATTTCTTGTTAAAGCCTAAACTGCTGCAGAAAATATATATATATAATTTTCCTGAAAATTCCAGCAAAAATGGCGCAAAATGGGGAAAAATGACCTGTCAACAGAGGGTGACAAAATCTCAAGTAGGCTGGCAATTAAAATGGTTAAAGGTAGCTATGCATGTTGGGTATTGTTCTGTTCGGGGGACCTTGCGCTTTCAGATTTAGCTTGTTTTTTTCTGGTTTGCATATTTATATTTTAGGAAAAGGTGTTTTTTATTCAGCTTTTTTATACATTTTTTAGGGAAACCCTGCGCAACCAAAGAATTCTTTGAGGGATTAATTCCAGAAAGATGAGCCCACTACAACAAGTTGGGTACGCTTAGAAAGCTTAACATGTGTACTTTCAGGTAATATATGGTTTATGGGGGATATTCCAAATGTAAAGGGTTGTTTTGGTTGAAAAATCGCAAGGTGCGCACTTTGTCTGCAGAGCTGAAATTTTCAAGTAAAATCACTGTTACGCACATGCTTTACTTTGGTGTGTTTGGCAACTCTTCCCTTGACAGTAGCTCTGCATGTTGGGTATCGTTCTGTTCGGGGGATGTTGTTTTTTCAGATTAAACTTGTTTTTTCTTGTTTGCACATAGTTTTTTAGGAAAATGGGGCTTTTATTCTGCTTTTTTTATCCTTTTTTTAGGGAAACTCTTTGCAACCAAAGAATACATTGAGGGATTACTTCCAGAAAACTATGGGCACATCAACAAGCCTGGTAAGCCTAGAAAGTTTGAGGTGTGTACTTCCAGAGAATATATAGTTTGTGGGGGGTATTTCAAATGTAAAGGGTTGTTTTTCTGGAAAAACTGCAAGGTGCGCATATTGCATTGCATAGTTGTATTTTATCTGAAAATTCCCTAAAGCGCTATTTCAGTTTGGGGGAGTCTCCTGGGCAGAAAAGGGTGTCTACCTATACATATGTGGTATCGCTGTAACTGGGAGAAATTGGGATTTCACACGCAATAAGATTTTTTTGAAAAATTTACATTTTTTATTACAAAAAAAAACTACAAATTGTAAAAATGTATTTTTTTTATTTTTTTTTCACATATTTCACCCAAAAATATTGAGAATACACCTAAAAAATTACAAACAAGACATTTCATGTTAAAGCCCAGACTCTGCTGAAAAAAACAATATATCATTTTCCTGGGAAATCCCTTCAAAAATCACATTGGAACATGGGGAGCGCAAAATAGTGCAAAATGGTTTGGCACCAAGGGTGACAAAAACTCCAGGTAGGCTGGCAGCGAAAGGGTTAAAAAGCGACTTTGATCACAAAATGCAATCAGTTTGTAGACAGGTAGTCTTGAAATATTTATGCTAGCATTTGGGATGCCCCCGGCGAAAGGCAAAGTTTGCTTAAAATGTGACTTTGATTACAAAATGAAACCAGTTAGTAGACAGGTAGTTTTGAAATATTTATGCTAGTGTTAGGGATGCCCCCCCCGGCGAAAAGCAAAGTTTGTTTAACAGTGACTTTGATTCCAAATGCAACCAGTTAGTAGACAGGTAGTCTTGAAATATTAATGCTTGTATTTGGGATGCCCCCCGGCGAAAGGCAAAGTTTTCTTAAAAAGTGACTTTGATTACAAAATGCAACCAGTTAATAGACAGGTAGTCTTGAAATATTAATGCTAGTATTTGGGATGCCCCCCCCCCTCCCCGTCACGAAAGGCAAAGTTTGCTTAAAAAGTGACTTTGATCACAAAATGCAACCAGTTAGTAGACAGGTAGTCTTGAAATATTAATGCTAGTATTTGGGATGCCCTCCCCCGGCGAAAGGCAAAGTTTTCTTAAAAAGTGACTTTGATTACAAAATGCAACCAATTAGTAGACAGGTAGTCTTTAAATATTTATGCTAGTGTTTGGGATGCCCCCTCTTCAAATACACAGGTTGGCTACTTTGATAGTGGAAAAGTGACTTTGATTACAAAATGCAACCAGTTAATAGACAGGTACTCTTGAAATATTAATGCTAGTATTTGGGATGCCCCCCCCCCCCCGCGAAAGGAAAGGTTTGCTTAAAAAGGGACTTTGATTACAAAATGCAACCAGTTAATAGACAGGTACTCTTGAAATATTAATGCTAGTATTTGGGATGCCCCCCCCCCCCCAGCGAAAGGCAAAGTTTGCTTAAAAAGTTACATTGATTACAAAATGCAACCAGTTAATAGACAGGTACTCTTGAAATATTAAAGCTAGTATTTGGGATGCCCCCCCCCCCCCCCGGCGAAAGGCAAAGTTTGCTTAAATAGTGACTTTGATTACAAAATGCAACCAGTTAATAGACAGGTAATCTTGAAATATTAATGCTGGTATTTGGGTTGCCCCCCGGCGAAAGGCAAAGTTTGCTTAAAAAGTGAATTTGATTACAAAATGCAACCCGTTAGTAGACAGGTAGTCTTGAAATATTAATGCTAGTATTTGGTATGCACCCCCCGGTAAGGGCAAAGTTTGCTTAAAAGTGACTTTGATTACAAAATGCAACCAGTTAATAGACAGGTACTCTTGAAATATTAATGCTAGTATTTAGGATGCCCCCCCCCCCGGTGAAAAACAAAATTTGCTTAAAAAGTGACTTTGATCACAAAATGCACCCAGTTAGTAGACAGGTAGTCTTGAAATATTAATGCTTGTATTTGGGATGCCCCCCCGGCAAAAGGCAAAGTTTGCTTAAAAAGTGACTTTGATTACAAAATGCTACCAGTTAATAGACAGGTACGTTTGAAATATTAATGCTAGTATTTGGGATGCTAGTATTTGGGATGCCCCCCCCGACGAAAGACAAAATTTGCTTAAAAAGTGACTTTGATTACAAAATGCAACCAGTTAATAGACAGGTAGTCTTGAAATATTAATGCTTGTATTTGGGATGCCCCCCGGCAAAAGGCAAAGTTTGCTTAAAAAGTGACTTTGATTACAAAATGCAAGCAGTTAGTAGACAGGTAGTCTTGAAATATTAATGCTAGTGTTTGGGATGCCCCCCCGCCAGATGAAAGACAAAATATGCTTAAAAAGTGACTTTGATTACAAAATGCAACCAGTTAATAGACAGGTACTCTTGAAATATTAATGCTAGTATTTGAGATGCCCCCCTGCGAAAGGCAAAGTTTGCTAAAAAAGTGACTTTGATTACAAAATGCAACCCGTTGGTAGACAGGCAGTCTTGAAATATTAATGCTAGTATTTGGGATGCCCCCCGGTAAGGGCAAAGTTTGCTTAAAAGTGACTTTGATTACAAAATGCAACCTGTTAATGGACAGGTACTCTTGAAATATTAATGCTAGTATTTGGGATTCCCCCCCCCCCCCCCGACGAAAGAAAAAATTTGCTTAAAAAGTTACTTTGATCACAAAATGCAACCAGTTAGTAGACAGGTAGTCTTGAAATATTAATGCTTGTATTTGGGTTGCCCCCCCGGCAAAAGGCAAAGTTTGCTTAAAAAGTGACTTTGATTACAAAATGCCACCAGTTAATAGACAGGTACGTTTGAAATATTAATGCTAGTATTTGGGATGCTAGTATTTGGGATGCCCCCCTGCGAAAGGCAAAGTTTGCTAAAAAAGTGACTTTGATTACAAAATGCAACCCGTTGGTAGACAGGCAGTCTTGAAATATTAATGCTAGTATTTGGGATGCCCCCCGGTAAGGGCAAAGTTTGCTTAAAAGTGACTTTGATTACAAAATGCAACCTGTTAATGGACAGGTACTCTTGAAATATTAATGCTAGTATTTGGGATTCCCCCCCCCCCCCCCCGACGAAAGACAAAATTTGCATAAAAAGTGACTTTGATTACAAAATGCAACCAGTAAGTAGACAGGTAGTCTTGAAATATTAATGCTTGTATTTGGGATGCCCCCCCCGGCAAAAGGCAAAGTTTGCTTAAAAAGTGACTTTGATTACAAAATGCAAGCAGTTAGTAGACAGGTAGTCTTGAAATATTAATGCTAGTGTGTGGGATCCCCCCCCCCCCGATGAAAGACAAAGTTTGCATAAAAAGTGACTTTGATCACAACATGCAACCAGTTAGTAGACAGGTAGTCTTGAAATATTAATGCTAGTATTTGGGATGCCCCCCCCCCCCCGGCAAAAGGCAAAGTTTGCTTAAAAAGTGACTTTGATTACAAAATGCAACCAGTTAATCGACAGGTACTCTTGAAATATTAATGCTAGTATTTGGGATGCCCCCCCGGCCAAAGGCAAAGTTTGCTTAAAAAGCGACTTTGATTACAAAATGCAACCAGTTAGTAGACAGGTAGTCTTGAAATATTAATGCTTGTATTTGGGATGCCCCCCCCCCCCCACGAAAGGCAAAGTTTGCGTAAAAAGTGACTTTGATTACAAAATGCAACCAGTTAATAGACAGGTACTCTTGAAATATTAATGCTAGTATTTGGGATGCCCCCCCCCGGTGAAAGACAAAATTTGCTTAAAAAGGGACTTTGATCACAAAATGCAACCAGTTAGTAGACAGGTAGTCCTGAAATATTAATGCTAGTATTTGGGATGCCTCCCCGGCGAAAGGCAACGTTTTCTTAAAAAGTGACTTTGATTACAAAATGCAACCAGTTAATAGACAGGTACTCTTGAAATATTTATGCTAGTGTTTGGAATGCCCGCTCTTCAAATTCACAGGTTGGCTGCTTTGATAGTGAAAAAGTGACTTTGATTGCAAAATGCAACCAGTGAATAGACAGGTAGTCTTGAATTATTTATGTTAGTGTTTGGGATGCCCCCTCTTCAAATACACAAGTTCGCTGCTTTGATGGTGGAAAAGTGACTTTGATTACAAAATGCAACCAGTTAATAGACAGGTACTCTTTAAATATTAATGCTAGTATTTGGGATGCCCCCCGGCGAAAGGCAAAGTTTGCTTAAAAAGTGAATTTGATTACAAAATGCAACCCGTTAGTAGACAGGTAGTCTTGAAATATTAATGCTAGTATTTGGTATGCACCCCCCGGTAAGGGCAAAGTTTGCTTAAAAGTGACTTTGATTACAAAATGCAACCAGTTAATAGACAGGTACTCTTGAAATATTAATGCTTGTATTTGGGATGCCCCCCCGGCAAAAGGCAAAGTTTGCTTAAAAAGTGACTTTGATTACAAAATGCCACCAGTTAATAGACAGGTACGTTTGAAATATTAATGCTAGTATTTGGGATGCTAGTATTTGGGATGCCCCCCCCCCCCCCCCCGGACGAAAGACAAAATTTGCTTAAAAAGTGACTTTGATTACAAAATGCAACCAGTTAATAGACAGGTAGTCTTGAAATATTAATGCTTGTATTTGGGATGCCCCCCGGCAAAAGGCAAAGTTTGCTTAAAAAGTGACTTTGATTACAAAATGCAAGCAGTTAGTAGACAGGTAGTCTTGAAATATTAATGCTAGTGTTTGGGATGCCCCCCCGCCAGATGAAAGACAAAATATGCTTAAAAAGTGACTTTGATCACAACATGCAACCAGTTAGTAGACAGGTAGTCTTGAAATATTAATGCTAGTATTTGGGATGCCCCCCCCCCCCCCGGCAAAAGGCAAAGTTTGCTTAAAAAGTGACTTTGATTACAAAATGCAACCAGTTAATAGACAGGTACTCTTGAAATATTAATGCTAGTATTTGGGATGCCCCCCCCCGGTGAAAGACAAAATTTGCTTAAAAAGGGACTTTGATCACAAAATGCAACCAGTTAGTAGACAGGTAGTCCTGAAATAATAATGCTAGTTAGTGTTTGGGATGCCCCCTCTTCAAATACACAAGTTGGCTGCTTTGATGGTGGAAAAGTGACTTTGATTACAAAATGCAACCAGTTAATAGACAGGTACTCTTTAAATATTAATGCTAGTATTTGGGATGCCCCCCGGCGAAAGGCAAAGTTTGCTTAACCCTTTCAGTGCCAAGCACGTAGATTCTACGTGCTCGCTTCCACTCCACTTAAGTGCCAAGCACGTAGAATCTACGTGCTTGACTTTCCCCCCAGATAGTAAAAAAAATCTAAATAAAAAATACTCACCTCACCCCTCGTTGGATCCGGCCGGGTCTCCCCACGGGGGATCGGATGGCTCCAGGAGAGCCCCCGGAATAGGGCCCCCCCCGCTTCGGCAGCAGCAGCTGCTAAATGTAAAAAAAAATAAAAAAATAAAATGACATTTCCTTACCTGAGGCCGCGCTGTCTCCCGATGGGTGTCCTCTTCACTGGGGGGGCCTCCGATCGCCCCCCCAGCCTCTTCGGTGGCGAGGAGAAGGCAGAACTTGCCCTCCCCCTCCACTTCCTGGAACGGGTCTGCTAGCCCCGCCCCCCCTCTTAATGCCAGGAACCATGAGACAGACACTCAGTCTGCTCGTGTGCCTGGAGGAGGGCAGATGGGGAGGAGGAGAGGGCTGAGATCGCCCCCCTCCTCCCCAGGCTCTCTCCTTCAAACACACGAGCAGGCTGTCAGCGGAGATCACCGGGGGACACAGGATCGGAGGTGAGTAAAGTAAAAAAAAAAATAAAGAAAGATCTTTTATTTCTTATGTGTCTGTGTCTTATTTAACATTTAACCCCTTGTGAACTGGTAAGGGGTCCATGAGACCCCTTATACCAGTTCACAAGGCTGGGGGATGGCATGTCACCCGCTTGCCGCAGTGGGTGACTTGCCATTAACCCCCGGCACCCCCAATTACCTGCCTCCCCAAAGCCAAGGGGGGGGGGGGCAGAAGAGCCCGGGCCCACACAGGCTATGTGGGCTCGTAGGCTGCAGGGTGGGGGGGCCACAAAAGCTGGCCCCCCCACTCTGTGCCTACAAGCCCCCATAGCTGGTCCCGGGCTGGTAATCATGGGTAAGGGGGACCCCATTTCATTTTTGTTTTGGATTTTTAAGGGTTTTTAACCCTTAAAATTCCCCAAGAAAAATGGGGTCCGCCCCCCTGGGAGGGGGGACCCTATGTCATTTTTTTTTTTAATAAACCCTTTGTGTTTTGTCATCCAGCAGCTATAAAAGGCTTCCAGCAGGTGAGCAGAAGCCAGTGATCGCCGAGGGACACAGTGCTCCAGGATGGATGGGAGGTAAGTATAAAAAAACAAAAAACAAATTAATAAAATATTTTTTTCTCTTTTGTGTGTCTGTTTTTTTTACATTTAACCCCTTGTGAACTGGTAAGGGGTCCATGACCCCTATACCAGTTCACAAGGCTGGGGGAGGTGGCAAGTCACCTGTGACTAGCGGGTGACTTGCCATTAACCCCTGGCACCCCCATTACCTGCCTCCCCAAAGGCCAGGGGGGGGCAGAAGAGCCCGAGCCCACGGGCTTTGCGAGCTTGTAGCCTGCAGGGCCAGGAGCCACAAAAGCTGGCCCTTGTGCCCTGTTTCTACAAGCCCTGCATAGCTGGTCCCGGGCTGGTTACTTTGGGTAAGGGGGACCCCATGTCAATTTTTGGGGGGATTTTTAAGGGTTTTTAACCCTATGTCATTTTTTTTCTCGATTTAACCCTTTGTAGTGTGGATGGTAGTTGTATTTTATTTGTAAATGTTATAAAGTACTTGTTTCAGTTAGGGGGGTCTCCTGGGCAGGAACGGGGGGCTACCGATAAATATGTGGTACCGTTCTAATCGGTAGAAATGGGGCTTTCACATGCAATATGGTTTTCCTTAATAAAATAATTTTTTATTTAAAATAAAGGAGTCAATTTTCAAAAAAATTTTTTATTTATTTATTTTTTACTTAATAATATTGTAAAAAACAAAATAAAATTTACAAACAAGACATTTCTTGTTAAAGCCTAAACTGCTGCAGAAAATATATATATAATTTTCCTGAAAATTCCAGCAAAAATGGCGCAAAACATGGCGCAAAATGGGGAAAAATGACCTGTCAACAGAGGGTGACAAAATCTCAAGTAGGCTGGCAATTAAAATGGTTAAAGGTAGCTATGCATGTTGGGTATTGTTCTGTTCGGGGGACCTTGCGCTTTCAGACTTAGCTTGTTTTTTTCTGGTTTGCATATTTATATTTTAGGAAAAGGTGTTTTTTATTCAGCTTTTTTATACATTTTTTAGGGAAAACCTGCGCAACCAAAGAATTCTTTGAGGGATTAATTCCAGAAAGATGAGCCCACTACAACAAGTTGGGTACGCTTAGAAAGCTTAACATGTGTACTTTCAGGTAATATATGGTTTATGGGGGATATTCCAAATGTAAAGGGTTGTTTTGGTTGAAAAATCGCAAGGTGCGCACTTTGTCTGCAGAGCTGAAATTTTCAAGTAAAATCACTGTTACGCACATGCTTTACTTTGGTGTGTTTGGCAACTCTTCCCTTGACAGTAGCTCTGCATGTTGGGTATCGTTCTGTTCGGGGGATGTTGCTTTTTCAGATTAAACTTGTTTTTTCTTGTTTGCACATAGTTTTTTTAGGAAAATGGGGCTTTTATTCTGCTTTTTTATCCTTTTTTTAGGGAAACTCTTTGCAACCAAAGAATACATTGAGGGATTACTTCCAGAAAACTATGGGCACATCAACAAGCCTGGTAAGCCTGGAAAGTTTGAGGTGTGTACTTCCAGAGAATATATAGTTTGTGGGGGGTATTTCAAATGTAAAGGGTTGTTTTTCTGGAAAAACTGCAAGGTGCGCATATTGCATTGCATAGTTGTATTTTATCTGAAAATTCCCTAAAGCGCTATTTCAGTTTGGGGGAGTCTCCTGGGCTGGAAAGGGTGTCTACCTATACATATGTGGTATCGCTGTAACTGGGAGAAATTGGGATTTCACACGCAATAAGATTTTTTTGAAAAACTTACATTTTTTATTACAAAAAAAAACTACAAATTGTAAAAATGTATTTTTTTTTATTTTTTTTTCACATATTTCACCAAAAATATTGAGAATACACCTAAAAAATTACAAACAAGACATTTCATGTTAAAGCCCAGACTCTGCTGAAAAAAACAATATATCATTTTCCTGGGAAATCCCTTCAAAAATCACATTGGAACATGGGGAGCGCAAAATAGTGCAAAATGGTTTGGCACCAAGGGTTCCAAAAACTCCAGGTAGGCTGCCAGCGAAAGGGTTAAAAAGCGACTTTGATCAAAAAATTCAATCAGTTTGTAGACAGGTAGTCTTGAAATATTTATGCTAGCATTTGGGATGCCCCCCGGCGAAAGGCAAAGTTTGCTTAAAATGTGACTTTGATTACAAAATGAAACCAGTTAGTAGACAGGTAGTTTTGAAATATTTATGCTAGTGTTAGGGATGCCCCCCCGGCGAAAAGCAAAGTTTGTTTAACAGTGACTTTGATTCCAAATGCAACCAGTTAGTAGACAGGTAGTCTTGAAATATTAATGCTTGTATTTGGGATGCCCCCCGGCAAAAGGCAAAGTTTTCTTAAAAAGTTACTTTGATTACAAAATGCAACCAGTTAATAGACAGGTAGTCTTGAAATATTAATGCTAGTATTTGGGATGCCCCCCCTCCCCGTCACGAAAGGCAAAGTTTGCTTAAAAAGTGACTTTGATCACAAAATGCAACCAGTTAGTAGACAGGTAGTCTTGAAATATTAATGCTAGTATTTGGGATGCCCTCCCCCGGCGAAAGGCAAAGTTTTCTTAAAAAGTGACTTTGATTACAAAATGCAACCAATTAGTAGACAGGTAGTCTGTAAATATTTACGCTAGTGTTTGGGATGCCCCCTCTTCAAATACACAGGTTGGCTACTTTGATAGTGGAAAAGTGACTTTGATTACAAAATGCAACCAGTTAATAGACAGGTACTCTTGAAATATTAATGCTAGTATTTGGGATGCCCCCCCCCCCGCGAAAGGAAAGGTTTGCTTAAAAAGGGACTTTACAAAATGCAACCAGTTAATAGACAGGTACTCTTGAAATATTAATGCTAGTATTTGGGATACCCCCCCCCAGCGAAAGGCAAAGTTTGCTTAAAAAGTTACATTGATTACAAAATGCAACCAGTTAATAGACAGGTACTCTTGAAATATTAAAGCTAGTATTTGGGATGCCCCCCCCCCGGCGAAAGGCAAAGTTTGCTTAAATAGTGACTTTGATTACAAAATGCAACCAGTTAATAGACAGGTAATCTTGAAATATTAATGCTGGTATTTGGGTTGCCCCCCGGCGAAAGGCAAAGTTTGCTTAAAAAGTGAATTTGATTACAAAATGCAACCCGTTAGTAGACAGGTAGTCTTGAAATATTAATGCTAGTATTTGGTATGCATCCCCCGGTAAGGGCAAAGTTTGCTTAAAAGTGACTTTGATTACAAAATGCCACCAGTTAATAGACAGGTACGTTTGAAATATTAGTGCTAGTATTTGGGATGCTAGTATTTGGGATGCCCCCCCCCCCCCCCCGACGAAAGACAAAATTTGCTTAAAAAGTGACTTTGATTACAAAATGCAACCAGTTAGTAGACAGGTAGTCTTGAAATATTAATGCTTGTATTTGGGATGCCCCCCCGGCAAAAGGCAAAGTTTTCTTAAAAAGTGACTTTGATTACAAAATGCAAGCAGTTAGTAGACAGGTAGTCTTGAAATATTAATGCTAGTGTTTGGGATGCCCCCCCGCCAGATGAAAGACAAAATATGCTTAAAAAGTGACTTTGATTACAAAATGCAACCGGTTAATAGACAGGTACTCTTGAAATATTAATGCTAGTATTTGAGATGCCCCCCCGCGAAAGGCAAAGTTTGCTTAAAAAGTGACTTTGATTACAAAATGCAACCCGTTGGTAGACAGGCAGTCTTGAAATATTAATGCTAGTATTTGGGATGCCCCCCGGTAAGGGCAAAGTTTGCTTAAAAGTGACTTTGATTACAAAATGCAACCTGTTAATGGACAGGTACTCTTGAAATATTAATGCTAGTATTTGGGATGCCCCCCCCCCCCCGACGAAAGATAAAATTTGCTTAAAAAGTTACTTTGATCACAAAATGCAACCAGTTAGTAGACAGGTAGTCTTGAAATATTAATGCTTGTATTTGGGATGCCCCCCCCGGCAAAAGGCAAAGTTTGCTTAAAAAGTGACTTTGATTACAAAATGCAAGCAGTTAGTAGACAGGTAGTCTTGAAATATTAATGCTAGTGTTTGGGATCCCCCCCCCCCCCTGATGAAAGACAAAATTTGCTTAAAAAGTGACTTTGATTACAAAATGCAACCAGTTAATAGACAGGTACTCTTGAAATATTAATGCTAGTATTTGGGATGACCCCCGGCGAAAGGCAAAGTTTGCCTAAAAAGTGACTTTGATTACAAAATGCAACCCGTTAGTAGACAGGCAGTCTTGAAATATTAATGCTAGTATTTGGGATGCCCCCCCGGTAAGGGCAAAGTTTGCTTAAAAGTGACTTTGATTACAAAATGCAACCTGTTAATGGACAGGTACTCTTGAAATATTAATGCTAGTATTTGGGATGCCCCCCCCCCGGCAAAAGACAAAATTTGCTTAAAAAGTGACTTTGATTACAAAATGCAACCAGTTAGTAGACAGGTAGTCTTGAAATATTAATGCTAGTATTTGGGATGCCCCCCGGCGAAAGGCAACGTTTTCTTAAAAAGTGACTTTGATTACAAAATGCAACAAGGTAATAAACAGGTACTCTTGAAATATTTATGCTAGTGTTTGGAATGCCCCCTCTTCAAATACACAGTTTGGCTGCTTTGATAGTGGAAAAGTGACTTTGATTGCAAAATGCAACCAGTTAATAGAAAGGTAGTCTTGAAATATTTATGTTAGTGTTTGGGATGCCCCCTCTTCAAATACACAGGTTGGCTGCTTTGATAGAGAAAAGTGACTTTGATTACAAAATGCAACCAGTTAATAGACAGGTACTCTTGAAATATTAATGCTAGTATTTGGGATGCCCCCCGGCGAAAGGCAAAGTTTGCTTAAAAAGGGACTATGATTACAAAATGCAACCAGTTAATAGACAGGTACTCTTGAAATATTAAGGCTAGTATTTGGGATGCCCCCCCGGTGAAATGCAAAATATGCTTAAAAGGTGACTTTGATTACAAAATGCAACCAGTTAATTGACAGGTACTCTTGAAATATTAATGCTAGTATTTGGGATGCCCCCCGGCGAAAGGCAAAGTTTGCTTAAAAAGTGACTTTGATTACAAAATGCAACCAGTTAATAGACAGGTACTCTTGAAATATTTATGCTAGTGTTTGGAATGCCCACTCTTCAAATAAACAGGTTGTCTGCTTTGATAGTGAAAAAGTGACTTTGATTACAAAATGCAACCAGTTAATTGACAGGTACTCTTGAAATATTAATGCTAGTATTTGGGATGCCCCCCCCCCCCCCCCCGGCGAAAGACAAAATTTGCTTAAAAAGTGACTTTGATTACAAAATGCAACCAGTTAGTAGACAGGTAGTCTTGAAATATTAATGCTAGTATTTGGGATGCCCCCCCGGCGAAAGGCAAAGTTTTCTTAAAAAGTGACTTTGATTACAAAATGCAACAAGGTAATAAACAGGTACTCTTGAAATATTAATGCTAGTATTTGGGATGCCCCCCCCCCCGGCGAAAGACAAAATTTGCTTAAAAAGTGACTTTGATTACAAAATGCAACCAGTTAGTAGACAGGTAGTCTTGAAATATTAATGCTAGTATTTGGAATGCTCCCCGGCGAAAGGCAAAGTTTGCTTAAAAAGTGACTTTGATTACAAAATGCAACCAGTTAGTAGACAGGTAGTCTTGAAATATTAATGCTTGTATTTGGGATGCCCCCCGGGCAAAAGGCAAAGTTTGCTTAAAAAGGGACTTTGATTACAAAATGCAACCATTTCATAGACAGGTACTCTTGAAATATTCAGGCTAGTATTTGGGATGCCCCCCCCCCCCCGGTGAAAGGTAAAATATGCTCAAAAGGTGACTTTGATCACAACATGCAACCAGTTAGTAGACAGGTAGACTTGAAATATTAATGCTAGTATTCGGGATGCCCCCCCCCCGGCAAAAGGCAAAAATTGCTTAAAAAGTGACTTTGATTACAAAATGCAACCAGTTAATTGACAGGTACTCTTGAAATATTAATGCTAGTATTTGGGATGCCCCCCCGGCGAAAGGCAAAGTTTGCTTAAAAAGTGACTTTGATTACAAAATGCAACCAGTTAATAGACAGGTACTCTTGAAATATTTATGCTAGTGTTTGGAATGCCCACTCTTCAAATAAACAGGTTGTCTGCTTTGATAGTGAAAAAGTGACTTTGATTACAAAATGCAACCAGTTAATAGACAGGTACTCTTGAAATATTTATGCTAGTGTTTGGAATGCCCACTCTTCAAATAAACAGGTTGGCTGCTTTGATAGAGAAAAGTGACTTTGATTACAAAATGCAACCAGTTAGTAGACAGGTAGTCTTGAATTATTTATGTTAGTGTTGGGATGCCCCCTCTTCAAATACACAAGTTGGCTGCTTTGATGGTGGAAAAGTGACTTTGATTACAAAATGCAACCAGTTAATAGACAGGTACTCTTGAAATATTAATGCTAGTATTTGGGATGCCCCCCGGCGAAAGGCAAAGTTTGCTTAAAAAGCGACTTTGATCACAAAATGCAATCAGTTTGTAGACAGGTAGTTTTGAAATATTTATGCTAGCATTTGGGATGCCCCCAAGCGAAAGGCAAAGTTTGCTTAAAATGTGACTTTGATTACAAAATGCAACCAGTTAGTAGACAGGTAGTTTTGAAATATTTATGCTAGTGTTAGGGATGCCCCCCTCCCCCCAAGCGAAAAGCAAAGTTTGCTTAACAGTGACTTTTATTCCAAATGCAACCAGTTAGTAGACAGGTAGTCTTGAAATATTTATGCTAGTGTTTGGGATGCCCCCTCTTCAAATACAGAGGCTGGCTGCTTTGATAGTGGAAAAGTGACTTTGATTACAAAATGCAACCAGTTAATAGACAGGTACGTTTGAAATATTAATGCTAGTATTTGGGATGCCCCCCCCCCCCCCGCGCAAAAGGCAAAGTTTTCTAAAACAGTGACTTTGAGTACAAAAGGCAAGCAGTTAGTAGACAGGTAGTCTTGAAATATTAATGGTAGTGTTTGGGATGCCCCCCCTCCCCCGGTGAAAGACAAAATTTGCTTAAAAAGTGACTTTGATTACAAAATGCAAGCAGTTAGTAGACAGGTATTCTTGAAATATTAATGCTAGTGTTTGGGATGCCCCCCTTCCCCCGGTGAAAGACAAAATTTGCTTAAAAAGTGACTTTGATTACAAAATGCAACCAGTTAATAGATAGGTACTCTTGAAATATTAATGCTAGTACTTGGAATGCCCCCCCCCCCCCCGGCGAAAGGCAAAGTTTGCTTAAAAAGTGACTTTGATTACAAAATGCAACCAGTTAATAGACAAGTACTCTTGGAATATTAATGCTAGTATTTGGGATGCCCCCCCCCCCCCGGCGAAAGGCAAAGTTTGCTTAAAAAGTGACTTTGATTACAAAACGCAACCCGTTAGTAGACAGGCAGTCTTGAAATATTAATGCTTGCATTTGGGATGCCCCCCCCCCCCCGGTAAGGGCAAAGTTTGCTTAAAAGTGACTTTGATTACAAAATGCAACCTGTTAATGGACAGGTACTCTTGAAAAATTAATGCTAGTATTTGGGATGCCCCCCCCCCCCCCGGCGAAAGACAAAATTTGCTTAAAAAGTGACTTTGTTTACAAAAAGCAACTAGTTAGTAGACAGGTAGTCTTGAAATATTAATGCTAGTATTTGGGATGCCCCCCGGCGAAAGGCAAAGTTTTCTTAAAGTGGACCAACACCCTGCCCCCTTTTTTTTTTAATGTATACTTTAAAAATATGTAAATTAAGCAGGAAGACCCGATTAACATAGTTAGGAAAAAAAAACGTACCTTTTATGTTCCCTCAGCGCGTCGCTATATTTTTTAAATTCGGCCGCCATCTTCATTTTCCTCCTAACAGGAAGAGATCCTTTGACCTCTTCCTGTTGAAATCGTGCGCATGCGCGGTAGATAGGTGAAGCGCCGCTTGCATCGGGAGCGAGCGGCGCTTCACCTGACACTACTGCGCATGCGCGTGTCTCCCTTCCTAGGTGCGGGCGCGCACAAGCGCGCTCTTTCTAGCATATGCAGAGGGAGGAGCTGAATGGCCGAGATAGTAAAAGGCGGGGATAGGCCAATGACGTGGTTTATCCCCGCCTTTCAGCTCCTCCCTTTCACATCCAGGGTCACTATTCCTACCGGTCCCCAGCCTGGCCCACAACAGCCCAAATGTCATAACAGACCGTGCCTGGCAGTGGCAAATGGGGTAACCCGAGGCGCGGGTTATGTGTGTGCTACACGCCTCACACAGTGCAATATGGCAGCAACAAAGTTCCCATGTGCCATCGGGTACCCGGAACCTCCTCATGCCGCCCGCACCGCGGCCACGCGGGGACACAGAGAAGCGAGCTGCCAGGGCAGGGCGCACCAATGGCCGGCAGCTATAGCAGCAGCAGCACTGTCACTCACCTCCCCATATGCCGAGCTTCAGCTGCGAGCTTTCCAAGTTCACCACATAGTCCCAGAGGAAGCGGTTCAGCACATCCACCACCAGCGACTCAAACACCATGGTGCCGCCGCCCTGCTCCCCCAAATGTCACCCTGCTCTCCCTTCACCTCACACACACTCTGCCTGTGTCCAGGCCCGCAGTACAGCCCTGGTCGCCAGAGCCAGCATCCCCGCCACCGCCGGGGAACAGGGAACAGACAGTTACAGTGGGCAGGGGGGCCCTGGGCAGAGCAGGGATGGATACCGTCCACAGGCGGGGAGGAACTATACCGGCCACATGCGGGGAGGAACGATACTGGCCCCAGGCGGGGAGGAACGATACTGGCCCCAGGCGGGGAGGAACGATACTGGCCACAGGGGGTGAAGAACGATACTGGCCACAGGCGGGGAAGAACGATACTGGCCACAGGGGGTGAAGAACGATACTGGCCACAGGGGGTGAAGAACGATACTGGCCACAGGGGGTGAAGAACGATACTGGCCACAGGCGGGGAAGAACGATACTGGCCACATGTGGGGAGGAATGGATAGCGGGCACACACAGGCAGGGAGGAATGGATAGCGGGCACACACAGGCGGGGAGGAATGGATAGCGGGCACACACAGGCGAGGAGGAATGGATAGCGGGCACACACAGGCGGGGAGGAATGGATAGCGCAAACACCAAACACTCTAATACACTCTAATCACTCTATGTAAAACGGCGTAGTACAGTACAGTGAGTTAAACAGTAAACACATTTGACAAAGACATTTATGAAACATAAAGTAAACTCACCTGTCCTACGCATCCAGCACGAGATGAGACGAGAGGAGACGCTGAAAAGTATAATGGAAGGAGGAGGGAGGGGAGTGAGAGGAGGGGAGGCGGAGACTCAGGTGCCTGCAGCCAATCATGGCTGAGCACAGCTCTACCAATCAAATAACCAGACTGCAAGTATAGCTGGGAGACGTGCACGCGCCCGAGGGCAGAAAGAGGACACGCCACCAGATGACACCGCAAGAGAAGAGAAGACCTAGAGAAGACCTGATCCACAGACAAAATATGCTAATGAGCGGACAAGCGTGATTGACAGCGGACAAGACCTGGAGGGTGGGACTTCCTGTTGAGAAATATTAAGATTTCAGGCGCTGCGAGGGACGGATGGCTCCAACAGTCATCAAAAGGTAAGTGTCCTTTTATATTATATATAATAGAGCTAAGTTGTTTTGGAGGGTGTTGGTCCACTTTAAAAAGTGACTTTGATTACAAAATGCAACAAGGTAATAAACAGGTACTCTTGAAATATTTATGCTAGTGTTTGGAATGCCCCCTCTTCAAATACACAGGTTGGCTGCTTTGATAGAGAAAAGTGACTTTGATTACAAAATGCAACCAGTTAATAGAAAGGTAGTCTTAAAATATTTATGCTAGTGTTTGGGATGCCCCCCGGCGAAAGGCAAAGTTTGCTTAAAAAGTGACTTTGATTACAAAATGCAACCAGTTAGTAGAAAGGTAGTCTTGAAATATTAATGCTTGTATTTGGGATGCCCCCCCCCCCCCCCCCCCCGGCGAAAGGCAAAGTTTTCTTAAAAAGTGACTTTGATTACAAAATGCAACCATTTAATAGACAGGTAGTCTTGAAATATTTATGCTAGTGTTTGGGATGCCCCCTCTTCAAATACACAGGTTGGCTGCTTTGATAGAGAAAAGTGACTTTGATTACAAAATGCAACCAGTTAGTAGACAGGTAGTCTTGAATTATTTATGTTAGTGTTGGGATGCCCCCTCTTCAAATACACAGGTTGGCTGCTTTGATAGTGGAAAAGTGACTTTGATCACAAAATGCAATCAGTTTGTAGACAGGTAGTCTTGAAATATTTATGCTAGGATTTGGGATGCCCCCGGCGAAAGGCAAAGTTTGCTTAAAATGTGACTTTGATTACAAAATGAAACCAGTTAGTAGACAGGTAGTTTTGAAATATTTATGCTAGTGTTAGGGATGCCCCACTACCCCCCGGCGAAAAGCAAAGTTTGCTTAACAGTGACTTTGATTCCAAATGCAACCAGTTAGTAGACAGGTAGTCTTGAAATATTTATGCTAGTGTTTGGGATGCCCCCTCTTCAAATACAGAGGCTGGCAGCTTTGATAGTGGAAAAGTGACTTTGATTACAAAATGCAACCAGTTAATAGACAGGTACTCTTGAAATATTAATGCTTGTATTTGGGATGCCCCCCGGCGAAAGGCAAAGTTTGCTTAAAAAGTGACTTTGATTACAAAATGCAACCAGACAGGTAGTCTTGAAATATTAATGCTTGTATTTGGGATGCCCCCCCGGCAAAAGGCAAAGTTTGCTTAAAAAGTGACTTTGATTACAAAATGCAACCAGTTAATAGACAGGTACGTTTGAAATATTAATGCTAGTATTTGGGATGCCCCCCCCCCCCCCCCCGGCAAAAGGCAAAGTTTTCTTAAAAAAGTGACTTTGATTACAAAAGGCAAGCAGTTAGTAGACAGGTAGTCTTGAAATATTAATGCTAGTGTTTGGGATGCCCCCCCGGTAAGGGCAAAGTTTGCTTAAAAGTGACTTTGATTACAAAATGCAACCTGTTAATGGATAGGTACTCTTGAAATATTAATGCTAGTATTTGGGATGCCCCCCCCCCCCCCCCCCCCCCGGCGAAAGACAAAATTTGCTTAAAAAGTGACTTTGATTACAAAATGCAACCAGTTAGTAGACAGGTAGTCTTGAAATATTAATGCTAGTATTTGGGATGCCCCCGGCGGAAGGCAAAGTTTTCTTAAAAAGTGACTTTTATTACAAAATGCAACAAGGTAATAAACAGGTAGTCTTGAAATATTTATGCTAGTGTTTGGAATGCCCCCTCTTCAAATACACAGGTTGGCTGCTTTGATAGAGAAAAGTGACTTTGATTACAAAATGCAACCAGTTAATAGACAGGTACTCTTGAAATATTAATGCTAGTATTTGGGATGCCCCCCGGCGAAAGGCAAAGTTTGCTTAAAATGTGACTTTGATTACAAAATGAAACCAGTTAGTAGACAGGTAGTTTTGAAATATTTATGCTAGTGTTAGGGATGCCCCCCTCCCCCCCGGCGAAAAGGAAAGTTTGCTTAACAGTGACTTTGATTCCAAATGCAACCAGTTAGTAGACAGGTAGTCTTGAAATATTTATGCTAGTGTTTGGGATGCCCCCTCTTCAAATACAGAGGCTGGCAGCTTTGATAGTGGAAAAGTGACTTTGATTACAAAATGCAACCAGTTAATAGACAGGTACTCTTGAAATATTAATGCTTGTATTTGGGATGCCCCCCGGCGAAAGGCAAAGTTTGCTTAAAAAGTGACTTTGATTACAAAATGCAACCAGACAGGTAGTCTTGAAATATTAATGCTTGTATTTGGGATGCCCCCCCGGCAAAAGGCAAAGTTTGCTTAAAAAGTGACTTTGATTACAAAATGCAACCAGTTAATAGACAGGTACATTTGAAATATAAATGCTAGTATTTGGGATGCCCCCCCCCCCCCCCGGCAAAAGGCAAAGTTTTCTTAAAAAGTGACTTTGATTACAAAAGGCAAGCAGTTAGTAGACAGGTAGTCTTGAAATATTAATGCTAGTGTTTGGGATGCCCCCCCGGTATGGGCAAAGTTTGCTCAAAAGTGACTTTGATTACAAAATGCAACCTGTTAATGGACAGGTACTCTTGAAATATTAATGCTAGTATTTGGGATGCCCCCCCCCCCCCCCCCCCCGGCGAAAGACAAAATTTGCTTAAAAAGTGACTTTGATTACAAAATGCAACCAGTTAGTAGACAGGTAGTCTTGAAATATTAATGCTAGTATTTGGGATGCCCCCCGGCGAAAGGCAAAGTTTTCTTAAAAAGTGACTTTGATTACAAAATACAACAAGGTAATAAACAGGTACTCTTGAAATATTTATGCTAGTGTTTGGAATGCCCCCTCTTTAAATACACAGGTTGGCTGCTTTGATAGAGAAAAGTGACTTTGATTACAAAATGCAACCAGTTAATAGACAGGTACTCTTGAAATATTAATGCTAGTATTTGGGATGCCCCCCGGCGAACGGCAAAGTTTGCTTAAAAAGTGAGTTTGATTACGAAATGCAACCAGTTAATACACAGGTACTCTTGAAATATTAATGCTAGTATTTGGGATGCCCCCCCCCCCCCGGTGAAAGACAAAATTTGCTTAAAAAGTGACTTTGATCACAAAATGCAACCAGTTAGTAGACAGGTAGTCCTGAAATATTAATGCTAGTATTTGGTATGCCCCCCCGGCGAAAGGCAAAGTTTTCTTAAAAAGTGACTTTGATTACAAAATGCAACCAGTTAATAGACAGGTACTCTTGAAATATTTATGCTAGTGTTTGGAATGCCCGCTCTTCAAATACACAGGTTGGCTGCTTTGATAGTGAAAAAGTGACTTTGATTGCAAAATGCAACCAGTTAATAGACAGGTAGTCTTGAAATATTTATGCTAGTGTTTGGGATGCCCCCTATTCAAATACACAGGTTGGCTGCTTTGATAGAGAAAAGTGACTTTGATTACAAAATGCAACCAGTTAGTAGACAGATAGTCTTGAATTATTTATGTTAGTGTTTGGGATGCCCCCTCTTCAAATACACAAGTTGGCTGCTTTGATGGTGGATGATAGAGTATGATGTTCTATCTTAATTCAATAATGATAAGGTCTCAGGGATCACAGCCCTGTGTGAATCGCTTGCTATTCAAATCCTGATCAGGATGACCAGACAAAGACCACAGAAGACAGTTCTGTAGCAGCAGCGTGATAATCTTTATTTTCACGTGGCAGAGGTAGATATATTGTTGTGTGAATACAATCAAGAAAAGCAGAAGTAAAGACAACCAATCACAAGCCATTAGGCGGTCTATCAATTATCCAATGAAATCAAACTAAAAGGCCGGATATACATCCATAATTGGTTAGTATCCGAACAGTACTGCAAGGGTTACAACTTTAAAGCATGCGCAGTATAACTGGAAAAAGGGTCAAAAGGCCAGGCTGAGTGTCAAACCTCAGGACAGGGTGACATATTGTGTGGTTACAATATGGGGAACAAGGTCTAAGTTTTAGGAATCATAATTTGTAACTCACCGTGATAAGCATAAGGGGGTGAGCTAGAGGCCCGCAACATCCGTAGGTTAGACTGTGTAGCTCGCACTCTAGCCTCGGATGTATGATGATCATGGTTATCCTCCTCATAACTGGGCGGGTCATTTTTCTTACCAGTCTGCCTGATTGCCCAGCATCCGCAATATTATTTTTCAACGTTGGTCCCCCATCTATCAGTTATGTTTATTTCTTGCTTTTGCCTGTGCAATATGTATGCTCATGTTTTGGGGACAATGTCACCTACCTTCTTAATCATGTATATTTTGAATTTTTGCCCTGCAATGTATGCATTTATGGTTATATTTGTTTACCTTAAATTTTTCTAGGAGATTCGGGGTATCCACTCCTCCCGTGGCTGATTACTCCTGTACTCCGTCCACAGACTCCAGCACAAGAGGCCTATAATCGGGCGCACAGAAAAACCAGGGCAGTGGTGGAGAGGGCCTTTGGACTCTTGAAGACCCGATTTCGGTGTTTGGACCACACTGGGGGCTCCCTTCAGTATGACCCCAAAAAGGTCATCGATATAATTATGGCCTGTGCAGCGCTGCATAATTTTGCGATCTTGCAGCGGGCCTCCGCTATGTTGATTTGCCACCCTCTCCACCCGCCGATGAGGCAGAGGATGCCTGTGTTGGGCAGCACAGTGCGTCTGGCCAAGCCGTCCGTGATAATTTAATCGCCACACATTTTGGATAATTTTTTTGGCTTTGTTTTTTTTTCGTTGGACTTTGTTGTTATTGTTTTGTTAACTTTGTATTTTTTTTTTGTTTATTTTCATTATGACCAAACCAATAATGAATTATTTACACCAATCAACAACAATGTTTGTGGACTTATTTTGAAATATTTGTTAGTGTTTGTATTGGTGGCTACTTGAACTCATATTTCTTAATTAAAAAACCACAGACATTAACTTGTTCCACAAAATTTTTTTTTACTTTTTAAAAGGTTCCTTTTTTTACAACATAATGGTAGGTGATGGCCACTCACATACTTCGGGGGAAGACATGGACATGAAATTAATGTCAAAACATGTTCCATCAAAAGCTATGGGTATGCACCATCACACTATAGAAAACATATCCTGTAGGGGTGCTAGAAAGCCCGTATGGTCAAACAAATATAATATCCAAAAATAGTGAGGGGAGCCTGGGTAACTCCTCTCAAATGACCACCATATAACAGGCCGCACTCAAAGTGATAAAAATAAGACAATATTTTATTGCTAAATTACAACCATGATAAATTTAAATATTCAGATCAACACATAACAACACTATTGACATGATTAAAAAACATAAAAACGAACACGGGGGGGACCAATCTACAGATGGAGACTATATAAATAAATAAAAATAATAATATTAGGTGGCGTGTTATCAATACCTCTAAATAATGAATGAATGTAATAATTATACTTGTATGCGCCGATAGATAAAAAACCATGAGCTATATCACATGGTAAAGTGCATAGTGCATGATGTGCAAAAATTGTGCAATTATATGTGTGTAAAAAATGAAAAAAGACTATATATATGTGAGAAATATAAACAATGTAACAAAATATGCCCTGTGAAAAACCAAAAAACAAACACTAAAACGCAAAAAGTGCTGAAATGCAACAACTGAAAGCATTGAATTGAAGTGCTGTGATAATGAAAAAAACAGCGCGCACGGAGTGACAGGATTAGTAAAGGCAAACAATGAAATGAAAAAGTAACACGCCCAGAAATCAAGAGATACAATAAAGTAACAAAATTAACATCACCAGTCTCCAGGGGTCCCCCGCAGCAGCCGCCACCGACGCGTTGCGTGTCCTATAGACACTTCGCCAGGGTGAGCTCACCCTGGCGAAGTGTCTATAGGACACGCAACGCGTCGGTGGCGGCTGCTGCGGGGGACCCCTGGAGACTGGTGATGTTAATTTTGTTACTTTATTGTATCTCTTGATTTCTGGGCGTGTTACTTTTTCATTTCATTGTTTGCCTTTACTAATCCTGTCACTCCGTGCGCGCTGTTTTTTTCATTATCACAGCACTTCAATTCAATGCTTTCAGTTGTTGCATTTCAGCACTTTTTGCATTTTAGTGTTTGTTTTTTGGTTTTTCACAGGGCATATTTTGTTACATTGTTTATATTTCTCACATATATATAGTCTTTTTTCATTTTTTACACACATATAATTGCACAATTTTTGCACATCATGCACTATGCACTTTACCATGTGATATAGCTCATGGTTTTTTATCTATCGGCGCATACAAGTATAATTATTACATTCATTCATTATTTAGAGGTATTGATAACACGCCACTTAATATTATTTTTATTTATTTATATAGTCTCCATCTGTAGATTGGTCCCCCCCTGTGTTCGTTTTTATGTTTTTTAATCATGTCAATAGTGTTGTTATGTGTTGATCTGAATATTTAAATTTATCATGGTTGTAATTTAGCAATAAAATATTGTCTTATTTTTATCACTTTGAGCGCGGCCTGTTATATGGTGGTCATTTGAGAGGAGTTACCCAGGCTCCCCTCACTATTTTTGAAAACATGTTCCATAACACAAAAATGCACACAAATAAGCCCCCTCCTGCTTGCCCACATTTTCCACAGGCACAGATTGAAAGCAGACATACCTATGCCACATCTACACCTTTTTATCATTGGGCCACCAAAACAAGAACACCCAGTCCCAATCCAAGTTCAGTACAATCACAGCCAGGGTCCAAGGGCTTAGTTTGCCAGGCCAGAATGTCACCCAATCATGGCTACAAACATGAGGAGCCACCACAAATGTAATTATGGCCAAGGCAGCAGCGCAACAGCTTAAGTGGCCGCTTCAGTGAGGCTTGTCCTCTGGCATTGGCTAGTGGGCTACCTCAGGCGTTTAATGAGCTATATGGGGGCAAATCCTAAACATACTAGCAATTGCAGCGCAAAATGCAAGACTTGTAGGCCTCACCAGACAAGTCAATCCAGTGGGGATGTCGATCAAAGATGTAGAACAGATTCATGCCAAATACACATTAATATGGGGGATGCCCATAGAACCCAGGTTGGGGCCCTTGGGGGTGGGCCCTAACCTGGGCCTGTGTTGCATTCAGAATCTGCAACTGTTCCAAAATGTTTCTTTGGTTACTTTGCATTTTTGCCATGCTGGACCTGATTTCTGAGGTCAAGTTGGCCATGTGGCTGTTATGGGTCCTAAATTCAGTCAGCATGGCACTTAAGGTATTATTGAGTTGATCTAATTGCCCAATAATATTTTCGTAATTTTGTTGATTTTGGCGACGAAAAAGCTGCCTCTCATGGTGCCATGCTGCCTCCATCATCTGCACGCCCCTCACCTGGGAAACTGCGCGACGTTGCTTAGTACGCCTCCCAATTCCCCCGGGTTGTGGGGCGTGCAGATGATGTTGGTCTAGGACCCCCAACAGCCACAGGTATGCTGGCCACATCCTCAACAGCAGATCTGAAACTGGGGACTGGAGGGGGTCTCTGCATGCTGCCCACGATGTGCAGGCAGCATGCAGCCAGCTTTCCTCTGCTGCTGAGGATTTGGCGGAGAAACATTTTGGGACAGTTGCAGATTCTGGCCCAGGGGGAGATCTTCATAAGTTCCAAGGAAGCTTCCATCCTCCTCCAGCTCCTGGATTTCCTCCATCAGTGTGTGGCTCTGTTGGGGACATGTAAAACAAAAAGGTTAAGTGTGGGGAATACATATGTAAATCAGACAATAAAAACATTGCAAGCCACATGCAAACGCAACAGCATCAAAAAACACTTACCGTAGATCTCGGATCCTGGGTCCTAGGCAGCACGGAAGAAGACGGCAGAGGTAAAATGGCAGAGGAGTCCCCACTACCTGAGGGATGAGGCTGGGCTGCATTAGAAGAAAAACAACAATGTAAATACACAACTATGCATTGGTGATGGTAAATAACACATATGCTTCAAACAAAAACGTGCCCAAGCAGGAATGGCCACTACCACAACGGTGCCACTTGGCCTTCACTATGAATGCCATTATATTGTGCATGGATTGTTGAACCAGAATAGACACATTGGTCACGTGCAGAAAAACAAACATGCAAGTAATGGCTGTTGTGTGTGTTTCCACATCCCTTATAGGCCATTAAGTTAACACACTAAGCTGGCAAATAGCAGTTACAATATGATTCTGGTGGGGAACATTGTATCTCTTAAAACATTTCAATCACACCATCTTAAGCCATTGGGCCCCAAACCCAGCTCTTAGCAAATTGCCCAACAGCAAAAGATGTTAGTGTGGCGTGTGATTGTCAATAAATACATAGCAAGCATTCATTTCCTAAGCTCCATAGTTTCATACTCTTCCTAAATGTTCTTCAACGTCATGTATGGTCGTGCTCATTTGCACATTACCTGTCGACACACATGACACACCCTGGTCAAAGTGATCACTCCACTACAAGCCACACCCTAGGGCCATGTGTTTAGATATGCCTTGATGCCTTGCTACCTAATTAGAATTTTTCTAACATTTTTAGGGTCATTAACACATTACTAACCTGCTGGAATTGGCGGGTTGTCCGTGTCCTGTTGTGCCGAGTGTTCCTCTAAGGCAACAGGATGTAGCAGGCCCAGCACCATCTCCTCAGCCTGGGTAAATTTCAATTTAGTGGGGAATCCTCTGCCAGTTTGTAAGCTGAAAAACATAGTAATCATAATTAAGCGCACTGATGGATAGACAAGAAGAATAAAAACCAACAAATAAGCTATGTACCTGTACTGCCGCCTTTTATTCTGTTTCTTCTGTACAGCATATTTCAGGTCCGAGATCTTCCGCTGAATCTGTTCTACATCTTTGAGTTCGTCCCCCGCTGCATTGACTTGTCTGGTGAGTTCTGTCAAAATCTCACATTTGCGCTGCTTGCTAGTAGTTTTGGATTTGCTCCCATATAGCTCATCATAATGTAACGTTAGCCCACTAGCCAATGCTAATGCCAATGTTTGGGGCTCACTAAAACGGCCACTCAAGTGGCCTCTGCGCAATGTGCGCCCTGTTGGCGGTGGTTGTGGCTCCTCAGTGTTTGGTGGCAAATGGGGTGACATTCTGGCCTGGGGGTATGTAGGAGACCTCAAGGACTGGAGGCTGGCTGTTGATCGTACTGGACTTGGAAAGGGACTGGGCGTTCGTGGCTGGGTGGCAACTGAAGTTGCAGGTGTTGATGTGGCATAGGGGGAATGCCTGACAACCTGTGCCGGAGGAGAATGTGGGCGAGGAAGAGAGGGTCTGGAGGAGCTGGAGCTGCTGCTTGTGGCCCTGTGGCTCTGTGGGGCCCTTTGAGGTACTTGGCTATGGTGAGCCAGAGCTGGGGTGGGTTGGCCACTCTTGGCCTTGGTTTGGTAGCCAGGTGCGGGTGGGGAGGGGGACCTTGGCCTTGCCTTCCTTTTCGGGCTTCTGGGCCTGCTGTGGCTGTTTTTGGATGTTGGCCTTCGGGCCCTGCTGCGGCTTCAGCCCTGCTGTGGCTTCTGGCCCTGCTGCGGTTTCTGGCCCGGCTTCTGGCCCTGCTGTGGCTTCTGGCCCGGCTTCTGGCCCTGCTGCGGCTTCTGGACCTGCTGCGGCTTCTGGCCTGGCTTCTGGCCCTGCTGCGGCTTCTGGACCTGCTGCGGCTTCTTGGCCTGTGTCTGGGCCCTTTGGCAAGTGCCTTGGTGCCACATGGGGGGGATGTGGAGCAGGGTGGGGTGGGGCTTCGTACCCTCTTACCCATTTGGAGGGCATGAGCTGCTGTAGCCTTTGGTGCCTTGGTCTTTCTTTTGGCTGCTGCCACCTCCTTTTTTTGCGCAGCCTTTGTTGTAGGCCTTAGCTTCGCTTTTGCCTCTTGAGACCTTGTTTTGGGGCCCTCGACATGCTCAGGCCGCTTGGTAGCCTTCTTTTGCGTGGTCTCCTTTGCAGGTGTAAGTGCTGCTTTTTTGGCTGGCATTTTGCATGGACTCTCAAAGAGAATGAGCTGTGTGTGCAGGGACCTTTAAATAAGGTATCCACCGTGTGACGCCTACGCGTTCGCTTACGCGCACGTCCGGCCGTTCGCACGGACGTGTGGAACCCAGAAACCGCTGGGGCATTACTTATCTGCTGCCGAGAAGAAGAAGAAAGATGGCGCCCACTATCTTCACCCACCAACAAGAAGAGATCATCATGCTCGTAAATGTATTTGTAGGCCTTTCAAGTGACATCTAAATGCTGCTCTACATGTTAAGGATGCGCACGAAGTAAGTGATTTGTAACAAATTTGGTTAAACTACATGCACACCCAAATGCACGCCACACACATGCCAAACAACAGTGCGGCCAGATTGGAAAGTTAACTTAGGCTAGAAGTGTGTGTGTGTGTGTGTGTGTGTGTGTGTGTGTGTGTGTGTATGTGCTAATGTGATAGAACCAAATAATGTATTGTTGGCACTTCTGGATAGGCATTTCTAATTTATTGCTATGTTTGATTTATGTTTTGTAGACCATGCTGGAGCGCAGATATGACTACCTGCCCAACTCGTCTGAAAAACGAAACGTCGCCCTGGAGATCATCGCGGAGACACAACATCAGACCAACACCACCTTCACCCACACACAGATCATGCAGCATTAGTCTAACCTGAAACGACTGCACATGCCCCGGGTGCGGAGATTTTTCGGTATCTATTTCCCAAGTAAGTACATAGCGATTGCATGCAAGATGTAACTACGACAAAAGGTAGGCCTTTTCTTTATATTGCCTTTTCTTTGGTAGTGTTGGAAATGGATTACTGCATTCGCCGCACCCGGAGGCGCACAGGCCGACCAGTGCTGCATGATTCTGCAGCTGGGAGTGAAGGTGGTGGATCTCCAGGGCAATGGGCCTACCCCTCCTCTGTGGCCTCCTCAGACCAGCCCCTGGACCTTACCACAGAGGAGGTGTGGCACAGCATGGGCAGGCAGTCGTACCCTGCCACGCATGCGGGAGCCTCTGGTATGTCACTCTTCATGTCTACGCACACATGTCTACACACACATATACATGCTATCTTCTACCCAACTGATTCCTTTCATCTGTTTGTCTAGATGCTTCGGGAGCGGGTGAGGTAGTGGAAGAGGCAGCAGATGTGCTCCAAGCAGAACCTGAAGAAGGTGAGTGATGTGAGCCAGACTTGCCACTAGACATTTGCTTACTGAGGAATTTGACCAGAAAACTGAACGTATTTCCCATGTTTCTACAGGCACTTCTTCACAGCAGAGCCAGGACCCAGGACCTCATCGTGTTGTCCCCAACGAGCCAGCTCTCGGCCACCAACCAAGTAAGTAGTCATGCCATTATTTGCATTTATGTGGTACTTGACATCAACACACAGATACATCAAGCCCTAGCCAATGGCAATAGAAGAGTGACCTGTGGCCACTTCCTTAGCTTAATGACTTGCCAGACTGACCTGTGGCCACTTCCTTAGCTTAATGACTTGCCAGACTGACCTGTGGCCACTTCCTTAGCTTATTGACTTGCCAGACTGACCTGTGGCCACTTCCTTAGCTTAATGACTTGCCAGAATTACATATGTAGCCTTTATTTATTTGTGTACCTTACAAATATTCAATCCACAGGTGGCAAACATGTATTGGTATGACAATAATGATTTTTTCTCCATTTGTTACAGGGACCACACGGCAACAAATTTTGGAAATGAATCGGAGGGTCCTTGCGTTGGTGGCCGATATGAAGGTGATGGTTGACTCGTTGGGGACAACAGAAGAAGACAAAGAGGATAAGATTCCTGGGTCCTGGGCCTGTTCTGCTGGCCCAATTTATTACATTGTTATAATGTATATATTTTTATCAAAAGTTTTTTAATTTTTTAGAAAATGTTTTTTAAAAATTGTTACGAGACAAGACCAAAAAGAAAAAACAAAGTTTTTATAAGCAAAAAAAATGTAACATTAGATAAATATTTTAGAATAAAAAAAAATAAAGAAACCAACATTTCTGTGTCATTTCTTGAAACACATACATTTACAACAAACAAAGGGGCAAATACATATTTAGAGCTGAAGATTCAGATGTCCGCGAAGTGATTTGGGTAAGTTTTAGGGACTTAAAATGGAAGAAGAACCTAACCGCGAAGTGATTTGGGTAAGTTTTAGGGACATAAAATGGAAGAAGAACCTAACCGCGAAGTGATTTGGGTAAGTTTTAGGGACATAAAATGGAAGAAGAACCTAACCGCAAAGTGATTTGGGTAAGTTTTAGAGACATAAAATGGAAGAAGAACCTAACCGCGAAGTGATTTGGGTAAGTTTTAGGGACATAAAATGGAAGAAGAACCTAACCACGAAGTGATTTGGGTAAGTTTTAGGGACATAAAATGGAAGAAGAACCTAACCGCGAAGTGATTTGGGTAAGTTTTAGGGACCTAAAATGGAAGAAGAACCTAACCACGAAGTGATTTGGGTAAGTTTTAAGGGTTGAAGAGGGAAGCTGCAGGATAGCGCTAAGTGGTTAGGGTGATCTTTAAGGGTTCAAAAGAGAAGCTGCAGGATAGCGCTAAGTGGTTAGGGTGAGCTTTAAGGGTTCAAAAGGGAAGCTGCAGGATAGCGCTAAGTGGTTAGGGTGAGCTTTAAGGGTTTAAAAGGGAAACTGCAGGATAGCGCTAAGTGGTTAGGGTGAGGTTTAAGGGTTCAAAAGGGAAGCTGCAGGATAGCGCTAAGTGGTTAGGGTGAGCTTTAAGGGTTGAAAAGGGAAGCTGCAGGATAGCGCTAAGTGGTTAGGGTGAGCTTTAAGGGTTGAAAAGGGAAGCTGCAGGATAGCGCTAAGTGGTTAGGGTGAGCTTTAAGGGTTGAAAAGGGAAGCTGCAGGATAGCGCTAAGTGGTTAGGGTGAGCTTTAATGGTTCAAAAGGGAAGCTGCAGGATAGCGCTAAGTGGTTAGGGTGAGCTTTAAGGGTCCAAAAGGGAAGCTGCAGGATAGCGCTAAGTGGTTAGGGTGAGCTTTAAGGGTTCAAAAGGGAAGCTGCAGGATAGCGTTAAGTGGTTAGGGTGAGCTTTAAGGGTTGAAAAGGGAAGCTGCAGGATAGCGCTAAGTGGTTAGGGTGAGCTTTAAGGGTTCAAAAGGGAAGCTGCAGGATAGCGCTAAGTGGTTAGGGTGAGCTTTAAGGGTTCAAAAGGGAAGCTGCAGGATAGTGCTAAGTGGTTAGGGTGAGCTTTAAGGGTTTAAAAGGGAAGCTGCAGGATAGCGCCAAGTGGTTAGGGTAAGTTTTAAGGGTTGAAAAGGGAAGCTGCAGGATAGCGCTAAGTGGTTAGGGTGAGCTTTAAGGGTTGAAAAGGGAAACTGCAGGATAGCGCTAAGTGGTTAGGGTGAGGTTTAAGGGTTCAAAAGGGAAGCTGCAGGATAGCGCTAAGTGGTTAGGGTGAGGTTTAAGGGTTCAAAAGGGAAGCTGCAGGATAGCGCTAAGTGGTTAGGGTGAGCTTTAAGGGTTGAAAAGGGAAGCTGCAGGATAGCGCTAAGTGGTTAGGGTGAGCTTTAAGGGTTGAAAAGCAGGATAGTGCTAAGTGGTTAGGGTGAGCTTTAAGGGTTCAAAAGGGAAGCTGCAGGATAGCGCTAAGTGGTTAGGGTGAGCTTTAAGGGTCCAAAAGGGAAGCTGCAGGATAGTGCTAAGTGATTTAGCTAAACATTGTAGTAGAAGTGATGGAGTCAAATATGTATGTGAGCACTTTAATGAGTTAAGTTTGTAGTGCGCAGGCGCAAGATCGTAAGGATTCCGTCTGGACGATTATTTTGGGTAAAAGTGAAACAGAATCTATCGGGAAACGTAAAGTATTCGTGTGAGGATACGATGGGAAAAGGACAAAAACGAAAGGCTACGTTGTTACCTGAGAAAATTAATCTGAAAAGTCTCGATGGAAAATGACATCCTCGTACTCGTACTCTGGCATACGAGTGGACGGAAACTTTACAGAAGGTTTACAATGCATGCATAGAATCGCTCGCACATTCATACGAGAGCGGGAACTTTTGAAAATGATACGACATCGGCACTAAAACGGAAGGTTTTTTATGTCTCTCTGAATCGAGTCTAAAGGCCTAGGAGCGTGGAGGCCACAGCGGAGGGACCTGTCCAAGTTGCTTTTGTGGTTGTGCAGGAACCACAATCACTCAGTGGTCCTAAAAGGATATTTATTGTCCCTGACCATAGTTACAGCTCCAGACGTAGGCACTGCTGTGCACTTTGGTACACACTGCCAGGCTAAAGGACTGCCCCACCTTTTGTTCAACAAAATTGTACAGGGCTGGTACTGCCATCTTCGCAAAGAAATGACAGCATGGGACTCTCCACCTCGGCTCGGCACAAGCCATCAGTTCTCTGAAAGGTCCACCAACTCAAAAGGGAGGGACTGCAGCACCAGCAACTTATACAGGAGCACATTTAGCTTTTGCACTTTGGATGAGTGGGCACTGTTGTCTCTTGGACATGGCTTGGCCAATGGATTGCTGGCGGAATGACTGACTCGGATTAAGAGGAGGAGGAGCATCTGGAGCGACAGAGGATGGGTATGACACACAGGAGGTGGTGGAGCCTTGGCTGGCTGGAGCGGCGTGCCACTGGGTAATGCAGCAGGCTGGACCACCACTTTGGAGCCAACTCTCCCAGGCTGCTTTATGGTGACGCTGCAAATGTTGACACAGGGCTGTGGGTCCAACATTGGGACCCTGGCCACACTTCACCTCCTGCCTACACATCTTTCATATAGCCATGTTATCCTCCTGCGGATGCTTGATGAAAAACTGCAACATGGGCTTGTAGCTGATTTCTCCTACCAACAGTCCGAACTAATTCACTCATGCTGCTGCCGCCGCCGCCGCCAACTCCAGGGACCCTCTTCCACTACCTCCTGGGAAGATAGCCTGCCGCGCGAGTGGTCTACCCCGAGCACATTTGCCTCCATACTTTCCCCTTCTGCCACCATGCTGGATGCTAAATCTGTCACTCTCCATCACTCCAAGCCTTTAAAAGTGCCCTCACTGATGTCCTCCTCAGGTTCCTCAACAGTGTCTGCTTAAGAAGCGAAAATGCTTGCAACACCTCCTCCAACGACACTCTCCTTATCACTACTTGCCCGCCTAGTGGAAGAAGCGGCAAGTGTCTCCTCCACTTCTTGTCTGGGCAGTAGCTGCTGATTTTTCTGATTATCAGATCGTCCTCACTGAATAGTGGAGCTGAACCCAAAGCATAACATACAACAGACAGTTGACTGGGGGTGTCAGATGTCACTTGTAATGCAGTGGATGATCGTGTTAACCAAGGGATGACGGCAGATGGGTTGCTGTTCAAGACACGACCGCTAGCTGATCCCGAGAGATCAGGCCTCTTCACTGAGACTCCTGCTGCAACTCACTCCTATGTTACTAATATGTTACTATGTTACTAATATGTTACTAATCTGTCACTCTCCATGTTTTTTTTTCAGAGACTGGCCTGCGTGGAAACAAATCAGGCATGGATCAGCCAAGATTTCCACCCACCAATGCCTGATGCATTAGAGAAGATTGATGATGAGGCCAGACCAACACTAAAGAAATATGGATAATGCAAAACAGATTTAAGGCGCTGCTCCCCAGTTACAGACATTCCTCCGCATCAGACCACAAGTAATTATTGAGAAAATGCTTTACGTTACTCTTAATTTTTATTAATATTCTTCGGATAAGATATATGTGCCGACAATCTGTATATGTTCTCTTCATGCTGCTGCCAACTTCAGGGTGTGTCTTTCTGGCAATTTTGGGCTCCTGCTGCTGCTGCTTGCAACTCCAGTGTGTCTTTAGGCCAATTTTTGGGCTCCTGCTGCCAACTCCAGTGTGTCTTTCAAGCAATGTTTGGGCTCCTGCTGCTTGCAACTCCAGGGTGTGATTCATCCAATTTTTGGGCTCCTGCAGCCAACTCCAGTGTCTCTTTAAAGCAATGTTTGGGCTCCTGCAGCTGCTGCTGCTGCTTGCAACTCCAGGGTGTGATTTATCCAATTTTTGTGCTCCTGCAGCCAACTCTAGTGTCTCTTTTAAGCAATGTTTGGGCTCCTGCTGCTGCTTGCAACTCCAGGGTGTGATCCATCCAATTTTTGGGCTCCTGCAGCCAACTCCAGTGTCTCTTTTAAGCA